>CM070508.1:56119569-56719569 GCA_036346375.1 Guadua angustifolia
CAAATTTTTAACAATAAATACCTATGCCATGTTTCTACTCTCGACAACAAATTTTAGTTCACTCTAGAGTAATTTACTAGTTTCACATACCACGGACCTAAAGCCCGCTCGATACCAATGTAACACCCGGCACCCGTGCCCCAATATTACCCTCTCTAGCACCAAACAACTCCAAATCGCTAAGAATAAATAAAAGCAAAACAAGCGAACTAAAAGGTTCTTGAACTTAATAAAATTTCGCAAACACTTCCCTAAAACTAGGACATCCACTCAAGAGACGAAAACATTTGCGGTTATACAATATCATTCTAGCGGGTCCTTAGTTAACCAAACACGCATCCAATAGAAATTTAATAAACTCCACCACATAATCATTACAGACGAGGACTCATTACGCATAACCGCGAACAAACTTTTACAAGAATTTTCTCGAGCTAGAATAACATCACTATAAACCAAAGATGAAGGAACGGTGGTGATGCAAGCGTGATTGTGCTACTACCCCACCCATGCATGCGGTTCAAGGTACCGCAACAATACAAACAACAAGCGTAAGTCGATAACTTAGCGAAGTACATCAAAGAATAATTTCATAGTAAATCGCATTTTTTCCTACTTAAGAGCATAATAACCATTCTTACGGAAGAACAGCAAGTAGATAAAACAGAAGTGTCAGAATTTTTATAAGTTTTGTGCAACATAATTGGGCCTGGAAATTTTACAGGATAAAGAACATTATTGAGAAGTCACTTAGAAAATTTTTCAAATTATTCCTGACAAAATATCTTGTCCAAGCAATTAAATGAAGAGAGAGAACGCTATCTATAGACACATGTAGATTGTCTATTAATTAAATGAAGAAAGAGAGAGAGAGCACTCTAATAATTAAAAATAGCTATAGACATCTATATAGATTCACCATTGCAAAGGTTTACTATAGCATGGTATATAGATGACATGGATCTTACTATAGAGAGCAATTATCTTTAACCATTGCGGATACCCTTAGAGGGTTCACACTAGCTGGACGACTCTTCTACAGCAAACCACTGGCTATATAAGCCGCCCAAGACTTGTTTGGAGACTGCGCCATCTTCTCTTCCACTTCCCCTCTATCAATTCCAGCCAAGCAAGGCCGCCACACGGGCCGAAGGCGCCGTCCGGTGCGTCCTCTCCTCAGAACTCTCGCCTTACCACGAATTCGCCCGCCGTGCATCCGCGTGTGCGCCACATTGAACGCCGGCGACTGCGGCCTTGTCGGTCTAAACCTCGCCGACCACGATCTCATCTCGTTGGACGTCGGGCACTACCACGCCGACGACGATTTTCTCCGTGGTGCGTGCGTGCGCATCAGCGCTTCGGAGCTGGTCCTGGAGGGTGTCCAAGACTTTGTTCCCCCACAGATAGCAAGCCTGCTGAAACACAACCGGTAGAAAATCCAAGAGCCTCTTGTCCTACTCGTCGCCGCTCCTTCAAAACCCTAAATCTCGCCTCCATCGCCGCCGCCGCCCTCCCGCCGGGTTGGGGTTTCGGCACCGGCGGCGGCGGCGGTGATGGGAGCAGGGGAGATGAGGACCGTGGCTGGTTGATTGGAGGAGGAGGACGAGGCGGTGGCGGGGATGGACCCGGACTTCTCGCGGGCGAGCGGGGGCCCGAGCTTCGAGTTCGCCTTCAGCTCGGCCAACTTCTTCAACCGGTCTTTGCAGATCGAGATCGTCGCCGGGGACAACGTCTTGGGGCCAAGGCGCCGCCGGTGAGGGCTGCTCCTCGCTCACCGATTGGTAGCGCCACGCATCTTGCGCCGGAGGAGCTCTGTCGCGAGAAAGTGAGGGTGATTCTTCTGAAGCAAGATTTAGATTTGGTTGATTTGTTCGGTCCACTCTGGTCTTTGGTGGTCGGCTTCACAACTTGTGGATGATGGACGATCTAGGTGACTACTCTTAACCAGCGTCTTCATCTCTTACTAGCGTTGTTCATACATTTCTTTTGACCTATGTCATCTTAGTATCGATTCGCGGATTCGCTTTCTTAGGCGACACAACTCATTTTTTAGATGCACTCTATGGATTTGATGATCGTGTGCCTATTGGCTAGCTCGCGAATCTGTCATCGTAGAGTCGAACATCTAAAAATTATTTGTCTGGCCTTGAGAAGGTGGCCGTTGCTATTGGCTAAGATTAAGTGGTATGGCGGCACTAGTTCGGAATGAGGGTGGTTGCAACACTGGGATCTTCGGTACTTCGACTTCAGGGAGAAATCCGTAGGTCTGACCTTAGTTGGTTGTGCCTGGCAATGGCCTTGTTGAAGGCATTGTTTTGTAGTCTGAGGATTTACTCTCCGAGGTGAAAACCTTTGGTCTGGCCTTCACTTGTTGGATCATGGCAATGGCGGTGCGTGTGCGTATCGAGTCCTTCTTGGAGGTGTTGTCAATGGAGAGCTTTTATCGCGGTCCAAGTGTTGCTATGATGGTGGATAGCCTTGAAGACAATATTGCGTGATGTAGTTTGCTGCGATGGTTCCTTTATCTTTTCTTGTGTGTGTGTGTGTTTGGCTGTGTATACCCTAACTGTGTAGAGGCCGGGAGTCTTTTTAGTATAATTGTATCACCTTGATGTAATTTACTAAGATTCATAAAAGCTTCCTTTATCGAAAAAATTCCAGCCGAGAGATCCAACGTCACTCCAATTCCGCCATTGCTGAGAAAGTTTAAGCCCTGGGAAATACAAAATTCTACCGGTATCTTGCCTTGTTCTCAAATTGCTTAAAACCTTATTCCAGGATTATTGCTCGTAACCTCGTCGCACGCACGGTCATCTTCTTGAAACTGGTACTTGATGGCGAGCTCACCCGATAGCCCTTAGCAGCTAGTATCAGGTAAATTGGAATGACTAAAGTCGATTTTTTTTAAATAATATATTTTTAAAAAAAATTACAGAAATAATATGTCGAAAAAAAATTTACAGAAATACCTGCCTGTCGCAATTTGGAATAGATACAAAGAGTCTGTTGCAATTCCAAATTACGACTAACGGTATAGCCGCAATTTGGAATTGCGACGGTATCTGACTTCGTGTCGCAAAATCCAAATTGCGACAAAGGCTGTCATAAGTCGCTCTGTTGCAATTTGGATTTGCGACACCACGATCTTAACGCTATGCGTCTTGAGGCCTTGACCTCATTTCTCCAAAGACGCTTGAAGCTTGCTTCTTCCGCTTGTTTGCCGCCAGAAGAAAAAGAGAGAGGGAGAGAAGAAGAGAGGGAGAGGAGGAGAGGAAGAAAGGAGAGGAGGAGGAGGAGGAGGAGGAGAGGAAGAGAAGGGAGAGGAGGAGGAGGAAGAGAGGAAGATTTCGTCGCGGGTTGAGGTAAAATTTTTTTTGTTATTTTTGTAATGTTCATTGTAGTGATCAAATTAGGATTAGCAATATAGTTTTTTAAGGTTCAAATATAGCGTTGAACTGTATTAGAACTTAGAAAAAAGATTGTATTAAGAATTAGGGTTAGCAAATAGTTTATGTCGGTTGTATTTAAATTCATGATTTAGCGATTTAGTAATAGTTTACGATTTAGTGATTTTGAATTTAGTAGGGTAGCAGTAGTTTATTTAAATTCATGATTTAGCGATCGGATTGTGTAGAATTTGAATCATTTAGTACCTAGTATACGAGATTTCGGTTGTATTAGTAGTTTTATAGAAAAACGATTTAGTGATTTTGAATTTAGTAGGGTTAGCACTAGTTTATTTAAATTCACGATTTAGTGATCGGATTGTGTAGAATTTTAATCATTTAGTAGCTAGTATACGGGATTTCGGTTATATTAGTAGTGATTTTGAATTTAGCAGGGTTAGCAGTAGAGTTTTAATTATTTAGTAGGTAGTATACGGAGATTGTGTCGTGTGTTCCCAAAACACGCACATGCTCTTTCGACACGTGGTAAGGATAAGATCGTATCGGCGCGGCGCCAGCCAACCTATGCAATAGCAAAAATATTCATCATAATTGAAATACCAGGTGTAGAGTATGTCGTCGTATGAGTACATTAAAAGTTGAAATGTGGTAGCGTTTTGTCGTGCCATCATTAAAAATCAATGGAATGTTTGACAGGTATGGACGAACGAGTAGAATTTAAAATACACTACGGAGAAGGGGTTCCGCAGATGGGTGCACAAGGGGTGGAACTTAGTCATTTTCCAAGTGTTATGGCTGGCTTGTCACGTGCTGGTGAGCGTTCGTGGGCCACGGTTAACAGATGGTTGTACAACATGTTCTCCTTGGAATTGAGACAAAGATGTATGTCAATTTGGAATTACGACTATAGGGTATTTCTTTAATTTTTTTCGACATATTATTTTTGTAAATTTTTAACAAAAATATATTATTTCAAAAAAATTCCATCTAATTGCCCTCGTCCAATATCTTATAATATTTGTCGATAATTAGACATATTTTTTTTTACAAATTCTAAATCAATGAATTAGTAAACAAATTATCTAACTGAATTTTTATTTACGTCGCAATTCCAATTTGCGACAGAGGGACCTGTGATAGAGTTTCTGTCGTAATTTCAAATTGCGATTAAGTCTCTGTCGCAAATTCAAATTACGACTAAGTCTCTGCATAAATTCAAATTGCGATAAAGGCGTATGTCAATTCAAATTAAACAGCAGCAGTATTTCTGTAATTTTTTTTGACATATTATTTCTGTAATTGTTTTTAAAAATATATTATTTTAAAAAATTCGACTAAAGTCCTTGAAGCTCACCCTTACCTTGCTTAAACCTAAGCAATGCTGGAGATCAAGCTCCATCGGCCGACCATGGCAGCCGCTGCCCCCTTGGTGGCATCCCACTTCCATCCACTGTCTATAGCAACCAAGGCCACTCCTAGATGTGCTGTGAGACGAAGAAGCTCACCGAGCTACCCATTCACCACCTCCGCCATAGATCACCGTCGGCGAGCCAAATTCCTTCGGCTCTGTTATGTGCGACTAGGGGTGGCAATGGGGACTGTTCCCCGATCTCCGTGGGAATTCCTCTATTAGGGGCGGGTATAGGAAAAATCGTCCCTCATGAGGGGATGGAAGCAGGAAAATTATTCCCCCGTCGGGGATGGCGGGGACGGGGACGGGGATTTTTTTCCCCGCGGGGACCCGGTTGGGGATCCAAATTTAGTTTAGTTCAATTTGGTTATTAGATTGCAAACATATTCTCTAGCCCATCATATTCACATTTTCATAAACGGGACAATATAATCTTTAATGAATGCATGTATTCTTTTTTTTCTTGTTTGTTGATATGATTTTAGAGTTAAAATGGCTATAAGAGCTCTTCTCTTGTGTGAAATTTTCGCGGGGATGGGTCCCCGACGGGGCCCCGATACCCGAACGGGGATGGGGACAGGGGGATTTTCTCTCCCGAGGCGGGGAACGGGAACGGGGACGGAGAAAATTTTGGATCGCGGGGACGGGGACGGGGAGGCAGTCCCCGGCAGGGAATGGCCCCGTTGCCATCCCTATGTGCGACCACCAGGTGGGGTAGGCCGGTTAGCCTCTGCCTTCACACACGTGCAGAGCAGCTCACCGGTGGGACTGGTCTACCAGGCAGCTGGTTTCAAAAGCATGCTGAAAAGGGAAAAGATGTTTTGTCTCCAGGGATGCGTATTATCCTTTTTCGAAATGTTTTTTATTTCTAGGCTTTTTCATACCTAAACTGATTCAAACTTGCATAACTTTTGCATTTTTAATTCACATGAGATGAAACAAAATTTTAAATTTGTCTAAAATCAAGTACTTTTAGAATATGTAAAAATATTTTGAAAATGAGCACTGTGTAAATTTGAAATTTAAATTCAAAGAGAAGACTTAAAACATAGGCTATACATAAAACTTTTGCAAATAAACTTGGAATTTAATGAAACCAATTTTATTGAAATACTTATGCTGCTAGCAACCCAAATATGTAAAAATATTTGAATTTCAACTTGGTTTGAATCATTTTCTCTATTAAAGCTTAATTTCAATACAATAAAAACTAAAAAATGCATAATTGGTGCAAAAGAAAAATAAGTTGGATAAAATTGATTTCAATGTATAAATATGACAATAGGCTACCTACATATACAAAAAATATTGAAGAATTTGACTTGACTTGAATTGCTTCATAAATAGAATATGACCAGGTGCAAAGATGTATACATGTATGTGTGTGTGCATATATTTCAGAATGGGTCATGAAACTAATTTATTTCTATTGAGATATTACTGAATAATCAATACAACGTCACATATGCACAAGTTATCTTGTATGAAGGCCATAAGCTTTAACCATACAAAAGAATACCTACATGTATAACTACATGTAAATCTAGCATAATATGCTTTCCATCTGAATCCTATTAGAAAACACAACACTTTGTACTAATTTTGTATTAATAACATTACTAATCCAAATAATTTTAACTTATAGAATTGAATTTACACATATATGAATACATAATTTTAGCCTCTTGAAATTGTAAAATAAAGAAAATAACTTATAAAAGGCAATAACCATATTATTTCTAACTAATCAAAAGACAAATGAAGTACATGCACATGAAATCATGAACCTTAATCCTGGAAAATCACACATGTTTCTTTAAGTAAGTTTTTAATTGGTTTTTCTATCTGTATTCTTTTTTCCCTTATTTTAGTTTATTATTTGTTGCATATTTACTTGTTGAATGACGAGTAGATTCTAACATTTCTAAGTTTGTTGATGACGACCTCACTGACGACCCAGATTATCTACCAAACAATGATCGGCAAGGCAAGCACCTCCTTGATTATTTTGTTCTGACTATTTCAATTAATTACTTTACACTATTTTGTTAAAACTATTATGTATACGTGTACTTTCTATAAAAATGCTATGATGAGATATTGGTAGTTACACCTAACCACTCATGAAACTTCCTTACTAAATACAAAATTGCAAACCTTGACAATCCTTCGAATGAGGGAAGACAATATATAATGTCAATCAGGGTATATATGACTACTTAACAACCACGCTTAGCCATGCTTAGTACATCACCTAGTAGCAGTTTAGAATTTAAAAAGGGTTGATATGATTAAAAAGGTTGGATATGGCACTAAAGGTTGTTGATATTTTCGTAAAAATAAAAGTAAAACTATGGTTTTGACACTAGCAAGTATTGGCAATAGCCAAATGTGCGAGGGATGGACTTGCACATAGTGTAGGGGAGATTTTTGCCCGAGTCAGATTAAGAACCGAACTATTGTGTTGTTTTCAAGCTAAGAAAGTCGTACAACCACAAGTGCTGGTATGGGAAAGTCTTAACCTATTAAGTTATCTAGATTTATCTTTGCACATTGGAAAACTGGAGTAGTACGAGCACTCTGGATAGGTTTATTCGAAGGGCTTCTACACTAAGGTGTGGATAAGCATGTCAATACAACGATGTACACCTTACTAAGGGAGAAATGTGTGTGGTAGGGATAGACTGCCTGGGTTATTGTGTGAATAATATTATATCTTGGGTGTGTGTATCTGCCACCTTAGTAGGGTTCAGCATCACCTGGCTGGTGCAAAGTTAGGTCTAAGTAATGTAACAGTTATATTATGATCTCTATGTTGACACACCAATGGAAGTGTGTTATTGGCTTGGCAAAAATGGTAGATTATTTCATGTGGGTAAAGATATACACCTTTGTAGAGTGTAAATCTAATCGATTAGTGGCGCCTATGGTGATGGGCACTTGGTAACGTCATCACATAGTTAGAAGTTATGGTATTTTCAAAAATAGGCTATTTGAAATTGGTGTTGGGAAATGTACTTCATGTCAAGGTTGACATTGAAGCAAGGTGAATCAGTCTGGTAGATTGCAATACAAAATCTATTATTCTATCATACTTTATTATCAACCATATTGTCTTTTACAAATTCCGTTTGCAATATATCATATGCTTATGTTTCATTTCTATCATTGCAAAATAACTGTAGAGCCTCACTTTTGTCATAGCCTCCATTTTTATTATATCTACATTTGCGATACACTATAAGTCTTGCTAAGTACACAATGTACTCAATTTTACTATTGTTGTTGTTTTTAGGTGATGAAATAGAACACCCCGATGAAATATATGATCATGCAGGATACGGGGATTACAACGACAATATTTTCTAGGGTTTTTACCTTGTCTGTTGCCTGAGGGTTTTGGGCTAAGGCATACTGTAAGATAAATAATGTTTCTGCTGCCTCTTATTTTGGTCTGTAAGAATAAATTTTAAGACTTATAACGCTTTCGTATGTAATATTTATTGTGTATAGATGTGATCACAATTTGTAATTTGTGCATACTAGCCAATGATTATGGGACTAGTATTGTATGCATAGGAACCCATTATTTATAAATATTATAAAAAATAGGGCCTTACAATGGTGGTAGAGAGTGTACGTAGTTAGCGCTTAGATCGGATGTCCGAACGCTAGTCGCTCTCTTTTACCTTTTAAAAGAGAACATTTTATCTTAAAAAGGAATAGCCATTCACCCATGCTCTTAACTATTGCTTGTGCTATTTTTTAGGAAATATATAGGAAAATGGTTTTGTCGGTGTACTTTGCACCAGGGTACCCTCGCCGTCGCAGATTAGTGGGCCCGAAATGCGGCCCAGCCCACGTGGTGGCCTGGCGAGTAGGTGGGCGATCATGCCCTGCCCGCCGGGCGGTAAGCCCACGTGACAGCCTGGCGGGTAGGTGGGCGATCATGCCCTGCCCACCGGGCGGTAAGCCCGCGTGATGGCCTGGTGGGCAGGTGGGCGATCATGCCGTGTCCACCAGGCGGTAAGCCCACGTGGTGGCCTGGCGGACAGGTGGGCGATCATGCCCTGCCCGCCGGGCGGTAAGCCCACGTGGCGGCCTAGCAGGAAGGTGGGCGATCATGCCCTGCCCGCCAGGCGGTAAGCCCACGTGGCGGCCTGGCGAGTCGGGCCCCCCTCGTCAGGCCCCGAAGGCAACCAAAGGAATTAGGAGAAGGCTTCGCCTCGAAGTCTCCTTCCCCTGACATGCTGTGTCTGGGCCATTAATTGTGAAGCATTCTGCTATCGACACGACGACGGCTCATCCCTCTGACGCCTCTCACCAAACCCGTTGCAGGAGCATCATATCCCGGGCGGACCGGGCGAAGCCACTCAGCGGCATTAAATGAGGTTTGAGGGGACAAGGCTACAGTGACGGGTGTAATAAATGAGTCGTGGGTCGATGTAAGGTTCGAATGATGGGTGTAATTAATGAATTGTATATCAGTATAGCGTCACCTTCTCACCTGCCCGAGCCAACCCCGTCTATATAAGAGCGCTTTGGTGCATGGAGGAAGGGGAGAGCCAAAATCGGGACATGGATCCAGTGAACTCACCCAAGCTCAAGACCAGAGGAACCATTGTAATCACCTCCATATTTCCTCAACAAAGATCTAGCAGAACGTAGGGCTATTACCCGCGTTAGGGGCCTGAACCTGGGTACATCACCGTGTCCATCGATCTGTTGATCCCCGGGATTCATCGTGAGAGAGTCATTAGGGTTTTCGGCTACGAAGACACCCTCTACCGAACCATACCCTCTATCCTGGGAGTAGTCAACCCTGTTCGTTGTCGAGGTCCTGTCCGGCGAAATACACCGATAGGGGCGTGCTAGGTAGGGGGCTAGTGGTTGGCTCACCCGGCCATCTCTCTGGCGGATTACGATCTTCTGTTCGAAAGGAGCTTGCATCTGGTGATGGCAGGTTCGCACTTGCAGCAGCAAGAGGTGGCGGAGGCTAGCGGCGCCCAGAACACGTCCCGGCGCTCTCGCCAGACGAGTGATCACCTCACGCCGCCTCCGCAGGAGGGCGGCGGTGCCCCCCTAGCAGCGGCCGAGCTTCCAGTTCGGCGTCGGCTGGCCATGGAGGTGGCCACACCGGCCCAAAACCTGCATGCGGTCCGTTTCCTCCTGGACCACCCTCCAGTGGAACTTGCAAGAGACACCCCGGCCACGCCATGGCTGCGAGACATTGCTGGCCACGTAGACCCAGCCCAGCTCCGTGTAGGGATGCCCGACCAGTCTGGGACTGTCGGTACCCCTCGATCAAAGATGCGCGTCGATCGCACCAAAGCTTCCAGCCGCCCAAGCGGTAAGCGCTCTGGCCAGGAGGGCCAGAGTAAGGGAAAGGGCATGCAAGAAGAAGGCCCTAGCTCTGTGAGGAGCCATGAGGACCTGCGGGCTCATCTGGAGCAACGTCACCAGCGATGCGGCGGTGATTTGCGTGATCACCTGTAGCGTCATCATGCCCGTGATGGACGGATGGCCTCTGGGGGTGAGAGTTCTTCCCACGACTCTCGCCTTCAGAGCGAGGAGGAAGTCCGCTCCTCCGACTCTTTGGGGAGTCACGATCCGCACTCTCCGGCACGGTCTCCGGGCCGGGGTTCTGGTGGACAGCAGGATTCCCCCTATGGCGTCGGATGCCATGCGTTCTCCCGACGGCTGCATCGGGTGGCGTGGCCCGAAAGGTTTCGTTCGGCCTCCATCGAGAAGTACGATGGCACCACTAACCCCGAGGAGTTCTTGCAGATATACACCATGGTGGTGCGTACCGCTGGCGGGTCTAAAAAGGCCATGGCCAACTACTTCCCAACGGCCTTAACGGGGTCCGCCTGATCATGGTTGTTGAACCTCCCGCAGGGATCAGTGCACTCGTGGGAGGAGCTGTGCGGCCTCTTCATCGCCAACTTCTAGGGTTCCTTCACACAGCCAGGGCGTGGAGGATGATCTCTATGCCCTCGAGCAGGAAAAAGGGGAGTCGTTGCGCGACTTCATTCAGCTATTCTGCCACTGTCGTAACACGATCCCCTGGATCTCGGAGCAGTCGGTCGTCATCGCCTTCTGGAGAGGCGTTAGGGACCACAAAATGCGGGAAAAGATGGCGACCCGCAACATCGTCACCACCTCCGAGCTCTTCTCCCTGGTGCACAAGTGTGCGTGGGCGACGGAGGCTCGAGGGCCGGTGTCTGGCGCCGCGCGAGGACGCGGCAGGGATGAAGTCGGGACCTCGAAGGGCCCCGGCCCTGCGAGCAAGAAAGCGCGGAGGCGCGAGGCGGTTGAGACCAGGCGGGTCGTAACCGCTGAGCGGAAGCATGAAGACTCCCGGCCGCAAAGGCGCGACCGCCGTGATTGGCAGGGTGACCATCGCGATCGGCGGGATGACCGCTGCGGTCGAAGAAACGACCGCCGCAAAGAGGAGGGCAAGCCTTTCTGCCCAATCCATAGAACCAACACTCACGACCTGGACAGTTGCCAGGTTGTGAGCAAGATGGTCAAGCAGCGGCTCAAGGAGCGCCGCCCTCACGACGACGACCAAGACGAAGACCCCGCCTCGCTGGCCTTCCAGCAGGTGGACCGCGCCATGGCGTACATTCATGGTGGCTCATCCACCTACCCCTCCAATTTGTCCTACAAGCGGCTGAAAAGGGAAGTCTGCGCTACGACGTCGAGTTCAGGGGCGTGTCGGATGCTGAAGTGGTCGGAGGAGCCGATCACCTTCAGTCGGGCTGACCACCCTGAGAGCACTGCCGGCATAGGTCACCTTCCGATTGTAGTTTCGCCCACGATCCGGAACGTGAAGCTCGGGCGAGTGCTGATGGACGGAGGGAGCTCCATCAACCTCCTGTCCTTCGAGGCGTTCCGTGCGCTCCAAGTGTCGAACTAGGAGCTACGCCCGGCCTTGCCCTTCTACGGCGTAGCCCCGGGGGCAGGCTTGGTCCTACTGGGTCAGGTGCGCCTCCCTGTCACCTTCGGGGAGTAAAGCAACTACCGTACAGAGCTGGTCAACTTTGAAGTCGCCGACTTCGACCTCCCGTACAATGCCATACTTGGCCGACCGGTGTTGGCCAAGTTCATGGCGGCGACCCACTATGGATACATGGTGGTGAAGATACCAGGGCCTGGTGGCCCTATAGTCATCCGGGTGGACAGGCCAGAGGCTTTGCGTTGCCACAAGCACACACTGGACCTGGCTGGTGCCACCTGCGTGAAGCCGGCTGATGCCGCCTTTCCGGGAGCCCCTCCGGTGCAGACCCGCGCCTCGCTCGGCTCGGGCGGCCAGGTGAAGGTGGTCTCCCTGAGTGAGGGCGAGCCTGGGAAGCCCGTCTTCATTGGCACCAGCCTCAGCGCCAAATAGGAAGACGTGCTCGTCACTTTCCTCCGGTCTAATTCCGACGTGTTCGCCTGGCAACCGTTCGATATGACTGGGGTCCCTAGGGAGGTGATCGAGCACCGACTGGCTACGCTCCCCGAGATGCGCCCGGTCCGCCAAAAGGTTCGGCTCAAGCAGGTGCAGTGCCTGGCTGGTCGCCTGGCCTCCCTCGGGCGATTCATCGCCCGGCCGGGAGAAAGAAGCCTGCCCTATTCAAGCTGCTGAAGAAGACAAACCACTTCGAGTGGACTGAGGAGGCTCAATGAGCATTTGAAGACTTGAAGCAATACCTCTCCTCCCTGCCAGTACTGGTCGCCCCCAAGCCCGGCGAACCGTTGCTCCTGTACATCGTTGCTACCCTAGCAGTGGTGAGCGCGGTACTGGTGGCGGAGAGGGAAGGCGTCCAGAAGCCGGTCTACTACGTCAGCAAGGTGCTACACGAGGCAGAGACCAGGTACCCACAAGCACAGAAGATGTTGTACGTTGTCCTAGTGGCGTCCAGGAAACTGCGGCACTACTTCCAGGGTTGAAAAGTCACGGTGGTCACTACCTACCCCTGCAAGAGATCCTTCTGGCAACCGAAGCAAAAGGCGCGTCGCCAAGTGGTCGGTGGAACTGGGGGAATTTTGCCTCAAATTTGTGTCCCGCACCGCCATCAAGAGCCAGAAGTTGGCGGAGTTTGTTGCCGAATGGACTCCCGCCACTCTTGAAGCTGAAGAAACACCCGCACCTTCCCCCTAGACCTTGTTCTTCGACGGCTCGTTTAGGCTCGAAGGCGCGGGGGCTGGAGTAGTCCTGGTCTCCCCGACCGGCGACTTCCTCCAGTATGTGGTCGCCCTCGACTTCAAGGCCACCAACAATATCGCTGAATATGAGGGCCTGCTAGCAGGGCTGTGCACCACCTCGACATTAGGCGTCCGGCGCCTCCAAGTCAAAGGCGACTCCTTGCTGGTCATCAATCAAGCGCGGAAGAAATTTCATTGCTCTGACCCTATCATGGCCACTTACTTGTCAGAGGTCAGGAAGATGGAGCGCCACTTCGAAGGACTGGGATATATCCATATCCCTCGACGCGACAACCATATGGCGGATGGGCTTTCGCAGCTCACGTCCTCAAGAACCTCTGTCCCGGTCGGGGTCTTTGAAGAAAGACAATCGCGATCGTCCGTCGCTGCCCCTAGCTCAGGCGGGGACGACGGTGCAGCCGTCGCGGCCTCCGACTCAGGCGGGGAGGGCAGTGCTGCGTCGCGGCCTCCGGTTTAGGGAGGGTAGGCAGTGCACCTGCCTCAGCCCCTAGGTCCGGGAGGGAAGGCGGCGGTGCCGTTGATGCGGCACCTGGGGAAAAGCTTGGCCAAGCGGAGTACCCAGGCGATCACCATATGATCGTCACTCTTGACTGGGAAGGTCAGTGGATGGATCCTATCCTAGCCTTCCTACGAGACCGAGTGATCCCCGACGATGATGCCTTAGCTGAGAAAATTGCACGCAAGGCCAAGTGCTATGCTCTGGTAGGTGGGGACCTATACCGTCGGAGCAGAAACGGAATTCTGCTGAAGTGCATTACTCGGGAAGAGGGGAGCAACCTACTCTCCGATATCCATGGAGGCATGTGTGGGAGCCATATGTCTGGCCAGACGCTTGTCGGCAAAGCGTTCCACCAAGGATTTTATTGCCTACTGCCCTCCAGGATGCTTGCGAGCTGGTGAGGAGATGCGAAGCGTGCTAGTTCTTCGCTAAGCAAATCCACCGACCAGCCCAAGCTCTGCAAACCATCCCGCTCTCTTGGCCGTTCGCGGTCTGGGGGTTGGATATCCTGGGCCCATTCTCGCGGGTCACGGGGGGCTTCACCCACCTGTTCGTTACTATCGACAAATTCACCAAGTGGGCTGAAGCCGAAGCAGTACGTGCCATCACGGCTTCCGCTGCTATCAAGTTCATCCACGGAATCTTCATCCGCTTTGGAGTCGTCAATCGTATCATCATCGACAACGGCACTCAGTACACCAGCGCGGCCTTCCTGGAGTTTTGTGATGAGATGGGCACCAAGGTATGCTTCACTTCGGTCGCCCATACAAGGAGAAATGGCCAAGCTGAGCGTGCCAACGCGCTGGTGTTGAGAGGCTTGAAGACCAGAGCATTTGATTGACTCCATAAGCGGGGAGCGCGGTGGACGGAAGAACTCCCGGCCGTATTGTGGTCGCTCCGGACCACACCCAGTCGGGCGACCGGAGAAACACCTTTCTTTCTGGTCTACGGCGCGGAAGCTGTCCTCCCGTCTGAGCTGTCGCTCGGCTCACTACGTGTCTCGGCATTCAGCAAGGAAGGACAAGAAGATCACCGCGGAGAAGAAGTCAACCTTCTGGAGGAGGTGCGCGATCGGGCGGCTTTGCGTGCCGCTCGGTACCAGCAAAGTCTCAAGCGGTACCACACCACCCAGGTCCATGAGAGAACAACGGCGATGGCGACTGGTCTTCTGCAGACCAGACGCATGCCGGGCTCCACAAACTGTCTCCCCAGTGGGAGGGCCCCTTCAAGGTGGTCTCAGTATCTTGACCCGGGGCGGTTCGGTTGGCCACTGAAGATGATCAAGAGCTGGTCAACTCCTTCAACGTGGAGTTGTTGCAAAAATTTTACCTCTAAGAACTGTAAATACCCGGTGGTTTGCTCGACCAATTTGTCTTGGCGAGTTCTCCCCAAATTGATCGGCTGATCGGCGGTCGATAAAAGTCGTTAGCTTTAAAGGCTTTTGCTTTATTTTTCCTGCCTGTGCTTTGGTGGGTAATATTTCGCGGGGGTGTCATGGGTTCCGGCGGTTTGACCGCTCCTTGTTGATCTGCGGTAACACCCGGCGTTTGCATCATGCAAGGACGGGCGACCAGGAGCGTGAGTGTGGCACGGTGGCTCAGACACGGCTCGCACACCTCGGGTTGGCTCCGCGAAGCACTGCTGGCTGTCACCGCGAGCACCGTAGGCCCAATACCGCTCCTGGGAACCTGCTGCCTTATTGCGCGACGCTGTGGTCGGGTTCCGAGAGATCATAAGGATATAGGTTTTAAAAGGGTAGGAGTCAGTGACAACCTTGTGCAAGGACTTAGGATTTTGTTTGCCTACATCCTGAATGTTTTGCGCAATCCTTGTTCGCGTTATTGCAATCACTCAAAAAACGCCTAAGTATCAACCTAACCTGACTGTTTAGGTTCGCATGATGACAAGACTGGGGGTTGATCGCCCGATGATTGAGTTGAGCAAACACAATCAAAAACGCGAGCAGACGAACATGCACAGGTAAAACTCGAAGATGCCAACTTCGTTACAATTACTAAGATTGTTTTGGCATACAGAAAAATAGGAAGAAAACGAAACAAGAAAAATGAAGGAAGCAGCCCGGGCCATCAGTTGTCGTTGGCAACTTGGATGTGCCCATCGTCTTACTCAGCCTCCGGCTCTGCTGCCACCAAGTCAAGGTCCGGGCCCTCCACCGCTATCATGCCGGCGACGTGCTCCGTGGCTTCGTGCACGCGTACCTATGCCTGGGCCTCGTCTCCCTCAATGCCGTTCGTGACGGTCATTGGGTTGAAGGTGGCGTCGCGGCTGGCGTAGCACGCCAGCACAAAGGTCGCGGTGGCCGCGGCGACTTGTTGCCCTTCCTGGACGGAACAGACGGCCATGGCAGCTAGTAGGCCGGAGAGCGTCGCGGCAACCCGGGTGATGTAGTGGGCGTACTGCATCGCGGTTGGCTCCAGCGGCTCCTGAAGATCCACCCCCAGTAGCTCCAAGACCCTCGCCATGCACCGGTAAGTCGGCCGGAGCATGACGGCGAGGTTGTGTAGCATGCGCCGCTGCTCCTCCACTGCCTGCCTCTGCGTTGCCTCGGCCTCCTGCATCCGGGCAAGTAGGGTCGCCCCGATGGCCCTCTCTTGGGTCAGCAGCGGCTCCTTCCTCTCCAGCTCCCCACGCAGTGCCGCCATCTGCTGTGACGTCTGGGCTTCGCGCAAGGTGGCTGCCGCGAGGAGGGCGTTCGCGGCGGAGAGCGCTTCGCCAAGATCGGCAAGCAGCGCACTCAGGCCGGTGGCGCGGGCGGCGAGGACAACAAAAGCGGGCGCAGAGATCTGGGTGCCGCTCGTCCGTTCTGGCCGCTTGTGGTCGCTAGGTTGCCTGGCGAAGTTCCGTTCGTCTGTCGGCGCTGCGGATGTCTGTATTCGCCGGGCACTTCGATGGGCCGCCCTTGGAGGCGACTTGAAGCTGAAGGAGATCGCTGGCACCGTGAGCCCGCCCGGGCAGGCACTAGCAGCGGCTGGAGTCGATGCCCCTGGAGTTGGCACCGGTGGAGTCGGTGTCGATGAGGACAGCGCCGCAGGGATCGGTGTTGGCACAACCGGCACTGAAGGAGGGGCGCCGGATGTCGTCGCCCTAGATGAAGACACCGCCGCTCCGGGCGCACTTGGTAAAGCGGTGGAGTCGGTGGCAGCAGAAGTTTGGTCCCCGACACGGGCCCTCTTGGGGTCCGCGCCCGGGGCGTCTGGAGCGATCGACCGTTTGCCTACACTTCGATCGTCGGTCCGGGGCTGGTCCCTAATCACCAAGGGGCCGCGGGCTGGCAACAGAGCGGGACCGGTGGAGTCCATCGCCGGGAACAACTTGATGATCCGAAGCCGCTCCACGAACTCCAGGTCGCAGAGCGGTCGGGCCCCGACCGGAAAGTCTAGGCCGCTCGGCACTGGCGAGAGCAGCCCAGATAGCCATCTTGAGACGGTGGGGCCATCCAAATTTCCCTCGCCTGAAGACAAGAATATTAGTTGATGGTGACCGCGAAGAGGAATATGTATTCAAAAGAAGGGCAACAGAACTTACGGCCTGGGTACGTGCGCGTCATGTCGTCGTCCCCTATATACTGCCATGCAGAGCGGGCACGACGACGGAGGGGGCTGATCCTCTGAGCCACGAAGTCCCGGACCACCAGCGCCCCAATCAGGCCGGCGTCCTGCAACTGGTTGATGCGGGCCGCCATTGCCAGGAGCTCTGCCGTCTCCTCGACGGGCAAACTCCAGCTTTCGCGGACTTCTGCCCGCACGTAGGGTACCCCGAGAAGGTCAACCCCGCTGTCATCGCCGATGTAGAGCCAGTCGCCCCGCCACAACTTCCAATTGGATCTTGGCTAGAAGGGAATGTAGCGAGGGGCCGACCCATCGCGGAGACGGAAGTGCAGCTCCCCACGATTCCGCTGTCAGGGGAGCTGCGACAGGTGAAGAAGTAGCGGAAGAGAGTAAGGTTGGGCATCACCCCTACGAACATCTCGCAGATGTAAGCGAAGGTGGAGAGAATGACGATGGAATTGGGGAGAGATGGAGATGATGGACCTCGTAGAAATGAAGGACGGTGAGGAAGAATTCAGAGAATGGTGGCACCAGGCCCGCCAAAAGCCCCCAGGCGAAGACGATGATCTCCCCTGGTTCGCAGCTTGGCACGAGGGTCCCCTGGCGAAGGTGGAGGAAGCCCTCGGGTGCCATCTTGGAGAGCAGACCCACCCTGTCCATGCCAACGGTGGAAGAAAGCAAAGGAGGTTGCACCATTGATGCAGAAGTAAGGTTTTTAGGCAAGGAAGATGAAAGAGCAAAGAGCAAAGTGCACGAAGAGCAGAAGGCGTGAACTGCTGGTTCGGGGCGTGTATATATATAGGCCCCCCACGTAGACGGTTCACGAACAGGCAAAAGGACACGACGTTTGGGGTTCCAAGAAAAATCAGCGGAAGTGGAGAGGACCGAGACGGTTGCATGCTCAGAAGTGGTGGGCCCATCCAGGAATGCACCGACATTAAATGAGGTCTAAAAAGAAACCGGCGCGCATTCCAGGACGGACCCGAGGGCTACCGTCGGTGTACTTTGCACCGGGGTACCCTCTCCGCCGCAGATTAGTGGGCCCGAAAAGCGACCCACGTGGCGGCCTGGCGGGCAGGTGGGCGATCATGCCCTGCCCGCCGGGTGGTAAACCCGCGTGGCGGCCAGGCGAGCAGGTGGGCGATCATGCCCTGCCCGCCGGGTGGTAAGCCCACGTGGCGGCCTGGCAAGCGGGCAAGCGATCGGGCCCCCTCGTCAGGCCCCGAAGGCAACCAAAGGAATTAGGAGAAGGCTTCGCCTCGAAGTCTCCTTCCCCTGACATGCTGCGTTAGGGGCCATTAAATGTGAAGCATTCTGCTATCAACACGACGACGGCTCATCCCTCTGACGCCTCTCACCAAACCCGTCGCAGGAGCATCATATCCCGGGCGGACCGGGCGAAGCCACTCAGCGGCATTAAATGAGGTTTGAGGGACAAGGCTATAGTGACGGGTGTAATAAATGAGTTGTGGGTCGATGTAAGGTTCGAATGATGGGTGTAATTAATGAATTGTAGATCAGTATAGTGTCACCTTCTCACCTGCCCGAGCCAACCCCGTCTATATAAGGGCGCTTTAGTGCATGGAGGAAGGGGAGAGCCAAAATCGGGACTTGGATCCAGTGAACTCACCCAAGCTCAAGACCAGAGGAACCATTGTAATCACCTCCATATTTCCTCAACAAAGATCCAGCAGGACGTAGGGCTATTATCCGCGTTGGGGGCCTGAACCTAGGTACATCAACGTGTCCATCGATCTGTTGATCCCCGGGATTCATCGTGAGAGAGTCATTAGGGTTTCCGGCCACGAAGACGTCCTCTACCGAACCATACCCTCCATCCTGGGAGTAGTTAACCCTGTTCGTTGATGGGGTCCTGTCCGGCGAAATACACCGACAGGTTTAATACTCCTAGGAGTACATACTCCTACTTCTCATATAACACTTAAATAAAACATTTATACATCTTTATCCTCTTGACCATACTCTAATAATAATTATAAGTTACTTCAAAATGAGTTCCACGAAGAATTTCATCAAAGTCCATTTTTTATAGCATAATATGTGTATATACTACTTTTATGTATGAAAAATAGTATATAGCAAAAATAAAGGGCTCCGATGAAATTTTTTCAACCTTGTCGCATTGGAGTATCTTAGAATTAGTATTTAATCATATAAAAAATATAAATAAGTATAATACATTCATTTAAGTGTTATATTGGAAGTGAGTATGTAAGCCCATTATTTTTTTTCTATATACCATTTTTCATATCTAAAAGGCATATATTCATAAATTATGCTCTAAAAAGTGGACTTTGATGAAATTTTCCATCTAACTCACTTAGAGTATCTATAATCATTATTAGAATATGCTAAAAAAGATAAAGATATATAACGTATTTATTTACTCAATATATGAGAAGTGAGAGTACGTACTCTCAGGAGTACAGAGGGAAATATTTATTCTTTGTTTGATGGATGACCATTGTGAATTCAAATTTAAACTTAGCTTTCCAATTATCCAGCATGAGATGAGTTTGCTAGAGAACATCACCCAAATGCTCCGATAAGCTAAAATAATTATTTCTATTTGCTTATACTATTTTATTGTCCGAAAAAGAAAGACCATGTGGGCTTTGTGTAACATCTCAAAATTTTTCTTATAATATTAATTTATTGTTATTTTGTATATTTTATGATTTTTCTAAATTTATTGTTTTTAGAATTTATTTTAAATTAAGTATATTGGCCTTTTGTTAAATTAATTAATTATAGATAAAATATAAACAAAGTTTGGCTAAAAATATTTTATTTTAATTCAAAATATCTCAAAGTATTTTTGAGATTTTTCTTGGATTTTTTATGATATTTTATCAGCTGTAAACTAATTAGTTTATTTAGTAGAATTATTTTAAATAAGAAAATCTTGAGAAATCCCTTAAATAGTATCAAGCCAGAGTCCAATACTATTCTTGCGCGACCAGTTTGGTGCAGCCCGAATTGGCCCAGTTCGACTATTTTCTAGAAGAGCAACGCCAACCGTCATATTGTGAATGAATGGCTATGATTTGAAAATGAGGTTTGAGAACCCTAATATGTCATCACCGTTGGATTTGTATCGACCGAATGTCCAAGATTGAGCACGTAGACTTGCGTCAGACTCCGTTGAATTACGATGCATGTATGCACGGGATTCCGTATTCCTTGCGGAGCCACCGTCGTATCGGATTGAGACTCCGCCGCCACATATAGAGAGGACTTCGCATTGAACACGGCCGTTGAGGAGGCTATTTAAGGCACGAACCCTGCCCTGAGGTTTCTCGTGAACTACCACTTTGCTTGCCTTAGACAACGTTGCTTGAGACCTATAGGTGAGAGAGATCGAAGTCGCCGTGTTTCTGAGGGTTTGCCACCACCTTCAACCGATGACAACTTGCCATCTGCCGCGCCGTGGGAGAAAATGAAGACGTCTTCAGGTTTGCCAAGAGAAGCTCTACCAAATCTGTGTAGAAGCAAAGTAAAACTCATGAGGAAACGTTGTTTGGGTGGTCTTCGTCCCCAACTTTGGCGACCACGCCACCAAGCTCGTCGATGAAACTCGCTATCAATCGCAACCGCTGGTTTCTAGATCGAGTACATAGATTTCGCTGCGTGGAGTGTGTGTCGGTAAGACACGTGTCCGAGGATGCCATCAGCTACGAGCCGTCAGATCAGAACGAAGGGCTCGGATTGCACCAACTACCGAGCCAATTAGGCTGCTCCGCGTGGTGCACGAAGTCCCAAGAGTCGTGGACTGAGTCCACGCTGAACCAACACGGTTCCGTGGACTCAGTACATGGACCGAGGCGACGTGGCGTGACGCGATTGGTTCAGGCGGGGCTGACGTCACGCTGATGTCAGCATGACACAGTAAAAAACCCTTTTTAGAATAAAATAATTTGGTTTATTATTTCATTTTCTATTTTTTTTTATATATTTTTGAATCTTCCACGAGCATGTTCTCCCTCATAAAAGCTCCGATTGAGGTGATTTAAATTTTTAAAAATTTGTAAAATTTAGATCTATTTAATGGTGAATTTTATTTGATTTTTAGAGTTCATTTTCTCTCTATTTTTGTATTTATTTGATTTTCTCTCTCGTTTCATATGGACGTTGAGTTGTGCGACACATCCGAGGAGGATCCATCAGCCCAAAAACATGTTCAAGAACAAGATCAAGATGTTTTTCAAGGCAAGTTGTGATTTGATCATATTGAACCTATTTTTATGAAATTGCTATTTCGTTTCAATCTTATGCATGGTATTTTATGTGTAGAAATGTTTTTTATTAATTTGGGATTTAGTTAATCTACCAATTGCAATATTTCCTACCTTGACATTTGTATGCCATGATTTATTTATTACCCTTGATTGGCCTTTACTAGTTGGTTAATACTAAAATCAACATGGGTTGGTTAGATCGCTTTAGTATGCTTAGCCATGCCACATCATCACATGTACTTGAAACATCAAAGTTAATCTTGACTAATGGAATAAGGAACATGATTATGAACTTGTGTGTCAGGTGTTGTTACACGATGAGATTGAGTTGTTGTGACGAGAAATGTCAAGCAACGATGTTGAATTGTTGATAGCATGCGGTGCTTGGTAATCAACTGGTGCGGTAATAATTTAGATTGGCATAAGTGGCAAGGGAAAGTATGGCAAGGTGGGCCGAAGGGCTGAGTATACGTGGAAGTCTTGTCCTAGTCACTATAAGGATTTAACCATGCAAGCATTTGACCTTAGTCAATCATGCAACCACATGTCTAGTATGGGACATCCTAGTTGACTAATTTGCAATATCTTAGCTTTGGTATTGCTAGTGGTGATGTGAGTCCCACGTTCATGGATTAACTCACATGGCGCAAAAGGGGGGCCCTGAGTGTGGTAACCAGACTCTTCAGTGTTGAAATCTCAGTCGGTAGTGCTGGGTTAAGCCAGGGCATTGTAAAGGCTTTGCTATAATCATTCGCTTGTGGGTGAATTGGTTGTATCATGTGGGTAAAGTGCATAACCTCTGCAGAGTGTAAATCTATTAGGATAGCCGTGCTCGCGGTATTGAGTATAACTCGGGAATTATAGTTAAGAGTTAGATTTTGCAAAATAAAACTTGGGATAGATGGTAGTATGCCATGGGAGGTTGGAACTTGACTTAGGATTGGAAAACTTGGTTTTACATAGAAAATGCTGAAATTACTATTTTTTGTTATTTGTTTTACTATTTTTACAATCTATTTATTGTACTTGTCCATAAATGCTACTTAAATGCAAAATAGCCATGTTAGCCTTTTCCTTTAGAATAAGTCTTACATATAGTTACATAGAATTACATCGTATGCACAACTTATTGAGTGCTTTCAAGTACTCATTCTTGCCAACAATCACAATCAACAGTTGAGAAGTCTACACCTTTGTTGGAGAAGGAGTTCCATAAGGACACGAGTAATTAGAGTCCAAGGCTTGTTAGTTGCATGTGGTAAACTGATAAGTCATCTACATCTTCTATTTTCCGCTACATTTGTCTTAGTTTTGTTATATCGAGTCTAGCCCTGTGTGACTTAATAATGTAAGTTGGTCATAAGATCATACACTTAGATATATTTAATAAATGGAGTCTTTATATTATTATCACTGTGTATAATGTGATATTTACCAATGTTGAGTCTGTATGCACTAGAGTGATGCGGGACTAGTGCGATAAATACAGATGGTCTGAATTGGTGAATTCGGTCCCCAACACTTTGTATTATGTTTCTTTAACCTTGTGGATTATATATAGGTTAATTAACTAGCTTATGCTTGTGAGAACTTAAATTCCTCTAAGTTTCTGACCCTATGTGCAGAAACATTACACTATACCATGTACATATAATCTGTAAAAAATATTAACTCCAGTCATAAGTAGTTATTATTTTGGGCATGTGTGTAGCCAAACTTTTGATATTTTGAGCGTCAACATCTTTCTAACTATTTAAATTGGATATATAAAAATCATATGTGTAAATTTGTCTTGAAAAGTATTTTCATAATATCATAATTGTATTAGGTTTTATAAATATGTTATAATAGAAATTAGTAGTCAGAGCTGATGTTTTAGAAATAATATCGGTGTCCAAAACTATAACTATTTGCAACTGTGGAGAGTACCACGCTCTTTTACCTTTGTTTTTCATGTCCCACATCCACATGCATGTTGACTGCAAATAGTAAATACTCTAACCTTTAACTTTCTACTTCTTTTTTTTTTCTTTCTGTCACTCGCATGTTGCTTGACTTCAAAGGTAAAAATAAAGAAGCTGGAAAATAGAAGAAAGGTGAGAACTAACATCCGGACATCAGATCTCAGCATATTTCATTGGACGCTTGGTGTAATATTTTTTTCCAATGTCTGCAATATTTTTTTCGCACACACATTTCTATTGTTATCGAAGGAAAATGTTTCATACGTAAGGAAAAAATGCTTCACACGTAGGAAAAAATATTGTAATGATCCGGATCGATATTTCTATTGTTATCGAAGGAAAATGTTTCACGTGTAGAAAAAAAATTATTTTATGAGTAAGAAAAAAATATTACAGCGTCTGAAAAGTTTGAACGTCTGCTCCTAACAAATCCGTAGAAGAAAAGCCTACGAAATTACGAAGGTATAGGTTGGTGAAAGTGTTTTATCAATTTCAGCACCAGGACGTTGGAGAGAATCATCGTACTCGGATTCGATCGAGTTGGAGTTAATTGTTTGCATCTCCTTGCGTACGTTAGATGGTTAATGGCCATGAATAAGGGTACAACGAGGATGGTGCAAGTCAGACATGGTAAAAGCTCCTTTAAGACCCACTTTGTGGTGCTGGAATTTGATAGCATCCTATAAAATTCTCGTGTTCCCAAACCGAAGCTCTAGTATGGCTCGGTAAAGTACTAATGTGCATTATTTTTAGTAGTATATATTTAATATTTTGACTCTCCATAAATCATTGCAAGGCACCATCATTTTTTGTAAGGACTGAGAAAACCTCCGAGTGTAATTCAGCACTTGTCATTGAACACGATGCGATGTAATATTTTGTACAGGCAGTTGCAGTGTAGTACACGCACACAATATGGCATGTGAACATTCTCCATGTATAATGTTATCATCAATCGTAGCCATGAGTGACTATCATAAGATCCAGGTTATGCATTTTTTTTGGTAAGTTTGATGTTCTTTCGAACGTAATTATAAAAATAGTTCTATACCTAATCAAAGAAGGGCCGTAATCACCACATATGTAATGTTCACGCACTGTGAAAGCGCCTACCACGCTCTGAAAAATCGGTAAGCCACCAAAGCTACCAAGCACCCACAGCTACTGCCACACTTATAAACTAGTGCCATTGTAAAAGTACTACTACGACGACGACGATGGCAAAGTTGCATATATAATTTAGGTGCCATTTGAAACTATTGGTTTTTATCGACTCTTGTTGGAAATGAACTATTTCCTATGAATTCATGCATTCCAAATGGATCCCTATATTAGAGTTTGAATTTGATTTGCTATTACATCTAACTTGCCACACAATAGTTAAAAGCTAATTTAGGAAATGCCGGAATTCGTAAAATTCATGTGAATTGTACCCAGGGAATTAAATTTTGCCAAAATTTGTTGAATTTTCACCAAAATTTCAGATTTCCGGCCTCCACGGAATCCAAAATACTGGCCGGATAAAATAATTGAAATTACTACAGTAAAAACCAAAATTTCATTTTTTCGGTGAAATTTCATGATTTTTCTCAGTTTTCAAACTTTTAGGCCGTATTTGACCTTATTTGGTCCAATAACCCTTAAGAAAGTTATCTTCTATGAAAATTTGTTGAAAAACCGAATTTTTGAGATATTTTAAAATTTTGGCAGAAACACTGTTGTTAGATTTTTATAAAATTTTAGAAGCTTGATAATGACCTAAAACATTTATGGTACTATCTGTATTAGTGTGGAATCATACAGAAAAAATTTCAAGATAATCAAACTTCATTTGTTATCTTTAAAAAAACAAAATGAACATAATTAGGACAGTAATCTTGTCAGAATTTTATAAATTATCTCGAGTGTGATCATGATCTAAAATTTTTATGAGAGACTAATAATTACCTCAATACCATTATATAAAATTTTCAAAAAAATTTAACCTTTTTTGTTTTGTTAATAAAATTTATGTAATTATTGAACTTTATTTGTTATATTATATTTCAAAAATTAAAAAGAGAAAGAACACAAATGGTACAGTGCCTTGTAAGAATTTTATAAATTCACTGAAGTGTGATCATGATTCAAAATTTTTATTAGATCTTAAGCATTTTCTTATCACCCTCTGTAAAATTTTCAAAAATTTTAAATCATTTTTTATTGCGAAAGCAAATCTATGTATTGATCATGAGGATTTATGAGGATGTAACACTGTCAGAATTTTTAAAAATTATTTGAACATTATCATCATCTGAAAATTTTATATTAACATTAGTTTTACATAAGGAATATTCAAAAAAAATTCAAAATTTTCTAATATGTTTTTTGGACTATTTTTCATTTTGTTATACTTTGCGGTAAGCCTTTTAATAGGACAATAGTACTCTTAGAATTTTTTGAAATTCATGAAGCTTGATAATCATTTGAAAATTTTATTAGAATGTTATTAATGCATCATAACCATGCACAAAACATTTCAAAATTTTCTAACGTGGTTTGTACTATTTTTTATTCGTTTCAAACTTGTTGGTCAATGTTTTATCAGGACAGTAGCAAGGTTTGTATTTTTAAAAATTCCACAGAGTTGAAAATCATCTGAAAATTGTACGAGCATATCTCTAATATGTCAGGAACCTCCACAAAAAATTTCAAAATTTTTTGACATTATTTAAACTATTTTATTTCAGTTCAAATTTACCAAAATTTCCGCAATTTCGGGCGAAATTTTGGTTAAAAAAATTCCGGATTTGAATTTTGACCGGATTTCATCCAAAATAACGAGATTTCACCGAAATTCAAATTTCGACCGAAATAACGAGATTTTACCAAAATTTCGGATTTCGGTCACTGGCAAAATTTTATTCAAAATGAAATTTGAATCCCTGTTTGTACCTATTCTTATTAAATTCATATGTTCAAGAAAAAGACATTGCATGACATTTGGTTTTAAACTATAGTTGTATACTTGTATTATCATACTACACTTTGTTAACCTATCATGCATATAATATGTTTCACCAATGCTAGCTATTATACTGAGAGAATACACTTAATCATATCTCATCGTGTATTCCTATAAGAGATTTTACAGTAATATAACAGAAGATAATATGACTCCCTCCAAAAACCATAAGAAATTCCTATACTTGTATTAAGATCCAAGCTGTACAAAACTTATTTTCTCTATCTAGTTTAGCCTTGAATTATACACGTAGACATCTTAAATCTTAATCATGCTTTTACTTATAGCACAGTGGATCAGCGATGGAATTCGCGGTAACAAACCACCCCTAAACCCACGCCATCACCGCCATAATTACCATGGTGCTGTAATCCGGAGACAAACACGGGGGACCCCAAGCATTACCCCCTCCCCGCCATAAATCATCCTCCTGCGCCGCGCACCCTCACTCCGCTAGCTACGCGTCCCCCACGAAACCACCTTCTTCTTCTCCCACTCCCACGGTCCCACCCACTACTAGAGCCTCTCCGTTCCACCCAAGAACTCCTGTCATCCACAAAGAAAAGCTGCCAAATCTCAACATTGCACTGGGAAGTTTGGTTTGGTTTTAAGCAAGTTTACTTTTGGTTTGTTCTCCCTAATTTGTTTTGGTGGTGGTATGAGAGTGATGAGATGAGGATGGGAGGAGTGGTGCTGTTGCTCTGCTGCTTCGCCTTCGCCGCCGGCGGCGGCGGGGCGGTGGCGGCAGGTGAGTGGGGGGAAGGGAGGGGTATGGCGGCGGTGGAGGTGGACCCGGCGTGGCGGTTCCCGAGCCCGCGGCTGCGGGACGCGTACGTGGCGCTGCAGGCGTGGAGGCAGCGGGCCATCTTCTCCGACCCCAAGAACCTCACCGCCGACTGGGTCGGCCCGGGGGTCTGCACCTACACTGGCGTCTTCTGCGCGCGGCTGCCGTCGTCGGGCGAGCTCACCGTCGCTGGCGTCGACCTCAACCACGGCGACATCGCGGGGTACCTCCCGCCGGAGGTCGGCCTCCTCGCCGACCTCGCGCTGCTCCACCTCAACTCCAACCGATTCTGCGGCCTCGTGCCCGGCACCCTCCGCCGCCTCCGCCTCCTCCACGAGCTCGACCTCAGCAACAACCGCTTCGTCGGGCCGTTCCCGGCCGTCGTGCTCGACCTCCCGTCCCTCAGGTTCCTCGACCTCCGCTTCAACGACTTCGATGGCGCCGTCCCGCGGGAGCTCTTCGACCGCCCGCTTGACGCCATCTTCCTCAACCACAACCGCCTCCGCTTCCAGCTCCCCGACAACTTCGGCAACTCTCCGGTGTCCGTCATCGTCCTCGCCAACAACGACTTCGGTGGCTGCCTCCCGGCCAGCCTCGGCAACATGTCCGACACACTCAACGAGATCATCCTCATGGACAACGGGATCGACTCGTGCGTCCCGCCGGAGGTCGGGCTGCTTCGGGAGGTCACCGTATTCGACGTCAGCTTCAACTCCCTCGCCGGCCCGCTGCCGCCGGAGGTGGCCGGGATGCGGAAGGTGGAGCAGCTCGATGTCGCGCACAACCGGCTCTCCGGGACCGTGCCGGAGGCGCTGTGCGACCTCCCGCGGCTCAAGAACTTCACCATCTCCTACAACTTCTTCACCGGCGAACCGCCATCATGCGCCCGCGTGGTGCCGACCGACGGCGACCGCCGGAACTGCCTACCGAATCGCCCCGCCCAGCGGACGGCGCAGCAGTGCGCCGCATTCTACTCCCGCCCGCCCGTCGATTGCGCCGCTTTCCAGTGCAAGCCGTTTGTCCCGTCCCCGCCATTGCCGCCACCGCCGCCACCCGCATACCCCGGCCCATTGCCGCCAGTATACCCCATCCCATACGCGTCGCCGCCGCCACCTCCGCTCTACCAATAATTCTTTACCAAGAGAAGCATTGTCACTTTCACTTCCGCCCCCTCGTCGCCTCCGGGGTGGAAGAGACAGCCGAGCTCACCGTCACAAGTGTACGTGGTCATTGTCATGCTTAGATTAGTAGTGTTCTTGATTGATAGCTACCAGCGTAAAGAAGAGTAAGGTGCATATATCCCTCTTGGTTTTTGCATTGGTTGGTGTCTGTTCTTCTCCGCGTCGTCGTCGTCAATTCGATCGATTTGCGTCGCCGTTGTAGTGATGGTGAAAAGGATTGGTGGTTGGTGATGGGGGGAGTTTGTAGTTTGGAAGGAAGGAACAAATTCGAGCTTGGTTTGATGGCTGAATGGGTTGTGAATAATAAACTGCTTGAGAGAGACAGGTTGAGATGAGGGTGAGGAGAGGTTGGTTGGTGTGCACCGGGATGTTGGGTGTATAGAGTGAAGCTTGATGAGCTCTTCAGTTAATCTTCAGAGGGATAAGTTTTTAGATCAAGAGATTTGTCCTACTTAATTCCTTTTGTGTCACAGCTACTTACTGTTATTCGATTATTATTATGATATTTAGTTGGTATTCTTGGAGATTTTGGTCTCTTGATTGTTACCCTGTTATTATGTTTGTGATGAGATAATGACATCTATACTTTTTGTCATGTTGGTCTTTAAGCTTTTGGGTAAATTGGTTGGTGCATGCAACTCAATATGGTATGAGAGCCAAAAAGTCTCAAGTTCAAGACCTAGTTAGCGCAATTAAAAAATAATTACAGCCTATTTCTATTCCACGTTTTAGGCTTGAGAGAGCCAATACGTGAGGGAGAGTGTTGAAATATAAGTGAATTGTTCACCTTTTCTCACCGGCTTAAGTTTTTTGGTGAATTAGCTGGTGCATGCAGCTCAATACTTAACATCTGTTGCCCCTACTATCCCAATTACCATGGTCTCATCTGAATTTGAGTTCAGTTCTGCGTCAAGAATTGTTGTAATTTCCAAGCTCACAAAGATTGGTGAGCTGAAATCTCTTTCTTGATTTCTCGATCAGAGACACAGAGAATGGGCAATTTGATAGTCCAGCACCTCCAAAACCTGAAAATACTTGTCTTTTGTTGATGTAATTGGAGGTACATCCTACGATCTTGATCCTGTTAACATGAGTATGATTGTGCTTAGTATTCTGATCACTCGAACACGACCATGCTCAGTATCCCGATCCTTAAAAACTTTGATTCTAGTGTCCGCCTTGGAGGCGTTAATCAGTGGAAACTGCACTGGTAAGCCTTTGATTCATTCGAGGGGGCATCAAAATCACGAACTGATTTGTTTATTAGGTTCTAATACCCTTAATCTCCTTTGCTTTGGGTGCAAGATATGACAGTCATGCAACTTTTTTTGGCGGTTAAATTACTGGGCTCTGGTCAGAACTCTCGTTGGAAACATGCCATCATGCAATGGGGGTTATCTCTGACAAGAATGATTACCTCATCTCTTGATATTGGTGAAGAAACAGCTGTTTTCGTAATGTGGATGTCTCCCTGACAAATTTCTGCAGAATTCTCACGTTCCAAATTGCCATTTCCCCCGGTTTTCATATACTGTGTTAGAGGATGAAGTATCTTTTTGTTGGGTTAGAAATGGGGGTTAATTCGAGGGCGACCAGTGGACAACAAACTGACAACTTATTGCATCCGATTTCTGTACATACTTTAGATGCTCAATTGGGAATACCTATTGCGCAATTATACGTACGGCCTGAAGTGTGCACAATTCCAATCGTCTTGGCATGCACAGTCTTTTCAGCATGTTCCTCTTTTGGTCATAGGAGTTCACAAACAACCAGGTTCAACTTTTCGTTTTGTGAAAAAATTTGGACCCTCCGAAATCCGAAATTTCGGCCGAATTTCGGTTTTTCGGCCGAAATGCATTCAAAATTCAAATCCGGTTTGTTTGGCACCGAAATTTCGTCGAAATTACCCGAAATTTCGGACAAAATGCACTGACTGAAAATTGGTTCAAACGATGTCGAAAAATTTTGAAACTTTTTTTGTAGGTTCCTAACACATTAGAGATGTTCTCATAACATTTTCAGGTGATTATCAGTTCTGTCGATTTTTAAAAAATTCAAACATTGGTACTGTCCCGATGAAACGTTGATCGGCAAGTTTGAGCCGGATGAAAAATAGTACAAACGACGTTAGAAAATTTTGAAATTTTTTGTGGAGATTCCTTAAATATTTATGATATTTATGTAAAAATTTCAGATGATGATCAAATGTGAGGAATTTTTAAAAATTCAAAAATTGGTACGGTCTTGGTAAAGCGCTGAGCGGCAAGTTTCATCCGAATGAAAATTAGAACAAACGAGGTTATAAAATTTTGAAAACTTTTCTGGATAGTCCTGACACATCTATAATATTCTCATAAAATTTTCATATGATGATCAAGTGTCATGAATTTTTAAAAATTTGAACAGTGCTACTATCCTGTTAAAAGGCCGATGATCAATAATAGATTTACTTTAGCAATAAAAAAGGTTTAAATTTTTTTAAAAATTTTACATAAGGGTGACAAGGAAATGATTAATATCTCATAAAAATTTTGAATCATGATCATGCCCCAGTAAATTTATAAAATTCTTACAAGGCACAGTACCATTTATGTTCTTTCTCTGTTTGATTTTTGAAATATAATACAACAAATTAAGTTCAGTGCTTACTGCATTGATAGATTTTATTGACCAAACAAAAAAAGTTGAAATTTTTTGAAACTTTTATAGAATGGTACTGAGGAAATTATTAATCTGTAATAAAAATTTTAGATCATGATCACACACGAAAACATTTAGAAAAATCTAACAAGTTTAATATCCCAATTATGTCCATTCTGTTTTTGATTTTTTAAAGATACAAATGATGTGCAATTATTTTGAAAATTTTTCTATATGATCCTACACTACTATGGATGATACCATAAATTTTTTAGATCATTATCAAGCTTGTACAATAGGGTTTTTGCAACGGCGAGAAATCGTTGCAATATGGCCCATTTCGTTGCAATATGTACCAATAGCCACAATGTCACAATCGTTGGCAGGCGTGGCTATTAGTTGCGTGGTCCAAAGTTTGGGCCACGATTTACGTTTTGTTGCAATTGTAATGCTAATTGCAACGGGAATATGTGTTGCATTAGTCCGTAGTTGCAATGACGGTTTGACGTGGCAATAGTAGTCTCTATTGCCACGCTCTCATGCGTTGCATTAGATAGTAGTCGCAATGACCTTAATACCGTGGCAATATTTTTTATTGCCGTGGCAATAGAGGTCTCTATTGCCACGCGTTTAGGCATTGCATTAGACAGTAGATGCAACAAAAACCAATTCATGGCAATAAGTGAGGTCGCAACGAAATAATTTTTGTGGCAATATAATGTATTGCAATGAAATAACTTCGTTGCAATAAGTTATAACAATGATCTATATCTATAGCAATTAATTTTTTCGCAACGAGGCGTCAATGCATATTGCAATAATATTTGCTTATATACCGTTGTTGCAAAAGAAATGTACTCAAATTAGAAATTGCATGAACAGAAAAATCAATTATAGCTATCAAATCATATATAAGAGCATTTGTAACAATCTTTTCAGTATGTACAAACATGAAGCAAAAGAGACAAATAATAGAATAACTTCATAGTAATCTTTGAACGAAAACCTTAAATTTCTTAACTAAGATTGCGATGACAGAACTAATCTATTGACTAGTGACTTGAGAATAGGTTGTTCCGCATTGTAGGCTTGCTTGACTTGACCATGCCATGAGACCAGACGCTCCGCTCAAATTGTATCCTCCTGTTGAATAAAAGCACGGTTTATTCTTTTGAGCATAAACAAATCCAAGATGAAATTTTATAGGCTGCCATATTGTAAATACTAGCAGATCAGGTGAAAGGACTCGACAAAGCCCATGAGCTCAAGTTAAACTAAACAACTACTCAGTTGATCTTACCAAAGCATGCAAGGAATGAATAAACGAAGGAAATAATGGTTGCATCACTTAAGCATGAAATTGACATGTTGATTAACTTTAAGTGCTTTTCTGCTGCTTTCGAACCAAACAGTGAAAAAAATTTACCGACATAGAAGCATGAATATGATGATATACACCAGCGTGAATTTAAAGTAAATAGTGGATCTGTATATTATCATAATGTATAGTGCATTGCTGAAAAATAAACTTTGCAATTCATACCTTGTTCAGCCCTTCACCGACCATGATTTTTAGCAACTTGCCTTAATTGCTGGGTAGTTATATAACGCGGTGTCACATAGAAATCGTTATTGAATATATTACGCTTGACATTAGAACTTCGAGTGTTGTGATTATTCTTGCCCACAACTGTCCTAGCTGCATCATCACTTGGGATGATGCTTGTTGGGTTAGTCTGCATTAGAAAAATGTAAAAATAAATTAAGCAGAGCAATGAATACATCATAAAAGAGCAATGAATACATCATAAAAGAGCCTGGTATCAGCCGCAACAAATTATAATCCTTGTTTAGTTGTTCCTTTGCCAAACAAAAATAGAGAGCCGATTCAATCTCCAAAAGACAAACATCTCGTTTTATATCACAGAAGCTCTTGAAGAAGCAGGAAATGATAAGGTAAACTACATGAGTGTTGGCCTCATTGACAACTCACAGGCCATGAAAACAGAACCCAAGATTCTATGATATAACTGCTATGAACCACAAAGCAAATCACCAAACTGCTATAAAACTACGAATTAAATCCGACCATTGTGTTGACTCTATGTATTAATTATGGGCTTTTCATGGAGGAAGCTACTAGTCAAACCGAGAAATTGGGGAACCCCCAAATCTGGTAATTCCTACCCTAATCTACCTCTTCCCAAAATGGCCATCGCCATTGTTGAAGCTTTATCAAGCTCATCACCAGCCATGCTCCATCGCCGGTGGCAGCCTTCCTAAGCATTAATCAAACTCCATCGTTTATTAGTTCCTAATGGCTACGAGCCTACGGCGATAGGAGCCAGATATGCGATAGCCAAGAACAAGAACATGGAAATTAATGAAGTCACCTATTGACGGGGGAGGGCTTCGCAGGTGATGAGGAAGCGCCGACCGGGGGAGGAGGAGGAGGACACGCCGTGCCGCCGGGGGACGAAGTGGATGCGCCGTGCCACCGGGGGACGAAGGAGATGCCGCGCCGGGGGGGGGGGGAGGCCGCGCCGCGGGGTGGGGGGAGGAGGAGGGCAGGAGGTCGCGCCACGGGGTGAGGGGAGAGGAGGAGGAGGGCAGGAGTGTCAGGAGCCAAACTCAACCCGAGTCTGAATCTGACTAAAACCCCACGAAATCGGAGAAAACAGATTTCAAGTTTGAGTAAAGCAGGAACGGATAGAAAAACAACTAGAGTTCTAGGCTAGAAGATACTAATTTGGCAGCATCAATGCCTTTCCCCATCTCAATTCCCAACTGATATAGTAAAGTTTTTACAGCTAGGTAAAAGTTAACACTGGAAGTAACTGAAAAGCAAAATAAAGGTAAATTGCGATCAAAATGACCGGCTACAGTGTTTGTCGTTTGCTAAAACTATTGTCCATCGTTGAATCACACAGTAAACTCCATTAATAAACCTCCACCGTCGATCAACACTTAAACGATTTCAGCGAACGGGTACTCCTGGCTGCCGCATTCTCTGTTCATCTTCTTCATAGCGCCTGCGCCGACAAGGAGGTCGCGCCGCGTGGTGAGGGGAGGAGGATGTGCTGCAGGAGGGTTGTCTGGGAATCGGAACATCGAAGCGGCTGGCAGCTGTGGAGGGTGCTTCGGCTGTGAAAGGGCTATGCAGCTATTGTATAGAAAGTCTGTTTGGAGGAGTTTTGAGCTAAATTTGAAGCACAGCTAAATCACAGCTCTTCCAAAGTCTTATTTACGCTAGGGCCGACGAAAATAACTCGTCCCAGTAACGTGGCCTATTTTCGTCGGCTTAAGCCAACGAAAATAGCTGTGTCATGCCACGTGTCATATTTTTGTCTGTCTAGACCAACGAAAATAGTCCAAAAAAATTGTTCGAAAATAGTTGCGTCATGCCACTTGCCACTCGAGAGGCGCCGAGAACAACAGGTCGTCGTGCGCACTCCCCTGTGGCTCGAAACACGCTGTCTGGAGCGTCGGCCGCCAGTAGGGTGCGCTAGCGCTAGCCCCTGGCCGAAGGCGGAGGTGGCAGAAAAAACACGATGAGGGCTCAGGCCGGGCAAGCGGCCCGCGCATCGCAGGCGTAGAATAGGGACAAGAACTCAGGAGAAGAAGAACATGGGCTGCATGGGCTGGGCTAAATCTACAGGATTTGTCCGATACATGTCGTGACCCATATGTAGACTTATTGCCACGTAAAAAGAAATCGTGGCTATAAAATTAAAAATCGCCACGAAATAAAATATTATAGCAACAAAATTTACCCGTGGCAATAAAATCTTATTTAATGCAACGATTTTATTTTTTGTTGCAATACGACCAACCTTTTGCCACGACAGTTAACAATATCGCAACGCACAGTAATTCGTGGTAATATATTGGATGTATCGCCACAATTTCTCAAATCGAGGCAATAACACCACTCTAATGCAACAGAATTTATGGTGTTGTAAAAAGTTTCGTGGCAAAAGCCTGGATTTCTAGTAGTGGCTGCATATTTTGTTTAAATATGGTTTTCTTCTCAATAAAATTTTAAAAATGATTCATCGCTAACCACAGAAGACACGACTTGTGTTGTGCTTCTGTGCCGTGGCAATATTCCTGTCGAGCTCCCCTTCATCAGCAGAATGTGCGATCAAAATCCACTAAGTAATCAGTTTTAATTAATTAATCACTTTACTTAATTAAATCACTTCCCTAATACTGACTTATGTAGAGATCCTGCTGTCCAGCTCCTGTTGCGTGCTAGCACTATTGCGAAGCTCCTGCTATATATGCAGCTTATGCTGCCGTGGTGTAGGAGCGCGTTATGTGATACGTGTCCCTTATTGACACTTCTGTGGTGAGAGATAAGGTTATTTTTGTAATTGCATTCGTGCGAGGCTATATTAAGAAAAAAAGTGTGTGCCTTTTGGAACATCGTACTTATGTCTATGTTCATGACTGCTCTGTGGCGCCATTTATACCGTTCAAACTGTATGCGCCATGTAATCCCCATTAATTTTTTCAAAGAATTCACATAAGCTTCCCTCTCACCAATTATTTCTGCAAATTTTCATTAAAAAAATAAAAATTTACCGTGAGCTGGAAAACCAAAAAAAATCCAACGTGTCACGACAACAACCATTTTCGGGAAAAAAAGACAACCAAGGGCCTAGTACATTAAAAAATTTCAAAATTTCCACGGCACAAAAAAAAATCCAACGCGTCGCGACCATGGAAAAAAAGAATCCCGCTGGCCCGAACCATGGGAAATAATATTACGCACTTAGTCCACTGAATTTCTGCTATACTGATCTAGACTTGTAAATTCATCGACACGAGAGCCATATTCGCACAAAAATACCGTCAGAATTTTTTAACTGTAGGGCAAAAAATCAGCGGTACCTCAAGGCTGAAAATCAGTGGAAAAAAAACTGGGAATAACAAACTGACACTGCATCCAACTAAACAATCCACAAATTGCTTTAAAAAAAACAATCCACAAATTAACAAGCATCACTAATCAAATGGCAAACTCATACTCAAGGCAGATTACATTACATTCTCAAATCCGCTTCACACTCTCATGCAAACAAATATCCAGCGGTACCTAGCCACTTGAATGAGTGAAAAAAAAATCAGCTCAATCTGTCCGCTAGAAAATAAAAAACGACCAAACAAACCAAAAAATAAAATAATCAGCCGGCTCCAGTTGCTGGAAATTAAAAAAAAAGTTTCATACACGGAAAAAATAAAGAATTTTTCAGCGGTCTCAGATCGCTGAAAATAAAAAATAAAAATTGTCAACACTGCTCGAGTACCGAATTTAGCTCCTGGAGGCTATTTCTACAATTTCCTAGTGCGAAGGGCCATTTTTATGAAAAAAAAACATGCAGACTTCTTCTTCTCGAGGAACACTGTTGCTTGCGCATTCAGTTGGAGTTTCTATTAATTTTTTACACTTAAGGTAAGGAATGATCTTTGAGCTATATTTTTTTCAGGAAACGCATCTTTGTTACTCTTTAGAACGTTATAATGCTACGCTCATCTTGTCAGTTGGTCATTACGAATGGTACATTGAAACTGAATCGTGTTTCAGTAAATACATGACTGAGTGATACAAAGGCAAGCCTGCTTGCTCCAATTGCAATACCCTGACAACTTCCCCAGGCGAGCGTGTTTGTAGCCGTATTTAAGTTGTTGGGAAGATTAAAGACCATTGCATATTTGCATTGCTGTACCGTTGCGGCTCTTTGGGCTCTGCTAGGGCTGGAAATTTGGCTCGCGGCTCGCAGCTCGGCTCGGGCTCGGCCAGGCTCGGCTCGGCTCGGTCAGGCTCGCGGCTCGGAGCGAGCCCGAGCCGAGCCGATTTTTGTGGCTCGGTTTTATAGCGAGCCGGCTCGGCTCGGCTCGCCTCGGCTCGCGAGCCGGCTCGTTGGCTCGGCCCAATTAGCCCATATGAGCAAAACCTTAAGCAATACCTTCTGAATTTTGAATTCTTGAACCCTTGATGATGCATGCACAACATTATATTGGTATTTTGATAATTGATTTTCTTGCAATGTGCTAAATAGTACTAGATAAGTAGATGATTCTATGTGGTTGATGATTTGTCTAATGTCATTACCATTATTAGTTACGACATCTAAAGTGTGTATATCTAACCAACCAACAATTATTGATTTCAATCCTTAATAACAAAAATGAACCAATGCCTAAGGAAATGAGTGGCCTTGCAATGTTGGAGATACTAGATTTAAGCAATAATAACTTGACTGGGGAAGTTCCACAGGAGATAGCAGAATTGCAAATTTTTGGTCACTGTTGAATCTCTGGCTCGGCGAGCCAACGAGCTGCTCATGAGCTGGGGCGAGCCGAGCCGAGCCGGCTCTTCAGGCTCGCCGAATAACCGAGCCGAGCCTGGCCCGGCTCGCTCCCTTACCGAGCCCAAGCGAGCCGAGCCGAGCCGGCTCGGCTCGTTTCCACCCCTAGGCTCTGCTGCGCTGTACCTAAAGATTGAGAGGATGAAAAATACGTCTATAGAGATCAGAAAGCTTTGATCGATAGGATCAAGATGTGTAGTACATTTGGAAGCTGATGCACGAGTCGCTATGCAAAATGCAGCACCACCTCTGACTCATATTTATCCGGATTAGCCGTAAACCCTCGTGAATCGTAAACCGGACCGGTTTACGATACGGAATTCACGTTCGTAATGAAAATTAAAAAAAAAATGGCAAACCACAAAACCGAATCCCATATACAACTCAAACGAACCTGTTTCCTATAACTATGCTTCGACTACCTCCTTGGATCTATATGGGCTATCATCTCCAACAAGTTCTTTGCTGTATATAGTACTTTTGCTGAACTACAAGAACAAGGATCAATGCATCAGTTTGTGAATGCATTCTTCTTGTGTTGTATATATATATATATATGCATTAACAGTGTCAGGCGGCACTAGTTTTGTTGGGGAACGCGGTATGCTACGTTAGCACAAATTAAAATTTCTACCTTATAACCAGAAAAGCTACTCGCAAGAAAGGGATCACAGATTGGATTACCACTAGACGCGCAGTTGCGGAATCCTTCGCGCGTTGGTGTAGTGGATCGTCCTCGCCGTGGATCGTCCTCACGCAGATCGTCCTTACGTGGATCGTCCTCGCTGCGGTTCGTCCTCGCTGCGGTTCGTCCTCGCCACGCCGCAGTAGCAGCAGCGTCACCACAGCAGTCCACATGTCCCGGGATGGAACGCCGTGCGTCGGCGTGCAAGCACCGTGTTGCTCGGCAAGGGCAATGAGAGGTGGAGGCTAGGGTTCTGGAAGTGAACAACATCATGCACGCCCACCCTTCTCCTCTCCTTATATAGCCATGCGACGAAACCCTAAGCCAGGGCCCATCAGCGCGTTAAGCCCACGAGGTCCATTAATTACGGATCCAATCCGAATTAATGCGTCCCAGCCCGTTAAGTGTGTGACCCTGTAGGTTCATGTACATTTGGATATAGATTCGGAAAACCCTTTTCCAATCCAATAACTGGTAGCGGTTCCTTGCAGAGCATGCCAACTCCCAAACGCATATGATCAAATCAGATAGAACCTTTCAAAAGTACTCATGTAATAATCCCTTTGCTAAACTATATGAAGATCGAACTCAAGGTGAGAAGTATGTCATCCTTTGACAGTTCAATCCATCTCTCGTATCCGTGATATATTAATAAGTTGTGATTGACTTCTCAATCACGGCATGCCATGCACTTCCTTAATCATATCACACGAGTGGCTTAGACATATATCTCCATTACACCGGAGTGGCAAATTCCATCTTGACTGCTCACTTCCCTCTGCATGTTTCATAGCAAACATAAAAGCTACCTTTATAACTATCCGGTTAGGAAATAGCGTTTGGTGGCTCTAAAGTAAACTATTACACATGTAGGGAATGTAATAATCTCAGGTCTAAGAATCATACATCCACTATGTATGAGATACACTGATGACACATAAGAATGTAACATTCTCGCAGTATCCCATTGCGGGTCTATCTAACACATGTTCTTCATCATGAGTTCACAATGTATTGATGATATCTCCATATCCTATGATCTATGAAACATAATCATCGATCAATACATGTGTTGATCTATTCATCGTTGTCCTATACGATGATACCCGATCAGAGATACTTACAGAATTATATCAATAAGTAGAGAGTTTCATAAGCAAGTCACATACTTGCTGATCAATATAATGATATACATTTATTGGACCAATAATCATATTATTATTCATAAGCATAGTCATGTTACAATCATCTATATAACTGCCTCAAGGGCATAACACCAACAAGTTTGTGGGGAGGCAAAAAAGTGAAAACGTATCAGGTTGTTCTACTTTTATGGATGGATGCTACTAAACAGTGGTTCTTTGCAGTGGCTGAACTAGAAAAATTTAGATAGGGTACACACTTAATACGTACAACTCTATAATCTTGTACAGTGATTTTGTACTATTATAAATCCAACATATATATTTAAAATTTGCTAAAAGTACAATACAAATAGTTCTAAGGTCTTAAATATATCAAATCACAAAAATTGAAATCAATCCAATCAACAAATTTAGCCATTTGAAGTGGTGAAATTTTGATGTTTCTCAAAATTTTGGGGTGCCGCCCATGGTTCTTTATTAAAGACCATATAGAACTCTACCCATATTTGTGATGAGTAATTGACTGTAATTGAGCTTGTGGTGCACAAGTTTAAGTTTGATCAGTTTGTAAACTGGTTACGAAAAAAGAGTAAGGAATGATCTTTGTTACTCATGGTAAGACGAATCTCTATTCTGAAGTTACTTTCAGCGTTTATATTATACTTTAAATTCTTACAATTTACTTCCCGCACATTTGGTTTTGCCTCCTCTCCTTCTAAGTGCTTTTGGATCTTGTGCCAATGATAAGAAATTGTTGAATGAATCTTTTATAGATCATATCCCAATCATCTAGACAATCTACAATCTCTTCTTTACAGTTTCTATAAGAAACCAATCTTTGTACTTTGAAAAAAGAAATATTCTTGTAGATCGTGTTCTTGCTTGTTTGAAAGGTTGTTCATTGGTATTCTCACTTGCTGTGATATGTGGGGGTTATCTAAGATCATCTTGATCATCAATTTTCACGAGCAAGCTAAGGGTTAAGTTTGTGTTTTTGACCCGATTTTAGTACAACATTTTTTAAGCTGAAAAAAGGTTAGAACTTTGACATCAATCCTTGTGATTGAATGTTGGAATAAGTTTTTAACATCTATAAAAAGGTGCACACCAAGTTTCACGAGTTTTAAATCAGCCGATCAAAAGTTACATCGATTCTTGTTTTTGAGATCGTGCTGATTTTACTATTCACCAAACACTGTTCATCCAACCAGTGCTACTGACCAGTTCACAGTACTGTTCATCCAGCACTGTTCGTCCGACCAGTTTGTTTTTACTTTTCATCCGACTAATGCAGTTTTACTAGTTATCTAAATACTGTTCATCCGACCAGTTTGCTATTTGTTGTTCATCCGATCAGTGCAGTTTCAGTGCAGTTTTCTTTGTTTATCTAAAGCATTGTTCTTCCGTTCTGATCGGGGATACTGTTCATCCAACCACATATTTGGATTGTACAGTCATTCAATCTGATAATTTGGTGGTTTGGTTTTTAGGCGGAAGAGTTTGGCCCCATTCGGGACAGCTTCTGATTGTGCAGATTCTGGATTGTAGTCAGTTGTCTGGAAAAGCGACTGTCTAAAGAATCTGCTGACTGGAGAATCTGGTCGTTCGGCAATCCTGATTGTCTGTGCTGATTGTTGATCGGCGTCGGTGACGGATAAGCGGATGAGGGTGACGGAGGGGTCTAGAGACGACTGTGGAAACCCTTATACCTGCGACGACTCGTGGGAAGCAGAACTCGCAGAATCTGAGTCAGAATCCACAGAATCAGAAAAAATCAGGTAGGTGACAGTTTCTGATTCTGTGTACAAATCAAATTCTGATTGTGGGAGAAACTGTCTAGAATCCTTCCGTTCGACAGACAAATTGTTTTTCTTTTAAGTAAAAACTGTATATAAGCTACCACGAATCCTAGTCCTTCACTTTGCTCTTTTCTGAAACCATGTTGGAAGCTAAGGAGGCGAGATGATAAAAACCAGAAATATAAGAAGAAAAGAAGAGCAACAGTTGCAATTCACTAGAGTGTACTGATATCTACCAAGGAATAAGATTACACCGTGTACACCAACTAATAAAAGTTATGAAAAATCCTGAAAAAATTGTAGATGTACTTCATAAATTACTCTACCTATGTATGAAGTTTCAAGATCAAATTCATTATATATCAAGAGTTACAAAAATGAGAAAATATTGATGTTTTTTTTATGTTTCAAGATCAAATTCATTATATATCGAGAGTAATCTATGAAGTACATCTACAATTTTTTTCAGAATTTTTTATGACTTTTATTAGTTGATGTGTACGGTGTGTACACGAAAAACCCTATGTGCACAGGATATGTTGTCATATAACAAATACTATTATATTTTAACTGTAGGACGTAGAGTTATATGTTGTAGAATTATATAACAAATACATTGTATTTTAACTGTAGGAATTAGAGTTGTATGTCAAGTACAACTGTACTTCAAGGGTAAATGTACTAATTCTCAGAATTTCATGGGTGTGTTTTGCAAATATGCCGGTGGGGGTTTCTTCTTTGGCAACATATCCGGTGCAACCCCCCTCTGTGAAACCACCGTGCAACTGAACTAAAAAAAGTTTCAAAAAATTCTGAAAAAAATCATGGATGTACATCTCAACTTATCCCACCTACATATAAAATTTCATGATCAAATTCATCCTATACTAGCGGTTACAAAAAAAACAAGCAGCAAAAATGAATAGTGATGAACAGTAAAAAATCACTGTTTATGCGAAATTTGTCTTTTTTGTAACTGCTAGTATAAGATGAATTTGATCATGAAATTTTATATGTAGGTGGGGTAAGTTGAGATGTACATCCATGATTTTTTTCAGAATTTTTTGAAACTTTTTTTAGTTCAGTTGCACGATGGTTTCACCGGAAGGGGTGATTGCACAGGATATTTTTCCTTCTTCTTTTCCATCCAACGCTTGATGTGCGGCGGGATTATTGGAAGTTTGGAACACGGAAGCCATCGTAGCACTAGAAAAGTCCGCTGCCTCGCAACAGTGCCAGGTGGGCCCGGCCAAAGGCAACCAGCACTGTTACTTGGAACGCGGTGCCAGTGCAGTGCAGCTACCGATCAACAACAAGATACGAGCTGGATTGCTCTGCAGTGCGTTGAAACCAAGTTTAGTCTAGCAGAGCAGTAGAGCACATAGCAAAACAAACCACACTTCGGTAGGACAACTTATAATCTGTACAATCTGAAGTTAATTTTATCATATCTAAGTTAAGTATAATTTATCATATTTTTTATGGCAACAAAATTTGACGTTACATGTATGATAAAATTTAGCAAAAAAATTGAGTATATTCAGAAGCGTAGCCAGCGGGGGCTCTATTAGGCTGGAGCCTCCCTCCAGCTGCTGGACCTTAAGTACCCTCTTAGCATTGGTGCTCAATTTTTAACATAACAACAGTGAATATATACACACTTGGATGTGGTTAGAGGAGAAAGAAGCTTTGCTAGGTGGATGAGCTACTTCATGTATTGCTTATTGGATTCTTAATTTGGTAATTAATGACTTTGCTTGTTGTTTGCACAACTAGACTTGAACCCTAGACTTACACAAACATCATAGAGAGAGGGGGGACGCAGATTAACGTTTCACTTTCGTGAGAACATAGCAGCCCATCGAGTTAAGGGCACTTAATACGCGTTGCGAAGAGTGGGTAACGGGGAGCCACTGAGGGCATGGGAATGTAGTGACGTGCAATCCACCACTGCGATGGCAAGCGGACAGGGAAGGCCGTGCAGCATGAGTCAGCGAATACCTAACCAGTTAATTGGGCAGATCAAAACATCAAATAGGCAATATGAGTCTCTCTTAGGATTTATAATTTCCTTATTAATTGTAATTGTGTAAATATATTGAATAGAGATAATAGCCGATTCGTTCGATTAATTGGTATTAACTTGTTCATAGATTTACAAAAATTTGACAAAACAAACGTTGTATAAGTATTTCTTAAATAATAAAGTATTATTATTAAACCACGAATCGATAAGAAAACAACACAAACTATTTAATATATTTATATCTCAAATTAGTCTCGCTCCTTGAGCCCATCCTCTATATTTTTTTTTCCAATAGCTTCACAACCCCCATGGGGCATTAGCCTAAAAGAATGTGGCGAGTCACAGTCATAACAATGAAACAAACACTCGTTTAAAAATCTACAGTATATATAAACCTAGTGTGTCAAAATTAGCTTCAAAAACAAAATGACCTTTAATCTTGCGATCTGCTCCATTCTCCGTTGGTTCCTCTCCAAGTCCCCTGCCATCAAAATTGTTCTGCTCATCTCTGGGAGACTGGGACTCGCGTGCAAGCATGGCGGAGATCGCTGCGATTGCTTGACCATTTTCGCCGGCTGGAGCAGTGATGAGCTCAGTGGATGTGATGGTCTACCGATCACCCGCTGCTAGCTGTTTGGTGGAACATGTGGGGAAGTCACCGTGCGTGGGGCCGGCCGGAGCAGAAATACCGCCGCAGGCACCGTAAGGCCAATTTCAGTTCATCTGTACAGATATGTCGGAATTTTGTGTTAAAACTCTCGATCTACTCCCGTGGATTCCGGTCGAGAGAATATGACTCCTAAACAAAGCTTAAATGTTGATAATACGTGGAGTCGGTGTGTGTGACATGCACCGATTAGAGGTGGGCACTCGTCGGGCTCTTTTGGGTCGGTCTGAGGCACAGTGGGTACGGCACTGTCTGAAGTCCGGCCTAGCACTATACTGTAGCACGGGCCGTGCCGAGCTCGAGAACCAGACATGATGGACGGTGCGATCCGGTACGACACTGTAGCACAGGCCGTGTCGAGCCCGATGATTCAGGATCTGAAAAAGAAGCTCAGTATAAAGATACCGGTCGAGAGAGTATGACTATAAACAAAGCTTAAATGTTAATAATACGTGGAGTCGGTGTGTGGTGTGTGACAGACACCGATACGATGTGATGTACTTGGTTACGTCTGTGCCATCCGTCAACGAATTGATCAATTTTTTAGTCTTTCTTAGCTTGTTTCTTTTAATATAGCTTATCTATGAACCTATTTACAAATTTAGTACATTTCTACCATAAAAAATATGACATATGACACCTAGCGTAGTTAGCGTACTGCTGCCGCGGATGGCGAGTGCGAGAGGAGTGGGATTGCTACAGACAGCGAGCACGGGAGAGATGCTACCACAGCCGAGGAGCGTGGGAGGCGCGCTGCCAAGGCCAGAGAGCGCAGAAGGGCCTTCCGCGGTAGGAGAATGCAGAAGGTGAGACATGTCACCTTCCGACGCTTCTACAGTTGGAAATGGGACTATATTTGCAATTTGGTTCTAAAGAGAGCTAAATGTGCAAACCATGAGGTAAAAAAGCTAAAAAAAAAATGATCAATCCTCTATCCATCCATCTGAAACTGCTGCTAGTTTTTCTTTATTTGGGTTATTTCTTGTATTGTACAGAGGGTTACCTTTATGTAAGCAGTCGGTTCGGCCCTCGATCGAACAGAGCTAGCTGCAAATTAATGGTCGCTGCAGTTGCGCTGTTCCCTACTTAGTAATTATTTGAGATTTGGCCTTGATTTTTATTGTCATAACGTACCATACCTCGAGATATATATCCTATAGTCATGAGTTGAGTTACAGTGTTCTGAGTAGGATGAAAACCATCGAATATTTTCTGATTGATCCAGATATTTTTAGATACGGATTTTATTAGATCGGATATTTGTTAGATAGTATTAGATCGGATACACATATAGATTTTTTGTCAGATACAGATACATATTCGGTAGCTCACTATCTGTCGGATGATCCGGATATTGATGGATCGAATATCCAGATATATATGTGGACTGGGTCAAGACTACTCTTTTGGTCCTAAAAGGTTTCTTAATTTCAAAATTGTTTTCTAATTTAATTAATCTATAAAGAAAATTTTAAATATTAAAATTAGCAAACCAACTTCAAAAATTACGAATTTTTTTTGAGAAAGTTGCAGAAACAATCTAATATTTAAAAAATTATTTGAAATATTTTATAAGATTTTAATTTTTCTCAAAAATTCAAACACTCCTATTCTTAATAGGAAAATATTTTAAATAAGTAGCTAAAATGTATAAAAACTCATAAATACATAATTTATTATTTTAAACATAGTTCGACAAAGAATATAAATATTGGGTCATTATATATAAGTATTATATATATGTGTGTGTGTTTTCATTGATTTTTTATGTACAATCTAATAAATATTCGAAACCGTATCCGATTCGATTCGTATTTAATCTGTATCTGTATCCAATATTATCCATATTTGTATTCGTATCTAGACTATCCGTATTTGTATCCACATCTAAAAAAAATTAAAAACAAATATGGTAGAGATATTATCCATCCATATCCGATCCATTTTCACCCCTAGTTCTGAGCGCCTTTAGCTATGTCAGTCACATCCTTGGTAATTTAAAAGTTGTGATTTTCACTCCTAGGGAAGGTATGTATAATCACTTGTCATAAAAAAACGGAGTAGAGTTTAGTGGCAAAATATAGACTTGTTTTCTATATATAATCACATGTAAAAAGAGACTGTAGGAAGCACACTCTATAGCTAACAACAGAGTATCTGATCCAATTCATAAATAAAAGACCTACCAAGTAGGGTTGTAAGAATATCTCCATGATACACTTCGGTCTCTGATCCAATTCATAAATCAAACACGTACAAAAGTAGGGTGGTAAATGAGCTGAGCTCGAGTTAGCTCAGTTAGCTCAAGCTTGATACTGTTAGAGATATAATCTTCTGATATTTAATACTATCATGTGCGGTTATATAGTTGTATGTCATCACGTCTATCCCTAGAATATTATAATTAAGTATACACTCAGCTTGTTTTAACTGACCTTGTAGCTCTCCTACACACCTTCATTTAATTGAGGAACGCTGTCGCCCTTGGTGTGATGTCCTTCCCAAACTTCGCTTTCATGTTTACAGATACAGGTTTGAGCCGAGCAAAACCGCGAGCCTAGGTTGTGGTTAAGCTTAGAGTTAAGCTTTAGGTTGTGCTTGGTACAGCTTCAGTTTTATCAGATTCGTGGAGATGGGTATTACTAGTTTCATCAGATCCGTAGAGTTGGAGATATGGATATATTAAGAGTATTTAGGTGGGTCATCTTATTTACATTTTAGACTAAAAATATAAACTTAATTCACTTTATTTTAGCCGACAAGTTTCAGATATGAGATGAAATTATGATCTAGAGCTCTACCAAACAGGATATTAGTTTGATTTGACCAGAGCTTGAGTAAACTCGAACTCGCCTTGTAAAAGCTCAACAACTTCATTTTAACATATTATCTTATATAAAAGCTCGACAACTCCATTTTAACAAGTTACCTTCTATAAACAGCTAGCGCAAACCTTGAGATTAAATAACAAAGCTTGGCAACTAGTCTTTAACAATATAATATAGGAGGTAAACATATCAACAAAAATTACAAAGGTGTAAGTCAAACCCTAACCACATTATTCAAGCCCAAGCTTGTTAAGCTAGCAGGCTTATATCTAGGTTTGAGTCTGGCTCACTTAGAGCTCAAACCGAGCCTAAATCAAACTAAAATGAGTTCCTTCCAGTGTTCTAAATCTCGGTGCAATTTCAGATTTCACCGGGGCTAAGATTCTAAATCTCGGTAGGATTAAAAAATCTAAAAAATATGGTTGCTACAGTAATTTTGGTGAAATTCGCACGCAGGGGCATATCCAATGAAGGGATATGGGTGTACAGCGATACACCCAAAATTTTTTACAAAAACATTATTATATAATATGTATATTAGCTATATATATTAATAATAGAACTAAATCAATATATATATTCACTTATTAACTAATTTTAGTCCATTTCCATTCTTCTATAACTGTCCTCCTCAACCAGCCATCGTAGCCCATTAGCGAAAAGCCCACACCTTCCATTTCTCAACCGAGTATAACACATTGCAAAGCACAACCAACTTTAACCAAAAAAATTGTCTTTCATTCTCTCTGCCTCTCTCTTTCACTTGGCCTCAGGGCGTCAACCAATGATACATTTCGACAAGTAGGCGGCGACGGAAGGATGGGGGCTGAGGCGACAGTCAGGCTATCGACCAAGTAGTAGTTGCAACACTGCGAGCTACACTGCTGCAGCAGCTAGTCAGGACCATCGAAAAGCTTTGTGGGATCGATCCGGAAAGACACAAAAGGCAACTACAAGTACTACCTCCACATCAAAACCAATACCTATAGAAAGCAAATTTGTTTTCGATAATTAATTTTGTGACAGAACCAACTGAGTAGAATGGATTATCAATATTTTTTATAAGTTAGTGATGAAGCTATAATATTTCACTTCTAAATTATGGAGTCTCGCGAATTAATTTGTATTTTTTTCTTAATTATTATGAAATTTTCTAATTTATTGTGACATATTTGCTCTAATATGAATAATTTCGTATTTTAATTTTGTTATTGTGAACTTTCAATGTTTATACTGAACAATATTTTGTTAACTCCGTATTCCCATCTAAAATTCCTGGATCCGCCGCTGATACAGTTGCCTTGCACGTTACTGGACTATCATCCGCCGGCAGTTGGTCACCTCACCCCTGCGAAAGGTAAATGGTATTTATTATTAGTTGGCTGTCAACATGAAGTCGAGCTAGGGGAAGTAAATATCAGTGTTAAGCCTGTGTAGCAGCACAGTAGAATGTTGCGTGACGTTTCACCGTGGTCAGGGCCAACCAGCGCATGCAAGGGGAGCAGAGCACACTAGCGCAGCGCTAGCTCTCGACATGTTTCGCCGACAAATGCCGGGAGCCTTTCCTGACGGGCCGAAGAGGGCGACCTGCTGCTGCCGCTGCAGCTACATGGCTGCATCGATCTCGCCGACGGCGACCAATCCTCCCGTCGGCGTCAGGTCCGCGAAAAAGTTCGTAGCGACAGGTGTCGGTGCCGCTAGCTCGTCGGTGGGTTTCTTTGCTAGCATGTAGGTCAGAAATTGTAGCACATATATTCATTTCAGCCCACAAGATGGAACCGCAAAAGTGTGTCATGATCCCACTTAATTATCGCGTATCAACACCGACATAAGAATTACATTGCCAAACCAAACACTAGATATGAGGTTCTTGGAGATACAAATTGAGGAAATTAGAAATAAGGAGAGGGAATTTGGGGGAAGAGGCGGCAATGGAGGAAGGAGGAGCTGAGGCTTGTGCCGTTCTATTCACCGATGCCTTCAGTTACTGTTATCGATACCACTATAGTGAAAAATGGCTGACTCGATCGATTAGTCGGTCGATTAATCGTGACAGTGACTAAACCGTCATGAATTGTTTAGTCGAAGTGCAATTAACGTAGTTGAACAATTAATTTACTGCATTATTTGATTAATCGGCTATTTTCCTATTAATCATTCGTTTTTCCCATTTAATCACAAAAAATAGCTCATTTTAATTCATTAAGTATGATAAATTAGTTTATAATATCAGGGTTCATAGTGTGGATCTTTTGGATGAAAGTATAAACAATGAAACGTAAAACATGTTTTTTACAGTGATAATTTACAACAACTTTGGGTAAGTAAATTATTTCTAATTAATTCTAAATATAAATAAATATATTAATAAAAATACATAGTCATTAGTTAAATTCCGATTAATTGATTGTACTGTGATTAGTCGCTTAGCGATACTACACCACTTTCCACCTTGGGTCTTTATAGTCCACATGAATAAGGCCCAGTATCAGCCCATTGGGAAAGTAATTCTTGGGCTTCTTTCCAGTTAGTTTAGGCTTTTGGTGGCTCCCTGCTCCATTATATTTCCGTGCCTCGCGATAGAATTGATGAATCTGGCAGATAGACCAACACATAGAGCCCAACCTTGATTTCGGCTGGGAGGGCCCAATAATTCTGTTTAACACAAATTTTGATCCACCTACGCTGGCTTACCGTGCGTCGTCTCCATCCTCCATGCCTTAAGGGTTTGATTCTTGGTGGGCTTTCGAGTTATTCGGCCTTGCTCCACTTTCAGTGGTTGCCCATGCTCTGCTGCTCCTCAACGGTGTTTCGCCGGTGAAGCCCGATCAGCCGTCCAGGTCGCTGGGCGGTGGCTCAGCCGGTGGCACTGGAATTCTTTCCTTCGCCAATCGCTCGAACACACATTAGCCGCTCTATACATTTGTCCCTTTTTAGAATGGAGAAATCTTACAGGTAATTATATAGAAAACAGTTTAATTCCTTAGAAAATGAGAAATTTTATGATGGATAACACGGGTAGTAAGTGATGGTAGTAGAAATCAAATCTAACCATCCATTCTTCAAGGGTATTTTAGACTTTTCGTATCCATTTATCAGGGGTATTTTAGACTTTTTTCTAATTTGTTCACAGTTTTGGTTTCGTCGAATACCTGGTGATCTTCAAAGTCTTCTTATCTATTCGTTCGTCATTCATCGGGATCACATGACGTGTTTTACCGTAGAGAAAAAAATAGTATGACGAAGTTTTTTACTCTTTTACTCCTCTCTGAATTTTACTACCAATATTGCAGGTGACAGTATAACTAGATCTAAATTGATTTTAACCATTAGATTTTAAAAAAATGGACGACTTATATTGATTTTAATATACTAAAAAAAAGCTCTAGAAAATATACTAGTATGGTCCTAGCTACCGCCTATGGCGCTAGCTACCGTGCAGGGCCAGCTAGCACCTCAGCACAAGAGCTTTGTTGCTGCTGACTTGCTTAATTTCGTTTTGCTGCTGCAGCCTGCAGGGCAGGGCAGGGCAGGGCACGGCAGCTGAGGCTGCGCGACTCGCGAGTGTTTAATACCACAGGTGGGGATCGACTCGGCTCGTGCATCCATGCTTGCTTGTCCACAGTTTGCTCTGAGCAATAACGATTGGCCTGGCCAGCGATCAGAAGGGAATTGATTGTCAGCTGCCGGTATAATCATCCCTATATTAAACTTTGGAGAGTTTCGTGTTCCTTAGCTCAATGAGACTATCCACCTGTCACTTTGCTAATTTTGCAAAAAACCCCTGTATTTCTAGAAATTATGGATAGGTCCCTGCAAATTACGAATAGGTCCTTCGCGATTTTTTGAGAGGGCAAGATTTCCTTTTCCGAATCGCGTTTGGGTCCCTCGTGCGCCGTTTTGCGGAAAAAACCTCCCGTTAAATTCAAATCGCGAACAAGCCCTTTTCTAATTTTTCAGAATAGCGGACAGGTCCAAAAACGTAACATTTAGGTCCTTACTCTTTACGTTTAGGTCCTTTCTCCGTTTTTCTCAAGAAAAAAGTTTTCGCCACCAGAAAAATTTGTTCAGCTCTATCTCTAGACTTTTTCCCTCCGTTCTTTCCGGAAAAAAATATTTCCGTGCTCCGTTTTCCTCGTTTTTCCCGAAAAAAATGTTTTCGTGCTCCGTTTTTCCTCGCTTTTCCAAAAAAAACGTGGTCCGTTTTTTCTCTCCGTTTTTCCCGGGAAAAATGTTTTCATGCTCCGTTTTTCCTCGCTTTTCCAAAAAAAAATCGTGGTCTGTTTTTTCTCTGAGAAAAACACAAATTTGTTTTTCGTTCACGCGCGCAGCAAAATTTGTTTTCGTGATCCGTTTTTCTCCGAAAAAAACATAAATTTGTTTTCCGTTCACGCGCGCGGCGTGCGCCGCGTTTATTGTTCTAGTATATTATTACTCCGGCATAAAACCATACTCTCTCGCGTCACATATAGTTATCATTTTAGATATAGGCACAATTAAAGTTTAGAAACTTTGATTGTTAATATCTGTTCAAATATTGAAATTAGATACATGAAAGTCATATATGTAGATTTGACTTGAAATTTACTTTCATAATATTATAATTTTATTAGGTTTTGTCAATATATTGTAATAGGAATTAGTTGTAAAAGCTGTGCTTTAGAGATCATGTCAATGTCCAAAACGACAACTATTTATGACTAAAGAGAGCTATATCGTTTTGAAGATCGATACGGTTCTCAAAATATTTTAACCACCAATTTCTATTATGATATATATTTTATAAAACCAAATAAAAATAATATTATAAAATTAATTTTTGAGAAAAATCTAAAATATTTTTTTATATGTCCAATCTAAATAATTAAGAAGGCACCAATAGCCAAAGTTTAGAAAATCTGACTGCTCGATAATGAAACTGCGTTCTCCACGACGGAACATGCTAGCCTGTTACTAGCTAGGTACAGCGTTATACATGGTTCACACTGCACCGTGCCCCTCCAAGGACCTGGACAGAGTGCAGTGTGCCGTGTACCTTGCACCCATGGACAGAGTGAGCGTGCTGGTTGGTTAGCTGCATAGCTGGAAGGGATGATGTTTGAAGCCCCCTAGCCGGGGAAAGGGGTGATGTTTAATTTCCGTTTAGGAATTTCGTGCGAATTCTTGAGGAACTCTTTGGTTCCTCACAATTTTTGAGTGAATTCTTATGTTCCAAGTTTGCCCTAAATGGGCAATTGGCCGAATGATATGCGGTTCTAGTTCAGTCGGTGATCTCATCTTGAAGGACCTTGCATCCCTGCGGTGGAACTATTGGAAGAGGATTCTTCCACATGTGCAGGGAGCAAGGCCTAACAAGTTGAGGGTCATTTGAAACCTAGAATTAAGAAAATCCGGCAATAGGAAAAAAACCATACACACATAGAGGTGCAATCGGCTCGGATTCGATCAGATATTTCTCTTTTTCATAGCCTAAATCATATTTCTGGATTCGATCAGATATTTCTCTTTTTCATAGCCTAAATCATATTTCTATCGGATACGGATAGTGCAGATACGAATGCAACATGTATAATATCGATTACGAATTCAAACTGAATACGGAGTAGAATCGATACGGTACCGATTTGTCAGATATCACGTGAAAATAGATAATGCATATAGCATACATATAACAATAATTAATCAATCATACGAGTTCAATATGCAATAGGATTATTGTAATTTAACAAGTCATTTTATTAGGTAGTACAACAATGTCGCAAAAGTATCAAATATTCCTTTATGTTTTGCAAAAGAATAGTAGGTATTTACGTAGACAAGTAGTTGCATATTCTTGCATATCAAGCTCTGATGGGGATGCGTAACTTCCCAGAAATTTGATGTCAAAAAATAATAAAAAATTAAATTTGAAAATATTATTGTATTTTTTGAATTTCTATAGAATAATTCAATTTTTTTTGGGCTTTTCTAATAATTATTTCTGATTTTCTGGTATTTTCTATGAATTTTCTTGATTTTAAAAAGGGTTTTTCTCTTTTAAAAAAATAGAATTTAATTCTTGTATAAAAATAAAAACAAATTATTTGGAAATAACTTTATTAAATTCAAAATATCTTAGGGATTTGTGTGATTTTTCCCAAATTTATAAACACTATTTGCTATTTTCTAAAAAGCCTTTCCAGATTTTAGGAATTACCTAAAAATATATTATTATATTGGAAATAATTTAATAATTTCAAAATGCACTATTTCAATTCTATGAAATTTTCTAGAATTTTTGGCGCTGTTCTGGTATTTTTCTATGTTAAAAAGAATTTTCAACATTTAAAAACTATTTAGCACATAAAAATAATAGTATTATATTATTTGTTTGAGTTATTTGGTTAGGCCTAATTGAAGCTGTTTGAATATACGCTAAAATTATTCAAATAGAGTTATAAAAATATTCAAATAGAGTTATCCAAAATTATTCAAGAATGCAATCGTAATATTCCAATCTGACAGATAGTGATTTCTCGAATCCGATGCCGAACCCAAAACCAATGCTGAATCTGACAACTATCTGATATAATTATCCGAATAGATCTGATCAATCGATCGGTTGGTATCTCTACGATCTGATTGCACTCCTACACACATACGAAATGGAGTGACATGTCTAGTCAAATTTTAGGAATTTTGGAACACACAAATTGTCTAGTTGAGCTGCTGAAGTTTCCATGGGCCCAACCTCTCGTTACTTTCTGTAAGAACTATAATTGCTCAATTCTTTGTTCGCGTTAAGGGTTAGTTGTTTAGTGATGGGAGCGAGCGTGTTAGTACCCACCCACCTTCGTTAGGTTATATGGATGTTTGCAAATCCCTAGCATATATAGTTGGTGGGAAAGGGCTCGTAAAAGCATCTAGGCCTCTAATGTGATTTAGTTTTGATAATTAATAACAATTATGGATAAAGAACTAATATTTTTAATTTGAGTATTTTGATAATAGGTTGGTCCAAATCTTGACGAATATGGAAGCATGAAATTAGTGAAAAAGAAAAGCAAACATCGAAAACAAGATGGCTAAGGTATAAAATTTAAGAAATTTTCATAGCCTTTTGCCGATTTTGGAGTTTGAAGGAAAAAATCGGTTTACAAGAATAGACGTCGTACTATTAAGAGAGGTCATTGCCACTTGTTCAATGTCGGAAAAGGTTTAGAGGCTCAATACTCGTGCAGTTAGACGTTTATGTGGCCTTGCATAAAAAGAAAAATCTATTGCAAAGAAAAACATTTTTTCGGTGTAGTGGGGCCGGTATGACTGGGCCCCCTTCGGTTATACCGATCATCGGTGTGACCAGGCGCCACCCGGTCTATTTTTTCTAGAGAAGGGTGCATTCGGTCCTGAGATGAGTAGTATAACTGGACCCCCTTTGGTCATACCGACCATATGACCAATCTGCATTCTTGACAAGCATTAAATGTCTTTAGAAGCGATCAAGAATATCGATGGACGATCATACCGGCCCAAAGGCGATATGATCGACCTCTCAGGAGGGTTTTGGCTAACGGCTAGATTATGTGGGCGGAAGTTATAAATACCCTCACCTGTATTTTAGAGAGCTTCTTGGATCTCATTGATGATATTTGAGCTCTAACTAGTTTTCAATACTCTTTGTGCATTCAATTCACACTTTCAGAGAGTTAAGAGCAAAATTGAATGGTGCATTTAGTGTTGAGCCTCTAGACATTCAATTCGACCTCAAACAAGCATCAAGGTTTATTAGTCTTAGAGACTGAACTTCTCAACGGAGGTTGTCAGAAGCCCCGGCAAGTTGTGAAGACCGGAATTCGCCTACCTGAAGCAGAGAAGAACTACCATAGTGATCGAGAAAACCTCAAATGGGTGGAGCCAGTTTGAAATTGTTCAAGTTACCTCAACGTGGATTAGGAGAGACCGGCAAGTCACCGAGATCACAGAATAAAAATATTGTCTCTTATTCTCTTGTGATTTGCTTTTACAATTCTTATGCTAAATTCTTATATCTAGCAATTTAAGTATACTATTTGTCATTAGAACTCTTTATTGCTTATACTAGAGTATTTGGTGATCATGAGAAATCAGTCGTAAATTATCATTATTGCAATTCTTACTTGGTGATTTAATTAATTGCAATTAGAGTCGAAAAATTTAGAAACCTCCTATTTACATCCTCTCTAGTCAGTTATTCTTGATCCTACAGCTCAGTACAATCACAGTAGAAAATACAACTTAAGTAGCCTTAGGTTCTCAGTGTCTTCTGATTAAACCAACAAACTGTTCGAGCTGTCTAATAATGTGTTGTTACAGTAAAAAATATTGGTGCGATGTTTTCGAACTGTATTCCCGAAAGATCTGGTCCGTCATTTTTTGATTTAACAATCCACATGCAACTGCTTAAGTTGCAGCTCTAATAGGACTGCATTGGATCTCTTTCTATAGCTGAAGCATTGGCCAAACAAGCCCTCAATGCAAAGGAAAAAAAATTCGGCGAAATCTTGGATTTCGGTCGGCGATGTGATTCAAAATCTTGGCGAAATGGAAAATTTTGAAATAAATTCGAAATTGCTATAGTGATTTTAGAAATTTCAGTGAATTTTTTGGTTATTTTGATCAAATTTCGTATATTTTGGACTGGTGCATTGTTTTTTTAATCAGAGTTGACATCATTTTTTTAGAATTGTAATGCCTTTTTTTAAGAATACATGTAAAACTGCCCGGATAGCTTTGGTAGCTGTGTTGGCTAGAGCACCCGTTTAATAAGCAAGCTGGAGGACTTGAGTTCGAATTTCATTGAGAGCATTTATCATTCTCTTCTTTCTTTCTTTTTTTACGGCTGGAATTGCTGGTCTGACTGGGTTCAAAAAATCGTTTTGAAGAAAATCACTGGAAATTCGAATATTGGAACTATCTAGCTAAAAATCATAGAGTTTGTCTTTTTACGGCTGGAATTGCTGGTCTGACTGGGTTCAAAAAATCGTTTTGAAGAAAATCACTCGAAATTCAAAAATTGGAACTATCTAGCCAAAAATCGTAGAGTTTCAAAATCAATTTTTTTGAAAAAAATTTCAAAAATTTTGGAAAATTAGCCGATTTCCATGGAAAATCGGTGCGCTAGTTGAACTTTTTTTGAGTCCGAATTTCATTGGGAGCATTTATCATTCTCTTCTTTCCTTTTTTTTACGGCTAGAATTGCTGGTCTGACTGGTTTCAAAAAGTCGTTTCGAAGAAAATCACTCGAAATTTGAAAATTGGAACTATCTAGCCAAAAATCGTAGAGCTTCAAAATCACGATTTTCTACTGATTTTGCGAACCATGGGTCTGAGTTAATGTTGATGCTACGGCTAAGTTCCAAGACTAGTTAAGTGGCAAGAGCAGATACTTGTTCAAGACTAGTCAAGTTCCAAGACTATTTAGGGTGTTTCAGCATTTCTCTCTCCAAACTGAATTCTTCTGTACTTTCAGAAATGCTTTGCTCAAAAAATTTCTCGTTCAAACCCATAAGTTTATCATCTTTCCTCATGCATCTCATCCAGTTGAAAGTTGCAATTCTGCAAATTCTGTTCTTGAGAGGTTATCATTGTGGCTGCATTTTTCATCCTCAGTCTTAGACCCTACTACCTCACCAGATGAGTCATATGCAGTCAAATCTGCTACGCCCTCTAGTTGGTCATCCGGCAGCTCAACATTCACAGTACTTCCTCCATAAGAAGAATGGCTGCTTTGCTGCTAGTTCACACCTTCAGTTTGAGGAATGGCCGTCTTGAAGCAATGGCCAAGTTTCAATTTAGGGTTGTTACGTGTAAATACTTAGTATTTTACATTCAAACAGATAGAAAATGTGCATAATGGTTGCATGATTTTTTTTCCATATTCTTCCCATTTTTTAAGCCACGGTAGACTATTTTTCATTCAGTTGAAATTTGCTAAGATTTTGATAATTTCCCACTAAAAAGTAGGAAATCCCGGTTCAAATATTCTGTATTTGAATTTTGCTTTTTGGATTTTGTTTAAAATTCTAAAATCTTGATAAAATTTCATATTTTCGTCGTCTCCGAGATATAGCCTAAAAACAAAATTTTAAACTGTGCCTCACTGAACAAACGAGTTCTGATCAAAGTCAACACGTTTTTTTAAAAAAAATAACCAAGGAGGGTGTCAAGAATGATTGTTTGTTTACTTAAAACATAATCTTTCGATCGTAGCAAAGGTTCTAGTCAGCGTGGTGCCAACTTGTTGCCTTTCTGAATCTGATGACACGACATTCTAGCAGATAATTTCATCAAATCAATCGATTCTTTAGTGAAGGGATAAGGCCCAGCAGAAAAGCAAAGCAAAAAGCACAAGCACAACAGCGCAGAACCTTATCGTCTATCGCACGAACCGTGTCGAGTCGCCTCGCTCGCTCGATCCTGTTCCTCCCATAAAACAAGCAGCGCGGCGCAGGTAGATGGTTGGCTGAGCTCCGTGAGCTAAGAGCGCGACGCAAATGGAGCGACGAGAGGAGCGCGCCGCGGCCGAGAAGAAGCAGCACTTCCTTATCGTCACGTACCCGGCGCAGGGGCACATCACCCCGGCGCGCCACCTCGCGCGCCGCCTCCTGCGGGCGGCAGACGGCGCCGGCGGGGCGCGCGTTACGATATGCACCCCGGTGTCGGCCTTCCGGAAGATGTTCCCGGACGCCGCCGCGGCGGACGGTGACGGCGACGAGTGGGAGGACGGCGAGGTTGCGTATGCTGCTTACTCGGACGGATACGACGGCGGGTTCGACCGGGCCGTGGACGACCACACGCGCTACATGGAGCAGGTCAGGCTGGAGGGCGCGCGCACGCTGTCCGGGGTGCTCCGCCGCCTCCGCGACGGCGGCCGTCCGGTCACTTGCGCCGTGTACACGCTGCTCCTTCCTTGGGTGGCCAACGTCGCGCGGGAGCACGGTGTGGCAGCCACCGCCGTGTTCTGGATCCAACCGGCCACCGCTCTCGCAGCGTACTACCACTACTTCCGCGGGAGCCGAGATGCCGTCGTGGCCGCTGCGGCGTCCGGAGACCCGAGCCACGAGGTGCGCCTCCCCGGCCTCCCGCCGCTCCGCGTCCGCGACCTGCCGTCCTTCCTCGCCATCACCTCCGATGACGATCCCTTCGCTTGCGCCCTCCCGGAGTTCCGTGAGCTGATCGACGCGATCGAACGCGGGGGCGGCGAATCCGCGAAGCTTCCGACTTACGTCCTCGCCAATACGTTCGACGCCATGGAGCCCGACGCGCTCGCGTCGCTGAGGTCTCACATCGAAGTCTTCACCGTCGGCCCTGTGCTCTCCTTCCTGCACGACGCCGACGACGCCAAGAACACCCCATCCCCCAACGACCTGTTCGATCACGACGGCGCGGGCTACCTCGACTGGCTCGGCACGAAGCCGGCCAAGTCGGTGGTGTACATCTCCTTCGGGAGCACCTCGGTGATGAGCAAGAAGCAGGTCGCAGAGATAGCAGATGCCATGACGCAGGCCAAGAAACCGTTCCTGTGGGTGCTAAGGAGAGACAACTGCAAGGACCAAGAAGACGACCAGGCGATCAAGAAACTCCTTGCGACGGCTGCCATGGACGACAAGGGTATGGTGGTTGAGTGGTGCGACCAGGCGCGCGTGCTGTCGCACCCGTCCGTGGGGTGCTTCGTGACGCACTGCGGGTGGAACTCGACGCTGGAGAGCGTGGCCTGCGGTGTGACCACGGTGGCGGCGCCGCAGTACTCGGACCAGGGCACGAACGCGTGGCTGTTGGAGAGGATGCTGGGGTCGGCGTCCGGGCCGCGGTGCGCGGGGAGGACGGCGTCCTGGAGGCGGCGGAGCTGAGAAGGTGCGTGGAGGTCGCCATGTCGGAGGCGGTGACGGCGCGCGCGGCGGCGTGGAAGGAGGAGGCGAGGGTGGCCGTGGCCGACGGCGGGGCCTCCGACCGGAGCCTGAGGGAGTTTGTGAGGCAGATTGCCGGTGGTAACTGAGTTGTTACTGTTGCATTTCTTTCTAGCTTGCGAAGTAGAAATTCAACTTTACATGTCAACAACGTGGTTGCGAGCTTGTTCTGTGTTTTGATTCAGCTTAATCTTAAGATTTTGGGCAGTTTTACGCTGCCAATCTGTTGATGCCTTTTGATTAAAAAAAAGTTTTAAGCCTAGCCTGTTTGGATGAGTAGTAATTTCTTAGAAAACTAGATCCTAAAACATCTAATGAAATGCCCTAATTCAACCACCTCCGAGTCTTAAACTGTCGAGAAAAGATAGGCAATACAATTCTGCTTCAACACGCGTTTTGTATATCACACTTGATCAAAAGTCAAAACCTGAAATGTCGGTACAAAGATGCAATTGAAACTATTCTCGAAAAGGATGCAATTGAGACGATAAAAACGAGTTTCTTGCGAAATGGATGCTCGAAATTCGCTCTCTATCATATTCACAGCCCCTCGGCAAGAACCAGTCAGTATTTGATGTGCCATCCATGGCATGGTACCGATATTCTTGCATTCTCCAAATCGACGCGCCATCGCAAGAAGCAGTGAAGACTAGAAAGAGTTCAGAATCCAGATACGACATGCTCCTCACAAGTATAATATATTTTTTAAAAGACAGTAAACCTGTGATTTATATTAGATAGAAAGGAGTAACGAGTACAAGGTGAGGAGTAGACGAGTACAAGGTGTAGAAGACTACACCAGATTTAAGGATACAAGGAAGAGGGCATAGGAAAAGAGAGAAAAATCAAATATGACGCTCCAACAATTTTTAAAGGCCAGCTGCTCCCACGATAATCCAGTTTGCGGCATCATCTTTGATGGCTTGAAGGATGTCCTCATGGGGTTTCTATTTATTTTGGAAAATTCAGTTGTGCCCTCTCTACCATTGTCAACATGTTAGGATGATCAGTGTTTTGACACCTTTCTGGAATCTTGTTTGGCAGTTTACTTGATGTAGGTTCTAATTTTCCAAACTGGCGGTTGCTTCCTACCGGTCCGGCATGAGAGATAGCAATCGGATCCACCGGGCAATGGCTATCCACAAGCGTTGAACCTAGGTGCAATCTATGAATAGGTGTTCTACGGTTTCTAGATTTCGGCAGCACATTAGACAGAAATATTGATTGGGCCACTCCCTACATTGTAGTTGCTGTGCTGTCCATAACCTATTTTGGTGAGCAAGCCAACGAAAGACTTTGCAGCGCGATGGTATCCGCGCTGACCAGATTGTGGTATAGTAGGATTTGAAGGTGCTTCCTATAAACTGCATGTGGTATACTGACAAGGTTGTGTAGATGCCGCTAGGTGTTTGTGTCCAGGTTATGACGTCATCAATTTCCGGGTGCAGAGGCACAAACTGAATTATCAGCCATAAGTTGACATATTTGGTTATTAGGTCAACTGTTAGGTTGTGCCGAATATCACAGATCCAATTATTGTTTGACAAAGTGTTTGCAACTAATCTTAACTTCCGCCTAGTGTTTGAAGAGATTCGGAGCAATCTGTGAAGGAGTTGTTCTTTGGAGCCATCTGTCAGTCTAGAAGGATGCCATTTGGCCATTTTCAATAGTAATTTTGGTGGCTGCGGAGAAAAGTTTTTTGTCAGTTTGGTCACATGGTGCCGGCATTCCAATCCACAGTCTTTCCGGGGCCATCTACTTGAGCCATAGCCAACGAAGGTGAAGCGCTCGGGCGAACCTGTTTATGTCAAGAACCCCTAGGCCCCCCATGTTGAAGGGCCGACAAACCGTTGTCCAGTGAACTTTGCAGTTCTCCCCTTTGAATGTCACCATTGCCTGCCTATAGGAATGTTCTTCTTAGCTTGTCAAGATCTAAGATGAATTTTTTGGGCACCCTAATTGCAATCAAAAGGTAAACTGGGAGAGAGGTAAGAAGAGATAAGACAACAGGGGGTCGATGGTGAGTAAGAAGAGATAAAACAACAGGAGGTCGATGACGAGTAAGAAGAGATAAGACAACAGGGGGTTGCCTTGTCTCAGTCCACGCTGGTGCTTGATCTGAGGTCCAGGCACCCCGTTCAGGAGAACAGGCGAAGTACATAACGCGAAGGCGATCGATAGCCATTCTCGCCACCGAGGACCAAAACCACAGGCTTGCAGGAGGTCCAGCAAATATTCCTAGAAACTTAGTCAAAAGCTTTTTCAATGTCGAGCTTTAACATTAATATGGGGGTTTGATTTTGGTGGTAGGCTCTTGCAATGTTTTGGACCTACAGGAAATTGTGTTGGATACATCTCCCTCTGATGGAAGCACTCTACAAATTTGACGTAAGGGAGGCTATGTGCTTCGACAGGTGCAAGACTAAAACCTTTGAGAGTATTTTTGCAACAGAGTGAATGAGGCTGGTCGGACGGTAGCCTATAGCACTCTTTGTGACTTCTTTCTTAGGGACTAAAGCAATGGAGGCCGTGTTGAGGGATCCAAACGCTCGAGCCGAACAATTTTGGACACAATTTAAAATGGCCATGATGCCATACTTAATGATTTTCCAGCAATGCCTGTAAAAAATACCAGTGAAATCATCTGGTCCTAAGGCTTTCTCCGTAGGCAGTTGGTGGATTGCCTGCAGAACCTCCTGCTGTGCGAATGGTGCGTCTAAGTTCATGGACGGTGCACAGGGTGGTCGCAAGTATAATAAATGCCGTTTAAGAGTGCAAAGGGTGGTTGGGAGAGCAACGCGATACTTATCGTAGCCGGATGCATCCCGGTCACACTGTCAACGAGCAGGAAGGAGATCGATGGATGGTGCACACGCAGACGTGACGTACGCCAGGCGATCTGCTTCATGCCACAGCATCTGATCCATCACTCAGGTGCGGCAGATCTGCGGCGAGCTCCTTGTCCACCCTCTGCTTAATTTGCCGCTCAGACGGTGTCCTCTGCTCGACTCTGTTCTTCAGACGGCGCCGGGTGTTCGCCCTGCTGGCTTCGACAGTCGTATCGATCTGTGGATCACAGGGGGTTGAGGAAGGACTGGGGATGAATTTTGGGGAAGAACAAGGAGAGGAGAAGGTAGAAAGGATGACTTCATTCACACAATCTCACACGTACGTATGATTCAGTTACATGATAGCTCCAGTTCAAAAACTCCATTCTCTCATCTCTCTTTTAAAAAAACAACCTAGATTCTGCACCCATAACAGTTTATGTTCATTCTTCTTCTACTCTCGTCTAGTTTGCACCGATTGTATAGTACATATCTCCTAATAATTCAGGCTTAAATCGCTTGTTCCCATGAAGGTACAGTGGCTAAAATTGCCAACTGGATGCAGAATAGAGGTATGACAAGTAATGTATTCGACCTTGGTTAGTTGGCTTCGTCGACATTTCTCCTCGGCAGCGCCTGCCATTACATCTTCAGTTGCAGTGTGCATTAGATTATGCAAGGCAATCACTGTATGCTCATCTACGTTGTTGCAGCATGCGGCAATATTTAAGAACATTACCGAGAGAAAATGTATTTATGCTGACTCTCAATCTCAAATTTTCTGAATTTGGTGAAATCTAATATCTCAAAATTAACAACTTATGTATGAATAAACATTCCAAAATGGCATAGATTACTAGTATTACTTAAGTTATTAAACATAAACCACCCATATCACCTATCAATGATTATATGTCCTGCTTTGCTTTTCGAGCCATGGGCATATCATACCCTATATTAAAGTTGGCAGTATTCCAGCGCTCACAACGATTTGAGCCGAGCTGGCCACGCGGCTCGGCTCGGCTCTGCTCAAATTTTTTTTTGCGTTTAGGTTCCTCAAAAAATCTGTAATTACGTGTAGGTCCTTTCTGCGGTTTTTTACAAAGAGGACCTTCTGGTTCAGAAAAATCACGGATCTTTCGTGAGAAGACCCTAAATAGATAAAAAAACGTAGTGACATTTGGATCATTCCGGTTGTTTTTCGCGAAAAGGACCTTTCGATTTAGAGCCTAATTTTTCCCCTAGAATACCCCCAAGGTTTCTTTTGTTTGTTTTTTGACGCCCCATTTTTTACGGAAAGGCACTCAAATGTTTGCGTAAACCCTACGAAGCTTCCGAAGATTATTTTTAGCGCATCGTTTTGTACAGGGAGGCACTCCGATTTTGTATGAACCCTTCGGAGCTTTTGGAATTTATTTTTTATCACGTCGTTTTTCCAGACATTTGCTCGAAACTTTTTAAAATTATATATTTATCCATTGTTCCCCTATTAGTCTCCCAAAACTCATGTGATTTTTTTTCCTTTGGCTTGCAACGGTCGGCGTAGTGTGGCGCGGTGTGCGTCGCGCCAACGTGTCTAGTTATTCCCATTCCCGTCATACAAGGAATGTGACAAGCTGTATGTCATTTGATTACCCTGAGCTGCTAGTAGTAGTGTAGTGTTAACTAGGGCTGTAAAAAAAAGCTCAACAAAGGGCACACGTTTATTGGCATGTGTTTCCATAAATGTTGAGGAAAAGTTCAAACAAAATCAGCAAGAAAGCTCTCTCAGAAATAAACCCAAAAAAAAAACAACCAGAAATTTCACAATAACTGTCACGTTATTTTAAGACCATAGCTCGCCAACTTCAATCCTCCCAAAATATAATGCTTTAATCAGAAGTGCACTTAAAATAGAATCAACTATCAATTTTTCAAATAATCCAAATCTTTAAAATTTTTACTAGAATAATACTAAAAAATGACATAAATAGACCTTTGTCGCCAATCCAAACAATGACATTTACTCTATCGCCAATTAAAATGACGACGGAAACTCCATCACCATTTGAACCAATGACAGAGTGCCACGTGGGTTGCTACACCAGTTGTCACCATTTCAAATGGTGAGAGCAAACGAATAGTCAATTAAAATAGCGACAAAGATTTCTATGCTTTCTGTCACCAATTCAAATGGTAACATAGTAAATAAATCGTCAAATAAAATGGGGACAGAGAACCCCACAGACTATGTCGTCTAGATATCCGAAATTAGCCAAAGGAAGAGGTGAGGAAAGGGAAGAAAAGGACAAGGGAGGAGAGGAAGAGAAGATGAAAGGGGATAGGAACAGAACAGGGAGAAGAAAATGGGATCACACTTAGGAGTTTAGCTTTTTTAGCCTTTTAGATTATATTTTGAAATCATGATAGGTTAGCAACCGAAACAATTAGATATATAATTGTATAGATTTGTAGTAGTGTAGATCTGTAGTTGTATTATGTCATAGAAATGTAGTACTATAGATTAGGGTGAAAATAGATCGGATAGTTTTTAACTAATCTAGATAATTTTTGAATATGGATTCTGTCTAATTAGACCAATTCAAACAATTTTCAAAATCGCTTTTTGATTGAATCAATATAGAAATCAATTTTCAATTTTGAAAATTGGCAACCTAGGTCAAAAAATTCTGAAAATTTATGGGGACGTTATTGACACAGTCTAGAAATATAAAAAATCAATAATTTTGCAGAATTTTAATTTTTTGAAAAATTCAAACACTGCTGTTTTTAATAAGAAAATAAATGAAATAAGTAGCAAAAATGCAGAAAAACTCATAAATGTATATTATATTATTTTAAGCATAAATGAACAGAGAATGCAAATCTTAGGCTATTATATGTTCTTCATGAATGTTTGGTCCAAAAAACTAGTTTTGTGTTTGTTATTTTTAATGTGCGTACAATTTAACGGTTTTCATGTTCCGAGATATAGTCGTAATAGTATTCGATTCGATTCGATTCTTATTTGCTCCATATATTTTTTCGATAGTATATGGCCTTTATTCGATATTTGTATGTGCACCCGGGGGAAAATATGAAAAGAAATGTTGTAGTCATTACCCATTGGTATTCGAGCCTAACTGTAGAGTAGTTATGATAGGTAGGCAGTGGTCTGATTAATTTTAGAAATCATTAGGTTTATTATGTATTTGATTAATGGAATGAGAAGCTATTATTGACATAATAACTTTTGACGACACTAGTTATGTCACCACTTTAAAGGGTGACAAAGTTTCTATCAATTCAAATGGCCAATCCAAATCCAAATAGAGACAAAAATCCTCGTTGGACTCTACATTATTTTGCTATTTGGATTGGTGACAGGCTCTAACACCAATCAAAATGACAATAGTGGTCTATTTTGAAAATTGTCTAGATTGGTCAAATTATGAGTCTTGTCTAGAGTCCAAAGCGTGAATTTGTTGATATGATATAATGGTAAAAATAAACAATGAATCAAGTCATCGCTCTATTTAGCAAAGTGGGAAACACGGGAGTTGTTTTTTTTAATAGAGGATAATACACCCAGCCCCATTTTTATTGAAAAGAAAACCATGTTGCACTGTTCATGGTACGATAATATTGGAAGAAATCCTAAGACCTCCCTAGTGAAGGGCTTATTCTCCATCTTGCTGCGTGAAAGGAGATGCTCCTACCCTAAGGACATTCTGGCCTCTACCCAATAGTAGAGTACAAGGTGAGGTGCCCTTCCCACTGGGCACTTCGCCACTTGTGTGGTCTTTTATAGTGTTAGAGAGACCCTATCACCTTCCGAATGGAAGGTCCTATATTCCGTTGTTCCTATAGGTACATGGTGAGTGTTGGGGAGACCTCATCATTTTTCGAGTAGTGTTGGGGAGATCCCATCATTTCCTAGATTGTCCTATACTTCGTCATCCCACCAAGAAAGGTACATAGTGAGTTTTGAGGAGACTCCATCAACTCCCGTATATGCAGCCATCACCACCTGAAGAAGGGATCTGTATCTCCAAGCAAAACTTGCACGCACACTACCAAATTGAGGAGAATGGGACCAAAGCCGTTGATTATGAGTAGCGACCTCCTTCCTCATAGCGAGTAGCGAGCTATGAGGGCCCCCTGTAAGTGCTATGTAACTAGAATAGGTTGATTTGTAAGAGCCCACTTAATGTTTTTGTAAGCTAAATTTAGTGGACTGGCGGACAGCCTGCGTACGCTTGCACCCATAAAGATGTTTGTGTGGCTATCATTTCAGTACTATGAGTTGCTAGTAATGTTGCTAAAGATGCGTGCCCATTAGCTGAAAAATGGAAGACTTTTCTTGGAAAAAAGTTCATAATTATCAACAAGAAATTAATCTCTCCAAAATTAAACCACTCAAAAATTGACCAAGTTTTGCCAATTCAGCTATTTTTAGAGAGGGAACTGAATTACTTAATGATAATATAGCTATATGTATTTGTTCTGAGCCGATCGATACATTTTGTTTGGTTTGAAGCATCAACAAGAAACATTCCATTTGGCCTACATATAGAACTAGCAAGAGAAATGTATGGGCTGGCCATTTCTGAACTGTTAATTCGCACTAACACAAACACTGGCAATAAATGATTGATCATTTGGTCAGGCCTAATTTCTCTGATTAACTAGCTAGTACACACACGTTGAAACATTCGTCGATCGATCAGGTGATGAATGATTAGTATGTAAACTAATCTAATCAGCATAGAAGCTTTATATATGTCAGAGTAAATAACGGCACGACAAAGACATTCGCTTACAATAATCCGTTAGTTTCCGGACAAGTAGCAACCATGATATGATATCATGGAATGCGACAATGACATAGTTTCAAAGAAGTTGCACTCAGATTTTAGCCGCCCAATTAATCAGTGATGCCTCTTGAATTGATATTTCCTGCCTTTTTTAACTCATCTGTGAGAGTAACCATTATTTTAAATTCTGTCAACCTGAGTACGTAGATGTTTTCAATCCTGCTAAACACGAGATGCAAACTTGTATCTGAGCGGTTTATTCTCGCGGGATACATATAACCATCTGTTAGACCTCGAACACCGGCGTTACAAGCTTTACTTTGATTTATATACATGCAATTCAAATTCCTTATCTTTTTCTCGAATTAACGTATTTCTAGAATTTTAATTATAAATAAAACTAAAATTTTTATTTTTCACGTAGTTTGTAATTAAAACAATTGCTAATTTTCTTTGATTCTTATTCCTAACCTAAATATTTTTGAGTTGTACATCTTATAGACTTTCTTTTAAGTTTGAGACTAGAATTCGTACATAAATCCAAATTGCTAATTTTTATTATGATTTATGTTATTTTTATTTTACTTGATATGGACTTTTACTCTTTCCTATAATCTATTTAATTTTAATTTTAATTTTAGAATTTGTATACAAATCTAATTGCTAATTTCATCTAATTTTTATTCCTAATTCCAACTATGTAGGCGTTTTATTTGGATTTGTACGACAATAAAATTATTAATTTCCTTTTATTTTCATTCCAAATTTCTGTTATTTTTTGTTGTTATTTTTCAGTTTCTAATTTTAGTTTTAGGTTATAATTTGTATACAGATCCAACTACCAAATTTCATCTAATTTTTATTCATAATTTCAACTATGTAGGGGTTTTAGTTTGGAGTTTTACAAAATCAAATTGCTAATTTATTTTTATTTTTATTCCAAATTTATTTTATTTTATTTATTCTTATCTGGTTTCAAATTTCAATTTTAGGTTAGAATTCATATACAAATTAAACTTCTAATTTTCACCTAATTTTTATTCCAAATTTCATATGTATAGGAATTTTATTTGAAGTTTGTACGAAACTCATATTGATAATTTTATTTTATTTGTTATTCCCATTTTTTCTATTTGTTATTTAATTTTGAATCTCAATTTTTGGTAGAATTCAGTATACAATTCTAATGACTAATTTTTATTCCAAATTTCGTCTATATACAGGTTTTTCTTTGAAGTTCGTATAAATGGCTAATTTTCTTTTATTTTTTAATTTCGAATTTTTTTTATTTTTTATTCCCAATTTCAGCTATGTACAGCCTATAATTTGGAGTTCGCATAAATGGCTACTTTATTTATTTTTATTCCATTTGTTATTTTTTGTTGTATTTATTATGGACTCTTTCTTTCAATATAAATAATTATATTGGGGTTGGGGTCAATCAGATAGATGGTTAGATATTTTTTAAAAAATATAACATTGAATGGCTAATAGTTCAACTTAGTTATAGTCTTTCAAATTAAAAACGACATGGTTTGCTTTTTTTGCGAGAATTTTTAGCTATTTCTGTTTTTTTTCTAAACATCTCTAAAGTCATGTCATGTGTTTTTAATATATAATAGATTTGTACAAAACAACACGATATCCCATAACCTAATACTCTCTTAAATCAACTCGTTGCAAACTGCGACAAAATCGGACCAGGCGGAGCCCTAACCCTCGAGTCCATGGGAATCTACATTGTCATCATCACAATTCACAAGGAATAGTACGCACGCTAAACGCCAAGTGACACCTTTTTCGCTCCTTGTCACGGTCGCTGCAGACACAAGTGACATCACGTAAGCACTTGTTGAGACTTGCAAAACTCTCTTCTAGTATATATCCTTGTAAGTTTGTAACCATACCAATGGCTCATGCAGCAATACACGTCTTCTCAATATAGAATTCTCATCATCATACATCATTGCCGTTGCCTCTCTCTCTCTCCATCTTATCTAAGTGGTTGTGTTTCTCGCTATAAAGTGAGGTGTTAAGTAGCCATGAGTTCTCATCAGCAGTACTAGCTTTCCTATCCGTTCTTGGAACGATGAACGCGAGGGTCTACGGCGCCGGTGACGACGGCCGGGAGACGCTGGTGCTGGCGCACGGCTACGGTGGCAGCCGGTTCGTCTGGGACGACGTCATCCCGGAGCTGGCGGGGAAGTTCCGGGTCGTCGTCTTCGACTGGAGCTTCTCCGGCGCGGCGGAGGGCGCCGGCGATGACGAAGGCGGGTGCTCGGAGCGGCGTTGCTCGTACTACGACTTCGCCGACGAGCTGGTGGCGCTGATGGACGAGCTGGCTCTGAGAGGCGTGGTGTTCGTGGGCCACTCCATGGCCGGCATGATCGGCTGCATCGCGTCAGTTGCACGGCCAAACCTGTTCAGCCACCTCGTGCTGGTCGGAGCCTCACCTAGGTCTGGACCATCACACACTCATTATCTGCTTCTGTTTATATATTCACCCTAAGTATCCAAAAAATATGCTTTTGTTATAAAGTGCACAAATATGCGCATTACATATAGTGATTACGTAAGGGCATATTCAAAAGTGACTACCTCAGCCGTCTCTTATATGCCATATACCCAAAATCGTACTTAGAAGAGAGAGAGAGAGAGAGGTAGAGCATCTCCAACAGTACCTAAAATCCATTCTCAAAACCTGATTTTGGGCTTGATTGCAAAAAAAGTACTCCAACAGTTCCTCTTTCTAGCTCCTCAAATTTTAGCACGCCAAAAAACAGCACCCCAACTCCTCATTTTTGTACGCTCTGTCCGCGCTCCCAATCAACATTATTTCGCGCCCAGGATGGCCCACCGGACCAATTCAAAGGTGTTTTTGAGAGAAAATATAGGAATTGTTGGAGAACAAGATATTTTGTAGACCCAAAATTTTTTGGGAAGGTCCCAATCTAAGAATATTGGGAGTCTAAATATTAGGAACTGTTGGAGACAATTTAGACACAAACCAACACAATTAACTAGAGAATGTGGAGAAGGGGGGAAGTTGTGTGAAAAATAAAAAAATAGTTAGAGAATGATTTTATCGACAAACTATTAATTGAAGATGATGTTCCTCGACCTCAAGTTTTGTCTAATGAGATGGAGTGCTTAAAGACAATATTAAGAGATAAACTATTGTGGATGGCATCCTAAGGGGCTATTTGGTTGCCTGGTTCCACGCGGCTAGACTCGCGGGAGCCAGGGAATCAGTGTTTGGTTGCTCATTGCATCGCGTGAGTCTGCACCCACACATGCAAGATGGTTGTTTGGTTGCCTATGCGCGGTGGGGATGTCAGACCAGCACGATGCACAAAGCACTCGCACCAGGTTCGTGGGAAACGAGTTCTATAACTGTTTCCCCGGAGCCAGACTGAGACGGTGCAGGCTCCCGCGGCCAGACTCGTGCGAGACGGCAACCAAATAGCCCATAAGTGTGCATGCACTAGGACCCGTCTAATTACACCAAAAGATTCGGATATATAGAGTTGTTCAGTTAAATAAACAACTCGAATTTCTGTGCAACTGTGCAGCCAGACGCTACTATACATATTCTCATATTTAAATATAAAGTTATACATGTTATACAACTCTAATCTTTATAATAAAAATACTGTTGTATTCCTTATAAATATCTCTGGTATCTATGTTTAATTAATTTGAATTATTATAATATAGGTACACCCAAAATCAATGTTGTAGATTTTTTTTTGTTTTACTTCAATTAATGTGGAAATTGTTAGCCAGTGCAAATGAATACAATGTCTTCTTTTTCTATTATTTTAATAATATAATAATATGTATTACGGAGATGCACCTATAATTCCAGAGGAATCATTACCGCAAGGCATAGAGGGGAGGTCATAAGCGCCTATACCATAAAATCGATTTTCGATAGAATCAAAAAGACATATTTAGTAGAATCGTAACCATAGAATACGACCCTAGCTAATCGAAATGCAGATATTTGTCTCATATACTATGGAGATAGTAAGAAGAGATGTATTTTACATCCCAAGGGGCTATAATCGGAGATCATTCGAGGCTTAGGCCCTGTTTGTTTTAACCGATTCGGATTACGCCCCAAAAGCGTAATCGAAACAAACAACCCGATTCTAGAATCTGATTCTCACAATCCAGCCCACCCATATACATTAGAATCCACAATCCATTTCATATGTGCTTCTGGATTCCAGCTTTTGGAGAATCAGCTTCTCTACAATCACAATCCAGAATCAGCTTTTAGAGAATCCAAAGCTGAAACAAACAGGCCCTTAGCAACGGAGAGGTCACAAAATCAAAAGGTAAAATCCACATACTGCATGAGTAGTTTTTTTTCCCTACAAATTAAGAAACATAACACGTAGTAGGAGTCAAACGGTTACATTATGTCAAACAACAATATATAGGTCCGTATACATGTACCTACTGCTCATGACTAGCTATCCCCGTTATATCGATCGTCTAACCATGCAGATGGGCATCTTGCACGTTCTCAGGTACATCAACGACGACGACGGCTATGAGGGCGGCTTCGACTGCGGCGAGGTAGACGCCATACTCGCCGCCATCGAGGCCGACTTCGCGGCGTGGACGCCGCTCTTCGCCGAGGCCATCGTCGGGCCGGACCACCCCGGCGCGGTCGCCAAGTTCGCCAAGCAACTGGGCCGGATGCACCCAGGCGCCGCGCTCCGCGTCATGCGCTCCGTGCTCACCTGCGACGTCCGGGGCGTGCTCCCGGGCGTGGCGGCGCAGTGCACCATCGTGCACTGCGCCCGGGACGCCGTGGCGCCGCTCGCCGTCGCGCGGTACATGCAGCGCGAGATGGCCGGGTGCGCCGGCGGCGGCGCGGCGACGGTGGTGATGGAGTCCTCCGGCCACTTCCCGCAGCTCACCGCGCCCAAGGAGTTCGTCCGGGTCTTGGAGGCCATTCTGCTCGACCACTGAGCTACTGCTACTACTACCCCTGGCCATGGATTTCCGTGGAGATGTAATTAATTTATGCTGCTTTGTTACTTGCTTGCGTGCTCACACGAATGGTAAGCCATCAGTTGGCCAGTCGCTTTACGTGCTTAATTCCGATGTTTCTGTCAGAGTTGAACTCTGAACCGTAGACAATGCAATAATCTTAGGGTTGTAAACTTGTAATGCAAATGCCGAAGAAATATTTGGGATCTTTGAAAAAATATCTAGTTGATTTGCATTTGAATGAAAACAAGACAATTAAAAAAGTTTCAATCATGCAAGTACGGATAAGCATTCATGGGACTGCCTACTTGACATTCGACTATAATTTCTAGAATTGATCGAGCGCCACTGTATCAGTCTCCGGCTCACGGCATGTTGATGTTTCTGACACACCGAGCCTGCTTTCTTCGTCTCCCGTTACGGCTTGTCCACATCATACGCCACGTTACACTATCAGCTACGCCAATATGCATTTTCAGGGGACTATTTTATCTCGCTCGGTTCCTTCTGGAGAAAGGAGGGCGCGGTGCTATAGAGATTTCTAAACACTACTACAAAAATCTCTTTTTTACCGGCCTATCATTGCCTGTTGGCTAGAACTGATAGTGATAAATAACACTATCGATCACTGCCAGTTCATAAGCTAGACCAGTACAAATGCTTGATCAAAGAAGAACCAGCAGTGATAGTAATTTATCACTGCCGGTAGTGATAACCACAAAATAGCACATAGGTGACGCCTTATTTGTGACGGTTCTTTTGGAACCGTCACAAATACACTTATCTGTGGCGGTTCTAAAATTTAAAATGGTGGGAAGACTATTTGTGGCGGTTTTTGTTTTCAACCGTCACAAATAAGTGATTATTTGTGGCGGTTTTTCTTTGGAACCGCCACAAATAATGTCGGACTATTTGTGACGGTTTTGGCTAGAACCGTCATCGATAATCCATTATCGCGACGGTTCTAGCCAAGAACCGCCATCGATAATGTGATTATCGATGGTCGTTTTAGCTAGAACCGCCACTGATAATGTGAGTATCAGTGACGGTTCTAGCCAAGAACCGCCACTGATAATGTTCTCAATGACGGTTTTAATTTGAAACCGCCACAAATAATAAAAAATAGAAAAATTTAAATATTGCTAATTACCTCTCCTGCCTTCTAATTTGAAAGAATTGAAATTAAATAATATTACATTTAAAATAATTGGAACTAATATTCCATTTGCAATAATTGAAAAGAACAACCGAAACAGATTCAAAATTTCGGAGGCCGTTTTGAGGCCCTAAACGACGTTTTTTTGGAATTTCGTCGCCGCGCACGCACTCGCACAAATCATCAGGATCCGACCATCTAATTTTAGCGCACTTATGAAATTCGGGTACTACTTTTCATTATCTTTCAAACGAGCCAAAGAACACCCCGATCGGAGTTACGAGTCAAAAGTTATGACCATTTTAACAAAAGTGCCCGGATTTCTTATTTGCAAACTAGAATCGGAGCCCAAAAAAATATAATCGGAGAGCTCATCGTCTGATGATTCCGAAAAGCTCAAGAACACCAAAATCGAAGGTACGAGTCAAAAGTTATGATGTTTTTACAAGTTCTGTGAATAGTACTAGCACATACTCCCTCCGTTCCTGTATCTAAGGTGCATAAAATTTTTGGTGTTGTTCCGTTTTGTAGGGCGCGGTAATTATTCCACTGATTGTAGCGCTAATTACTCTAATCGCGTGCGCGTGCATGGCCCGAGCGCGTGCATGGCGAGTGCGTGCATGACGAGCGCATGCATGGCCGAAGTAATTAGCGCGTGCATGGCCGGAGTAATTAGCGGTATGACGCGCGCGAATCGGAACGACGACGGCTGGAGTAATTAGCTATAAACATGGAAAACATACAGGAACGGAGGGAGTATATTACAAGCATCGTTAATAGTCAAAAGTATGAAAAATAAATTTGAAAGTTTTAAATTTTGCTAATTACCTCTATAGTTTGCTAATTTGAAATAATTGAAAATCAGTGTTTGGGTTCTTCACAGGGTTAAGAGAAGGAGGGACACATTATATATCAGATGTTATCATACCACCACTAGAGTAATGGATCTCATAAGAACTCTGAAGTTAAGCGTGCTTGAAGGAGAGTAGTAATAGGATGGGTGACCTTCTGGGAAATGACATTAAAAATATTCGAATAAAATTAGAATTCTGAAATTGAGTGTTCTTAGGCAAGAGAAGTATTAGGATGGTATTAGGATGGGTGACCTCCTAGGAAGTCCCCTCTAATTTAGTATTTTTAAACTGCCATCTAGCAAAAAAAACACTAATGATAACATTATCAGTGGCTGTTCTTGGCTAGAACCGCCACTGATAATATTATCAGTGGCGGTTCTAGCTAAGAACCGTCACTAATAATGTGATTATTAGTGGTCGTTCTTGGCTAGAACCGCCATCGATAATATTATCGCGATTTATTCTAGCTAAGAACCGCCACTAATAATGTTATCGATGATTTGTTTGAATCGCCATCGATAATCTTCGATTATCAGTGGCACTATATTAGTGACGGTTCAAAAACCGCCACTAATAGCATTTATGAACCGTCACTGATGTGCTTTTTTCTAGTAGTCGAGGAAGTATCATTTCTGGTTCGGAATCTGAACCGGCCAGGACAATAGTATCACTGCCGGTTCGAAATCCAAACCGGCAGTGATACTTCCTCCATTATCACTACCGGCAGTGATAAATTACTATCACTGCTGGTTCTTCTTTGATCAAGCATTTGTACTAGTCTAGCTTATGAACTGGCTCCGAATAAACAGTGATAATATTTTTGAAAAATCATAATTTTTTCATATGGAGTCGGTTGGAGACAAAATTTATATGAAAATTGTAGCTCTCGATGAGATCTACAACTTTGTAGTTAACAACTTTTTTATTTGAAGTTGTTTACATGTCCAAATAATCATTGAAACTTTCGAATATAAAGGGATAAAAGGAAAATATATGTTATAGTAGTTGAGAAGTGTATGCTAGATGAGATGGTAGGAAGAGTTTATGCGAAGTAGTAGGTCACGAGTTTGAATCCTAGCAACCACACACGTGCGTATTTCGCGTGAAAATCGCGTGACTTATAACTTGCGACGTGCGACCGCGTATACAGAGTGGTTCAGGTGCAAATAAATTTTTTTGATTTTACCTAGTGATTTTTTAATTTTCGAACCAACAAATTATCACTGCCAGTTCGCATACAAACCGACAGTGATACCGGTATTACTACCGGTTTGTATGTGATATCGGTATCATTGCCGGTTCTAGAAACGTCGTAAATAAGGGAGCGCTAATGAAAAGCTATGAAGGATAAAAAGATTAATAAAACTATCTGAGAATTCTTATACAACATACGGTAGCCAGATCACAAACATCACAAAGGTTTGTTTGAAGGCAACATCCAACATCCTGTCCTGAAAAGCCGAAACCGTCAAGGGAAATGAGTGCCCTGAAAGAAACGAAAAGACATTCATTCAAGCCTAATACAGTTCATACGAACGCTAATACAAAATTCACTCAAACGATGGTAAAGACACGCAAGCTCTAAAGCAAACCTTGGAAACACCCTTGCCCAGTAGTCAGCTCCACCGTCTCTCGACTCAGCTTCATAAACACCTGTACATCAGGGAGTAGCACACGCCAAACTGAGGCATGCATCATGGAATTAGCCGATGTTTCTCAACATTTTTGTCACATTTTGCAATGATAAACAACCAATGTAAGGAAGGAGAACAATCGGCAGATCAAACAATAGGATCTTGAAAATGGCAAATTTAAAATTACGAACGCGCCGCGACGACTGCACGGGAGAGCTTGAAGGCGACGGCAACAGCGGTCGGTGGATCCGACGCAATGCGGGGCGGAGAAGGCGGTGATGGGGGAGGAGGCGGGGAGGGACACAGGAGCAGGGAATGGAGGGAGGAAGGAGGAACTGGGAGTCTGGCGCGGGGAGGACGACTTGTCGATGCGGCCGGGCGATGCGCACACGACCGGACGGGGAGAGCTTCAAAGGCTGGCGGCAACGGTCGCCAGATCCGACGCGGTGCGGGGAGAGGAGAAGGCGACCGTGATGGGGGGGAGGCGTGGCGGGGAGGGGACCTGGGACAGGGGGATGGAGGGGAGGAAGGGAGGGACCGGGGAGCTGGCGCGGGGCGATGGCGATGCCGCCGAGGAAACGGAGGAGGCAGGTGTGTGAGCAATAGACGGCTAGGGTTCCGAGGCGGTGGAGTCGGGGGGAGGCGTGGCGGGGAGGGGACCTGGGACAGGGGGATGGAGGGGAGGAAGGGAGGGACCGGGGAGCTGGCGCGGGGCGATGGCAATGCCGTCGAGGAAGCGAAGGAGGCAGGCGCGGGGCCACGGCTAGGGTTCCGAGGGGTATGAAGTCGGGGCGGTGGAATCTGGGCTGCCCGTGATAGGGCCGATCACAGCGCCATCGCGCGGATGGACGGACGCAAAAACGCAGGCGACGTGGACGGCTGGATCATGACCGACGCAAGGATCGATGGACACCAAAATTCGGGTGACGTGGCCACCCTGGTTGAGGCTGAAATCTTCCGGCTTTAATAGATTAGTTATTATAAAAGGTACATTTAGACCCTTCAGTAACTTAGATTTTACAATAGATCTATTGTTTTAGCCACTAAGTACTTATCTAGGATAGCAAACTTTCGCTAGCTACAAGCTGTCTAATAACAAAGCACGTAGTTTCACATTTAGGATCTAAAAAAGCTATAGCGCTAGCTATTTTGAACAGAGTACGACATATCCTACACTTTCCATGTCGTCAAGAGGGTCCCTGTGATGAACAATTCAGAGCTCATTACTTGATGTTCCAGAAACCAGTGACAAGAAGGGCGCCTCCAAGCGATAAATGCAACAGCTCAAAGAGTTTATTGCGAGTCCAAAACGAACAAGTGGATATCGAAAGTTTCAACATCGAACCAGGGGGTATCGAAAGTTTCAACATCCAAAATTTGTGCAGTAATTCACCTCACAGGCTGCTGGTTGTAGTGGTTCTTCTCTTTCTTCTTCGCTGCCGCGAGCCTTGCGCTCCTTGCTGTGGCCTCAGATGCGGCGATCTTTGCTGCTGCGTCCATCTCTTTGCTCGACTTCTTTTTCTTCATTGAGGCTACCTTCTTTATGCGCTCCTTGACATCCACTGAAGCTGCATCTTCATCAGGTTCTGCACCAGCAGCCTCGTCCACCCTGCCCTTCTGTTCCTGTGTTTCTTTCACCTCCTTTGAAGACTTGTCTTTCTTAGCTTTCTTCTTCTTTGAGCTCTTGCTTTCTGAAGGGGTAGGCGTGCCTTCCTTTTTCTCTCCATCAGCAGATTGATCTGCACCTTTCGTGCCTGAAAAATATGTACAACGCGATGCTAAAACTTCTGAAATCACAATGTTCAGTCACAAAATTTGAACAAACACAATAACTACCAATGCACACACAGATTGAGTTCATTCAATTTTCGCAGAATGTTCATTCCAGAATAATTTAGTGGAGAAAGAAAAAAGCATTTTAGAACTTACCATTTGTTTCATCTTGTGTAGCATTGCTTGATTTGCCAGAAATTCCCAACTCTGCCAAAATAGCATCAAGCTCTGCTAGTTCCTTTTTCTTTAACTCCTTCTTGGAGAGCTGTCTTTCGGTATCTGTAGGTGGTGCAGGTGGAGCTACAGCTTTCTTCACTTCTGGTTCATCAGGGACATCATCATCTCCTTCAAGTTCATGTTCATCCTCAGCATCATCAACCTCATCATCAAGTCCATCATCTTCACTCTCAATTTCCTGCAGTGTGCGGGAGGCATCTAGAGAGTTACCAGTACAGAATATATAGGCACCAAGCATATCGTATTATAGGACATTTCTTTAGAGTAGTTGCTTTGTTTGGTACCACTCAACTTTACCTGGAATCTACAACATCTAAAGCCAACATGAAAAAAACTTGCGAAGTGTAAATAAAACAAGGTCGATCAAACTAGGAATTCTGCAGGCATCTCGCTCATAAATCCACAATAACATGCTGCAAAATTCATGTCTCCACAAAGGTGTGGCCTACTACATTCTTCTTGTGATGCTCTAAAAAGCCTCTAATATCTACATAACATCTTATACCCAAAAAATAAAATAAAATCCAATTGAGCAGAACTCAACAGAATTGAAACTCAAATGCAGACGCAGGATGCAATTCATAACAGCAAAGGTCAACATTGTGCACATAATTGTCCAACGTTTTGTAGGTGAGTGATGTTATAATCTCATAACAACAGGTGTGCAGTTTTTTCCCCAGCTCCATTTCCTTTTGGTTAATCGCAAAGCAGGACACTAGCTGATTTCTGGAGCAACTAAAATGACAAAAAGAAGGCCAAACCTGGAAAAATGGCGCTAGAATATAAGAATGAATATGTCCAGATGCTTCTTGTCAATCAACAAACAATAAAAACTACATTTCAGGCATATATAAAAAAATATGCAGCTGCCAGAATGCCAGCATCTATCTGTAACTTCAACCTGACTGCCCAAGGACATCGACATTGATATTCTTCCATATGGGGCACTAGTACCCAATTCTCTAAGCATAGTCAAGATTTTCTAATTAATTACTCACATTATTGTTTTGCCTAGTTCCATAAAAGTACATAGAAACTTAAATCACCATGCTACGGCTTCTGACAAAAAAAATTGCTAAAAGGAATGAGGTCAGTGCACATAATGTTCGCACCACGAATAAATCAATTAATCAGAGCTATAGCATATCCTCGCATATCAAGCACCAGCTAAACCAAATCCCCATATTTGCCTATCGCACAAGCTGCAAATTCAAGCATTTACAGGGTATGTTTGTGATCGCAAAACATTCCAGTAAAGGATAAAAGAGCTAATCACAAAACCATGCAACAACAAATTTGTGGTAGAGTTCACTTGCTTTGCTGCCTGCGATGCACTACATGAAGCTGCAAGCCGTATTCATGACGCCAGCCAGACACCATACTAAGATTGGTTCCTGCAGGTGCAGCGCAATTCCTGTCCTAAAGTCTCCAGACCACATGTCCACACAACATCATGCCATGCATACAACACACACATAAATAGGCATAAAAGGAGGCCTTGTCATGTCGAACTGCCATTGGATTATTCGGAGACAAAACATACATGAGCAGGCATAGGAGGGGAAGCAAGCGGGCGGCGAGAGAAGAGATGTGGACCTGTTCCAGGGCAGCGTGCTCCTTGTTGTGGCCGGTGGAGGCGGCACCGTCCTCCTGGGCACCCCAGACAGGGCGTGGCGGCGCGGTGGTGGCGAAGTAGTCGTCGTCGTCGTCGTCCTCGACGTCAGCCCAGGACTTGGCGGTGAGCGGCGCGGGCGCCCAGAACACCTCCGGCCTCTGCTCCTTGCCCGCCGCCGCCTGCTTCTTGGCCCCCGCCGCCTGCTTCTTCTTCTTCTTGAGCGTCTCGAGCGCCGCGAAGACGTTGCCACCGCCGATCCTCACCTCCTCCGCGCCGGCACCCCTCCTGCTCCCTCCCCCCGCCATCTCTCCCCTCCGCCTCCCCCTCGAGAAAATTGGTTATACCCCTCTCCTCCTCCCGCAACACCAACGCAAAAGACACAAAAAAAAACCGGTCTTGCTGCAAGAACCACCTCACGCCGCTCTTGGGACTGCCCGATCTGCGCCAAGAACGCGAGATAATGGCTCGAATTCAGAGCACGGGAGAAAGCAAGAAACCAAGGATCAACCGCGAGGGGGTTTCGGCGGGATCGCTCGAGTCGGGCAGGATCGGATTCGATTGGATTCGCGGGATTTGCTTAGTAGGAGGAAGAAAGACGGCTGCTCCTGCGCGAGTACGCCGAGCAGCGAGTAAATTTATGATTAGCGCATCTCTAATGGTGCCATTTCAGCTGGCTATAAAAATATCATCTCAGCATTTTATTTAGATGAAAGAGAGAAAATGAGGACAGAAGTATAGTCAGGTTACTAATGTATAGTCAGACTATAACTGATTCCAATATACTTATTATCTATTACATATGGACTAATATTTAATTTTATAGATAATACTATAGCTAATCTATTAAAGAAATTATCTATAGATGATATAAATATTTTTTATAGCTAGCATTATTGGACGAGCAGAGAGTGAGGAGAGGGAGGCGGCCTGCTACTCTACGCCTCTTCGCTGCGCCTCGCAATCGCGAAAGGCGAAACCGTGTGCAGCCAGGCGTCTGTCCCTTGGACACAGTATGATCTTGTAACGAACACGTGTTCTCGACATTGAAAGAGCCAAATACAGCAACCATGGTTGCCGACTCGGAATCAGCGGCAGAGCTGAGAAAAATTTTAACGCATGTACACTTCACGTGTATAACTTCGTAGCCTTGTATAATTCACAAATATAATAAATATATTTAAAATTTATTAAAAAGTATAATATAAATAGTTCACGTGTAGAAGGGCTCAATCCATAAGAATTTCGAAGAAAATCAAACGAATTTGAACCTCATGGAAAATTTTCTTGGTATCCATCTCTCTTCAAAATCTTGTACTTATTGCTGTAAAGCATCAAACTACTCACTTGAGCAATTCATATGTACTAGAATTCCCGAGGACTTAACTAGACATGTTAATTACTTTTATTCTGTGTTTTTTCTGTTTCTGTATTTTTGGATTCCTGCATTCCAAAGATAGGAAGATTTCCTTCCAAGCAACACCAACGATCTCAGGCATGTCGCGGTTGACGAAGATGCACTGAGATCCATAATTATCTACACACGCAAGGTTCATAGCAGTGCTGGGAGTTGGATCTTGCCGTTGTTGGCACGGCTGGTCACCGGCGACGCTCGGGTATGATCCGACGGAACACGAGGTCGCCTTTGTGCCTGGCCAGCACGAGTATGGAATGTCGACGAGGAAGCTATGGGCGGCGGTGGACGGTATAGATGGTGAAAGATTATGTAGAGGTCTATCCAGATTTATAATGAGTTATTTGCAGTGTTTAAGCATATGGTGCTCAAGTTTGAATTTATTTTGAATTTTATTTTGCATTTGAACCAATTTGATTTGCTGTCGGGTCAAGGACGACACTATTGGCCATTTAGGAGCAGCAACGAGCTTAATATTTGCATTAATTGTTGATTAATGTATATTATTGTGAACAATACTATGTGATGTTTCTTGTCTGTGTGGTTGCATGACACTGGGGCTAGGTCATGGTGAGGCAAAGTCGATACTGGGACTAGGCTAGGAGAGGTAAGATCCAAAACGGTCAAGTGACGCTGAAAAATGACTGAGACCAGGAAGCGGTTACAAGGCGAGAAGATGAGGAACCAGAGCATGGTGTACTGGTGATAGACATGACGGGCAACGGTGTGGACCGAGACTAGGATAAGGGAGGGTTTGAGATCAAGAACGGTCAAGAAAGCCGATGTCTTCATAGTGAAGCAGAATAGGACACGTGATGGTCAAGTGATTTAGACCCGCTTACAAGCGAGGACGGTTCAAAGAAATCCAGACGTGTGAGAGGCTTGGTGGCAATCATTGGGGCCACGTGGAAAATGATGAAGCATATGCGATGCGTTGAGGAGAAAGAAGACCGGTCATTAGGGCAAATTAGTAATTTGCCCAATATCGATGGCTGAGCAGTTTTGGAAAACCACAGCGGCAACTTAAGTGGTTTAGATCAAGCTAAAGTAGGTTTTAACACAAATTCGGGTTCGTTGAGGGGATTGGCGTCAATGTAATGGCCGCTTTGAGAAGCGTGCTTGTGTGAGTGAAAAACTTATTAAAAGTGTTGGTTTCGGGTTAGCTCATGTAAGAGTGAATGATATCCACTTATGTATCTAGATCTAGGGTTAGGTTACCTTTACTATATAAGAGGATGTAGTGGGAGGTGTGGCTTAAGCCTTGAAGTTCTAAGACTCTAGATTAGGGTTTCTACAAGATTTTGTGTTTTTGTATGGTGTGGATACTCTTTGGGAGTTTTGTCCTTAGGTAAGAGACTTTATCATCCATCCTCATGCTCTGAAATAAAGATCAATTTCGTGCTCAAGATTTGCCTTTTTTCTTGACCTTCCTCCTTGATTCTTGATCTTTCTTGTTGGTTCTTTTTCTCTTGATCTTGTAGTGCTAAGGATGAGTGATTGATGGATGTGTCCTTTGGAGATCATCATTCAATCATTTAGGCAAGCTCTTTCATGATCATTAAGAGATTTCTCAAAAACCGGTTTTTTGCTTAGAAAGAAAAGATTTGAGGTAGATCTTTATTTTACATGTTTCGTGGCAATATCTTTGGAGTTCTTGCTTGTTGTGACATATGGGAGGCAATCTAATATCATCTTGATCATTAAATACCCATGAGCAAACTCAGCATGAAGTTTTGGGTTTTGACTCAGTTTTGGTGCGACTTTCGGTATTCTTCAAAAATATCAGAATTATCCACAACTCATGAAATTTTGTATGGACATTCCTAAGGATGTCAAAAACCTATTCTAATTTTCAATCACAACGATTGACATTAAAATTCTGACCCTTTTCAAAAATATCGAAGGTTGCACCAAAACCTAGTCAAAACCCAAAACCAATCAAAAGTTACATCATTTTAGATTCGATCTCGCGCTGAAATTACTATTCATCACCCCTGTTTTTACTGTAGCATGGCACTACTGATAAAGTACCTGGTAGTACCGAGGTTATTGTTCATCTTAGCGCTATCGGGCTCTGTAGCGCGGTCATACCACTCCTGAGCTGATTTTTAAAAGATTTTCTTCTTCCACTCTTCTAAGGACTTGGGAGATTTTGATAGGTTTCTTTGGGGGAAAAATTATTGTGTGATCATTCACCTCTCTCTGATCGCCATTTTCGATCCTTCAGATGGAGATGGTGGTGTGGGCACGAAAGAGGGGTCTAAAGAGGGACGTGGCATTAGCGACGGTAGACACCAGCGTGGGCGCGGGAGAGACGAAGACAACATTGGTGGAGATGGCAGCACGAGTGCGGAAGGGACACAACATCGACAGCGGTGGATGGAGTCCGTGGAGACAACAGTGCAAGCATGAATGAGAGGTCGACAGCGCAAGTGCGAGAGTGATGAAGAGGAGTGGGAAGAGGAGGAAAGTATATGGGCTAAGCTTGGAGAGGTGTAACATTATGAAAAAATGCAATAAAATAAATAAGTATTTTGAATTTGAGTATGATCATTTCTGAGTTTTCTTGCCATTATTGGTTTTTATTGGAATTTCCTTGAATTTATGACTTGTGTGAAAAATCCAATAAATGGAATTAATGAATGGATAATGGTAAAAAGATAAAAAGGTAAATGTAAAATATTGAAAAATTAATATTAAAAATCTTAAGCATTTAGGTGAATTATTTCAGCTGGTAAATAAAATTTTAACAAATAGAATAGTGAGATGATAGTTGATAAGACACCGTTTGACTAAAAACAGTGCATAGTCAGAATTAATATAAAATTCTCAAATGTTATCTGAAGTTATAAAATTTACCATAATGTCCTTAATGCAGTAGTTATCCCTGGTAAAAAATTTTAGAAATTAATAATGTCATTTAAGGTCTTTTAAAATTCAAAAAATAGAAACTCCAAAAATCGAAAAATTGGAGTGTCAGAATTTTTAGCAAATAAATATACAAGATATTGACTTGAAATTTTTTATGGAAACATTAAACAAAAATACAACTTTGACAAAAAGTTTTAAAAATAATTAACAACATTTGTATCCTCAAATAAAATAAATTCTGAAGGGAGATTTTGGACCGGTCACTGTTGTCAGAATATTTATAATTTCTTGTTGAGATATTTTAACCCAAAATTTTTACCAACTAACAATCCTTACTAGGGGACTCTGGTCAAAAAATTTGCAAATATTTTCTCAATGTTTTGATAGCCAATTAAATTCGGGTCATAACCTGTCCGAAGTAGTCCTTGCCCTTATCGCATCTCCTGCCAATGACATGTGAGCCATCTACCTGCTCAAACTCCGTTCACCAGAGGGGAAACAGAAAAATCTTCACTCAGCCTCTGCCATCTGGACCCTGGCCCTGCCTATCAGGCTCTCTTTCCTTCATTTCTTCTTCTCCCGACTGAAGCTACGCACTCTCCCCCTCTCTCTCCCAAAGCAAGCTGAATTCACCGAACCCCTAAGCATCCGCGCCGCCCACACAATCGTCCATTGCCACGTTCATTCTCGGGAGTCCTGTGCCATGCCCTGACCTTCCAGCACTGCACCTTGCCGGTAAAAATTTCACGCCAGATCATCGCCTAGAACAGAACCACACGCCATTTACCCTCCGTGTTCAAACCATGTGTCGTTGTCCATTGTTGACTATAAATACTGGATGAGTGCCGCATTGAGCTCCCTCAGTGCTTCTTCACTCCTAAACCGTCTTTGCATAGACTTAGCCACTTTCATTTTCTCTGAAATGTTCCATCACCGTCAAAAGCAGAAAAGGGGAGGAAAACCGAAATCGGCTATCTCAGTGAGCCAACCTTGAATCCATTCAGCGCATAGCTTCCTGGTGATCTAGCAAACACAAATCAACCATCGGTTGCCATTTGTTTCAACCAGAGCACCGCTAGACACTATTCTTCTTCTCCATCGCAAGTGACCGCTAGCGGCACACTTCGACCATTCTCTGACCTCATTAGCAGGTAAAATGGAGTCCTTGCGCTACACTTATGCTTACCCGACTCTCTCCCCAATGAAAATGAAGTCACTAGCAAGGTTACCCCTACTCGGCCATGGCAGCCACCACCCCAACACGGTGGTGCGTCATTTTTCTTCATGGCCCGCAGCAATTAAGGACTTACCTAGATGTGTAGAGAGGTGTAGAGTCTAACCATGCTACCGGTTCATCGCCTTCGGCCATGAATCGCCATTGGCGAACATCGATTCCGCCTCCTCTGTTCCGTGCACATGCCATGAGGGACTTGTTGACCCATTGACCAACCTAAGTTTTTGAAGTCTTGCCGAGAAAGGAAGCCGCTTTCTTGAGGAGAAAACGGACCTTCCGTTTTTGGCAATTTTTAGCCTTTATGCAAAACCTAAAACCTTCAACTATTTATAACTTTTTCATTCTTGATCCAAATGAAAAAAATAGAAAAAAAGAAGGGCCTAAATATATGCTATACATAAAAATTTTACAAACAAACTCAGAATTGAATGAAAAAAATTTAATTAAATCCTTATGCTTCCATAAACCCAATTATATATAAATATTTGAATTTCATATATGTTTGAATTATTTTATGTTAAAGGTTAAACTCAATACATTAAATATTCAAAAGTACGCAAATTGTGGAAAAGAAACCTAAAATCAGTAGAATTAATTTTTATATACTAGTGTGTTAGTAGGTTACCCGAATATGGCAAAATAATTACGGAAATGAACTTGATTTGAATTAGCTTTAAAAATAGAATAATCCAAGTGTGCAAAATGTATATATATGATTAGAGAATCAAATAGTTAGAATATGGATTAAATATACTCAAATCTTAGCAAACTTAGTTTTGTTATACTCTTGAGGTTACAAGGATCCTAAATATGCAAAAATATTTAGATTTTGCCATAGCTGCAACATATGTTCAATAGTCGAAGTTTCAATACTTTTATAATCTGAATTGTCATAACTTTCACAAACAAACTTCAAATTTGATGAAACCAAATTCTAGAACCTTGAAAAGTGATATCCTTCATGGTTATGCAAAAATATTTAATATTTATGCAATACTAAAATAAGTCCACATTAGATCCTAATTATCACTTATAAGAAAAACATCTCGGATAAAAGCCAAATATTACAGAATCAACTTTAAAACACTCTTAGAGACATCCCCTACTAATGCCTAAAAAATAGATAAATAATCTTATAAGGCACAGTCGCAAACTTAAATTGAAAACTGAACCTTGATCGCACAGATTTTAGAAACACTTAAGGCTTTTCGGCAACCCGTAAAATATCTTGTCTAAATGAAAATTTTATGAAGATTAACTTAGAAATGATATTTAGGATATAGTCTACCATAATCTAGAAAACTATTCTTATTACAACTTTCTTTGCATCTTGATCTTGCTAGTGCAATAACGCTAAGTGTTATGACCGCTAAAGCCCTCTATATTATTAGTTAAACATTTAGCCAATGTACTTATGTCGCAAGAATCATTGTGTAACAATGTAGATGCACCCAGTAATCTTATTTTGTAGATCCTAACATGTATAAATCACCTTTCATGCAAAACAAATAGGGCTAAGGACTAATCGTACACTAAATCTTACGAATGTGATTCTTTATAACGTAAACCTTAATGCCATATAAGCTATTTCAACTATGAATAAAACATCTCGTCTAAGTACTAAAATTTATGAAATCAGCTTAGAAATACTTTCTAAAGTAAAGACTACCCTATTCTGAAGAAATAATCTCATTTCGTCATGCTTTACATATAAATCCTGTTAGCAAAATGACCTTAAGTATTATGATTTCTGGACTTCATAATATGAATAAACAAACTTAGTAATAATTAAGAAATTTATAGTTAAGATATTTATATCACCAGAACCTTCTTAAAACTATGAATATATAACCAGTAACCTAACTTAAAAAATCTAACATATTCGAAACCGCTTCTTAAGCAAAATCAAGTAAAGATTAAGTGTTATTCATTCATATCATACAACAAAGTGACTTATGTTCTAATTCTATTAATCCAAATAATTTTTGCATCTTGAATTTAAAATTATAAATATAAAAATACATAATTTTAGTTTCTTGAATTCGTAAAACAAGAATGGATAATCTAAGGGAATCGTGCATCGCTCAACTTGAAAGCTATTAACGATATGAATATTTAATCAACTAAAACATGAGAATGTCAAATCATTCAACCCAAACCCTAAAATATTCTTGTTTTCTTCAGTAAGTCTTTATTTGGTTTCTTGTTTGTCTTCTTTTTGACCTTATTGAAGTTTGTTATTTGCTTTATTTTCATTGAACGACGTGTAGAACCCGACATTGCTAATTCCGTCATCACCTACGTCAGCTGCAACCTCGACTTCATCATAAACAACAATTAAGTAAGGCAAACACCCATTTGATCATATTGATCCTAGTATTTAGTTTTCCTTTTGTTTATCAAATTGTTTCACGCATACACTTATTTTCTGTAAATTCGCTATTTTGTGGTACCGGTAGATATACCTATTGTCTCATGAAACTTCCTTGATAAGTATGGTTATGTGAACCTTGATAACCATAGATTAAGGATAGACATTACTTAATGTCATCATGGGTATATATGATCACATATTAATCCTGCTTAGCCATGCTTTAGCACCAACGAAGTAGATGATCATATCAAAATTGTTTCCTGAGAATTTAAAAACGTTGGATATGACACTATTGGTTACTGGTATTTTGATTAAAAACCCAAAATAAAATTATGGTTTTGACACGAGTGATTATTGGCAATAGCCGGATGTGTGGAGGGATTTGCACGTAATGTATGGAGAGATTATTGCCCGTGTCAGATTAAGGATCGAACATCGTGTTGTATGATCTAAGAAAAATCCGTATAAACCACAAGAGCTAGGATGAGGCAGGCTTAAACCAATTAAGTTATCTAGTTTAACTTTGCACTTTAGAAGGCCAGAGTAGCATAGACATTCCTTTCAAGGTCTGCTTGTAGGGGTTTTTACTTACCAATGCAACGGTATATTCCTTACTATAATGGGGAAGTGAGGACTCGATAGGGCCCACTATTGAGAGTATAACATTGTACAAATATCTTTCACCGGAAGTGTGGACTCATCAGGTTTAACTTGCTGAGAGTACAATAGCTATACAAATATCTTCTACCATCATAGTAAGGGGTTTATCATCATCGGGCTAGTGCAACGTTAACCTAGGTAATGTAAAGGTTTTCATCATGAACATTCTGGCTACACGTCAAAGGTGCAGAAAATATGAGGAAAAAAGAAAAGGTCATGACTTATTAGTAAAGTTGTACACCTCTGCAGAGTAAAAATCTAATCGATTAGCCATACCCGCGGTCATAGGAGTCTTGGTAAACTGACACATGTTATATGTTTTACTATTTTCAAAATACTTGGGTTTACTTGATTTGCCACGTGTTGATGAAAACCATATTGTGTCATGATTGGCAGGATCACCGGATGATTTCGCTGCTCGCGAAGGATTGTGTGTATTATTTCTTATCAATCAAACTTGCTCTTACAAATTCCGTTTAAAAAATTACAACTTGATTTACAAAAAATTTCTCTATATGCGAAATTAACTGTAGAAACCTCCTTTGGTATGGCCTGCATTTATGCATTTGCAAATATCACCTTAAGTCTTGCTAAGTACAAAAGTACTCAACCTTACTTAATCTATTGTTTTAGGTGGAAGAGAATGCAAAGCTCCGAAGAATTCTTTTCGTCGCAGGATCCGAGAACTTCTATGAAGCGATCTTTCTAGGGATTATGCTTTGTCAGTTGTCTGCGGGTTGGATGGGCACACTATAAGACTTTGTTTCTTCTGTACTATATATATACACACTCTAAATTGTAAGTTTGCAATGTACAATTAGTTTTCGCTTTAATATGAGGTACGGTTGTGATTTTAATTGTTGTAAATATGCGTACTAGCTACTGATCATGGGACTAGTATTGTATGCATATTAGATTTTCATTTTTATATTTTATGTAAAAATGAGGGTCGTTACAATTGGTATCAGAGTTATACTGGCTGCAGGATAAACCCTAGATAGAATAGTTGTTAGCATTAGAATAATCAAATTCAAAGCCTTATTTTCAAAAGCTACTATATTTGCTATTCTCTCCTCTTTCTTAAGTTCATTTCTTACCCCCTACATTCATTTTGATTTGTAAACAAACTCCTCATTTCTTAAAAGTGATTCTCGCCCATGGTTAGTCTTCTTTTTTCTTATTAGTGTCGTGCCGGACCGTGCCACCCATCATACCCGGTTCTCGGATCTAGCATGACCCGTACTACAGTGTTGTGCCAGCCCGACGTGACTCACTTCGTACCGTGCCAGGCTTTAGACCGGACAGTGCCGTCGTACCTCAGGCCGGCCCGAGTGCCTAGCTCTACCTTTGTTACAACATCACTACTCAGAACTTATTACAGCTCAACAGGAGAGCTTAAAATCTACTATATACAGCAAAAGAGCCACAAAAAGGGTTGTGAGTTGTCTGTGCAAAAATGGAAAAAGAGCACCGTGGTGAAAAACGGTGTACATCGTATGGTTAAAATATGTACCTAAAAACAAAGGAAGACGTGTTGAGTCGTTTGGATATTACAGGGGAATCATGCAACGAAGAATATGAATATCACGAGCATAGTTGTCGGATTCGCTGTAAACCCAATAAATCATGAATCAGATTCATCGAACCCAAACCAGATTAAGATATGAGGTACGTATGTTCGCAGTGAAAATTAGAAGAAAAAGTGGCAAACCGCGAATCCAAATTTCATATCACGACTTGGATGAACCAAGTTTCTGGTAGCTTTGATCACAACGAAAACCATGAGCACAGCTAATATCTCCATCATCAAGTCACCTGTTTGATGATATTCTGTTGAGCTGCTGCCCGAAGAGTTGTCCTTGGGCTCCCTCCACATTAGCTGGTGTGTCATCCATGTCCTCATCGATCCTGTCACGGGCAGTACAATAATTAAGCCATGAACAGCCAAAACAAATGCAACATGAATGTTTCTCTCTCTTTTTTTGAGACAAAATGACCTTTTGTTCCCCACTTTATATCATAAAGAATAAGCTTTAGCGATTGAAGGAGAGGGAGATTAAACTGGGGACTCCAGTTATTCATACAAGTTCAAACGAAGCTACCCCAAGTCTAAAAAATGAAACAGTATAATCCTGAGATTGTTCTGCTTCTGAAGAGTTATTTAATGTATCTGCCTTTCAGTATACTCTTTTTTATATCTAAACTTCACACAAATGATTGAGGAATAATAGTCTGGAATAGGGTTGTGATGCAATTGGGGAGATTCGCAAGCTGAAGAAGGCGGATTATTGGGAGAGACAGATCAGCTGCAGGAGTAGCGGTTGGGGGAAGTGCGTATTCCAACTAGAAAAAGATAGATCAAAAGGCTCAGTTAGGAAGAGCTGAAAACACCCAGAGAGAAGAATCACAGAGAACAACGAGAGCATACATGGCCTAGGATCAGTAACAAGTGTTGAGGTATAAGTGAATTGCCCATCTTTCCTCATCAACTTAAGTTTTCAGGTGAACTGGCTAGTGCATTTTACTCAATATGGTATCAAAACTAAGAGGTCTCGAGTTTAAGACCTGGTTGACGCAATTAAAAAAATAATTGCAGTCCACTTCTATTCCACGTCCTAAGCCTGAAGGAGTTTATACGTGAGGAGCAATGTTGAAGTATAAGTGAATTACTCACCTTTCCTCGTCAGCTTAAATTTTTGGGTGAATTGGTTGGTGTATGCAACTCAATATCAAATTGTGCATATACCAACTATTTGTTCCTGGCAGTGATCACCTAACCTTTGGACTTTGATCAAGATTCTAGTGTCATTGAAGACCACTCCAAATTACCACATATGAAAAGATGGACATAACTGTCACCAATTTCTCACACCATGTCCGTTGCCAACAGCAAATAAAACTGAGTATATTTTTGTCGAATGGATTCTATTAGTAAGCTGTGTTTCATACCTTGAAGGTGATTTATTGATGTTTTAGAAAAAGATACGGAGCTCACTAAGAGGATAAGAGGACTATTATCCTGAATTAGAAAAGAATTAGAGGGTTAACCTGATTGCGATCTCTCCATGCCGAGAAACCATAGTTGCCAGTTGTGTAAAAATGTTGCTCAGCTCATGGATTGTAGATTCCACATTTTGAATAGCCTCGGCCCTGCTCTGCATGTTACTGTGCTGCTGGACTGCCAGCAGCTGCTGCTGCTGCATATATGGCTGAGACGATGAGGTTGCATGATGTCAGTGGATCTTCTCCCTGGTCAACAGAGGTAACTCAGTTGAAGTCAAAACTATTAATTGCATCAAGTTCGTCACATTCCCAGGTCTATAAGGTGGGGCAATGGATACTTGAAAAAAATGATTAGTGAGGAAGTGTGCACTCTATATATGGATCAACATTAGTGTGCTGCACACAATCTGTGGAGCATTCAAACAGATGCTAAGGCACAGTTTTTGTAATTCTTGTTGGCGAATCCGCATTTATTTTGCTCTACCACACATAGCCTGTCTAGGTCATACATCTAAGTATTGTACCTAACAAAATACAGAAACGAGTACTGCTTGCTTCTGTGCATCACCCTACAATAAAAGTTGCATAAATCTTAAAGCAAACGAAGATGTAAATAATCACCATATATCCTTCATTCATACTTTAATATTTGTGCAGCTTCTAAAAAAAAGGTGCACAGAAGCACCTATCGAAATGAAATAGTTTTTGAGTCCTGTGGCTACTCACAAATGGGGAACGCACCATTTCCAAATTTGACAATTTGCCACATTACCTTTGAAACAAAGAGGTTGAAGCAGAATCACTGGCCCATGGTGCTGGAGGTACGGAGGAGGCTAAAGGGTTCCCTCGGCAACAAGATGGCCCTGCCGAACGAAAGGGTTTGATGCATCCCTTGCATCTGATGAAGAGAAAATCTGCCTTCTATTTTCCTCGGCCCACGAGTTTTGCGAACTAAGATACAAGAGGCTAAGTCTCACCTCCATAACGAATGAACTACACAAACAAAGCATGTTCGAATCAAATAAGTGGTACGTAACTGCTGTCTGACCTCTGTCCTAGTGGTGAGAGCTTCCTTGAATTCCATTGTTTTGCTCATCAGGCAATTTTTCAGGCTGTCCACTACTGTAACCGAATGATTTGTTGTATCTCTGGATAGATTTCCACCATCATTTTGTGAATCGCGGAGAATCTGCAGGTCTATAACAGCAGCATTCAGAGCTGTGATATCCTTCTTGATGCGAGAAGTCAGGTTTTGTATGGCCGCACTAGGATCATCAAAAAACAGATGTCCTCTTTGCCACTGAAAATAAAAATTATAACCATGTGAATCAGCGCTTGTCAAAATGAAAACAAATTACGGGACATCTGAATAACTTGATATATCTACCCACAAGCAGGACTTAAGCATAAGACCACCCATAAGTTCCACCACAACATTTATGAATTCACACACCAAAATTTACATTTTTGGCCTAGTTAGAACATACTAATATCCATGGAAATATCGCCTTCTAAGTTGCTACCTTACATGCATTTATGTCCATGGCTAGATTGCATAGTTGTACAAGACTATCAGAGATGAAATTACATAGGCACAATGCATTGCACGACAGTTGACAACATTGCTGTTACACTATGATACTTCTTATGCATAGCAGCTCCTGAATCGGACCAGAATTTTGTGATATACGACACGAACATGAACGGTCTAAAGAACGATGTAAGATGAATATCATAGAGAACCAAAGTAATAGCGATGAAGCAATCATGACGAGAGAGAAAAGATATAGTGAATCCAACCGCAAATTCTTTAAGCGCAACTTCAAAAGAGTATAAGAGATTGTTGCTCTCACACAACCTCTCGAATCTTTTAGAACACTTAGATCCTTGCCTTATACAAGAATCTAGTGCTAACAAATAACATAGCCTCTAATCCTCTCGTGCAATCCTTGCTTTGGATAAGTTGATTTGTAGCTTCATAGTTGCTTGGGTCTCACAGACACCCCCATGGGTTTATATACCCGTTTAGTCCTCCTTCGAATGAATGTAGGAATCCTACTTTCAAAAAAGTAGGAATCATACTCCTATTAGTATTCATCTAGAACTCATTATAGCACACATTTTCAGAAGTGTAAAATGACTATACATAAGTTACCATACTCAACAAAATCCACTTTTACTCTTATCCATTGAAGTCATCATGCTCCTCCTAAGAACCCACTCCATATCAACTTTGCATTTTTTGTTTTTTCTCCCACCTTTGGGAATGCCCCCACCACAGGGCCTCATGCACATCTCTACAATACGCATGTTAGTACTATCCACATAGAGCTTTTTTTTATGTAGTTTGGTTAACCACTTGTCCTATTCCTACATCCCTCTATGCTATAGATTCACCTACTCATTGGTACCGTAAAGTTGGTCTCACCATATCTTACTTTTTCAAACAGCTCGCACCTTAGCCTTTAAGCCTACCAGATTTTGTGATACAAACCGAAGCTTCGACAGAGTATTCTACCGAAGACGTGGGCAAGCCCAGCAATCATCCAGGCAGGAAGAGGCGCCAAAAATCAAATGCTGACCACGTCCAAGTTCGGCGACAGAGGAAAGAGTCAGGAGTCCGTAATACCTTATGCTTCTTTTCGGTTACGTATACAGTTAGCTTTCTACTTCTAGTCAGAGTCCGATAGCAGATCAAATAAATTTGTTAGGATTTGCTATCAGTAGAGGAGTCGAGTCTGTCCTTAAGATTCTATTTAAGGAGAAGAAAAATAAGAAAATAGGCATGCTTGATTGCCACAATTCCCAGTCTCAGGCGGTGGCTCCGACAACAGCCAAACTACCGGCATCGCGAGCTGCTCCGGCAGGCTCGTCGACGAACGAAGTCCGATCCGGCAAATGCCCAGGTACTCGGGCGTACGAGGCGGCCCACTCCAGGCAGGCTCATATCAAGTTGGTATCAGCATCCTCCGATCCTGATCGCATGGCTTCTGCTGAAGATCGCATTGGCCAACTAGAAGCTGATATGAAAGAGATGAAAACCATGATGGGAGAACTGCTGCAGATGAAGACTCTGATGGCCGGGCTGGTTGCCAACGGCAAGGAACCAGTTTCCCTTCCAGAAGGAGAGACGTCGACGGCACACCATACACTACCGCCCGGCATCCTTGCGCGGCCACGCGCAGACCCTCGACTGTTGCCCACGCTACCACGCACTGACCCGGAGCGCCGACGCCAGGATGGGGGTCGGGACCGGTTCGCCGACGACAACCGACGATGGGTACCTCGGCCACCGCGTTTTGATCTTACAGACTATGATGGTGCGCAGGATCCGCTGGCCTGGCTCCGTAAGTGCGAGCGATTTTTTCGCCTGCACCAGATTCCGGAGGAAGAATACGTTGAAGTAGCAGGCCTTCATCTTCAGGGAGAAGCCCAGGACGTCTTGGACAATTGGCAGTTAGAGGAACCATGGATCGCCTGGGAAGATTTCCGGGAGACATTTATTCGGCGATTCACGCGGCACTCCACAACTAGTCCTTTGGGTGATTTGGTGAATTGGAAACAAGGGGCTGGCAGAGTGGATGAGTATGCTCGTGAATTTGAGCGCCTACTTGCCCGGACACCACGACTCAGTCGCTCGCAACAGATTGAAACCTTCACAGCAGGTCTTTCAGCCACGTTAGCTGCCGACGTACGTCGTGAGCGTCCTCGGGATCTCGCCGAAGCCATTGGTTTTGCTTGGGAAGCTGAAGTACGCCAGGACTTATGGATAGAGGCGGCGACTCATGGGACTCCCTTGGCCGCACGGGGACAACCACCGTTCCACCGCGGAGCGCCGTCCAGTACCATCACGCCGGGTCCCTCTACAGCTGCGAGCACGGGAGGTGCTCGTGGGAGTGCACAGGTCCTTCCGCAGCCTACAACCATCGCGGCTTCGGTCACAGGATCACAACGTACTGCTTCAGCGCATGCACCAGCAGGATCAGTGGCTAGCTCAGCCTCCATGCCAACCCGTCGTCACCTCAGCGCTGATGAAATCGCCGACCGACGGGCCAAAGGTCTCTGCTATAACTGTGATGAGATGTATACCCGCAATCACCGGTGCAAGCGACTCTTTCATCTGGAGGTTGAAGATGTGGAAGAAGGCACTGATGAGGACGACGAGGGCCAATGCAACGAGGATCCATCACTCTCCATGATGGCTGTCTTGGGCCCCAAACAAGGCAGCACCATGCAAATCTGGATCACAATCGCCGACCATAAGTTTCTTGGTCTCATCGACAGCGGGAGTACCCACAACTTCATGAGTACATACGCCGCCCATCAGATGGAGACACAGGCGACAGCCAAGCCAATGAACGTCAAGGTGGCAGGTGGGGGTCAACTACCATGTCTGGGAGCAGTTCCGGCAGTGGAATTCCTTATTTCTGAACACACATTCGTCGCTCCCTTTTTCGTCATTCCGCTGGACAATTTTGATATTGTACTCAGAGTTCAGTGGCTTCGCTCCTTGGGAAAGATCGAATGGAACTTTGAAGACCTCACTATGTCCTTCCGGCATCTCGGGGTCACCATTCTCTTGCAGGGTCTGCACAAGAACCAGCCACAGGTACTGCAGACCGAGGTTCTAACCCTTCCGGATGTGCAACACCTCCTCGATGCCTACAACGAGGTCTTCGTTGAACCACAAGGACTACCACCGCCCAGGACTTGTGATCACCGGATCTGTCTAGCCAAAGGGACAAATCCTGTGGTCGTCCGACCCTACCGATATCAGTATCGGCAAAAGGATGAAATTGAGAAACAGTGTGCTGCGATGCTTCAACAGGGGATTATCCGTCCAAGCCGTTCAACATTTTCCTCCCCGGTCTTACTAGTCAAGAAAGCAGACGGTACTTGGCGCTTCTGTGTCGATTATCGGGAACTCAATGCCCACACCATCAAAGATAAGTTCCCCATCCCGGTCGTGGAAGAACTATTGGATGAACTCCGCGGAGCGCGCTTTTTCACTAAACTCGATCTTCGCTCGGGATACCACCAGGTCCGTATGCATGAGGAGGACATCAGCAAGACGGCATTCCGGACACACCACGGACATTTTGAATTTCTCGTGATGCCATTCGGCTTGTCCAATGCCCCATCGACCTTTCAGGTGCTCATGAATTAGATACTCCAGGACTTTCTACGAAAATTTGTCCTCGTATTCTTTGATGATATATTGGTGTATAGCCGAACGGAGGCGGCACACACTGAGCATTTGAGGCAAGTGTTTGACCGGCTACGCCTCCACCGCCTCTTTCTCAAAAAGTCCAAATGCGCGTTTGCCCAAACACGTGTGCATTACCTCGGCCACATCATTGCTCACAACGGTGTATCTGCGGACCCCGCCAAGCTCCAAGCGGTCTCGGAATGGCCTCGGCCGTCATTAGTGACAGCATTACGCAGCTTTTTGGGACTCAGGCTATTATCGTCGGTTCACCAAAGATTATGCATCCATCGCCGAGCCTCTCACGGCCTTGATACGCCGTCATCAATTTGGCTGGTCCGAAGGAGCCGAAACATCCTTCCAGGATCTTAAGCAGCGGCTCTTGACAGCGCCCGTTCTTCAGATGCCAGACTTCACCGCCCCTTTCGTGGTGGAATGCGATGCGTCCGGAGTCGGAATTGGAGAGGTTTTGCAACAACACGGACACCCGATTGCTTTCTTCAGTCGTAAACTCGCCGATCGCCACACCAAACTGGCTGCTTATGAACGGGAGTTAATCGGCTTATCAAAGGCTGTGCGACACTGGCGGCCTTATTTATGGGGTCATTAGTTTATTGTCCGCACAGATCATGGCAGCCTCAAATTCCTTCTGGAACAGGCCTTGGTGACACCTCCGCAACAACACTGGTTGAGCAAATTGATGGGGTATGATTTTCAGGTTGAATACAAGCCGGGCAAAGCAAACCAGGCGACCGACGCATTATCACATGTCCCAGGTACTGACTCATTATGCGTTGCTATCACCGTCAGCCAGGGCATCACACGAGTAGATTGGTTGGCAGTGCTACGCCAGGATTCGGATGTGCAACGTCGTTGCCAAGAGCTTCAACAAACCATCACCAACCCGGGAGCTGCGCAGCTACCAGTCAGCGCGCGATCTGGCAAATGGGAACACCGCGATGGGCTGGTCTATTATCAGGATCGCCTCTTTGTGCCAACGACATCTTCCCTAATTACCCCCATTATTGCTTCAGTGCATGACCTCACCCATGAAGGAGTATTTAAAACACTTCACCGTGTGAGACAGGGATTCTTTTGGGAGAAGCAACGCCAGACGATCGAACACTTCATCAGTCAGTGCATTATCTGTCAGCGCAACAAAGTTAGTTCTCTGGCGCCTGGTGGTCTGCTGCAACCATTGGCCATTCCTCGCCATGTGTGGACGGATGTATCTATGGATTTTATTACCGGGCTTCCCAAATCTCAAGGCAAAACTTCCCTTTTGGTTGTCGTAGATCGACTATCGAAGTATGCACACTTCATGACAGTGCCACGACCGGCAACAGCACAACTGGTTGCCAACCTCTTCTTTGAACAAGTGGTTCGGTTACATGGCATTCCGGAATCCATCGTATCCGATCGTGACCCGGTATTCCTCAGCACTCTCTGGCAAGAATTGTTCAACCGATGTGGTACCACCTTGTTGTTTTCCTCAGCGTATCATCCCCAGACGGACGGACAAACAGAGGTGGTTAACAGGACCATCGAAATGTACTTACGTTGTTTGACGGCCGATAAGCCAACGACTTGGGTTAAGTGGCTACCTTGGGCCGAATTTTGTTATAATACTTCCTTTCATTCAGCTACCCGGATGACACCTTTCGAGTTAGTTTATGGTCGCCCGCCTCCGCCGTTGGTGCCGTATCAACAGGGAGCCACCAGCGTTGATAAAGTTGATTGTCAACTAGTGGACAGGGATGCATTGCTCCAGGCGGCCAAACACCATTTAACTCAAGCCCAGCACAGAATGAAACAACAATATGACAAAGGTCATCGTGACGTTCAGTTCAAGGTGGGAGATTGGGTTTGGTTAAAACTACAAAAGTATTGGCAATCCACTGTCAGACACAATTCCTTCCACAAACTGACACCGCGTTTCTATGGACCTTATTTGGTGCAAGCACGAATTGGCCAGGTCGCTTATCGTCTTGCTCTACCAACTGGTACACGCATTCACAATGTTTTCCACGTTTCCCTCCTCAAGGAATTCAAAGGACTCCCTCCAGCTTCCCCGCCGGCACTACCAGAGTACACACCTCCTTCTGTCGAGCTGGCAGGGGCCGAACCACATCAGTTATTGGCTCAGAGGTTTGTAAACGGGCAACGCCAGTTTCTGGTCCAGTGGACGGGCGAATCTGCTGATGACGCCACTTGGGAGGATGCTGTGACCCTCCGGAAATCTCATCCTCATTGCAAGTTTGAGGACAAGCTTAGTTTTCAGGGGGGGAGTATTGATACAAACCGAAGCTTCGACAGAGTATTCTACCAAAGACGTGGGCAAGCCCAGCAATCATCCAGGCAGGAAGAGGCGCCAAAAATCAAATGCTGACAACGTCCAAGTTCGGCAACAGAGGAAAGAGTCAGGAGTCCGTAATACCTTATGCTTCTTTTGACACGTATACGATTAGCTTTCTACTTCTAGTCGAGTCCGATAGCGATCAAATAAATTTGTTAGGATTTGCTATCGGTAGAGGAGTCGAGTCGTCATAAGATTCTATTTAAGGAGAAGAAAAATAAGAATATAGGCATGCTTGATTGCCACAATTCGATCTCGGCGGTGGCTCGACAATGACCAAACTATCCAAGGCGTCATGAAGTCGCTCCCAAGCAGTCGTCGACGAACTAAGTCCGATCCGACAAACGCCAGTGCTCGAGGCGTTTGGCGACCCACTCGGGCATGCTCATATCATTTTGCATCTATCTTTGTAGTTTCGCATATAACTGCAGTTGAGATATGATTATCTACTGTTGACGATACGGTTTCTTTCTCCTTATCAAGATTTTTTCAGACCTTCCATTGGTTGCCTTACTTTCAGGTTTAAGCATCAATCAGTATCTTCTATTGCTTCAGATAATTTTCATGATTACTTGCCCTTTGCCTGTAACTCGCATGACTCCAATACCTCACAACCTTCGAGTTCAAGTGACCTTACTAATATTTGATTCTTCTTTAAGCTAAGAATATATTGAACTCCCATCAATGTGTGATGTGCTTTATCATACATCTCCAATGTAATTGCTCCCACCTCAGTAATTACATATTTCTTTCAATCTGCCAAGTAAACAGTTTCATACGCCGGGTGTAGAGATCCTTCATTAAACATCTCTCTCGCCGAACATATGTGGCAGGAACAACCTTTTTGCTACCACCATTGAGTATGCACCCTTCATTTTCTTCAAACTCGGACAGTATTTTATCATATGACCTTCCTTGTCATATAAATACTTTACACATATACCCTTGCTCTAGCCCTTCTTGTAACTCTTGCTTTTGTCTGCAACACCTACTACAACGAATGCTTAATCAATAGAGGATTAAGATTCCAATACCTTTTTTTTCAAGGACTCAGCCTCCGATAGATATACAATAGTCTTATTGAAATTGATAGTACTTTTACTGGTGAGAATATTCATCACAAATTGCTCACATGATAGTGGTAGAGATGATATATTACTACACAAAAGCTCATCACAAAAGGTTCAGAAACCTTATTACTGATGGTTTTGTGAACCGTTTGTAAATCTGTGTTAGTGATAAAAAGGGCACATCATAGACGGTTTCCGAACCGTTAGAAAAAAACTAACATCAGAGACGGTTTTATCTACGAATCGTCTGTGATAATGGGATATCTTAGATTGGTTCTAGGATAGAACCGTCTCTGATGACAAGTAATTACAGATGGTTTTTTAATAGAACTGTCTGTAATATGCGTTTATCACAGACGGTTTTTAAATAGAACCGTCTATGATATGATTTTTTCCCTAACTCTCTTGGCAGAACTTTCATAATTAGTATCTGTTGTTCGGAATTTTATTCTTCTTAGATATAAGACACAACAAATTATAGATTTTACAATTGAATATCAAAACATCCCAGATGCATGGAGGCAACAGCTTGTCTAATGAGGTCTTAAAATATGAACATTTGTAGCACTTTCATCACATTTCTTATTCTAATGTTGATAGATTCCAACACAAAATCCAATTCCATAAACAGTTCATCCTAAAAGTTGTCATGCTCTGATTTATTTTTTATTTCATTCTCATCCCTAAATGAGAATACCATATGCAGCTCATTTTCACTCTGATCTTGTATAGGATCAGATTACTTTGACTTGGGCTTCGTTTGGCATTGCAGTGGCTTTTCAAAACACTTATATTTTCTACTTTTGGACATAATAATTAGTTGAAAGCTTCTACCTTTTTTGGAGACATAACAGCATGATCTTAATGGAATCCGAATGTCTTATAACGAACTAGTTACATAGAACAAAAGCAGTACAGCACAACCATGAGCTGGCCTTAAAGTGAGTTAGTCTACCAAGGAAAGCACACTGTGGTAGTATGGTGCACAGAGAGAACTCTTCCATCTCTATTTGGAGCAATCAAAATATTGTAAATTACAGGTTACTTTGTATTTCTTATACATAAGGAAGAAGAACAGAGAACCAGAGAGAAGAATTGGGGAACAAGACAATAGATCAATTCTCATTCCCAGAAGATACGTCTCAGCCTTTTATATGGCTAAGACACAGAGACTCCACAACGTCACCTTACATGGGACAAAGCCCAATACCCAGCCCACGACCATAAACGTCTGACCCAGTATACGACCACTTCCGTGTTATGCACAAGTATATTGCTCAACAATATACACAGGTATTACGCACATCGTGACATTTCCCCTCCCTTAGAAACGGCTTGTCCCCAAGCCGGCGCAGAAGGAAACCGCCGCCGAACGGCCAAAGCAGGTTCCCAGGTAGCTCTGTCGATGGCAACATCGTCCCATTGGATTAACTCTCGAACAGTGACAGTTCCCCCACAAGATATCAGGTTGTGTTTCAAGACAGCAACTGGAGTCTGGAAGGTTGAAGACGGGTAGTCAAGAGAGGCAAGATCACTCCCAACTGGAACAGCAGGAGGGACATGCTTTTTAAGCTGTGAAACATGCACAACTGGATGGATCTTACTTTCAGCTGGCAACGCCAATTTGTAAGCCACTCTGCCCACCTTCTGAAGAACACGATATGGTCCATAAAAGCGAAAAGCAAGCTTTTGATTATGGCGTGCAGCAATTGAAGTCTGAACATACGGTTGAAGCTTCAAATAAACCAAGTCGCCGACTTCAAAAGTGCGCTCAGAACGATGCTTATCAGCTTGGTGTTTCATGCGCTGCTGGGCGCGGAGCAACTGCTGCTGTAACAACTTAGTCATCAAGTCTCGCTCCTTGAGCCAGTCACTCAAATCTGGTACTGTACACGCATTTAAATCGGAGATACCAAAGTGGCGTGGAGGATGGCCATATAACACTTCAAATGGGGTTTTACCAAGGGCGGAATGGTGGTTGGTATTATACCAAAATTCCGCTAAGGGCAGCCACTTCGCCCATTGTTGAGGCTTGGAATGAACCGCACAGCGTAAATAGCCCTCAAGACACTGGTTCAAGCGCTCGGTCTGACCATCTGATTGGGGATGGTAGGCTGAACTCATGTTGAGTAAAGTGTCAGTCAACCGGAAAAGCTCTTGCCACACTTTACTAGTAAAAATCTTGTCCCTATCAGATATGAGGACTGTTGGCATCCCATGCAGTTTATAAACATTGTTGAGGTACGCTTGGGCCACTTGCAAGGCAGTGAAAGGATGGGCTAGGGGAATGAAATGACCATATTTTGTGAATTTATCGATAACAACTAGAATGGCATTATAGCGATGAGAAAGAGGTAATCCTTCGATGAAGTCCAAACTGACCACAGTCCAAGCTTGAGATGGCACTGGTAAAGGTTGCAAAAGACCGGGCAACTTCACATGTTCTACCTTAGCTTGTTGACAGATCTCACAGCTCTAAACAAATGCGATAATGCTTTTCTTCATATGGGGCCACGCAAACAGACTCTTGATGCGGTGATATGTAGCTGAATTTCCTGAGTGACCACCGATTCCACTGGAATGGAGAGCTTGCATGATATGGTTTTGAGCTAATGCATTATTCCCAATCCAGATACGTCCCTTGTATCGAATGATACCATCCCGTAACTGAAAGTCGGTGTGATCTGCGCCCGGTAGACTCAACTCGGTGAGTATCTTTCTTGTCGCTTCATCATCCTGATAGCCAGACTGTAAATTTTCAAGCCAAGCGGGTGTACTGTATGAAACAGCGGCGAGATCCTGCCCATCATGTCGCCTGGATAAAGCATCGGCAGCTGCGTTGGTGATTCCTTTCTTATAGTGGATGGTATAATTAAGACCCATTAACTTGATGAAAGCCTTGTGTTGAATTCCTGTGTGAATCCGTTGATCAGTCAAATGCATCAAACTTTTCTGGTCAGTGCGAATGACAAATGGGGCATGCTGCAGATATGAACGCCACTTTTCAACCGCCAGTATAATAGCAAGGCATTCTTTTTCATAGGTTGATAGTGCCTGGTTCTTCAAACTCAAGCCCTTACTGAGAAATGCGACAGGATGATTTCCCTGCATAAGGACAGCTCCTATGCCATATTGACAAGCATCCGTCTCTATGATGAATGGCTTTGAGAAGTCAGGAAGAACCAGAACAGGGGCTTGGACTAAGGCTTGCTTCAGGGAGAGAAATGCTTGATGCACCTCAGGGTGCCATTGGAATGATATGCCTTTCTTCAAGAGCCTGGTAAGGGGTCGGCTAATGAGTCCATAATGCTTAATGAACTTATGGTAATACCCCGTGAGGCCTAAAAACCACGAAGCTCTTTTAAATTCTGTGGAACAGGCCACTGCTCGACTGCTTTCACCTTGGAGCTATCAGTAGAAACACCATTGGGCCCAATGATATGACCTAAGTATTCCAATTGTTGCTGAGCAAAGGAACACTTGGAAAACTTAACAGAAAGTTGATGCTGCTGCAGCAAGCGAAACACTGTCTGAAGGAGTTGAACATGGGCATCCAGTGTTGCGCTATACAACAAGATATCATCCATAAAGACGAGAACTCCTCTTCTTAAGTATGGCCCAAAGATCTGATTCATAATGCCTTGAAAAGTTGCCGGGGCATTGGTGAGGCCAAACGGCATGACGAGAAATTCATATAAGCCATGATGAGTTTTGAAAGCAGTTTTATGTTCATCACCAATCGCCACTCTGATTTGATGATAACCAGAACGCAAGTCAAGCTTTGTGAACCAGTGTGCTCCTGCGAGCTCATCCAAGAGTTCATCCACAATGGGTAAAGGATGCTTGTTCTTGACTGTAATCATGTTGAGTTGCCTATAATCCACACATAGACGCCATGTTCCATCCTTTTTTTACCAGCAAAACAGGAGAAGCGAAAGGACTGTTGCTGCGCCGAATGATTCCAGATTGCAACATCTCACTGACTTGACGATCTATCTCATCTTTCTGTTGCGGGGAATAACGATAAGTTCGCACATTAACAGGCTGCGCGCCTTGCATGAGAGGGATATGATGATCCGGAGGTCTTTGTGGACGTAACCCTCGAGGATCATGAAAAAGTTCATCAAACTCTTGGACGATTTGTTGGACCTGCTGAGGTATGCCTTCCAACCGCAAGGTATCAACAGCATCCAGTTCCAGATCCTCTGAAATGGGATGTATAGCTACCATATGTGACACTGCCTCTCTCCTAAGCAACCCCTGCAATTTGTGGCCTTCAATGGGCATACATGAAATGAGCTTATCACACACACCCTGCAAACTGATTTCCTTTCCTTTGTAGCAAAAGCGCAAAATCTTCTTATGCCAATCAACCCACATGGGACTATGATCTTCAAGCCAATCAGCCCCAAGAATGATATCATAACTGCCCAGAGGCACCACCTTGGCATTATGAGCAAAAGTGTGTCCCTGAAGAAACCACTCCAAAGTCGGAACTTCCTGAGTACAGCTGAGGACTCCACCATCTGCCACAACATACTTAAGTTCTTCAATCTGCTGGATAGGAAGTTGTAGTTGATGCACCAATTGCTGGCTCACAAAGGAGTTGACTGCCCCTGAATCAACTAGTAGGAGAACCTCTCTTTTACCAATCTGCCCTGCTAACCTCAGTGTGCGTCTTCTTCTGGGTTTGGAACCTGAAGTTCCGGTTAGCACCATGATCGCTCCTCCAGGCTCTCCTTCCGAATCACTGGTAATTTCTCCATGCTCAGCATCGTCTTGAATAGCATTTAACAACTCCTCAATTATATGGAGAGATACCTTCTCCGGACAGTTGTGCCCATTGCGACTCCATTTTTCCCCACAAGTAAAACAAAGACCATTAGCCTTGCGATAAGCTTTCAAAGCTGCGAGCTTACCTTCCCCCTTGGCACTGTCATGTTTCTTTAACTCTTCTCCCTTGGGCCATTCATCTGTCTTCCCACCAGACTTAAGTTTGTCATTCAAGGCCTGATACTTTGGAAATCCCTTCTGCATCACGGCTTCAGTTCTTCCCCCATGACGTTTGTGCCCAGCCTCTTGCTCCTCCTCCTGTAACAAAGCCAGAGCGCTAGCAGTATCCACGTCGGAAGGACGATGAAGCCAAATAGCTGATCGGATGCTAGATTGCAACCCATCTAAATACTCATGAACAAAGAAGGTTTCATCTAGAGTAGGGTTATACAACCAAAGTTGGTATCTCAATTGTTCAAACTTATCAGTATATTCACAAACTGACCCCGTTTGCTTAAGTGTTCTTAATTGCCTCCGATAATACTGATATTTGTCTCTAGTGAATTTGTCATTTACTAGGTTACATAGTTCTCTCCACTCCTCTACCCGACCTCTAGCTTCAATCTTCTGAAGCCATAATGCAGCAGAGCCAGTGAAGTTCAAAGCGGCAAAACGTGTTTTCAGACATTCTTGCACCCCAAAAACTTCAAAATAAGTCTCACACCTTTCCTGCCATAATCTAGGGTTCTCACCATCAAATTTTGGGAATTCCATTTTTGGTGTAGGATTATGCCCAGTGCGACCCGAAGTGAATAACTGACTCCTACCCTCTCCACCCCTTTCATCGAACACTTGCAGGGCATGATTTGTGGGGAAGTACGTACCCTTGACCGGGGTTGGTTGAGGGATCCGAAGAATTCCCTCAACTCCTCCCCGGTGATGTTGTTCCTCGCGGCGGCCATTAGGCCCTGGGATCGTGTTACCCAACAGCGTCGATGTGGACGATCCCGCAGCCCCCGGCATAGCACCAAGTGGCTGCTGCTGCGACCCCATCCCCATGATCGGGCTTGCAGGTCTGGGTGCACTGGGTCTTGTCTCCAATGCTTCCATGCGTTCACGAAGGCGCTCTTGGTTTTCCTTGATCTCCCCAACTGAGTCCTGGAAGGCCTTGAACTGATCGCACAACTCCTTGAGCATCATGGCCGTAGCATCTCCCTGCGCCTCTACCGCCGCCATTGCCTTGGTCATGTTCTCCTCGAAGGGATTTGCCTTCTTCCTTGGCGCCAGAGTGGCTACGGCTGGCTCTGATACCAATTTTGTAACGATCCTGCCTAGCCCACTCTCTCGTCTCGGATGTGATCTCGATCAGAAGGAGGGAAAGGAAGAAGAACAGAGAACCAGAGAGAAGAATTGGGGAACAAGACAATAGATCAATTCTCATTCCCAGAAGATACGTCTCAGCCTTTTATATGGCTAAGACACAGAGACTCCACAACGTCACCTTACATGGGACAAAGCCCAATACCCAGCCCACGACCATAAACGTCTGACCCAGTATACGACCACTTCCGTGTTATGCACAAGTATATTGCTCAACAATATACACAGGTATTACGCACATCGTGACAAAGGGCAATGAGTTGCCACATATCACTTGCATTGCAGTAGCAACTGAAAAAAAATAGTCTTATCCAATACAAAAGAAAATCAGACGACATCTAATAGGCAAGTTTTTGTTGAAAGGGTTGTGTCAATTCAACTCATTTGCTTTTGTAAGAACAATCCATAGAAGTAGTGAATTTAGATACACCTAATGGAACAATATAGCAATTTCAACTTTGATGAAGCCCACAATAAAAATTCACCACTTCTGTAGACCAAGTAATTATTGGCTAGGTTTCGATTCACTTGTCATACAAGTCCATTAGTGAGTAGAGCAGTAGAGAAGCTAAGTCTACTACAGGGAGGAGGAGGTGCCGACAGGGAGGAGGAGGAGATAGTTGATGGGGAGTAGGAGCAGGTCACCGACGGAGAAGGTGCTCGCGGTCGGGATGGTTTTCATCGCCATCACGGCCTCGTGCTGGCGGGATGGCCGTTGTCACCCTCACAGCTGCCGGGGAGGATGTCGGAGCGCTGGGGAGGAGAATGTCGATAGAGGAGGAGGTAACTAGGGAGGAGGATGCTGGGGAGGACTTCGTCGAGGAGGATGTCGCCCAGGAGGAGGATCGCCGGGGGGGCTAGGGTTTGTGGGAGACAAAACACTTAGGTCTGCGCTGCGAATCTCTATCGGTATGTTTATATATTGGTTTGAGACCATGTCACAGATTGTTCATAGTTAGAACCATCTGTGATGTGAACTTATCATAGATGATTTTTATTTAAAACCGTCTGTGATATTATCACAGATGATTTTTAAATAAAACCGTTTGTGATATTGATGTATATCACTAACGGTTCATGAAGAAACTGTCTGTGATTGTCTCACTGAAGGTTTCACTATAGAATCGTCAGCGATGTTCTTTATCATAGACAGTTTTTCCTAATTGTCTGTGTTAAGACGTTTAATAGAAGCCTTTCTGTAGTAGTGATACTAGTATGACGACATTGTCGTTCTCCTTAAATTTCGTATCCACGCTAATTAGCTATGTGATAAGCTTGTTGAAGTCATTGAGATAGTCAACGAACTATGTACCTCTCTCTATGTGTAGTCTGTACAGTTGTTGTTTCGACACTTTCAGTTTATCAGTAACTTTGTTATATACAATTCTTTTAAGTTTTGTCATAATTTTTTCGGTGAATTCTTCTTGATCATCGAGTACTTTACCCCATCGAAGAGACATAGACGGATTGTACTGATATTCTTCCACCCCATCACCTTCCAATCTTCAGTGGACATCTTTTCCGGTTTGTCTCCTTCAAAAGTAGCGATTAATTCTTAACCACACATGGTCACACGCTAAAATTTCCTCTATCGTCAAATTTTTCCAATTGATTTTACACTGTTGATATCGATCTTGATTTTGTGCCACTTGACACTTTACCGACCTTCTCACAAATCTAATTAATCCGGTCTTGGCTTTGATACCATTTATTACACTCTGATACCCTTTCTTATGTATAGCATCCTCTGGATTGGATCAGAGATTTGTAAGATAAGGCACGAGCATGCACGATCTTAAGAACGATGTAAGATGAATCTCGTAGAGAACCAAAGAAATGACGATGAAGCAATCACGATGAGAGAGAAAATATTTGGCGAAGCTAATCGCAGATTCTTTAAGCACAACATCAAAAGAGTACAATGGATTGTTGCTCTCTCATAACCTCTTGAATATTTTAGGATCCTTGGATCCTTTGTCCTGTGTTAGAATCTAATGCTAAAGAATAACTTAGTTTCTAATCTTCTCGTGCACGTCTTACTTTAAATAAGTTGGTTTGTGACTTCTTGGTTACTTAGGTCTCTATGATCACCTCTAATGGGTTTATATAGTTTTCTTAGTTCTTCTTTAAAGGGAAGTAGAAATCCTTATTATATTATTATATTAAGATTTATCAGTACTTCTCATGGCACATCTTTCTCAACAATTGCCTAGATACAAGTCACCATGCTCAACAATTGCTTCTACATCAATTATGGAAACCACAGTTTTCTTTGTCCTTGTCAACACTCATTGGAAGTCTTTCCTGACCCAGGCACGAAAAATGCGAAAAATTCATTGTCCCATTCGCAAAGTATGCTTAATTTCTAATCATGTACAACCTTTGGTATAAATCCTGATCTAATGTATAGTTTTTTTATACGAAAAAAACTAAGGCTCTGTTTGGCTGAGTGGTAATTTATCAGGAGGTTTTAAGATTTAGTACAAATTTGAGCTAGAACCTAAAACATTCTAATGAAATACCCTTAATCCAAACAACCCCTAAAGCAGTAGCACAAATACTAGTGCGGCGACCCCATTAGTTTTCTCGAGGGGGAGCAGGAGAAATTCTGCAGCTAAGAGAGGGAAGGAAGAGGCGTTAGTGTCGTTACATCGGGCAAGTTTGGCGATCTTGTCGGAGGTAAGCTTTATTCCCTTCCCGATTCTGTGTGCGCGGGTGGCGAACTCCGACCCCGCCGTGGCCGCCCGGTAGAGGGAGCTGGCGGCGCCGCCGGTGCCAGAGGAGGAGGAAGAGGCGGCGCGGAACTTGCCCGTCCGGGGGCAGGGGATGGTCGGCGGTGTTTCTCTTAGCTGCGAAGAAGCAGCTGCGCAACCGTTCGATCGGGTGGCGATGGCGGAGATTAGTTTGAGTGTTTGGGAGGAATTTGAGGAGGCTTGGAGATGGGTTTGGGGAGACGGGAGATCGGCCTCCTGGGCCCACCTTTTAACAATCAAGCATGGAAGGCTTTGGCCCATTACGTAAACGCTTTTTTATTTATTTTATTTTATTTATTTATTTTTTGGCGAATGAAGAGTTTTTTTTCTTTTTGATACCATTGCGAATCAGGAGCTTAATTCTTAGGAATGCACTCAAGAAGAAGGTAATAATAATAAAGGAAACGGGCACTTTGTTAAGCTTGTTTTGCATAAAGATTATCCACCAGATTGCAATCACGGTGAGCAAAATCAGTTCCAGACGGACAAAAACTATTTAAATTACCTAGCTCCCGGACTTCAAAAGTTACGAAAACCAGCACACCGAATCATCTAAGGGCCTGTTTAGTAGAGCTCCAGATTCCAGCTTCTCCTGAAATCTGAAACTTGTAGACTAAAATAAAGTGAATTAAGTTTATATTTTTGGTCTAAAATGTAAACAAGATGATCTATCTAAACACTCTTAATGTACTCACAGCTTCAGCTTCACAAATCTGGTGAAGCTAGAATTTTCAGCTTCACCAGATTCACGAATCTGGAGAAGCAGAATCCCTGCCAAACACACCCTAAGACATAAAATGTCGAGCATTTGTTTTCCTTCTGTGTGTTTCTATGTGCGTGGTGCTAATATAAGCCAAAACTTAAGTACGTACAAAATTATAGAAAGAAAAATACACTAATAGTTCGTGTACGACGAAACGGTGCTCTAGCCTGCTGCTATGCCGTGGTTTCCACGAATCTGGAGAAGTTGAATCCCTGCCAAACACACCCTAAGACATAAAATGTCGAGCATTTGTTTTCCTTCTGTGTGTTTCTATGTGCGTGGTGCTAAGCCAAAACTTAAGTAGTATAAAATTCTAGAAAGAAAAATACACTAATAGTTCGTGTACGACGAAACGGTGCCCTAGCCTGCTGTTATGCCGTGGTTTCCATCCCAGCGAGCAAACAGTAACCAACTTAAATGGAACTAGCAATAATAGCGCCCTACGCTACGTCATTCTGTAGAGTCGATAGGACCCGTCGGCAAATCCATGGGGGTCGTATTTTCGGTTTTCATATTCGCTTAAAAAAATAGGTCGTTAGCTATAAACCTTCAAGGAATCTACGTTTTTTTTCAGAAAACCGCGGCTATAACCCGTCGTCTGATACAATTTGTCGAATTTTTTATTTCCGCATTTTTTAAATAAAATGGGTCGGTAGGACTCGCTGGTGAATCCATGGGATATTACAAACCTTCGATGAATCCGCGTTTAATCTACGGGTTACTATAAACCTTCGACGAATCTGTGTTTTTTTAGAAAACCGTGGTTGTTTTTTAATGCATTTGGGGATGTTTGATCGCTTTTTTGTTTTTTGTGTTTGTTAAAAAAAATGGGTCGTTAGGACCCACCGGCGAATCTATGGGTCGCTATAAATCTCTGGACAAATCTACGTTTTTTTTAAAAAAACCCACGGTTATGACCCGTTGGTAAATTCATAAGTTGTTATAAACCTTCGACGAATCCGTATTTTTTTTGTCGATGCGTGTTTTATTTAGAAATTACGGTTGAATCTGTGTTTTTTTGTTTTTTGTGTTTGTTAAAAAAAATGGGTCGTTAGGATCCGCCGGCGAATCTACGGGTCGCTATAAATCTTTGGACGAACCTACTTTTAAAAAAAACCCACGGTTATGACCCGTTGACAAATACACAAGTTGTTATAAACCTTCGACGAATCCGTGTTTTTTTTGTCGATGCATGTTTTATTTAGAAAATTGCGTTTGAATCGTGTTTTTTTGTTTTTAAAAGAAAAGTCGGCCGCTTTTTATGTATTTCCTTTTTAAAAGGTTGCTTTCACTGTAAATGAATCCATGAACCGCTATAAACCTTCGACGAATCTGGTTTTTTCTTTTTTTGGTTTTTTGTGTTTGTTAAAAAAATGGGTCGTTAGGACCCGCCGGCGAATCTTTGGGTCGCTATAAATCTTCGAACGAATCTATATTTTTTTAAAAAAAACCCCGCGGTTATGACCCGTTGGCAAATCCAGAAACTGCTATAAACCTTCGATGAATCTGTGTTTTTTTTGTGACGAAAATATTTTTTCTAGGTTTTTTGGGTGACGAAAACATTTTTTCCAGATTTTTTTGTGACGAAAACATTTTTTCCGGGAAAAACGGAGAAAGGACCTGAATGTAAGAAGCAGGGATCTGTTTGTTATTTTTTGGACCTGTTCGCTACCCTGAAAAATTAGAAAAGGGCTTGTTCGCGATTTGAATTTAACGGGAGTCTTTTTCCGTAAAATACCGCGTCAGGGACCTAAACGCGAAGAAAAACAATTATCTTTGTCTCACAAAAAATCGTGAAGGACCTATTTGTAATCCAGAAGGACCTATCTATAATTTCGAAGAAGCGGAGGGGCTTTTTCGCAAAATCGCCAAAATGACAGGTGGCTCTCCTCTCCTCACGGCAATCTCTAGCGCTATAAAGGGTGTAGCCATTGATTTATACTCCCTCCCTTTTGCTATATTTTTCTACAGCTCATCATGCGCACAAAGGAAGGAAACACTGCTCCCTCCGTTTTTTTATAAGTGTTGTGAGATAAGAAAACCTAAACCAAATATGGTTAGGACTCTATCTCTTCCTAATGTGGTCGAATCCGAACTCTCTCTCTCACCGCATGCAAAACAATATTTTACCTGAAGTAAAATCCCTGTTTGTTTGCATATAGGATATGTCTGACATCGCAAAGAAAGAATTTGCTGAGCTTGCCCTGAATGGCAGCAACTACTTGGGCAATGAATGCCAAGATTAACTTAACAGCCCGATCCCTTGGAGCCACAATTTTCCAGCCTAAAGCTGGTGCTCCTGCTCTCCCTGAGGCACCATCTCCATACGGACCTGAAGACCGAATATCCCATGGAGGAGGAGGATTTCGTTAGGGATGAGCTAAAAGAATTCCAGAAGAATAATGATAAGTCCTAGGAGGACGACATAAATGATTTATATGGAGACATGGAGTAGTCTACTAGTTTTTCCTTTAAGTGTCGATGTCGCATTATCCTTTTAGAATCTCCTTAAGAGCCTCATTTATCAGCTTAGTCTTATGTTCCTGAATGAACAATGGTCTATGCTCCTGTTGAGTGATTATCAGTCAAATTTAATAAAGTGTGATTTTCCCAAGAAATTTATTTAATCATGCTATGCCATTTATGTTGCAATGAAAACCAGAAGTTTATGTTGAAATAAAAACCAGAAGTTTATGTTGCGATGAAAACCATAGTTAAAACCCCAGAAATATTTCAGATCCGCATGATAAATGCAGGTCATCTTGGGTTGAATATGATGAGAAGAATAATAAATAATTCTGCTGGCCATAATATAAAAACTACAGCCTTTCCTAAACCTGAAGCTTTTATGTGCCCTGCATGTGCTAAAGAAAAGCTGATAGTTCATCCCTCTGATCTTAAAATTAGGGAAGAATCACTAAATTTCCTGGAGAGAATTCAATGTGATATCTGTGGACCAATTCAGCCCCTGTCGGGCCCCTTCAGATATTTTATGGTACTAATAGATGCTTCTACTAGATAGTCCCATGTATGTCTCTTATCTACTAGGAACCATGCCTTTGCTAAATTAATCGCCCAGATCATTAGATTAAGAGCCTCTTTTCCAGAAGAAAGGATTAAGTCCATTTGAATGGACAATGCTGGCGAGTTTACCTCAAAAGCATTCAATGATTATTGTATGGCTCTAGGCATTAATGTAGAACATTCTGTACCCCATGTCCACACCCAAAATAGCCTTGCAGAGTCATTAATTAAAAGAGTAAAGCTTTTTGCTAGGCCACTCTTGCAGAATTGTAGGTTACTCACCAGTTGTTGGGGCCATGCAGTGTTGCACGCTGCATCATTAATTCAACTCAGACCAACTGCATACCATGAATTTTCCCCCTTGCAACTAGTGCGTGGGAAAGAACCAAGTATTTCCTATCTGCGAAAATTTGGCTGTGCTGGATACGTGCCAATCTCTCCACCACAGCGTACCACCATGGGACCTCTCCGGAAGCTGGAGATCTATGTAGGTTATGAATCTCTGTCAATAATTAAATATCTAGAGCCTATGACAGGGGATCTGTTTACGGCTCGGTACGCTGATTCTATTTTTTGATGAGGACAATTTCCCAGCATTAGGGGTAGAAAAGTACCACATTGAAGAATGCTAGAAAATAGATTGGAATGCCACTGGCATTTAGTCCTTAGACCCATGCACTAAAGAAGCTAAACTTGAAGTTCAGAGGATAATAAGTCTGCAACAAATAGTCGATAACCTGCCAAATGCCTTCACTGATTATAAGGGAGTGACAAAATCTCATATACCTGCAGTAAATGCACCTAAAAGAGTGAAAATACCCCAGAAGGTTATTGAACCCACTCTTGCCCCTCATGGCAAAAAGAGGGAGATGCCTCTAGGTGCACGGGAGTTAGTTCCGCGGAGACGTCCACAGAAACAGAGAACCGAGCAAAAGAGATCACTACCTGAAACAGTTGAAGAAGCTCAACCAATTGTTGAGAAAATCCCTGAAGCGAGCCATCCTGATGATGGTAATCTCCCTGAAGTGAGCCATCTTGAAGATGAAAATCCCAGTGAATATTTGCGCGCACAATTTAACGCTGGGAAGTCGGAACACCCAAACTCCTTTGTTGTAGGAAATCACGAGGAGCTGGAAGAAATTAATATAGATATATTCCTGAAGTGATACAGGAGAAATAAATAAAAAAAGACTACAATTGTCAACATATATTTGCCTTTAAAATTGCTAAAAACTGGATCCAGATCCAAAGTCCATGGCAGAGTGCCAGAAGTGCTCAGATAGGGTCAAACAAAAGAAGCAATTGAAGCAACGCTCGCTTAATAAGAGGAAAATTTCTGGTCCTGTTGACTGAATATTTCCTAAAGTAATTCCCTGCAGGATCAAATGGGTTTTTCATCCATAAGAGAAATGAAAATATTCAGGTGGTGAGATATAAAAAGCGAGGCTTGTAGCATAAGGGTTCACGCAGAGACCCGGCATCGATTACGATGAAACATATTCTCCTGTGATGAGTGGAATAATGTTCCGATATCTAATATCAATGGCAACAGGCTTAAATTTAAAAATGCAGTTGATGGATGTGGTGACCGTATATTTATATGGGTCACTGGATTCGGACATTTATATGAAAGTCCCTGAAGGAGTAAAAGTCCCAGATCCTAATAATCGCAACATGTATAGCGTCAAACTGCAGAGATCGCTATAATTTTTTTCAAAGTAATCTATGAAGTACATCTATAATTTTTTTCAAAGTACCATGTTCTCCCACCGTGGCACGACGGTGACGCTGCGTAAGAGCATGTCGTCCCGCATTACTACTGCCGTGGCACGACGGTGACGCTGCAAAACCACCGTATGGCATGAAGCAAATCACACACTCCAGTGTGTCAGGTTCGATCAAGCAGACTATGGTTGCCGTCACCTCGCCATGCTGCGTGCGGGTCTTGGTTGATTTATTAGTCGAGTTCCATCAACATTATCATAAGAAGGGAGAAAAAGCGCTACAAATCTTTATATTTTAAGTCTATCTGATCGGACAAACTGTTGCCTCAATGCATATAGGAAGTGTAGATATTCAATTACAACATCTATAATTGGCTGTGTCTCGTAAATATTGATGCAGAATACCTAAGTAGATGGAAATTTGAACAACAAGCCATAAATAATGGAGATTCTCTTGAGGGTGTAGGAAAAACATCTAGTTCAACAAGCAAGACATTGTTAAGTTGTTGCATATATTCAAGATGAGCAAATATGTATTAAGGATAATATCATGTGACAATACAATGAATCGTACAAACAAGAATAACCACAAGTTTTTGACATATTTTCGAATGAATACCATTTGATAATTGTACAACTCGAAGTTATCGTTTGCGTGGAACGCGCCTTTTTATTTATTACTTGGTGAGCGAGAAGTAACAAACTCTCCCTCTAATGTTGCTCAAATGGGTCTCAGTCAACGCAGTTTTAACCGTACTGCTATTTTTTGTATTGACGATGGTTTGCATGTTATAGCAAACATAAAATCCACATAGGTTATTTCCCTGACCTTGCTGGTGGCACTGCAAATAAAACTTACGGTTAGTTCTAGAGTCACTATTACGGGGTTTGATATAGGATTATTGTGTATAGCGGATCTAGGAAAGTTCAAATCATGCTATAGTTTAGTCAATCCTTTAACTTTTTGAGCGCTCTACAAGGTTGCAAAAGGTTAGCCTAAGCCATTCAATAGCAATATAGACACGGAACAACTTACGACCATATGCGTTATATACAGAGAAGCGTGATTACTGCTTGAGTAATTTTGCGATAGGTACCAAGTCGTGGTTTCCGCCACGTGTGGAATCAAGGTACTTAACCGGTTTGTGGCTGGTTTAATTACAATTAGAACCCATGAAACCTACACAGTATATCACAATGGACAATGAGCAAACGAGTTGTGTGCTGTCTGAGACTAAAGTATAGCATGTGGTAGCACTTACCCCGGGTTATGGGGTATAAGTATGAATTCTTTATCTTTTGTGCTAGCAATGCCTCATCACGTATTTCTCAACCAAGTTTATATCATCATCCATTGTTTGCTTTGAGACTATATGTGGGTTGAGGAAACCGATCGATAGTTTCTTACGTATGTCGCTTCAAGTAGCATGTATCTATATATACAAAGGCGAATTATATATATATTGGAGGACATTTATCACTATTAGGCGAATGTAGACGTGATAGCACACACTTACAAGGTCCAAAGATCTTATGAGTCGGCGTCGAGGAGTCGAGGTTGTAGAGATGGAACAAGTCGAGAAAATCGACCGCCAAGTAGCCCCCATTGAGTCGTTGAATAGATGTTCATACTTGAACTTAACGCGATACTTGTTATGCGTTCATGCTCGGCTTTCCAAATTGTTGGGTGTACCAATTATGCAATTGTTGGCAAGCTATACTAAGTGAAGTTATGCTGCCTTTCGTTAATGCGGCTCTCTAGCTTGTATTATTTAGCCAACTCAGCAGATGGATAGTCGATTTGTTCTTGCCTTTCTTTCTTCCGTTTGTCCTTGCCTTTCTTTGTTTTGTATGAACCCTTCATGGAAGAGGAATGGGCAGGAAAGAGGTCAACATTATGTACATCAAGTGGAGTCTGGTCTACGACTGCTGATTTAGTAGCCAACTGATCAAACGATACAATAGGCGAATCAGATCGTTGCGGTTGTTGCATGACAGAAGGGACGACCAGGGAGATGTCGCTGCTAGGCCATTGGATGAATGTGCCAATGGCATCCCCGCCACGATCTCGCTGGTTTGGCGGCTTCAGAGATCGACAATCTTGAAACTATCAAATACCCGTCCACATTGACCTTGGTGAAACCGGCGCTATCAAGGTACCGTGCACCATGGTCCCCTTAGTGGATGGATCGCCATGCCCCAAGCGGTAGTAAGAGGAACAGTGCCATTGTTAATTCTCACTTGGAGATTGCAGCGTGGCCACCTTAATGTCACATCTGAGGATAAGTCCCGCTATGTTCATCTATGTCACTTGGAGGAACAGATGCACACTGCTCTTCACGGGCGATGGGGCTGACTTGCGGACATACTTCTGGGGCTTGTACAGTATTTCTTTCTTGATTGTTAAGCCTTTCCTCGAGGCTTCTTATCCTATCATAAAATTCTTCTCTCGGTTCTCCCTCAACTCTTCTCTCAACTCTCCTCTCAACTTTTCCTCCAAATTCTTTATAAGATTTGACTCGGCTAGCTTTAGTTCTCTTCTTACTTGGTATTTGTAGAAGTAAATGCAGGGAATCCAGATTTCCATGGAACAAAAACCCTTTGCATCTTATACGACGTGGTGTTCCTTGTTTCCCAAGGCCATGGACAGTGCATCTTTCTCCCTATCTGGCAAAAAAGAGCCATCGCCCGATTGTATACTCAACGCTACCTGCAAGATCCGGACAAGTTATTTCACTTATGAAGTCATTGACTAATTACGTAAAATTGGTAGTTCGATTTATATATTACCAGGCGTTGGCAGACTTCCTCATCCGCGGGGTTTACAAAGGAGACGGTTGCGGAGGACGTGGCAGCTGACCTCGCCCTTAGCCAGTCTCTGGCACGTTGATCTGTGACCAATGCAAATGGCGAGATACCCTCCTCGTCCTCCCTGTCCTATTGCGCTCTCTTCCCGCACAGAGCCGCGGCGCGAGTCGTGGGGGTGAGTGTTCCTTGCCTGCAAGGCCTTGTTTGCTTCACTTTGATGCACGAATTTGTCTGTCCTCTTCATCTCAACAAAACACCGCCACGTGTCCTCATCAATGAACCCATACTTAAAGTATGGAACTATATCCTTCTTGACGTAGTCTACGAAAAGCGTATGCTTGAAGGTCTTCCATGCCTTTCCTGCCGCTAGCAGTGCATACCGTCGCACTAGGGGAGCGGATTCTTCTGGAATGTTAAACGATGAAAGAATTTCCGTCAGCAAAGCATTGCGAGTCTCAATAGTCAGCAACCTTCAGGAAGATAGCGTGATCGGAACCCGTTCCCGTGCTACTATCCCGCATATACTCCGAAATGCATTCGCTGCCTTTTTTGGCTTTGTCGGGGTCCCATCATTTGGATCGATCTCTGTAATGGTATATTGGTCTGTTGGCCTTTTGTTTGGTCCTCTTGCAGCGCGAGTCGATTTTTCTTTTAAGGGCACATCATTTCCTTCAGACGATGGATTAGAGGACGACATCTTCTTTGTAAGTTAAAATAGTTTCAGGCGAACTAAAAGAGAAGAACAAATAAAATCAAATTAGAGTGAATAAGTTTGTGGATACCATGGCTTGTTATTTGCCTTTTAAAAGAAATAGCCTAAATGGCTTGTTATTAGCCTTTTAAAAGAACTAGCCTAAATGGCTTGTTATTAGCCTTTTAGCAAAAGAAGCGAACTAGGAGGTTGCCGAACTTAATAAAAATTTCGCAAAGACACCTCCTAAAACTAGGACATCCACACGGAGACAAGCGAGAAGAATACATATTTGAAACAACAAGAATAACATAAACAATATAATGCTTTTGATAAGATGCGAGAATAAGAGGAAGATTTTATTGATTATTCCATATAACAATATAAATAATGTAACACAATTCTTGATCGATCGAAATGACATGTATGTCAAGTGATGACATAAAAGCAATATAATATCATTCACATATAGAATCATGTCTTTCTTGGCAATATGGTGTTAATTAAGTGTGATCGCTCTCAGTTTGTTGGGTTTGGATGAAGATAAGAATCTTCGCCACAATCACAAATGGGCTAACAAATTATTTAGTGAATGGGGCCTTGAACCCTTACCACCTTAGCATGCACTACAAAGAGTTGTTTTAGCAATTTACTATTAAAATATCTAGAATCGATTGATGCGAGATCATGTAAAGCAAATTCATCAACCGATCGAGAATGACAAGTCAAGGCGGCGACTTAATGTACTACTGTCCAAGCAAACAAAGGATGTCGAAATTAATAAAAATTTCGCGGCACCTCCCCTAAAACTAGAACATCCACACAAAGAGACAAGCGGAAGAATTAAGCGGACAATGAGTATGAATAGATTACGGAACAATACGAAACTAGATACACAAGCAGACAGAGGTAAACAATCACTGAATCCTTGATAAAGTCCAGCCAATAGATAAACATGATCGCGAGAACACGAGAGTGGCGATAACAACGATGTAGTAAGCCAACAAGTCAACAATAGCAACTCTTGATCAGGTTATCAGCGATAATTGAAACAACACTTTCTAGAATGCGGTTCTACAAGTTCAAGGCCCAAATCACGAAATAATTGTTACGATCATATATAACCCAAAATCATCATAGAGCGGTACCAATATCACCCACGACCAATGAAAAGAAAGAAAGAAAGAAAGATCGCAAAGACACATTTACAATGAAGAACACCGACCGATCGCTGCTTGGAAGAAGGCGAACACGACGATGGGGAGCACGTCGCTGCGGGGAGGTCAACGGCCGTGGGGAGGTCAACGGCCGTGGGGAGGTCACCGAGGGGAGGACACCGAGGGGGAGCACGTCGGCTGGGGGAGGACGGCGATGGGGAGGTCACCGAGGGGAGGACGCCGACGGGAGCATGTCGCCGCAGGGAGGACGATGATGGGGAACACGTCGATCCGGGAGGACGCCAAGGGGAGGACGCCGAGGGGAGGATGCCGGGGGGGGGCCGCCGAGGAAGCACGTCGCCGAGGGGAGGCCGTCATGGAGACAAAATGTCACAAAGGGTTAGGGTTTGGCCTTGCCAGTGAATGAGGCTGCTGGCGGGAGATATATATAGGAGAGTACATCACAGAGCGGTTCTAAAGATAACGATGCGTGATGTAGTTATCCTGACGGTTATATAATAGAACCGCTCAGTGATGTTAAGATATCACGACATGTTATATAATAGAACCGTGCGTGATGTTAAAGATATCACGACATTTATATAACATAACCGCTCAGGATAAATCTTTATCCTGTTGTTATGTTAAAGAACCGTCTCGTGATATATCTTGCTCATCGACATTCACTTATGCATTCTCGATTCAATCGACATTCACTGAGATTCTAATCCTCAATTCAAACCCTAAAATCTGAGAGCAATCACATACAACTATTTTTATATTGCCAAAGTAGACATGATTCTATTCTTGTTTGCCATAGTCTACATAATTTATTTCTTCTCATCAATTATGTCTGAATGGCCATCTTTGAATCATGTATTTGGAATCATATTGATATTAAGGAATAAATACTTGCTCTTATAATTGCATCTTTTCCATCAATCCAGATGCTTCACAAGCAACTTACAAAGATCATCATAATCCTATATACATAATTCAGATGCTTCACAAGCTACTTACAAAGATCATCACAATCATATGTACAAAGCATGATAGGTCGTATCATCTTTACAATAGCATTAATGTAATATTATTACACATGAAAATTAGTAAACATGATGACAATGCACCCTTCTCATAACTACGCCACCACATGCTTATTCTTTTGTATGAAAATTAGCCCTTTATGATGATCGACGCGTGTGTAGCTTGCTTCCTCATGTTGTTCTTCTGAGACCAGGATGTCATTTCCGATAGGTGGCAACTCATCAAATTAATTGTACTCTTCCTCATCTACTACATTCTCAACTCCGACAATTCTCCTTTTTCCCTGAAGAACTACGTGGCGCTTCTTGTTGGACGGGTCGGTTACATAGAAGACTTGAACAACTTGGTTAGCGAGTACGAATGGTTCATCTTGGTATTCGACACGTTCGAGATCCACAGTAGTGATGCCATTCTTGTCAACCTTCACGTGCTGGAGGTGGACCCAACGGCACCGAAATAGGGGAATCTTGAAAAGTACGTAGTCGAGCTCCCATATCTCCTCTATGAACCCATAGTAGGAGCTCCTCGTCAACCAGCGGTATTATTGAATGCATCTATGCGGACACCGCTGTTCTGGTTTGTGCTCTTCATATCCTGATCTCTCGTGTAAAATGTGTACCCATTTAAGTCATATCCTTTCCATATGACAACTGTAAAAGTTGGTCCTTTTGCCAACCATGTCAGCGTGTCATCTGACGAGCTCCCAGTGATAGGTCGCTCCTTCAACCATTTGTTCAACTAAAGGTTATGCTGTCTCGTGATCCAAGACTCCTGCCGTGCTGGATTCTCATGCCTTAGCCATTGCTTGTGCTAGACGATATAGGTAGGCCTGGGCGTTCGGTTAAACCGAAAAAATCGGTTTCGGTTTTCGGTTTTTTAGACAATTCGGTTATTTCAAAATCAAAACCGAAATATGTTTGCATATTTAGAAAACCGACATTTCGGTTAACCGATAATTCGGTTTCGGTTTGATTTTAACCAATTATCGACTAGCGACGATTACAAACATATTTCGGTTTAGCGACATTTTAGAACTGACAAGCCACGACATATAGCTAGCAACACATCACAAAGAAAGAAAACGCAAAGACAAACAAGTCACAGCAAGTCACCGGCTCACAGCATATAGCTAGCAGCACATCACAAAGCTCACAAAGAAAGAAAAAACGCACATGACAAACATTTTCGAGATGACAAGTCACAAAGAAAGACAAGCAGTCCCTAGTCCCTACTCATTATTCATTACATAAATCCCAGAGTGGCAAGAGTCCCAGACCCAGAGTGGCAGAACATTACATAAATCCCAGACATTACATAAATCCCAGAGTGGCAATACAACTTTACAAGAACATTACAAATAGAAGCTTCAACTTCTAAGCCCTCCACTTTGTCAGATTGCAAAGAAAAAAGCAATTTGCTACGCCTACCGGATTAAAACAGGCCAAAACATCAAACATTAAATATTAGTGATTCTTCATATAAGGTAAGATGCAAAAACTAGTTCAGTGAAAAGGAATATCATCATGCCAGAAAGGTCCGGTGAAACCAGTTCAGCCAGCTAAAGGCATCAATCACTAAATCAAATGCAGTCCCTACTCAAGCAAATCAAGCAATGTCAATCACTAAATCAACATGCAGTCCATACTCCAATGTAAACAAAATCAAGCAGTCCCTAGTCCCTACTCATTATTCATTAACACATGTAACCATATGCCCATTTGTCAATCACTAAATCAACATGCATCCATACTCCAATGTAAACAAAATCAAGCGGTCCTAGTCCCTACTCATTATTCATTAATGAATATCAAGTTTCTCACAGAATCAAGCACGAGAATGCGTAATATATTTGCTAAATTAGGTATCTTAACAAGAATGCGTAACATAATTGCTAAATTAGGTATCTTAACAAGAACATGCTTGATGAAAAGAAAATGTCAAGGAAATACTTGTCAGTAGTTTCGCTTACGACCTGAAACAATCAACCATTTCTTTTTTCAGTTGTAGTAGAACTTGGCTTAGTGACAGATTTGCTGCTAGATTGTGTTTTCAACTTTGATTTTGTAGAAGTAGCAGCCTTTTCAGCTTCATACTCTTTAAGCAATTCTGAAATAAAACAAAAACAACATGTAAATAATTAGTTGCGGTTGGGAGAACAAGAAAATTATGTCAAGAACAGAATATTCATTGTTGTTATCTTACCTTCTTCTATTTTGGCTAGCTCTTCCTCATTTTCTTCAATATTGATAGGAGTGGAGCGCCGTAGCCAATCTTGTGTACAAATAAGAGCTTGGACCATGAATGGTGTAAGCGAGGTCCTAAAATCATCTAGGACTCGTCCACTCGTACTAAATGCACACTCCGATGCAACCGTTGATATTGGAATTGCCAACACATGACGAGCCATATGTGCCAATATAGGAAATCTGGACGAACTCACTTTCCACCATTCTAGAATATCAAATCTGCTACTGTCCTCTTCATTTTCTTCGCCAAGGTATTTCTCAATTTCAGATTTGCTAGTGCCAATTGCACCATTACCAATCCTCATCTTTTTAGCAATTAGGGACTTCATTAACCTTCCTCCCCTTTTTTGTGGTTGTTCTTGTTCAGATTCATTGGTTTGTGTCGATGAATCACTTGGAGCATAGATATTTCTGTACTCTTCAAACAACTCGTGGAAACAAACATTCACTGCATCCCAAACTTTACGTCCTTTTTCCTCGCCAAACATTTCCCCAATGGCTAACTTAGTGTAACTAGATAGCTTGTATCTTGGATCAAGTGCAGTAGCAATAAAGATGAGCAGGTTCATGTTCTCCTTCTCCCTCGCCCTACCCTTCCCCCTCCCCTCATTCTCATTCTCATTTTCCTTCTCATGCCAATTGCCCCAATACTTTTCATACTTATCCTTCATCCTCTTGGCCATTGCCTGGCGCAATTCATCTTCACTATCAGCCCATTCTCGCAACAATACATTGACTTCACCAATTTCATGAAAGAACTCATTAGCAGTCACTTGTAGTGTAGTGGAAACACGAAGAGTGAGATCATAAAAATGCCCAAGAAATTCAGCCATCTTCTTTGCGTTCTGCCAATCGAATTCATCAGGAATTCCAGGGCCTTTTTCCCCACATAATTCTATTATGTATGTTGGATCTTCTTCCTCATACCTTGCAAATACTTTCTCATAAATTATTGCAGATTTCAACATAAGATATGTTGAATTCCACCTAGTGCATACATCTAGTGTCAAGAATGCATTGCTTTCCAAATTTTCTAACTCTGCAAGTTTCTTAAATTTGACCAACCTAGAGGTTCCATTCTTGATAAACCTAACAGCTGCACGAACACGCTTCACAGAGCTATCCAACTCTTTTAAGCCATCAGAAACAATCAAATTTATAATATGGGCAGCACATCTCATGTGAAGATACTTGCCTAAAGCAATGCCGGTTTTTTGATTGTTCATTTGCCTTCGTATGTAATCTACTCCAACGTCATTGGGGCTAGCATTATCAACTGTAATTGTCATGACTTTATTAATCCCCCAGTCCACCAAGCATCTCTCAGATGTTTTTCCCAATATCATCTCCTTATGGCCCTTTACCTTGAAAAAACTAATGATCTTCTTATGCAATTTCCATTCATGGTCAATAAAATGTCTTTGTGTGACCATGTAACTATCTTGTTGTTGTGAAGTCCAAGTATCAGTTGTAAGACAAACCCTTTCACATGATTGCTTAAAAAAGGTTTTGAGCTTTGCTTTCTCTTCAAAGTAAATAGAAACTGTCTCTCTAGTGATTGTTCGTCTAGATGGCACACTCCAACGTGGACAAGCTACATGCATAAATTTTCTAAAGCCTGACTTTTCGCAGCTAGCAAAAGGAAGCTCATCTTCAATAACCATTTGAGCAAAAGCATTCCTAATTGCATCAGGATCAAACTTGTAAGTTGTAACACTATCACCCCGATTTACTTGCAAATAACCTTGCTTCGGATCCCTATTCCTATGAGGATTGCATTTGCAAGTGTTAAAATGAGTCCGCAAGGCAGACGTACCATTAACATTTGGATCAGCCTTGATCTCGCGATGGCAATAGTTGCACTTCCCTTTCTTCAGATTACCACCCACTTTAATCTTGGTGAAGTGAGACCACATCTCTGATCTTGGCGCCATCTCTTTTCTTTTACTGCCCTCCTCCTCCTCTCGTGTTTTGCTCGGATCAGAGGTCTACAAGAGTACAAACAAGGATCACTAGATCGGCCAAAGACATCTAAATAATACGAAAGTAGTATTACCTTGGAAAATCTCTAGTCGATCATGTGTGAATGGAAGACTTGATAAACCAAGAATATAAATTGCTTTATAAAAAGGACGTTAGAAACCAATATGATTGCCTATTTTCGTCTTCCCACCTTGAAAAACAGAGAGTTTATAAAAAGAAGAAGAGGGAAAAAGGGACAAAGGGTAGACCATATGGAACAAGATGACCAAGTGACAAGGAACAACATTGAAAAGACCACTATCCTACCGCAAAGCAGATCAATCGTGTGATGCAAACTAGTGGAGAACCCAAAATTAAGCATACACTGTCTTCTAACCATACGAATTTGATGAACCCGACATTAGAATGGGTTGTCTATATTGGTATGTAGTACTATAATCAACCACACAAATCGGTCTAATTCTGCGATGTGATATTGAGACTCCATTTGGGCGATATAAATTTCACACCGTGTTGTAAATAGGCCCGATTCTAGATTAATAATCAACCTATATCTATAGGAACAAAACCAAGTTTGATCAGTATGCATTTTATGATGCGAGATCAAGAGATATAATCTTTCATTATCTCGACTTTCACACAACACAGAAGAGGAAGAACGAAGATCAAGATCACATCTGTTGTTGTTGCAAATCGATTGTTGCGTTCTTGCCACCATGGTCGGAGTCGGAGAATCGGTGGATGCCATCACCCGGATCTGCAGCAGGGAGCTTGGAGTTGGAGTGGGGCTAGAGCCCGAGGGTGGGGCGGCGGTGGGGCGGCACTGAGCCGGAGGGCCGAGGGGAGGCGGCGCCTGCCGTGGCGTCCGCTGGAGATGGGAGGCTGGAGGGGGGGCGGCGCCTGAGCCGAGGGCCGAGGGGAGGGCGCCAAGACACCGGCAAGCTGCTGGGAGACGGAGGCCGGGAGGCGGCAAGACACCGCCAAGGCGTCGCTGGAGACGGGAGGCCGGAGCCTTGGGGGCGGCGCTTGGGCCTAGAGACGCAGAGGAAGACGGATCGGGGGCGCCGCCTGGAGCCCTAGGGTTAGGGTGTGAGTTGTGTTGTTGTGTGACACTGTGACTGCGTGAGCCGTGAGGGGGGCCTGAGGCTGAGGCCTGAGGGCTGAGGGAATGACCGAGGGCCGCCTAGGGTTAGGGAATTATCGGTTATTTATTAATCAACCTTAAAACCGAATAAACCGAAAAACAATCGGTTATCTAAGGCATCTAACCGAATCGACAACCGAATTATTCGGTTTCGGTTATTTCGGTTTCGGTTTCGGTTATTTCGGATTCGGTTTTCGGTTTCCGGTTTATTTGCCCAGCCCTAGATATAGGCGGACACTACAGCCATGTGTTGCAAAACTGTGAAATGGGCTCGAGCATACATAACCGAATCGAGCATGATTGCTTTCCTTAGATGGTCCCGATACCACAGCCTCCCCTCATGGCAAGATCGAGGCACACCTATCGGTTCGACACAGGCCATGTAATCGGCGCAGAACTCGACGGCCTCTTCATTGCATAACCTTCGACAATGCTACCCTCCGGACGAGATCGATTCCAGTCGTAAGACTTGAGAATTCCCATGTACCTCTCGAGCGGGTACATGCTACGTAGAACACTTGCCCGCATATCTTTATCTCTGTCACAAGGTGAACAATGAGATGGACCATGATATCGAAAAATGATGGAGGGAAATACATCTCAAGATTACATAGAGTCATCACCACCTCGACTTGCGAGCATCTAGTCCTTCGATCGATGACCTTCGGCGATTGTGTTAAAGAAATAACACAGCCTAGTGATTGTCTCTCGGACCTTGACCGCAAAATACTTCTAATTGCGACGAGGAGCATCTGTGTCATCGACACATGACAATCATGAGACTTCATGCGGTTAATTTCAAATCTTGCAACTAAACAAGTCTCTTCATGTTGGAGGAGTAACCGAACGGAACTTTCACACCATGCAAGCAGCGCACAGTTCAGTTCTTTTCGCCTTTGACAGAGTATAACAAGCGAGTTCCAAATGCGTCGGCCTTTATCGGTCTCTTTCGGTGCTAATTCAGGTCTTATGCCCATATCGACCAAGTCAAGCCGTGCGTTGATACCATCCTTTGTTTTACCCTTAATGTTGAGTAAGAGACCAATCACGTTGTCACAGACATTCTTCTCTACGTGCATGACATCGATGCAGTGGCGAACTTCTAGGTGCTCCCAGTAAGGTAGGTCCCAGAATATTGATCTCTTCTTCCACATGCTCTTTTCACGGGTACTTGATTTACGTCCCTTTCCATACGCAACATCCAAATCCTTAAGAATGTCATGAACATCTCTCCCGCTCAAACGCCTTGGAGCTAAACCATTTTCGTTCCTTCCGTCGAAAAGTTGCTTCATCTTGCGATATGGGTGATTCCTCCGAAGGAACCTACGGTGACGCATGTACACGGTTTTGCGGGAGTGATTCAGCCATAAACTCTCGGTATCATCTAAGCGGTGAGTGCGAGCTTTGGTTCCTTTTGTACTCACGGCACGACAGTTAGCAAGGGCGGGGTAATCATTTATGGTGCGTAACAACAAGCGATTGCAAAGTAAAGTTCTCTCGTTTGTACGCATCCCATACGTGTACCGGTAACCCACGTGTTTTAGATCTTCCACCAATGGAGCTAGGTACACATCAATATCGTTCCCGGTGTTGTTTCGGTCCTTGGATAAGCATGCAGACAACAAAATGTACTTCCGCTTCATACACAACCAAGGAGGAAGGTTGTAGATACTGAGATTTACTGAGCCAAGTGCTATCTGCGCTTGCTCATGTTACCGAAAGGATTCATTCCATCATACTCAATCCAAACCTTATATTTCTCGGATCCGCACCGAATTATTGAAAGCTCCTGTCGATGTTTCTCCACTGGATGGAATCAGCAGGGTGCCTTAGCATTCCATCATTCTTACGCTCCTCAAAGTGCCAAAACAATAGTTTTGCCTCCTTTGGGTTCACAAACAAACGCTTCAAAAGGGGAATTACAGGCAGATACCATGCCACCTTAGCAGGAGGACCTTTTTTCACCTTAATGCTCTCGCCATCATCATCTGAATGACTCTTACGCTTGTACCGGGATGCGTTGCACACCGGACATATATGCAAGTTTGTGTACTCTTTGCGGTACATGATACAGTCGTTTGGACATGCATGTATTCTTTCTACTTCCATTCCCAAGGGACAAAGAACCTTCATGGCTTTGTAGGTGGTTGTCGGCAACTCGTTTCCCTCTGGAAGTATGTCCGCCAATAGACGTAACAGCGCTGTGAAACTCTTGTCGGACCAACCGTTGCTTGTCTTCAATTTGAGTAGTTCAAGCATGGATGATAACATTGTGTATTTCAACTTGCACCCTGCGAACAAAGGTTTCTCCGAGTCCTCCATCAAGCCCTGTAACTTTCCATATTCCCTGTCATCAAGGTTTCATACGCATCATGCAAAGACATCGATCAAATTGTCATCCTCGCAACTTTGTTCTCATCGGGCACAATCGATATGATCATCCGACATATCATTGACTTCGTCGACGATATTAACACTACTTGCTACTTCCTGTATATTATGCTCTTCACCATGACTGGTCCAACATGTATAGCCCCTTTTGAAACCCCTCCGAATCAAGTGTGATTCGATCTGCGCTGAGTTTCTAAACATTTTTAGATTTTCGCAATCAATGCACGGACATGACATGAATTGCACCCCCTTATTAAACATATTCTCATCTGCAGCTCTTTTGAAAGCGGAGACGCCATTAAGGTATTCAACACTAAATGCGGTTCTCGGTGTACATCCACTTTTCGATCCATCTCGCTACACATGTAACACTTAGTGTTAAATATTAAGTGCACTGTGTAGTGCGTATGCACACATTCTTAAACTAATTATGCAATTACATACCTTAATTACATCACAAAGAAATAATTAACACAATTCAAATTAATCTTCAATATAATAATGAAATTAGAACCCATTACTAATCTTAGATCACCAAAAGACTTGAATTGATCTATAAGCTAGATCTAAACAAATTTTAAATTCTATCCTTAACAAGCTAGCTAGCAACATCATGATTGAATATAATATTATGCAAATAGAACCATTACTAGCTAACCTTAGATCAAACAACCAACACATGGTTCTACAAGCTAGCTCTAAAAAAATCATCAAATTCCAAGCTAGATGTTGAATATAATGCAATTAAAACACATTACTAACCAAATATCACAAAAACAACATATGGATCCAGCTACAATTAAGCTAGATCTAATCAAACAATCTTTAAATTAATTCTCTCCTAACCAACCTAGATATTGAATTGGATGCATGCAATTAGAACTCATTACTAACCTTAGATCACCAAAAACAAATGAATTTAATATCACCCTTCGAAATCAATGGCCTTCTTTCACAAAATCGCCTCACTTCCACAGTCGCGAGTCTCAGTTTAGAAACCGAAACCCTATAAACGAAGTGGCTGGATCGAGACTCTGCTTATAGGTGAAATATCACGACGGTTTCTAAATGTAACGATCAGTAAAGATATTACGAGCGGTTGTGTTATATAACCATCTGTGATTTCACAAACGGTTTTACTTAGAAACCATCTGTAATGAGTCTTGTGGCAATCACTGATTTGTTATATTTAGAAACCGTCATGATATTCATTACATCACTGCATTTACCGTCATATAAAACCGTCTGTGATATATACACTAACGGTTTGAGTACATAACCGTCTGTGATGTTAGATATCATAGACGGTTTTTCGAAACCGTCTGTGATCGTACGTCTGATATAAGCCTCGCTGTAGTAGTGAGAGGAGATAAAGGAAGTGAGTGCTTACCTCACGACGGAGTTTGAGATGAAAGATTTGGGTAAAACCAAATTTTGCTTAGGCCTGCAGCTAGAGCATCTCCCAGAAGGAATTCTTGTTCACCAGTCGTGCTATACCCGGAAGGTATTGGAAAGGTTTAATATGGATAAATCATATCCCTTGAAAACCCCCATGGTCATAAGATCCCTTGAAGTGGATAAAGACCCATTCAGACCGAGGATGGAAAATGAGGAAGTCTTAGGACCTGAAGTCCCATATTTAAGTGCTATTGGAGCACTCATGTACTCCGCTCCAACCAGAAGACATTGGGCTGGTGTAAAGACTGTACTCAGATATCTCCAAGGTACTCAAGATCTTGGGTTGTTTTTTCAGAAGAACCAAGACTTGACCATGGTGGGATATACAGATGCTAGCTATCTGTCTGATCCCCACAATGCCAAATCTTAGACTGGTTTTGTGTTTCTCTGCGGTGGTACAGCTGTTTCCTGGCGGTCTTGTAAACAGACGTTGGTAGCAACTTCTACCAACCACTCAGAGATTATAGCCCTATATGGAGCCTCACGTGAATGTGTTTGGCTGCGATGTGTGATTGGCCATATCCAGAAGTCATGTGGCCTTAACACCATCGATACCCCCACAATTATCTATGAAGATAATTCTGCTTGTGTTGCACAAATGCAATTGGGTTATGTAAAGAGCAACATCACGAAGCATATTGCTCCTAAGTTATTCTATCCTCATGAACTCCAGAAGAGTGGTGAGACAAGGATCCTGCAAACTAAGTCATGTGAAAATCTCGCAGATTTATTCACTAAGTCCTTGCCTAAATCCACATTTCAAAGATATGTTAAAGACATTGGAATGAGAAGACTTAGAGAGATGCAGAGTTCAGGGGGAGAAAACCCTTGAATCATAATCCTTATTGAGATCCTGAAGATCCTAATAAAACCCTGAAGGTTATAAGTTGTACTCTTTTCCTTTTGTGAGTTTTCCTGAAGTTTTCTCACATAAAGGTTTTTAATGAGGCAACTAGTGCAACATAGCGTACAAGTGCAATGTACTCTTTTCTCCATCTCTTTTTTCTCATTGGGTTTTTGAGTGGAGTTTTTAACGAGACATATGCATTACGCGGTATTCGACCAAGGGGGAGTGTTGTGAGATAAGGAAACCTACACCAAATATGGTTAGGACTCTATCTCTTCCTAATGTGGTTGAATCTGAACTCTCTCTCTCTCTCACTGCTATATATATCGGGTGCCCCCTCATTGTAATTGATGGAATCAATAAAGCGAGAGAGAATTCCACCCCTATATTGTGTGTCTATTGTTCTTGCTCTCGTGATTGCATCTACTATTGGTGATTGTTCATTGGCGTTCTTCGACGTTTTACAACAATAAGGTCTATTTTTTGAATGGTCTTGTTTACACATATAAGATTTGCATGTAGATTTAATAAGACCTTTCCTTCTATACCCTTATTTATTTTCTCTCATCCACATGCATTTATTCATTACCACCCACACAAAGTATATCTTTCATCTTCCAAGACAATTAAGTGGGGGGGCATCTAACTCATTTTCTCTCGTATCTTTCTCAATTTCAACGCAACCTTAATTCTTGTGCAAAATCAAAATACGCCTTATAAAAAAACGGAGGAAGTAAATCTAAGAGATGGTTAATGAGAAATGATTATATAAATACTCCTATTAAAACACAATTATGTAACGGCTTTTAAAGCATTTATGTAGAAGTAGTGAGTGAAAACATGGTAATAAATACACTCTAGATTTCTTCAATGCATAAATATACTCAAAACAGATACTCGCAGGGCTATCAATAAGTATAGCTAAACATAGGGGGTGTTTAGTACAGGTTTAGCTCTACCAAAATCCGTTGAGTTAGTAGAGTAGGGTATTCTTAGCTCTAAAAATTTATGGAGTTAAAGTTGTGGGTACATTAAAAATGTTTAGGCGGGTTGTAACATCCCAAATTTTGGCTTTTATTCTATTTAATAATATTTTATTGCAATTTATGAATTTTGTGAATTTTTTGGATTTATTTGGATTTTCTGAGATTTAACTGAATTATTTTGAATTTAAACATATTGCCTTTTGTCAAGAAATAATTATAAGAAGAAAAGTTTAAAATAAAGTTTTATCAGAAATATTTTATTTAGGTCCAGGATGTCTCAAAGTATTTTTGAGATTTTTCTTGGAATTTTTAGAGTATTTTTATTACCATAAATAAATTGAATTATTTTCTCGTATTAATTTAAATAGAAAAACTTGGGGAAATCCTTGTGAACAGTAACGGGCCGCAGCCCATTACTGTTCGGACCGACCGTGAAACGGGAGGGGTAACGTGCGCCGTCGGATTGCCATCCAACGGACTATAAGAGGCCACGTCAATTATGGAAACCCTAGTAATCACAGACGTTAGATCTTTATCGCGCGGCTAACAGTAATCGGTACCGATTCGGAGTTGATCTTCTATCCGGACTGTCGGCTGAAGATCGCACGGTCACTAGTTGTCATCTCTGATTCGAATTGCGTCGCCGCCGTATCCGAGTCAAACACCGCCGCCGCCGCCTTACTTTCCAAAGTTCCAGCGCAACCGCGGGGTATTTAAGAGCCGGGCATGTCTCCCGAGGATCCCCACAAGTCGCCGCCCACCTCGTCTGCAGTTGCGTCGCCGGAGGAGCACGGAGGAAGCCGTGCGTGCTCGCCAAAGTTGCCGGAGAGTTCTTGTCGCATTCCGCCGTCGCCGGGGACTTCTTCCGCCGTGTGGGTTTCGGATTTGAACTCGTCGCATCGAGGCAAATCCGTTCCGCCGCTTCTTCGCCGCCGGAGCTCGCCAAAATGCCGTCGGGGTGGTCTTCGTCCCCAGCTCTGGTGCGCCAGCGCCGCCGCACTGCCATCGACGGAGCCGAAGCATACCAACCGCCGGATCGTCATCGGAGCGCCAGGAACAAGCCACGTCGCCTCGGTGAATAGCGAACCGCGCAGGTAAGTGTTAACCGTTAGATTTAGATCGGGCGGTCAGGATCGGGCCACGTTGTTTAGGGCAACAGTGTAGGGCTTGGGTAAAGATTGGCCGTTGGATTGAAATCGGGTGACCCGGGTTTCGCCACGTTATTTAAGTGCACAGTAAAGTGCTCGGGTAAGCATTGATCGTCAGATTTAGATCGGATGGCTGCAGTTTAGCCACGTCACCAATTTACCAGTAGTCGTTAGATTGGTATTCAATGGTCTAGATTAGGCCAAGTGTCGACCGTACTAAGCCGGCGCCATGCTGACGTCATAATCCGGATTTTTCTTTATAAAAATAATTCTGATAAATCTAGAAATTCAATTTAATTTATTTTCAAACTTCAAACCGCTATAACTTTTGCATACGACCTCCGATTGTGGTGATTCAAATTCCTAAAAATTTGTAAAATTGAGATCTATCCAATGGTGATTTTTATTTGAATTTTTGAGTTCATTTGTTCTTTGGTTTTGGTGTTTATTTGCTATTTCTTCTCGATTCGCGTAGACGTTGAATTATGCGAGGCTTCGGAGGAGGAATTAACAACTCAAGGGTTATTTCCAGAGCAAGACCAGGAACTTAAGCAAGGCAAGTTGTGCTTTGATCATGTTGCACCCATAGTTAGATTAGTTGCTATTTTGATTTACTTTATTGCATAATATTTTATGCGCACAAATGATTTCAACTTAAATTTAGGATTAGCTAATGTACCCTTTGAATTACACCCTACCTTGTTATTTGTATGCCATAATCCACTTGTCACCTTAGGTTGGTTTACTATAGTTGGTTAAATATAAAATCAACATGGATGGTTAGATCGGATTAGAATTGCTTAGCCATGCCACGTCATCACATGTTCATGGAATACTGATTATTAATCTTGACTAATGGAATACGGAACAATGATGTTAACTTGTGTGTCATGTGTGGTCACACAAAGAGATTGAGTTGTCGTGGCGGGGAGGTCACACAACGATGTTGATTTGTGAGTAGCACGTGGTGCTTGGTAACCAACCGGGGGTTAATCACTTTAGATTAAGGCAAGTGGAAGGGGCAAGTGTGCCAGGGTGGGCTCAGTGGAGCTGAGGGTATGTGCAAGTCTTGCTTTGATCAATCCTAAGGATTTAACCTTGCGAGTCTTTGACCTGAGTCAATCATGCAACCACATGTCTGTTATGGGGCAGCCTAGCTGACTAATTTGCAAATGCTTAGCTTGAGTGCTATCGTGGTGGTGTGAGTCCTGTGTGGGAGAAAACTCACATGGCGCAAGAGGGGGCCTGTTGTGGTGGTGTAACCCTTGATGTTGAAACCTCGTAGCACTTGGGTTAAGAGGATGTATTGTAAAGGCTTTGTTATAATCATTCGCCTGTGTGGTGCATGGTTGTATCATGTGGGTAAAGTGCATAATCTCTGCAGAGCGTACAAACTATTCGGATAGCCGTGCTCACGGTATTGAGCAAAGCTCGGGGATTACAGTCAAGGGTTAGTTAATTAAAATGGATAACAGTTTGGGATGGCAGGTTGCCAAGTGAATAATGGAACTTGATTTAGGATGGAAAACTTGGTTTATTTGAGAATCATTGAATCTATTTACTTGTTATTATTTGTTTTACTGTCTTTCAATCTATGTATTGTATGTGTTCTTAAATGCTGCTTTACTGCAAGTAAACCTTTAGCCAATCCTTTGGAATAAGCCTGCATATAGTTATATTAGTAATGCATTTTGTGCACAACTTGTTGAGTGCGGTTGTACTCACCCTTGCTTAAAACAACCAACAACAGTGGAGGAATCATCGCTATTATCAGAGGAGGACTTTCAGGTGGACACGAGTCGCTAGGCCAATCCTTGTCAGTCGCCTGTGGTGTGTTGATGGGACATCTACGTCTTTTTGCTATTCTTTCCGCTGCATTTGTTCAAGTTTACTTCTAGTCTAGCCCATGTGGCTGAATAATGTAAGTGGTCATAAGATCATACACTAGTTATATTCAGTAAATAATGTCTTATTATTCTTATCATTGTTGTAGTGACCCGAATTCGCCAATTCGGATCCACCGTGTATGCCGCACTATTCCCAGGATCAACGCTAGTGCACACGGCTTAACATCGGTAAGCATCACATCATACACCACGATAATGACAATAAGACTTCATTTATTTAATATAACTAACGTATGATCTTACGATCACTTACATTTATTCGGCCTCATAGGGCAAGACTAAGATAAAATAAGACAAATGCAATGAAAATTGTAGAAGACGAGTGACTCATCAAGACACCACAAAGCGATCGACAAGGCTTGGCCTAGTGACTCAAGGCCCACCGAAAGTCCTCCTCAAGCACAAAGTATGACTCCTCCATCGTTGTATGTGTTTGTAGGCAAGGGTGAGTATACAACATACTCAACAAGTTGTGCACAGAATGCAATTCTATCATAGCTATATGCAAGGCTTATTCCAAAGGAATGGCTAAGTGGTTCATAAGCAGTATGCAGCATTTTCAAACATAAACAATATGTAGATTGAAAAGACAATAAAACAAATAATAACAAGTAAGTAGATTCATTTATTCTCAAGTAAACCAAGTTTCCATCCTAAGTCAAATTCCTTTAACCATATGGCAACCTGCCATCCCATCCAATTGTTCATTTTAAATTAACTACCCCTTGACTGTAATTCCCGAGCATTGCTCAATACCGTGAGCACGGCTATCCGAATAGTTTGTACACTCTGCAGAGGTTATGCACTTTACTCCACACGATATAACCATGCACCACATAGGCGTAATGATTATAACAAAGCCTTTACAATGCATCCTTCTAACCCAAGCTACCCGCTAAGGTTTCAACATCGGGGCTACGCGCCACAACAGGTCTCTTGCGCCATGTGAGTTTCTGCACACCCGGACTCACACCACCATGATAGCACTTAAGTTAAGCATTTGCAAATTAGTCAGCTAGGCTGCCCTATAACAGACGTGTGGCTGCATGATTGACTCAGGTCAAAGGCTTGCAAGGTTAAGTCCTTAACTGACTGAGGCAAGACTAACCAGAGATGATCTCAAATATCCAAAACCAATAAAAACCAAATACGACCGCCCAGTTGCCACTCTTGGCCCACCACAAAACAATCTTGCCACTTGCCTCAGTCTAAATCATTTTCCCACCCCAATTGATTACCAAGCACCACGTGCTCTTCACAAATCAACATCGTTGCGTAACTCCGCTGTCACGACAACTCAATCTCTTTGTGCGACCACACATGGCCCACAAATTATCCTCATAGTTCCATATTCCATTAGTCAAGATTAATAAACAATATCTCATGAGCATGTGATGACGTGGCATGGCTAAGCATCTCTAATTCGGTCTAACCACCCATGTTGATTTTCTATTTAACCAACTATAATTAACCAACCTAGGGTGACAAATGGATCATGGCATACAACTAGCAAGGTAGGGTATAATTCAAAGGGTACGCTAGCTAATCCCAAACTTATGTTGAAATCATTTATACACATAAAATAACAAGTGATAAGGTAAATCAAAATAGCATGCAATCTAATTTATGGGTGCAACATGATCAAAGCACAACTTGCCTTGCTTAAGCTCCTGGTATTGATCTGAATATAATTCTTGAGTTGCAAATTCCTCCTCCGAAGCCTCGCACAATTCAACGTCTACGCGAATCGAGAAGAATAGCAAATAAACACCAAAACCAAGGAGCAAACAAATTCAAAAATTCAAATAAAAGCCACCATTAGAAAGATCTCAATTTTACAAATTTTCAGGAATTTGAATCACCTCAATCGGAGTTCGTATGAAAAAGTTATCGCAATTTGAAGTTTGAAAATCCTGAAAATAAACCCTAATTCATAAATCCGATTCTAGCGAATTATTTTTATAAAGGAAATTCGGGTTTTTCCCGCCCGATCGTACGGCTGCGACGTGGCTGATTATGGGCCATTGATCTGGTGATCGACGGCTCATGCTTACCGTGAGGTTTCCTATACACCCGAGCGGCGTGGCGCAATCTGGACCGTTCACGGTTGATCGGACGGCCGAGGTTCTTCCCAAGCTGCAATGGCTGGCGGTGGCGCTGAGTTGCCGGCGCTAAGGACGACGACCACCCGAACGGCGCTCCGGCGTGACTCCGGCGACGTGGAGCGGTGGATCCAACGCGGCGTGAGCTGGCGACTTCGAATCCGACTTCAACGCGGTGGAAGAAGTCCCTGGCGACGATGTGCACCCGCAAGAAAGCTTCGAAACTCCGGCGACGCGGTCTTGCGGTACTACGGTGGCTCTCCGGCGACGGCACATGAGGGAAACGGTGCGGCGCTGAGTGGTGATCATCGGGAGGGGGTCAAGGCCTCTATTTATACCGTGGGCGCGCTTATTCAAGGAAGGACAGCGGCGGCGAAGTTCAGATCCGAGACGGCTACGGCAGATACTTTCCAAACATTTTACGGTAACCCGGCGCCAGATTCCTCCTCGCGGCTATGCCATCCACGTTCGCTCGTTCGGTCGAGATGGCCAAGTCCCAATTAACACGTCGCGAGGCTTCACGCCATCACGGTCCGGATGCACGATGACTCGGTACCCCACGTCGACTCGATTTCTACTCCTTCACGTAAACCAAACGGCGTCGAACTCTCTCCACTGCTCGCCATCACGAAGCGAAATCCTTCTGATCACAAGGCGTCCTAGTCCCACGCGCAGAGTTCATGGCAAAACTCCTCGATGCCTCGACTTGATCGAGTTCCGTTGCTAGTTTTTCTTTTTTTTTAAAGAGTAATTATTAAAATTAATTTTGTTTATATATAGTAATATCGGGAAAAATCCAATAAAACTCTCAAGAATATTTATGAGACATTTTGAACCCGAATAACATATTTTCAGTCTAACTTTATATTAATTTTTATATATATATAACTTAGTTTCTACAAGAGGCCAAAATACTGATTTGAAAATGACTCCAAATAAACTGGATGAAAATCCAAGGAATTCTGAGAATAACAAATATGCACAAATGGCGGGTAATCACTATTAACTAAATATGAACGAAAATTTGGGATGTTACAATTGTGTATGATATGATGCTTTCCGATGTTAAGCTGTGTGCACTAGCATTGATCCTGGGACTAGTGCGGCGAAACACAGTGGATTCTAATTGGTGAATTCGGGTCCTTACAGAGGTGGTATCAGAGCATACTGACTGTAGGTCTTGGCCTTAGTGAGCATAGCAGTATCTTAGGGAGTCCAAAATTATTTTCTAAAGGAAAAACCACAAATTGCTTAATACAACACTCTCAACTCATTTTATTCTTCGCTCCTTACCCTTGCTGAAATCTACCTTAATTTTTTTTTCGGAGAGGCCATTTGAAGATGGAAAACTTATATATTTCTCTTATAAATAGATGAGGAGGGCACAGTCATATGTAGAGTGCGAGGGTGGTTACGCAACAGAGCTCTGGAGGGTGCTCCAAGTTTTGGGAGGTTTCGCCAAACCAACGTACCAAGGCCGAAGTTGGATCGTCAACGGAGCTACAAGAGGAATGGTGTGCAAGCTTCTGATCTACGCCAGAGGCGGTGATGAAGCAAGCCAACCTATCAGCATCACGGTGAGAAGGGCCACTTGGGAGATCGGTATCCAGGAGGCATCGCGACTTGCTCTACGGAGGATCTGCTACGACTACTACCACGAGCCGGAGGACACGGTGTTTCGACTCCACCCCATGGTTCGAGATGCTTGGCGTTCATACGTCACACGAAAAGAGGATGCTACTGTAGTGCACCTAGCACGATTTGCAGCTGCTCAAGAATCTCATGTCCACGACACCGATGCAGAATTAAGAATGGTCTATGAAGCACTCAGAGTTGCAGAGAAGGAACTGCACGAGACCCGAGTAGCTTACGAGGAGAGGATCATGGAGCTCGAGGAGGCATTACAAGAGGAAGGCCACGCTACACCGACATCATCAGAAGAGGCAGAATCGAAGGAGATGAAATCTGAGTCTAAGGAGCAACCAGCTGAAGAGCGTTGGGATCGATTTGTACCAGCGCCAGCTCATCCGCTAGTATATCCACCAGGAAGTTCCCGTGGGGGATGGCTCGAGGAGTGAGAGTCTTAGTTTAAGTAGAGACTCAAGTATTGAGTCGCGTCAATAGAATAGTCTTACCCAAATGTAATAGACGTTAAGGTTGAGTGTTTAGTTTGGATTTTAATGTTGCTGAGTGTGCAGTATGTGTTGCAAGCTTTTAGGCTTTTGCAAGCAACCATACCAAGTATAATTAATAAAGGATATAAAGTTGGGTTTAACCTATTTCCCCGCATTAGAGATTCTTGCATCTTATCTATGCTATTTCTACCTTACCTAATCCAAAAAGAACTCAGCAGATGGTGAACACTCGTGGTAACAATGGAGCGTCAGGAAGTGGCATTCGCCGGAATGACAGTTTCAATGAGGAAGCGTCACCGCAGCCAGCACCACCGGTAGACATGCGGAACTTAGGAGCTTTCTTAGCCGCGCAAACTCAGCTTATGCAAACAATGATGCAGCAAATGCAAAATATGACCAATCAAGCTGTAGGAAACAACAACATACAACAAGGCAATAATGGGCCGCGTTCTCATTCTAAGCTGTCAGACTTCATGAGAACCCGTCCACCAACATTCTCGGGCAATGCTAATCCTTTGGAGGCCGATGATTGGTTGAGGACCATCGAAAGGAAGTTGCATATCACACAGTGTGATGGCAACGAGAAGGTGCTGTATGCGTCACACCAGCTAGAAGGCACTGCCGCAGAATGGTGGGAAAACTATTGCGCAGCACATGAAGCCCCACAGGAGATTACTTGAGAAGAGTTTTCAGCTGCCTTCCGTCAGTATCATGTACCTGAAGGTATGATGGACCTTAAGAAAGAAGAATTCAGGGCTCTGAAACAAGGAGGCCAGTCAGTGGCAGAATACTTGAATAAGTTCACTCAATTGGCGCGATATGCACCAGAGGATGTGGCCACAGATAAGGCGAGACAGTCTCGTTTCTTGAAGGGTTTAGTTTCAGGATTACAGGTGGGACTGATCACCCACAACTTCCCTGATTTTCAGGAGTTGGTCAATAAGGCTTTGATTCTAGAGGATAAGCGTAAGGAATTAGGTGAAGATCGTAAGCGTAGGATGGCTAGTCAGGCAGGACGGCCTAATCATCTTAGATTAAGGATGACGCGCAGCAGTTTGCCAGAATTCAACCCCAGTGGACCAACAAGACATCAACTCCATCATCTCGCCCCACTAATCAAAATTTTCAAACACCAGCACCAGGAGGCAATACACCAGCAGGAAGTCAGCAGTCTGCTATTAAGAAATGCTTCTCTTGCAATGAGCCAGGACATTTTGCCAACAAGTGTTCAAAGAAGGGAAATGTTACTCCAGTTCACTTTAACCTGGCCACTACCCTAGCCAAAGCTCCAGTGACAAGAGGTAATAGAGTACCGGTGCAGTCAGGAGCATCGCCTCAGACAGTAGCGCATGGAAGAATCAATCACATCACGACAGATGAGGTCCAGAACGCCACAGACGTTGTGCTGGAAGAGTCCGACGTCGACGTCATCGCTGTTTCGCAAGAAGATGACTCTCTCTTCGCTAACCAAGATCAGGAGAGCGAAGATAGCTATCCAAGAGCCTGCAACCCTCCGTTTGATATCTGCGGTGAAGGCTGTGAAGAGGAAGACTAGCCGGATTTCTAGGATCGTGTTTTTCCAGTCATTGCTTTGTCTAAAGTTTAGTTGCCAGTTTAATGTCCCCGTTACTGTATGACCCACGGGTCCAAATTTTGTAATAATGGGATATGTAGGGCAGTGCTCTGAAATTACTTTTTAAGTTACTGCCTAGTCATAGTCCAAACTACTATGATCTGTGCGTACCAGCTATTGACCTAGCTTGAGTCATGAACATGATGAATAAAGTATTCATGGAATAGTTGGATAAATTTGAGGTTGTCTTCATAGACGATATTCTTGTGTACTCCAAGTCGGAAGAAGAGCACGCAGAACATCTAAGACTAGTACTGGAAAAACTACGAGAACAACAGTTGTATGCCAAATTCAGTAAGTGTGACTTCTGGAAGGAGAAGGTGGAATTCCTTGGCCATGTAATGACCGCTAAAGGAGTTGCCGTGGACCCAAGCAAAGTAGAAGCTATGATGAATTGGGAGTAGCCAAAGACAGTTACCCAGATCCGTAGTTTCCTAGGAATGGCGGGATATTACCGTCGATTCATAGAAGGATTCTCGACGATTGCGAGACCTCTTACGCAATTGTTGAAGAAAGAAAAGAAATTTGCATGGAGGCCAGAGTGCGAAAGGAGTTTTGAGGAGTTAAAGAAACGATTGACCTCTGCACCTATATTGGTATTGCCAGATGTACAGTGCAGTTTTGACATCTATTGTGATGCATCAAGGCAAGGTCTTGGTTGTGTGTTAATGCAGAATGGCAGGGTTGTAGCCTACGCGTCTAGGCAATTGAGACCGCATGAAGGAAATTATCCGACGCACGATCTGGAGTTAGCAGCCGTAGTGCATGCTTTAAAGATATGGCGTCATTATCTCATTGGCAATAGATGTGAGATATATACGGACCATAAGAGCCTAAAGTACATATTCACCCAGTCAGATCTTAACATGAGGCAAAGAAGATGGCTAGAATTGATTAAGGATTATAACGTTGGAATCCATTATCATCCTGGAAAAGCTAATGTGGTAGCCGATGCCTTAAGCCGTAAAAACCACAGCGTGACTTCGTTGGTAGCAAGCGATCAACCGGAGTTGTGTGAGGAATTTCAGAAATTGAGATTAGAAGTTGTGCCGCAAGGATTTTTAGCTGCCTTAGAAGTAAAGCCAACCCTAGAGGATCAAATCAGAGAGGGGCAAAGTAAAGACGAGAGGATCAGCAAGATCAAGTCCAAGAAAGAGGAAGGTTTAGCAGAAGATTTCACCATGGATGAACAAGGAACTCTGTGGTTTAAAAGTCGAATCTGTGTGTCGGACGAAAAGGAGCTTAAGCAATTAATTCTAGAAGAAGCACACGATTCTAAGTATTCCATTCATCCAGGAAACGCCAAGATGTATCAAGACCTTAAAAAGAGATTTTGGTGGCCAAGTATGAAGCGTGAAGTTGCAGAGCATGTTGCATTATGTGATGTGTGTCAGAGGGTAAAGGCGATGCATCAAAAGCCTGCAGGATTGTTGCAGCCATTGAAGATTCCCGAATGGAAATGGAAGAAATTGGTATGGATTTTATCACTGGGTTGCCCAAGACTCAGAGGGGATATGATTCCATATGGGTCATCATTGATCGGTTGACCAAAGTTGCTCACTTCATTCCAGTGAAGACAACTTATTCCGGGGATCAATTGGCAGAGCTATACATGTCAAGGATTGTGTGTTTGCATGGTGTGCCTAAGAAAATTGTATCAGATCGGGGTACCCAATTTACCTCAAGATTTTGGGATAAATTGCATGAAGCAATGGGGACCCGTTTGAATTTCAGTACCGCTTATCATCCGCAGACAGATGGCCAAATAGAGAGAGTTAATCAGATTTTAGAGGATATGTTGAGAGCATGTGCGACATCTTATAGTACATCTTGGGATAAATGCTTGCCATATGCAAAATTCAGTTATAACAACAGTTATCAAGCTAGCTAGCAAATGTCGCCATTTGAAGCCTTATATGGTCGAGCTTGTCGTACCCCGTTAAATTGGAGTGAGACGGGGGAGCGTGCGGTGTTTGGGCCTGAGTTGCTCAGAGAAGCCGAAGAGCGGGTTGCTATGATCAGAGAGAGACTGAAAACAGCACAGTCAAGGCAGAAGGGCTATGCTGACAATCGCCACCGAGATCTGAGTTTCGAACCCAATGATTTTGTGTATCTCAAAGTCACTCCCCTGAAAGGTGTAAAAAGATTCGACGTCAAAGGAAAACTTGCACCTAGATATGTGGGACCATTTAAGATTTTAAGCCGTCGAGGAGAGGTTGCGTATCAGTTGGAGTTGCCACAGTCGTTAGCAGGAGTTCATGATGTGTTCCATGTTTCACATCTTAAGAAATGTCTCAGAGTACCAGCAGAGCAGACGCCGTTAGAAGCAATTAAGTTGCAGGAGGATCTAACATACAAAGAGCAGCCAATCAAAATTTTGGATGTAATGGAGCGTAGGACCAGAAACAAGTCTACTCGCTTTTGCCGAGTTCAATGGAGTAACCATTCAGAAAATGAAGCCACCTGGGAGCGCGAGGAAGATTTGAAGGCAGAATTCCCAAACCTATTCTCTAGTCAGCCCTAAATCTCGGGGTCGAGATTCCGTTAAGGGGGGGAGGTTTGTAACATCCCAAATTTTGGCTTTTATTTTATTTAATACAATTTTATTATAATTTATGAATTTTGTGTATTTTCTGGATTTATTTGGATTTTCTGAGATTTAATTGAATTATTTTGAATTTAAACATATTGCCTTTTGTCAAGAAATAATTATAAGAAGAAAAGTTTAAAATAAAGTTTTATCAGAAATATTTTATTTAGGTCCAGGATGTCTCAAAGTATTTTTGAGATTTTTCTTGGAATTTTTAGAGTATTTTTATTGCCATAAATAAATTGAATTATTTTCTTAGATTAATTTAAATAGAAAAACCTGGGGAAATCCTTATGAACAGTAACAGGCCGCAACCCATTACTGTTCGGACCGATCGAGAAACGGGAGGGGTAACGTGCGCCGTCGGATTGCCATCCAACGGACTATAAGTGGCCACGTCAATTATGGAAACCCTAGTAATCACAGACGTTAGATCTTGATCGCGCGGCTAACAGCAATCGGTACCGATTCGGAGTTGATCTTCTATCCGGACCGTCGGCTGAAGATCGCACGGTCACTAGTTGTCGTCTCCGATTCGAATTGCGTCACCGCCGTATCCGAGTCAAACACCGCCGCCACGCTTTACTTTCCAAAGTTCCACACACCGCGGGTATTTAAGGGCCGCATGTCTCGAGGATCCCCACAAGTCGCCGCCCACCTCGCTCAGAAGTTGCGTCACGGAGGAGCACGGAGGAAGCCGTGCGTGCTCGCCGAAGTTGCCGGAGAGTTCTTGTCGCATTCCGCTGTCGCCGGGGACTTCTTCCGCCGTGTGGGTTCCGGATTTGAACTCGTCGCATCGAGGCGAATCCGTTCCGCCGCTTCTTCGCCGCCGGAGCTCGCCAAAACGCCATCGGGGTGGTCTTCGTCCCCAGCTCTGGTGCGCCAGCGCCGCCGCACTGCCATCGGCGGAGCCAAAGCATACCAGCCGTCGGATCTTCATCGGAGCGCCAGGAACAAGCCACGTCGCCTCGGTGAATAGCGAACCGCGCGGGTAAGTGTTAACCGTTAGATTTAGATCGGGCGGTCGGGATCGGGCCACGTTGTTTAGGGCAACAGTGTAGGGCTTGGGTAAAGATTGGCCGTTGGATTGAAATCGGGTGACCCAGGTTTCACCACGTCATTTAAGTGCACACTAAAGTGCTCGGGTAAGCATTGATCGTCCGATTTAGATCGGATGGCCGCACTTTAGCCACGTCACCAATTTACCAGTAGCCGTTAGATTGGTATTCAATGGTCTAGATTAGGCCAAGTGTCGACCGTACTAAGCCGGCGCCATGCTGACGTCAGCTGACGTCATAATCCAGATTTTTCTTTATAAAAATAATTCTGATAAATCTAGAAATTCAATTTAATTTATTTTCAAATTTCAAACCGCTATAACTTTTGCATACGACCTTCGATCGAGGTGATTCAAATTCCTAAAAATTTGTAAAATTGAGATATATCCAATGGTGATTTTTATTTGAATTTTTGAGTTCATTTGTTCTTTGGTTTTAGTGTTTATTTGCTATTTCTTCTCGATTCGCGTAGATGTTGAATTGTGCGAGGCTTCGGAGGAGGAATTAACAACTCAAGGGTTATTTTCAGAGCAAGACCAGGAACTTAAGCAAGGCAAGTTGTGCTTTGATCATGTTGCACCCATAGTTAGATTAGTTGCTATTTTGATTTACTTTATTGCATAATATTTTATGCATACAAATGATTTCAACTTAAATTTGGGATTAGCTAATGTACCCTTTGAATTACACCCTACCTTGTTATTTGTATGCCATAATCCACTTGTCACCTTAGGTTGGTTTACTATAGTTGGTTAAATATAAAATCAACATGGATGGTTAGATCGGATTAGAATTGCTTAGCCATGCCACGTCATCACTTGTTCATGGAATGTTGATTATTAATCTTGACTAATAGAATATGGAACAATGATGTTAACTTGTGTGTCATGTGTGGTCACACAAAGAGATTGAGTTGTCGTGGCGGGGAGGTCACACAACGATGTTGATTTGTGAGTAGCACGTGGTGCTTGGTAACCAACCAGGGGTTAATCACTTTAGATTAAAGCAAGTGGAAGGGGCAAGTGTGCCAGGGTGGGCTCAGTGGAGCTGAGGGTATGTGCAAGTCTTGCTTTGATCAATCCTAAGGACTTAACCTTGCGAGTCTTTGACCTGAGTCAATCATGCAACCACATGTCTGTTATGGGGCAGCCTAGCTGACTAATTTGCAAATGCTTAGCTTGAGTGCTATCGTGGTGGTGTGAGTCCTGTACGGAGAAAACTCACATGGCGCAAGAGGGGCCCTGTTGTGGTGGTGTAACCTTCGTTGAAACCTCACGGTAGCACCGATTAAGAGGATGCATTGTAAAGGCTTTGTTATAATCATTCGCCTGTGTGGTGCATGATTGTATCATGTGGGTAAAGTGCGTAATCTCTGCAGAGCGTACAAACTATTCGGATAGCCGTGCTCACGGTATTGAGCAAAGCTCGGGGATTACAGTCAAGGGTTAGTTAATTAAAATGGATAACAGTTTGGGATGGCAAGTTGCCAAGTGAATAATGGAACTTGATTTAGGATGGAAAACTTGGTTTATTTGAGAATCATTGAATCTATTTACTTGTTATTATTTGTTTTACTGTCTTTCAATCTATGTATTGTATGTGTTCTTAAATGCTGCTTTACTGCAAGTAAACCTTTAGCCAATCCTTTGGAATAAGCCTGCATATAGTTATATTAGTAATGCATTTTGTGCACAACTTGTTGAGTGCGGTTGTACTCACCCTTGCTTAAAACAACCAACAACAGTGGAGGAATCATCGCCGTTATCAGATGAGGACTTTCAGGTGGACCCGAGTCGCTAGGCCAATCCTTGTCAGTCGCCTGTGGTGTGCTGATGGGACTTCTACGTCTTTTTGCTATTCTTTCCGCTGCATTTGTTCAAGTTTACTTCCAGTCTAGCCCATGTGGCTGAATAATGTAAGTGATCATAAGATCATACACTAGTTATATTCAGTAAATAAAGTCTTATTATTCTTATCGTTGTGTATGATATGATACTTACCGATGTTAAGCTATGTGCACTAGCATTGATCCTGGGACTAGTGCGGCGAAACACAGTGGATTCGAATTGGTGAATTCGGGTCCTTACACGGGTTATCTTGTTTACATTTTAGACTAAAAATATAAACTTAATTCACTTTATTTTAGCCTACAAGCTCCAGATCTGAGATGGAACTGAAATATGAAGCTTTACCATTCATCTCCTGTTGATAAAGAGTGTTAGTACACTAGCTAGGCATTGTCTACTTTAGCTGAATAGGTGAATGGTGTATTTACTGTGAGACTTTTGTAAAAAATTCGCACAAAACAAAGCTTACCGTGGGGTAGGTCCATACAAAGTTGTGACACCTTAAAATTCACATATTTTTAGTTTAATTATTATTTAGAATTTTCTTACATTTTTTTATGGATTTTATGAAACATTTTTGCCATTTTCTGTTTTTAAAAAAAAGAAATTCTGCAGAAAATTTATAATTTTAAAAATTTCGAAAATAATTTCATTTGGTTCAAAATATTCTAAAGTATTTTGAGAATTTTTCTAGGATTTTTAGAGCTTTTTTCTATTTTTACCAAAATAGTTTTTCTCTTAGCTCAAAATAATTAAAAAAAAAACTGACAGTGGCACCGGACCTCACTGTCAGGAGCATCTTCAACCTCAGCCCGTTTCTCTACCCTCCATGAACGGAAAATAGAAGCTTCAAAATCTTCACAATTTAAGTATAAAAAATTCAGGAAAAATCATATCCAGATTCCTCATGATCTGCTCTTTCCATCCATAGCCATTATTGCTCCAATCTTGTGCTTAATTTCTGGCATTTTGCTCATATCTGAATCAACACAAAATTGAAGTTTCCATGTCTACTCTTACTCCTCTCAGCTATAAAACACACCCTGAGAACCCTCTCCTACCTTCACAAATCATTCCCGTGTTCATAGCCTCCAAATTTCACAAGGTTTGAGCCCTCCTTGTTCTCCTCATTTTTCTCTGGCCGTGCACCGTTTTTCCAGCTGCCACCGACTAGTAGCGGCCCGACCGGCCGCCCCCCGGCCTCTCCCCCCTTGCGCCATGGAAAATGATAGAGCTCTTGCTCTCTGTTTTTTCCAAACTGTGCGCAGGCATAAGAAAAAAAATCAGAGGGAATAAAAGCAAGGAGAGAGATTATCCTTCGAGGAAAAAATAGAAAAAAAGGGATAGAAAAATAGAGGGAAAATTTTAGAAAATTTTGAAATCTAAATTTTGACTCCAAAAATTTTTATTTGGAAAAGAAATTTTAAAAATTCAAAAATCATTTCATTATTATTTCACGCGATTATAAATCTTCCAGGTGCCCATTTTCGCCCGTTCTAACTCCGGTTTGCTCCGTTTTTCTTTCCAAATTCATATAAAATCTCAAATTTCTTCTTTATGCTAGTTTGTTATTTTATTGAACTTATTTGGATTTTATTTAAAATTGGTTGTTTTTCGTGTATAGATTTCGGATAGTCAGAACTAGTGTTCACAATTTCGTCGAAAACCGCTCGAAAACCGCGAAAACCGACCTTACCGCGACGGTTCGAAACTCAAAATCGCTCGGTAAACCGTTCTAATTAAAAAGAAAATTTAAAATTTAAAAATTTGAAAAATTTATGTGAGCGTTTTTCGCTAAAACATGGTTTTTCGTCAAAAACCGTTCAAAACCGTTTTCGAAGAACATTCAAATGGCTGGGTCGGTTTTCGTCAAAAACCGAGCGGTTTTTCGAGAAAACCGAGCGTTTTTTCGTGAAAAACCGCAGTTTTCGTTGAAAACCGAACGGTTTTCAATTTTTTCAAATTTTTTTCAAATGTTTTTGATTTTTAAACCTTTCGGTTTTTGACGGTTTTCGAGCGGTTTTTCGAGCGGTTTTAGTGAAAACCGTACCGTGAATTTCGAGCCGGTTTTTTAAATTCGGTTTTTTGAACCCTGGTCAGAACGGTTCACTGTTGACGATCTCGAGCTTGAACCCTTCGACCGAGGCAAGTCACACCCTTGAATATGTTGATCCCAAAATTTAAAATTATATTTTGATTTAAATTATTGCGTGCATAGTTTTATCAATTTATTTAAATCCCAATTTTAAATGATTAGTTAGTCCTAATTGTTATGACCTCAATTTACTTCGAAATATTTGTACCTTGTCACCTTAGAGTAAAATATCACTTGTTGATATATTATTGTAGTATTAACTAGTGCTATATAGTAAATGGCTTAGACATGTTTAGACATAAATTTATGACTTTTTGGGGATTTATGCCAAAACAAGATTTATGTTGAAAATAAAGCTGTTTATTGGTGTCGGTGCACTATGGGATATTATGAAAGATGATGTTATTCAAAAGAAAGTGAAAATGTGATTTAGAACGGGCGACAATGGTTGACTAGTGGGTGCGTGAGACACAGGGGTTGTGAAAGTTCGCTTAGTCGATTAAGAACCGGTCTGTGTTACGCTGAATATAAAGTCTTGCCGTACTACCATAAGTCTGGAATGGGACGAACCTAGCTATCCGTATTGCGACATACCATGGGCAGTCATGCCATTAGGTTGAAAGTGGCAGTGAATGTAAGGCTGCCACTCGGCGTAAGAGGGGGCTTCTAGACTGTGCGGTTTTAACCCTACCAGTGGTGAAATCTTAGCGGGCATGACTACATGGATAGAGTTTTATAAGAGCCTTGTCGTGATTTTCTGTGTTGACACACCAAAGGAAGTGTGTATTTGGGCAAAAGGATATAATAATGTCTTATGGGTAAAGTTATACAACTTCTGCAGAGTGTAAAACTAATCGATTAGCTGCGCTCGCGGTCATGGGCATGCCGAGCAAGCCTTTCACGGAGTAGACTTTAGATTTCAAAATGTTTTTTTAGAAAAGTGGTTTATATGTGGAGAAAGTCCACATGGGAAATTTGGGATAAAACTCCGGGTTGGAGCCTGTGCTGAAAATTGGATTAAAACTCAATTTTTTACTATATCAATTACACGTTGAAAATTAATTATTGTATTTGAAATATTGATTTATGCTCAAATGAACCATATTATGCCTTCCTTTGTGACCCTTCATTGATACTATATTTACTGTGTGACTTGTGGAGTACTTTTGTACTCACTCTTGCTTACTCTATTTTTTTGGAGTATCTCTACGATGGTGAGGACCAAGATAATTAGATCGCTGCCCCAGTTGATTGCCTGTAGCGAATCTATTGGGTTCTACTATTGGTTTTATTCTACTTCCGCTGTAATATTTTATTTGGCCTGCGTGCCATAATTATTGTAATTATTTGGCCTCTGTGCCATAATTATTGTAAACTCTAAATATTAATAAAATGCAATGGATATGTTGTGATATCATCTTTGTTGTGTGTACTAGTTTTTCCTGAACTAGTACAGTATACATAGAGGATTTCAAAAGTGTTTTTCCGGGGTTCGACATAATTTTTGTTCACACTTTGTGTAAAATGGTTAACTTGGATATGTTGCGTTTGGATCCATCAGACATTATATACTACTACAACTCATTTTAGACAAGTAATATGAGATTAATCACACTACCGCTCCATATATAGGGAAAACACTTGTCCCACTTAACACCATAGGTCAAGGCACATGCTCTTAGCATATCTTCAAGAATCTGGTTCACACGCTCAGTCTATCCATCGGTTTGAGGGTGATAAGCAGTACTGAACCTGAGATGAGTCCCCATAGCTTCATGCAAACTCTTCCAAAAACGAGAGGTAAATTGGGTTCCTCTATCGGAGACAATCTTCTTAGGCACTCCATGAAGGCTGACAATCCTTGACATATATAATTCTGCCAATTTATCCCCCGTGTAGGTTGTCTTAACTGGAATGAAGTGAGCTATCTTAGTCAATCGATCCACTTTCACCCAGATCGAATCATAACCTGCTTGGGTCTTAGGAAGTCCGGTAATGAAATCCATACCAATCTCTTCCCATTTCCACTCGGGAATTTTCAATGGCTGAAGCAATCCTGCTGGTCTCTGATGCTCTACTTTCACCTTCTGACAGACATCACAAAGAGCAACATACTCTGCAATCTCACGCTTCATACTAGACCACCAATACCTTTCCTTGAGATCTTGATACATCTTGGTACTCCCAGGGTGTATGGAGTATAAAGTCTCATGTGCTTCTTTGAGTAACAGCTCCTTGAGCTCTTTCTGATCAAGTACACAGATACGATTCTCATACCAAATAGTACCCCTTTCATCTTCAGTGAAACCTGGGGCTTTTCCTTTCTTCATATTACTCTTAATCTCTTTGATATCAGCATCATCAACTTGGGCTTCTCTAATCTGATCTTTCAGCATTGGGCGTACTTCCAAGGTAGCTAAGTAACCTTCTTGAACCACTTCTAGACTAAGCTTCTGAAATTCCTCATAGAGAGCTGACTGACTTTCCTTAATTATCAAGGTATTGCAGTAGCTTTTTCTACTCAAAGCATCAGCTACGACATTAGCTTTGCCTGGATGATAATGAATTCCAATGTCATAGTCCTTGATCAACTCCAACCATTTTCTTTGCCTCATGTTGAGATCGGCTTGGGTAAAAATGTATTTCAAGCTCTTGTGATCAGTGTAAACCTCACAGCGATTACCGATAAGGTAATGATGCCAAATTTTTAAACCATGCACTACGGCAACCAATTCCAAATCATGGGTTGGGTAGTTGACTTCATGTGGCCTTAATTAACGCGAAGCATATGCCACAACCTTCTTATCTTACATCAGCACACAACTGAGTCCTTGACGGGAAGCATCACAGAATATCTCAAAATCCTTTCTGATATCTAGCAAAATAAGTACTGGGGCAGTTGTCAAACACTTCTTTAGCTCTTGAAAACTTCGCTCACACTCTGATGTCCAAGTAAATTTCTTCTCCTTTTTCAAAAGCTGAGTGAGCGGTCTAGCTTTTCTAGAAAAACCTTCTATGAAACGGCAATAATATCCCGCCATTCCAAGGAAACTTCTAACTTGGGTTACCGTCTTGGACGACTCCCAATTGAGCACGTCTCGCCCTTTACCAGGGTCAACAGTGACTCCTTCCGCTGATATGACATGACCTAGGAAAGCAACTTCTTTCATCCAGAACTCACATTTACTGAACTTGGCATAGAGTTGATGTTCTCTTAGCTTCAGCAATACTTTTCGTAAGTGATCCTCATGTTCTGCCTCACTCTTGGAATAGACCAGAATGTCATCAATAAAGACTACGACAAACTTGTCTAGATATTCCATGAATACTTTATTCATCAGAGTCATGAAATAGGCAGGGGCATTGGTCAAACCAAAAGACATCACAATATACTCATACTGTCCATACCGGGTCACAAAAGCTGTTTTGAGTATATCCTCTTTACGAATCTTCAACTGATGGTAACCTGACCTCAAATCAATTTTTGAGAATGCTCCTGCTCCTTGAAGTTGGTCAAACAAATCATAACTTCTTGGCAGAGGGTACTTAATCTTGATGGTGACCTCATTTAAAGCACGATAATCCACACACATTCTCTGAGTTCCATCTTTCTTTTCAACTAGAAGAACTAGGGCTCTCCATGGTGAAGAATTTGGTCTAACAAAACCCTGATCTTGCAACTCTTTGATCTGTCTCTTCACTTCGGCTAACTTATTAGAAGGCATCCTATACGGTCTTTTGGAGATGGGTGGTGTTTCAGGAACTAGCTCAATCAAAAATTCTATGTCTCTATCCGGTGGCATCCCGGGCAACTCATTTGGAAACACATCAGGAAAATCTCTAGCAATTGGCACATCTTCCAAATTTATTCCTTTAGCACTACAGACCTTTATCTCTTCGGACTGATCTGCGGCAGCTTGAAACTTTAACTTAGCTCCATCTGGACTGGTTAAGGTGATCTCTCTATTTCCACAATCCAAAACTGCTTGGTTCTTGGAGAGCCAATCCATTCCTAGGATCACATCTAGGGACTTGGTGTCTAAGACAATGAGGTTGGCTAGAAATTCTACCCCTCCGATTAATATCTTAACTTCGGGGCAGCCTTGGTTCGTATTCAAATCCGAACTAGGTGATTGCACCAATAAAACAGTTTTCAAAAGTCTTATTTTTAAGTGATGATTTGCAGCAAAACTCCGAGAAACAAACGAATGCGTAGCTCCAGAATCAAACAAAACCATGGCAGATGCTGAGTTGACTAGGAGCTTACCTAGTATGACGTCTGGTGCAGCCTGGGCATCTTCAGTGGTGACATGATTCACACGACCTCTTCCAACAGGTAGGGTCCTGGTAGCTTGATTGGGAGTCTGAGACGCTCCACGTTCTGCTCCTGGCGCGGGGCTCTTGGCTGGTATTGATCCCAGGTTAAAACGAACTGGCGTCACAGCTTGCTTCCTGGGGCAATTGTTGGCATAGTGACCACGCTCATGACAATTGAAGCATGTGACTCCTGCAGCTGGATTGCTAGTCCTCTGAGGTGGATTGCTATTGGCGCTAAAGTTGGGGTTTCCTGAAGGAGCTGGGCAAGGCGCTGGTGCAGGTGTCCTGAATGCTGATGCAGTAGTGAAATGAGCAGGCTGTTGAGCATTGGTCCTGGCTTTCTGCGGATGATTCTGATGAGCTCCATGTTGTATCATCTTCCTCTTGTGGGACTCATCTAACTCACGACGAGACTCCTCAATGAGCATAGCTTTGTCCACCAAATGCTGGAAATCTGCATAGTCGTTGCCAATGACTTGCACCTTTAAACTTGGGTTGAGCCCATGCTTGAACCTCTTCTGGCGAGCATCATCTGTCGCTACATCTTTTGGGGCATAGCGAGCAAGTTGAGTGAACTTATTGAGATATTCACTCACTGACATCCCTTCTTGCTTGAGCTCTCGAAACTCAATCTTCTTCATCTCCACCTTTCCATCAGGGATATGGGAGTGGCGGAAAGCAGCTGAAAACTCTGCCCAAGTGATGGTTTGGGGGTCATCATGGGCGGCAATGTAGTTCTCCCACCATTCAGCGGCGGTGCCCTCTAGCTGATGAGTGGCATATAGAACTTTCTCATGATCGGTGCACTAAGCAATGGCAAGCTTCTTCTCAATAGAGCGAATCCAATCATCTGCATCCAATGGTTCTGAAGAGTTGGAGAAGGTAGGCGGACGAGTCCTCATGAATTCTGCTAACTTGGACTGCGGGCGAGCTTGAGGAGGTGCGGCATCAGCAGCTTGACTTTGCTGGTTCAACAAATTAGCCAGAGCAACTGCAGTCTGGTTCTGCTGATTCATCATACTATTCATGTTCCGCATCATTGTGTTCATAAGTTGAGTTTGGGCTGCCAAGAAATGCCCCAAGTTCTGATCCGTCACTACAGGAGGTGGTGGTGGTGGTGGTGGGTTGGCACAAGCACTGGCATTAGCATTGGCATTGGCATCCACTGGTGAACTACGGCCGGCTCCAGAACGAGTGTCAGCCATCTGCAACGCAGCACAAGGGTTTGATAGGTAAGAGGGAAAAGCAATAGACAAGTGGTAAGGTCATCTAGGGGAGAAGGTAATACCCAAGGACAAAAGCCAACCAAAGGCATAGCCGAAAAGGCTACAAAATAAAGAGGCAAATAAAGCTTTCAACTTAAGGTATGGTTGCAACACCATGCTTGAGGCAAGTGTACACCATACCCGGCACACAAGCAATGAAAATCCTAATATACGCGCACTAAACGTAACTAAACCAAAAAGAAATGGTATGCTCAAATCCATGGAGCACCACTACCTATCTTATATGGTCGTCTTCTCGGACATACTCTTCGACGGCTTGATCCACGTCTCCCTTGATTTGATTCCTTGCAGAGATTCAAGGCTTTTAAGAAGTTTCATGAGATAAGGTCAATTTAAATTCCAAAGCAATGTTTCAGCAAAGGAGAGGAATAAGAACCTAAGAATAAGATGAAAAGAGACAAACTATTAAATACCAATTTGTTGGTTTGATTTACAAAATAATTTTGAAGACCATGCTAACTAAGAGAGCGACCTACAGTCGATATGGCTCTGATACCATCTCTGTCGGGACCCGGATATGCAAATTTGAAACCCTCTGTGTATTCTGCACTAGTCCAGAATCACGCTAATGCACACAGTGGAAACATAGATGACAAATCATTCCATACATCGAAATAACTAACAAGAAGCAATTATTATTGAATAAAGCAAGCAACCTTATGGTCAAGGTTCATACACCAATGCCACTTGGCTTAAGAAACAAATAAAACTGTTGCAGTAGAAATAAAATAACTTGGGCCATTCGACATACCACAAGCAATCGTCTGGGGAAACGCCATCCTAGTCGACGTAGTCTTCATAGTACTCCTCTTGATACTCATTACCTGGTCCTTCCTCAGCAACTGAACAACAAGAGCGTAAAGCCAAGAGTACAAAACGTACTCAACAAGCCGTAGGGAAATGATGCAATATATTCATGCACGGCTTGACAAAGGATAGTCATATGGTTCATTTGCAGAAAGCAATAATTTGAATTTAAATACAATAAATAGATTAAAGGCAAATTGATAAAAATAAAATAAATAACTGGTAAATCAATGGTAGATAACATGAACAGAATGGTGAGGCATCACCCTACGTCATTCGAAACAAGTATCAACCACACAATTCAACAGTATAGCTATAGACCACAAAACAACAGTGAACTCCCCGTTCACATCCCAACAATTCCACATTTCAAGAAACACTCTATACCCCGTGTGAAATCCCCGGGCTTGTCCATGACCGCGGACACGGCTATTCGAATAGTTTTACACTCTGCAGAGGTTGTACAGTTTTACCCACAAGACATGATCATCCCATAGTGCCAAGCGCTACGAACACACTTCCTTTGGTGTGTCGGCAGAGAGATCACTACAAAGCCTTTACAATGCTAAAAGGACAGGGGATGTCGCCTAGAGGGGGGGTGAATAGGCGAATTATAAATTTAAACTAAATTGCAGCGGAATACAGAACCTTCGGAATGTCCGAATAATACTCCGGACAGTCCGAATAGTTCGGATAGTTCGAGGTTGTATTCGGATATTCCGAACTTATTCGGATAGTCCGAGAATCAATTCGGATATTCCGAATGCTCCAGAGCACATAGCTCGCAAATACTAGATCTAAGCTATTTGGGGGATATTAAACACACCAAATTAAACTAGCTAGCCTAGAATACCGAATCAAGTCAAGATCTAGAGGAATATTCAATAGAAAAGTAGATCGAGCAATTTCAATATTCAAAATCAAGTACTCTAGCAAGAATAAGAAGTAAGCATAAAGACAATGATTTTTCACCAAGTTCGGATCCTTGAGGATCCTCGTCTCCGCTGAGGCGGCTCGGTCACACTTGAGTCGGGTCTCTTTCAACCCTCTTACTCCGGTGTTGCACAAATGCACTCGCCGGTTTCAACTCCTTTGACGCTTGAGCCGGGTCTCTTTCAACCCTCTTCCTCCCGGTGTTGCACAAATGCACTCGCCGGTCTTCACTTCTTTGACTCCTTCCCTTGCGAGGCGGAATCTGCCTTCACAAACTTCCCACTACCAACCACACAAAGTACCGGTGGCTCGAGGCGACCTCCTAGCCGCCTAGGAGTCCTCAACCTCCAAGAGTAACAAATGCTCACGAAGAACAAACTTGGAGATGACCTCAAGTGCTCAAACAACTCAAATCTTACTCAACACACTCCTCTTCCAACTCTCCTCAACACACTCCTCTTCCAACTCTTCTCAACCCTTCTCACTAAGGGATCACTTAGATCTAAGAGTAGAGAGGATTTGGGGCTCAAGAATGAAGGAATAGCACCTCTAAACAATAGGGTAAGAGCTCCTTCAAAATAGGGAGGATGGGGCTATAAATAGAGCCCACCAAAAACTAGCCGCTTTCCTCAACGTTCAGGTCAGTTCGGACAGTCCGAGCTCAAGTTCGGATAGTCCGAACGCATCAAACTCGAAGAAACAGAGAATTCACTTCGGATAGTCCGAAAATATGTTCGGATAGTCCGAACATTCGGATACTCCGAGTTCATCTTCGGATAGTCCGAACTAGCACTGAGCAGCCCGACGAAAACGAGCATAACTTTTGACTCCGGACTCCGATTTCAGTGATTTTGGACTCTATTGAAAGCTAAGAACAAGGGTTACACAACTAACAAGGTCTCACTAAACAAATCTCAAAGGATAAATCCAGATTTCACAAAGAATCCAAGAGAGACCTACAATTCTCACTTTCCGGCACCACCAACACCACTCTTTCTCTTAGTTTCACAAGGATGAATCACTTGAGCACTTGACACATCTAAAAGTCATTCGACGTCGCATCCCTCTTAATAGTACGGCAATCCTTAGACTCAAATTAAAACGAGAAATCTAAGTCTTACATTCAATTCGCATGCCATCTTCTCCGTGGATGCAATGTGCATGATGTCTTTACCAAATGATTGATGACATCTTCGCCTTGTCCAACTTGACTCGATTCACCTCATGAGACTCTCGTCCTATCGACCTTGACTTGATCATCCTCTCGACGATCTCCACGCCAAGTCGATCTTGACTTAGTCCTCAACTCTTGGTGACACCGCCGCCTTGTTGACCTCGCTTAACGGTCATCCTTCAAGATACCTTGGTCATCATGCACACACGGACCTAATTCTTTCCAAACCACTCATGAAAAGTATTAGTCCCAAAAGCTCAATAGATATGAAGAAATTGATATTTGTGAGCAGTTGATTACCACAAGTGTTTCATATAAAGAAGCGCAATATAAATGGAAACACTTGACATAAGAAATGTTCTCTACTAAGTACATCATGATGAATATGTAATTGATCTATCTGCACTAGAGAGATAATTGCCAATATGATGAATCAATTAAATCATGGCATGGATCACAGTCTTTACTTTAAATGAAGCACATAATAGAATATACACGAATTGTACATGTGCAGATAATATTTGGAATAAGAGTAAATATGTGATCCAACTCTAGATTAAACTTCACTAAGAGAGGTGCATGAGAAGATACACAACTAAAACATGCATGCACCAAGACAATCTATAGCCATATGAAGTTTAACTCTAGTTAATACATGCATACTAAGAACAAAGCACATAATGAACTCAAATGAATATATATGCACAAATAAATATGACATGAATCAATGTGCATATATATAATCAACATGCTACTTGGAGTTCACTATGCATTTGCACAAAAGGAATGCAATAACAAATATAGAAGAGATACCAAATTTGCATACCTTATCTTTGCTTAACCATCCCACTTGATTTTCCTCTAAATAGATGAGACTGATACTCAACTAGACAATAATATGTTAGTCTCAAAGCAATATAATCATATTAGAGGTTTGTCATTTGTTAAGTACTAAGTTAAGCATTTACTCAATTACATAGATTGTCATTATATGCGTTTGTCATTAATCACCAAAATAACATAAGTGCCTAGATGCACTTTCAATCTCCCCCTTTTTGGTGATTTATGACAAACCTATTATCAATTGCACCAAATGACAATATTAAGATATTTAGCATTAAAACAAGCATGAAGAAACAATAAGAGATCATACTTACAAATTATCCCTTTTTGTCAATCGATTAGGGGACAATTGATAAATCCATAAATTCTCCCCCTTTTGTCATTAATCCCAAAAAGGTGCTTAATAGATCCTTATTGTTCATTCAATAAAGTCTGTTCTCCCCCTTGATTGCACACTTAATAAAAAGATTAGGGAGAACAAAATAAAAATAAGGAGCTAGGAATAGGGCAATGATATTAAACTCCCCCTAAATCTAGGCAAGATATGATACCAATTATATCCAAGATTTAGGTAATGGATGTTTCCAATGAAACCAATTTAGAGTAGTCATGATTTACAAGATGTAAGTAAAACTCCAACATGACAAATGAATTTAATATGATTCTATATGGAGAAAATTTATTCTTTAAACATCAAGATCATATAGCAAATTTATATAATTTAAGCACATGCTCATGATCAAATGAAATTCTAACAATCAAGATCATATAGAGAAGATTACACAAGAAGGAATTGCTTATATGATCACAAGATGTATACAAGATCATGAATCAAAATTGTATAAGTAAGATGCACTTTTCATGATCAACAATTTTATAAACTTATCAAGGGCATACCTCTTTGCAATGTGTCATCCATATCTACCTTTTCATTCTTGATAATGCCAAATGCAAGTTAGATGACACTTCAAAATAATTTAGGATTAGAGGATACCTCTTGAAAGATACCAATTAATGATACCATTTAAAATTGAAAGGTACAACACCATTTAAAATAAGACAATTTAGCATAATGGTGTGCAAAGACATTACTGAATTTGGTCAAAAAAGAAACACGTCCCTTTGTCGATTCTTGTCCACCGCATGTTCGAATCGGTCATGATCACCGCGCCCGGCCTTAGATCCCTCGGACTATGGAGCTCCTCTCCATTTCCTTCATCCCACCGTCGAAGATGACCCCTTTTCCAACACCTTGAACATCAATAGACAAGCACACGATTTCCGGGAGCAAATATCTTTCAACTTGACCCAAGTTAGTTAGATAATGTCTAAGTACAATATGCACGATATAGATGATAAGCATGATAATACCACTTGCACGCAATAAAAAAATTCAATTAGATACCAATTGAAGATTTCATTATACCAATTTACAATAAAAATATTTGAAACTCATTCAAATTTAATCTCGACATCCACTAGTAAGAGAGACAATGGATAAAACACATTCAAACTCACTCTTGAACTTACAAGGGAAATTTTCTCTTTTCTGTAATAAACTCTGAGTTATGCAAGAGAGGAAACATTTTGAGGCTAAGATACAATTAAATCCAATTCCAGAAGAACTTAGCCAACAAATGCACATTCATTGGAATGAAAACTTGAATAGATATGCTCCACTTTGAAGCTTGGAGCAATGAATAAGTTCACTTAGTTTTCATCTTGAAAGGCTTGCCAAGATTCCAATTTAAAACTCTCAAAATTTCAAAAGATGCAAATAGCAGCACAAAATTGATTATAGCTTTTAAACCATTGCTCAAATGCAAAAATCATCAACGCGGAAAAGATCCGTCTCGAAATTCTCTTCGAGGGCTATGAAGGCCAAAAATTCATTTGAGCAACGGAAAACCTCGAAAACTTGAAAATAGTGAATGCTAAACCGAAGGTTTCGGGAAAAGAAATATCACTTTTCAATGGTCCTGAGGATGAAAACACCAGCAAATGAGTTCCCAAATAATTTTAGATGAATCATGGAGCCATAAATTGAGTTACCTTAGTTTTCATCACAAGGAAATACTCAAATCATTTTAAAGGTAGGCAAGATATCAAAAGTGCAATGTGCTGAAAAATTCAGTTTGGACATTCCATTTAAGCTTTTTGACAGGGCTGGAATAAGGTTCAAACAAGATTCATAAATTCTGAAAAAATTATACAATGAAGTCCAACTATAGAGAATCAAAACATGTCATAAGACTTTCCTTTGATTATGAACCCATTTGAAGATACAGAAATCACAAAACAGCCCCATAATCAGCCTAAACCTCGGAATGTCCGAGTAGACCCTCTCTGTTGGAATTAGAAAATTTCCATTCGGAATGTCCGAATAAATCTTCGGAGTATCTGAGTACTTCGGACTGTCCGAATGCATTTTCGGACTGTCCGAGCTCCAACTGAGCATTTTGAAATTGGGTCAAAACTTGATCAAATGAAGTCCAATAACCATAAGATTTTGCAGCAATAGTCCATGGATATACAAGAGACTTCTCCAAAAAGATTTTCTCAAATATCACCCTCCATTCAAAAATTAGGCCATTAGGAGTATTGGAGGTTTGATTTTGACACAAAGTCAAAAGAAGTCAACATTTTTGCAAATGAGTTCAAATAAATTTGAAAATATTCAGATATGAATGCCATATGCAAGAGAAGGTTTTCCACCACTATATGTCAATTAAAGATCAATTTAATACAATACCATAACCAAAAGGAGATCCTTTTTCAAACATACAAAACTTGATTAAACAAGCTCCAAAAGGATTATAAGGTATATGTCGGGACCCGAATTTGCAAATCTGGACCCTCTGTGTTTCAGCACTAGTCCAGGATCACGCTAGTGCACACAGTCTCAACATCGGTACATATCACGTATATATCCAACGAAATAGTAGAGTACTTTTCTTAAATGTATAAAAGAATGGTTGATCGACCTTATGGTCGAAGTTACAATGATCGCCTGCAGGCTAAAACTTATTAAAATATTCAAAAGCAATGAAATAAAATAAACTCGTGGCGCCAACCAATTTGCCACAGTAACGATCGTGGGCTCGCTCCCTAGTTCGCTCGGCTCCTCGATACTCCTCCTCTGAGCAGGGTTGCTTCTTCTTCAACTGAAGTTGTGTTGTTGTGGGGTGAGTACTTTGAGCACTCAAGAAGTCATGCATGTAATGCAATTCTAATATTCTACATGCATGGCTTAGTACAAAGGATAGGCTATGGTTCATGAGCAAGACTGACATTCAAGATAAACAAGAATAGATTGCAAAGCATAAAAGCAAGAGTAGGAATAATAGCTTTCACAAACGTTTCAATCGTAAATCATTTCTCCATCCTAAGTCGTTCATCATCTTCAACCCAAGCATTTTTCCATAAACAATTCATTTTCATAAAAATCTAACCCTTGACCAGAATCACCGAAGCGATGCTCAATACCGTGAGCACGGCTATTCAATAGGTTGTACACTCTGCAGAGGTTATACACTTTACCCACAAGATACAATCAAATACCACCAAGGCAAATAACCGTAACGAAGCCTTTCCAAAGTTCCATCTAAACCCAAGATCGCCGCTAAGGTTTCAACACCGGAGGGATGGTTACCACACCTGGGGCCCCTCTTGCGCCATGTGAGTTCTCATTCCGCTTCTCGGGCCTCACACCACCACGACAAGACCAAAGAATAGATTTCCCGGTTTACTCAGCTAAGCTCGTCCCATTACGAGCTTGTGGCAGTATGAGAGACTCAGTTCAAATGCTCGCAAGGTTAAGTCCTTAGTTGACCGAGGCAAGACTAACCAAGTGTGATCTCAATTATCCAAAACCAATAAAACCAAATCGACCGCCCGATTGCCACTCTTGGCCCACGAAACAATCTTGCCATTTGCCCCAGTCTAAATCATTTTCCCACCCCGGTTCTTTACCATTGCACCACGTGCCATCATCAACTCAATAACACATGTCTCATTCACAAATCATGTTCCATATCTCATTAAGTCAATATTTACTTTGGTATTCCAAAATCATGATATGTCCACGTGGCAGGGCTAAGCATACTACTTCGGTCTACTCAACCCATGTTGGCAAATTATTAATGTCCAACTATTAATCCACAACCTAGGGTGACAAAGGATTCATGGCCTACAATTATATACGACAAGGTGGCATACAAAGAACTAGGCATTTAACTAATCCCAAAATTTATCCAGAGTCATTTCTATCAAATTAGCATGCAATAGTTTAAATCAAAGTAATTTTCTCTAATAGGTTCAACATGATCAAACACAACTTGCCTTCAAAAAGTACTGATTCTGGCTCCTGAGCTTGCTCCTGGGTCAGAACCTCTCCCTCGAAACCTTCGGGCACTTCAACGTCTACGCGCAACGCAAACACAAACAATAAAATAAATAAACAGTAGACAAACAGTGCTCAAAAATTCAAATAAAATTCATAAACAGAAAGATCACAATTTTACAAATTTATAGAAATTGGAATCACTCAAATCGGAGTTAAAACGCAAAAGTTATAAGCATTTGAAGTTTCAAAATACATTTTAAATCAATAAACCGAATTAAATAAATATTTTCTTTTTCGGGAAACTAATTATTATGTCATCGTGACACGGTCAGCACCAGAGAGTGACACGTGGCTTTGCCGACGCCAAGATGACGTCATCGTGGCGCCAAGACGGCCGGCTATCTCATCGACAAGTGGGTCCCACCGTGACGCTCGGCATGACGTCGCGGTGACGCCACACGCCCGGCAAGTCGGGCCGACGAGTGGGCCCGCTGTCGGCGTCTCTTGTGCACAGTGCACGGTGCGGTGTGATTGACAGGTGGGTCCGGGCTGTCAGCGACTCATGCGTACCGCACACAGTGCGATCGGCTGACATGTGGGTCCGCGTTATCGCGACACGCCGACAAAGCGAACGATGACGCGGCACGACGGCGGCCCTTGGATTTGCATCTAACGGCGGAAATTGGAAGATGAAGTTCACTGTTTCAAGGCGACGTGGCCTCACCTCAGCAGTTGGATCTGGATCGTGTGGCTGGCGAAGGTCGGGCTCGGCGGAGACGTTGCGGCGGCGCAGTTCGACCGGAGACGGAGACGAAGACGTACGGCGCGGCGTTCCAGGGCTCCTCCGGCGACGTGCGGTGATGCTTCCGAAGCGGCGCGACGCGTGGAGTCCAATGGTACCAACGGCAGCGGCGGAGAGTCACCGGCGGCGACGGGACGACGCAAAGAATTCGGCGGTTGGCTTCGGGAACTTCGGCGAGTCGGCGCGGGCGAACGGCGGCGTCTCGGGCGGCGTGGAGTGTACGGATGTGTGCGGCGCGAGGTGGGGTTCACAACCCGGGTGGCGGCGCATTAAATAGCCCCCTCGGCGTCCGTGAAAAGCGCGGAGACCGAGGCCCACACGGCGCGGCGATTTTAATCCGGCCATGATTCTTGCCGGTGACGGCGTGAACGCGAGAGCCGTTGATTCGGATCGAACGGCGGCGGCGTTAGGGTTTTTTTTCGAATTGGGCCGACGATGTTCGCCCAACACTGCTCATTGGGTTTTAATTCTTTTCGATTAAAATAATTCGTAAAATAAAATAATTCATTTGGGGCTTTAAAAATACTAGAAAAATTCGGAAAAATTCCCAAAAATATTTTAGGACATTTGTGACTCAAATAAAATATTTCCAGCAAAATTTTATTTTAACTTTTCTATTATTTAATTAATTTGTTAAATGGCTTAATTCAAAATAAATTCAAATAATTTCAAATAAATCCAAATAAATTCCAGAAATTCCCAAAAATTCAAAATACCTTTTAAATGCAAGAAAAGCAAAAATTGGGGTGTTACAAACCTCCCCCCCTTAACGGAATCTCGACCCGAGATTCGTAATCGACTAAGGAATAGGTCAGGGAATTCCTTCTTCAGATCTTCTTCACGCTCCCAGGTTGCTTCGCTCTCGGAATGATTACTCCACTGAACTCTGCAGAAGCGGGTCGATTTATTTCTCGTTTCTCGATCTCTGGTGTCCAAGATTTTCACTGGGTACTCCTTATAAGTCAAATCCTCCTGCAGCTCGACCGACTCCAATGGCATCTGCTCTTCTGGCACTCGGAGACATTTCTTTAATTGTGACACATGGAACACATCATGCACACCTGCTAAAGACTGCGGTAGCTCCAGCTGATATGCTACCTCACCTCTACGACTTAGGATCTTGAACGGACCAACATATCTTGGTGCTAACTTCCCTTTAGTGTGGAACCTCTTAACTCCTCTGAGTGGTGTAACCCTGAGATACACAAAATCTTCAGGTTCAAAGCTTAAATCCCTGCGGCGATTATCGGCATAACTCTTCTGTCTTGATTGTGCTATTTTCAACCTTTCTCTGATCATGGCTATCTGCTCTTCAGCTTCTCGTAGAACGTCCGGCCCGAACATATGACGTTCTCCGGTTTCATTCCAATTCAACGGCGTTCGGCAGGGTCTTCCGTATAGTGCTTCAAATGGCGACATCTGCAAACTTGCCTGGTAACTATTGTTGTAGCTGAACTCAAAGATATGGCGTACACTTATCCCACGGTTGTATGAGCCAATGCACATGCCCTCAACATGTCCTCTAGTATCCGGTTAACTCTTTCCGCTTGCCCATCTGCTTTGTGGGTGATATGCGATCTTGAAGTTCGACGAGTCCCTAGAGCCTCATGCAACTTATCCCAAAATCTTGAGGTAAACCGGGTACCTCTGTCTGATACAATTTTCTTCGGAACTCCATGTAGACATACAATTCTTGACATATACAAATCTGCTAAGCGGTCCCCGAGTAGGTAGTCTTCACCAGTATGAAGTGGGCGACCTTTGTCAATCGGTCCACTATAACCCATATGGAGTCATACCGTTCGGGTCCTCGGAAACCGTAATGAAGTCCATTCCGATTTCCTCCCATTTCCACTCGTATCTTCGGGGTCAGAGTAACCCCGCCGCCTTTGATGCATTGCTTTGACTCTTTGGCATATGTCGCTGCGCAACATGCTCGCAACTTCACGCTTCATGCTTGGCCACCAAAATCTTTCCTTCGTGTCTTGATACATCTTAGCGCTTCCGGATGAATCGAGTACTTGGAGTCATGAGCTTCCTCCGAGAATCACCGTTTGGTTCCTTCTTGTGCGATGCGCAAATGCGCTTCTTGATCCATAATGTACCTTGCTCATCCAAATTTGAAATCCTTTGCCTTGCCTTCCTCCATTTTCAACTTAATCCTCTGAACCTTGACATCGTCCTTCTGTCCTTCCCGGATCTGATCTTCCAGGGTAGGCTTCACTTCTAAAGCGGCTATAAATCCTTTAGGCACAACTTCCACTTGACAAAATTCCTTGCATAACTCAACCTCGACTTGCTTCCACCAACATGTTCACCGAATGGCTTTTTCGGCTTAAATCATCTGCCACCACATTGGCTTTTCCGGGGTGATAATGAATCCCCAGATTGTAATCCTTAATTAGTTCCAACCATCTCCTCTGCCTCATGTTCAGGTCCGTTTGAGTAAATATATATTTAAGACTCTTATGGTCAGTGTACACCTCACATCTGTTTCCAATCAGATATGCCTTCCATAACTTCAAAGCATGCACTACGGCTGCTAACTCCAAGTCATGTGTCGGGTAGTTCTCCTCATGCGGCCTCAACTGCCTTGATGCATACGCAACGACCTTTACGTTTCGCATTAACACGCATCCTAGTCCTTGACGCGATGCATCACAAGATATATCAAAGCTCGCTTAAATCCGTAAAACTAACACCGTGCCGTTGTCAAACGTTTCTTCAACTCTGAAAACTCCGCTCACATTCCGGCGTCCATGTAAACTTCTTCTCCTTTTTCAACAATTGCGTAAGAGGTCTCGCAATCGTTGAGAATCCTTCAATAAATCGGCGGTAATAACCGGCCATTCCAAGGAAACTACGAATTTGAGTCACCGTCTTGGGTGGCTCCCAATGCAACATTGCTTCTACCTTACTTGGGTCAACTGCGACTCCTTCGGCGGTCACCACATGTCCAAGAAATTCTACCTTGTTCTTCCAGAAATCACACTTGCTAAACTTAGCGAAAAGTTGCTGTTCCCTTAACTTCTCCAGAACTAGCCTCAGATGTTCTGCATGCTCTTCCCGGTTCTTGGAGTAAACTAGAATGTCATCTATGAACACAACAACGAACTTATCCAGGTATTCCATGAAAACCTTGTTCATCATGTTCATGAAATATGCAGTGCATTTGTCAAACCGAAAGACATAACTGTGAACTCATAATGTCCATATCTTGACGAAAATCTTTGTCTTGACATCCTCCGATCGAATCTTCACCGGTGATAACCTCGATCGAGGTCAATTTTGGAGAAAACTCGGCTCCTCTCAAGCGATCAAATAGGTCATCGATCCCGGTAGCGGATACTTATTCTTTATAGTGACTTCATTCAAAGCTCGGTAATCCACACACATCCCAGAAACTCCGTCCTTCTTCTTGACAAATGTAACCGGTGCTCCCCATGGCGGCGAACTTGGTCTAATAAATCCCTTATCCATTAACTCCTCTATCTCGCTTCTTCATTTCCACTAGCTCATCGGTTGACATCCGATAAGGTCTCTTAGCTATCGGGCCGTTCCTGTGACTAACTCGACACAAACTCTATGTCCTGTCGGTGGCATCCTGTAAATCCTCCGAAATACATCCGGGTTCTCTCGACAACTGGTACATCTTCTATGCTGACGGCCTTCACACTATTGACCATCAACTGTCCATCCCGAACGGCAGTTGCCTGAAACTCTATTTTTCTCCCACAAGGACTCTCGACTGATATGACTCTTCGTCCACAGTCTAACACAACCTTGTGCTTAGACAACCATCCATTCCCAAAATAACATCTAGGGCCGGGTATCTAACACCACTAAGTTTGCTAGGAACTCGCTCCATCTATAAGCAACTTTACCCCGAGAACATCCTACATCGATCGGAGTTCTGATCCGGGGATTGTACTAGCAATACATGCCTAAGATTCACCATTTTCAACCCATTGTTCACAGCAAAAATCCGAGATATAAACGAATGCGAAGCTCCAGAATCAAATAAAACTATTGCAGGTACTGAGTTGACAAGTAACTTACCCAGTACGACGTCCGATGTATTCTGCACTGCATCGGCGGTGACATGATTAACTCTGCCTCTTACCACAGTCTGTGTGGCAGCTCCAGATTGTGTAACACCACGACTTGCTCCTGGCGCAGGTGCCTTCGTTGGAGTGGTTCCAAGATTGAAGCGAACTGGTGTCACTCCTCCTCCCTTCTTAGGACAATAATTGGCAAAATGCCCTGGCTCGTTGCAGTTATAACAACGTTTAACTGCCGATCTTGCCTCTCCACTGCATTCCCAACCGGTGTTGGTGTCTCAAAATTTTGTCCGCAGGTCTTGGTATCGGTGGCGGCGTCGTCATCACATTCCTTGGCTGAAATCAAGAACGATTTGGTGCAACCCTCAAGCGCTGCGCTCCTGGCGTGCTCCTCGCCAGGCCATCCTGCGCTTCGGTTGTCCTCCGCCTCCTGCGCTTATCCTCCAATATCGGCGCCTTGTTCACTAGCTCTGAAAATCGTGAAAAGTGTGGGTTATGAGTCCCACTGCGATCTGAATTCAGTCCTTCATGAATCGAGACCGCTCGCCTTATCCGTTGCTACATCCTCAAAAGCGTAGCGTGCCACCGTGAACTTATTCAGATACTCGGACATCGATTGATTGCCCCGCTTGATGCCCTAAACTCCTCCTTTTTCAGCTCCATTATGCCTTCGGCACATGGTATCGCCGGAAGCGATCGTGAACTCCTCCCACCGATGTCTGCGGGTGCTCATGAGCAACAAGATAGTTTTCCCACCATTCACCGGTTCCTTCAAGGCGATGAGAGGCATAGAGTACCCTCTCATTTCCCTCACACCGGGTAATGTGCAACTTTCTCTCTATCGTCCTCGGCCAATCATCGCGCTCCAATGGATTGGCATTTCCGAAAAATGTAGGCGGTCGTGTCCTCATGAATTCGACACCTCGAGTGTGGCCTCTGCCGGGTTAACTCGTTAACTTGGGCGGCGGCGGCAAGGCGAGAACTCTTTGCATCTGCTGCATCATGGCATGCATTAACTGGTCTCAGGCAGCAATAAAAGCTCCAAGGTTCTCGCATATCAATCTGGCGGTCTGGTTGAGGTCCTTGTCCTTCACCATCGTTGTTTCGGTGGCGTGAACCATTCCCATTTCCTCCTTGGTTTCTCGAGTGTTCACCATCCGCCGATTGCGCCATAGATTAGAGACGAGAGGAAATAAGAATAGACAAGTAATAGAGTACTTATGCGGGGGCGAAGGTGTAACACAAAATCTAACTTTATTACTTTATTAATATCTGGTATGGTTGCTCACAATGCCTAAAGGCCTTGCAACACATACCGATCACTCACAAGCATGAAAGAAGCAAACCGAGCTAACACTCAGGAGTTAAACGCCTCTAAGGGTGACTCTTATTCCAAGACGCGACTCAACGCAGGAGTCTCAACTGCTAATCCTAACGCCACTCGAGCCAACCCCCACCGAACTTCTGGTGGATACACCGCGGTGTCTTGGTGCGGTACAAACCTATCCCAACGATCCTCTGCTGGATGCGCCTCCTGCACAAGCTCAACCTCCATCGGTTCTCGCTGACCTCCACAGGCTCGGGCTTCACTTCCACTTGCTCCGACTTCACTTCCACTGCTCCGACTTCACTTCCACCGCTCGCTCGCTGCGGCTCTGCTGTGGCTCCTCCGGTCAGGTCGTCGTAGCTCCAAAGATCGCTCCGCTCGTCCGTCTGTGTTCTCAGCCCCCAATCCTCTGGATAGAGTGGGCCAAGTACTCACAAGTCCGCAATGATGAGCCCTAAGTCAGTGTGAACTCATCACGAGACCTCTGCAGCTCTGAACCGCCTCGTCGATAACATCCTCTTGAGCGATGACATATCCGCAAGGTGGGTGATCGTGGCATCCTCCTCCTCGATGGGCTCTCGGTTGTAGCGAGTATCTCTGCGCGGATGGTGACGAAACACTGTGCCATCCAACTCCCTGGGGTAGGTACGAGCAATCTGCCTCATCGCCAGACGCGATGTCTCCTGAATCCCAGCGTCAAATGACAACCTCCTGGCGGTGATGCGGATGCGACGACTCGCCCTCGCCCTATCCCGAGCGTAAACCGTGATAGTGACATCCTGTGCAATATCGATCTGCCCGATCCACAAGAGTCCCCGAGATCGGCTCATCATATCCTCCAAGCAATGATCATACGCCAAAGCTCATGGCGTACCCTCCAAAGGCGCCACCAAAAGAGTGGATCATCCTCATCTCACAAAGGTCACTCACGTGAAACTCAGATTTTTTTTAAACAAAGCGTACATGCGATAAATTCAGCAGGGGGTATGAAAAGAAAGAAGGGATAAGTCGAGATTGCATTATCCTCTTGGCACATTTTAGCTTTTAGAAAATAGTTTTATTCTCACTACGACCATTCTAACTAAGGGCGATCCTACGATCAAGATGGCTCGATACCACCTCTGTCGGGACCCGAATTTGCAAATCCGGACCCTCGTGTTTCAGCACTAGTCCAGATCACGCTTAGTGCACACAGCCTCAACATCGGTACATATCACGAGACATATCCAACGAAATAGTAGAGTACTTTTCTTAAATGTATAAAAGAATGGTTGATCGACCTTATGGTCGAAGTTACTGACGATACGCCTCGCAGGCTAAAACTTATTAAAATATTCAAAAGCAAATGAAATAAAATAAACTCGTGGCGCCAACCAATTTGCCACAGTAACCGATCGGCTCGCTCCTAGTTCGCGGCTCCTCCCGATACTCCTCCTCTGAAAGGTGGGTTGCTTCTTCTTCAACTGAAGTTGTGTTGTTGTGGGTGAGTACTTTGAGCACTCAAAGAAGTCATGCATGAAATGCAATTCTAATATTCTACATGCATGGCTTAGTACAAAGGATAGGCTATGGTTCATGAGCAAGACAAAGATTCAAGATAAACAGTAATAGATTGCAAAGCAGTAAAACAGTAGTAGGAATAATAGCTTTCACAAACGTTTCAATCGTAAATCATTTCTCCATCCTAAGTCAGGTTCATCATCTTCAACCCAAGCATTTTTCCATAAACAATTCATTTTCATAAAAATCTAACCCTTGATCAGTAATCACCGAAGCGATGCTCAATACCGTGAGCACGGCTATTCAATAGGTTGTACACTCGCAGAGGTTATACACTTTACCCACAAGATACACCAAATACCACCAAGGCAAATAACCGTAACGAAGCCTTTCCAAAGTTCCATCTAAACCCAAGACGCCGCTAAGGTTTCAACACCGGAGGGACTGGTTACCACACCAGTGGCCCCCTCTTGCGCCATGTGAGTTCTCATTCCTTCTCCGGCCTCACACCACCACGACAAGTACCAAAGAATAGATTTCCCGGTTTACTCACCTAAGCTCGTCCCATTACGAGCTTGTGGTCAGATGAGAGACTCAGATTCAAATGCTCGCAAGGTTAAGTCCTTAGTTGACCGAGGCAAGACTAACCAAGTGTGATCTCAATTATCCAAAACCAATAAAACCAAATCGACCGCCAGATTGCCACTCTTGGCCCACCGAAACAATCTTGCCATTTGCCCCAGTCTAAATCATTTTCCCACCCCTGGTTCTTTACCATTGCACCACGTGCCATCATCAACTCAATAACACATGTCTCATTCACAAATCATGTTCCATATCTCATTAAGTCAATATTTACTTTGGTATTCCAAAATCATGATATGTCCACGTGGCAGGGCTAAGCATACTACTTCGGTCTACTCAACCCATGTTGGCAAATTATTAATGTCCAACTATTAATCCACAACCTAGGGTGACAAAGGATTCATGGCCTACAATTATATACGACAAGGTGGCATACAGCAACTAGGCATTTAACTAATCCCAAAATTTATCCAGAGTCATTTCTATCAAATTAGCATGCAATAGTTTAAATCAAAGTAATTTTCTCTAATAGGTTCAACATGATCAAACACAACTTGCCTTCAAAAAGTACTGATTCGCTCTGAGCTTGCTCTCGGTCGAACCTCTCCTCGAAACCTTCGCACTTCAACGCTCTACGCATAACGCAAAACACAAACAATAAAATAAATAAACAGTAGACAAACAGTGCTCAAAAATTCAAATAAAATTCATAAACAGAAAGATCACAATTTTACAAATTTATAGAAATTGGAATCACTCAAATCGGAGTTAAAACATAAAAGTTATAAGCATTTGAAGTTTCAAAATACATTTTAAATCAATAAACCGAATTAAATAAATATTTTCTTTTTAGAAACTAATTATTCGTCATCTGTGACACGTGTCAGCACCAGAGAGTGACACGTGGCTTTGCTGACGTCAGCCCTGACCGGCTCCCGTGCTGACGTCAGCATGACGTCATCGTGACGTCAGCACGGCTCGGCTATCTCACTGACAAGTGGGTCCCACCGTGACGTCGGCATGACGTCGTGGTGACGCCACACGCCCGTGCGTCGGGCCGACGAGTGGGCCCGCCATTGTCGGCGTCTCTTGTGCCTGCAGCACGGTGCGGTGTGGTTGATGTGGGTCCGGTGTCGGCGACTCATGCGTACCGCATACAGGCGACGGCCGACATGTGGGTCGCGTTGTCGCGACACGCGCCAAATGAACGGCGACGCAAGACGACGGCGGCCCTTGGATTTGCATCTAACGGCGAAATTGGAAGATGAAGTTCATCGTTTCAAGGCGACGTGGCCTCACCTCGCAGCTTGGATCTGGATCGTGGTCGGGCGAAAGGTCGGGCTCGGCGGAGACGTTCTTGCGGCGCGCAGCTTCGACCGGAGACGGAGACGAAGACGTTGGCGGCGCGTTCGAGGCTCCTCCGCGACGTCGCGGTGATGCTTCCGGCGGCGCGACGCGTGGAGTCCAATGGTACCAATGCGCGGGCGGAGAGTCACCGGCGGCGACGGACGACGCAAAGAATTCGGCGGTTGGCCGAACTTTGGCGAAGTCGGCGCGGCGTAACGGCGGCGTCTCGGGCGGCGTGGAGTGTACGGATGTGCGGCGCGAGGTGGGGTTCACAACCCGGGTGGCGGCGCATTAAATAGCCCCCTCGGCGTCCGTGAAAAGCGCGGAGACCGAGGCCCACACGGCGGCGGATTTTAATCCGTGGCATGATTCTTGCCGAGTGGCGTAGAACGCGAGAGCCGTCGGATTCGGATCGAACGGCGGCGGCGTTAGGGTTTTTTTTCGGAATTGGGCCTCACAGTGTTCGGCCCAACACTGTTCATTGGATTTTTAATTCTTTTTCGATTAAAATAATTCCAGAAAATAAAATAATTCATTTGGGGCTTTAAAAATACTAGAAAAATTCGAAAAATTCCCAAAAATATTTTAGGACATTTGTGACTCAAATAAAATATTTCCAGCAAAATTTTATTTTAACTTTTCTATTATTTAATTAATTTGTTAAATGGCTTAATTCAAAATAAATTCAAATAATTTCAAATAAATCCAAATAAATTCCAGAAATTCCCAAAAATTCAAAATACCTTTTAAATGCAAGAAAAGCAAAAATTGGGGTGTTACAGTATATCATGGAGCTAATACATTTAAATATGCTCAAGTTTTATTTTGAGAGATTCTTCCACCTTGAAACCAATTTAAAGATATGAAAACCACAAATATTCAATGAACTAGAATTTCATATTTTCAGATTTTGACATTTCATTTAGGCTTTAAAAGAGGGCTGAAAAACTGCTCAAATGAGGTCCAATAAATCTGAGAAAATTTAGTGTTATAGACCAACTATTGAGGATAAATTCTTACAAATATGTTTCTCTAAAATTATGCACCGATTTGGAGATACAAAAATCACAAATCAACTCAAAACCATACAAAAGTCTGAATTTTCAGCCTTTTGATCAAAGAGAGAAAAGGCCATAACTTTTTCAAATGAAGTTAAAATTATTTGAAATTATGCAGAAACATACTTTGGACTTCTGAGAAACTTTTCCAAGATGAATTTTCTAAAAAGGAGTTTCCAATCAAAAGATATGCCAAATTTTGCTTTGTAGGTATGATTTTCAATCAAAGAGAAGAAAAGTCAAAACTTTTTCAAAAAGAGTCTAAATGATTTGAAAATTTCCAGAAATGAACTTTGAACTATTTATAAGGTTTCTCAAAAATAATTTCCACAAAAGGAATTTTCTTTCAAAAGATATGGCAGATTGCGCTTTGAAGGTAAAAAGAGAAGTTCAATTTGCACCAAATGCTCAAAATTTAATCCGATTTGGATTTCATGGAGATTTGAACTTTCATGGCTTTGTATGAGTTAGAAATACTATTTCAAGCCAAGATACATAAAGAAATCCATCTCAAATATCAAAACCCACAATATGCAAAAATGGGTCATTTTGGGTCAAATGAATGATTTTGGCCAAATTCAAATGGCTATAACTTTTGAACGGTTGGCCGTTTGGAAAAACTTTAAACTAAAGAAATTCTTGAAATGACCAACCCTACGAGTTTTGTATTGACCACTTTTTCAAAAACTCAATAGATTTTAACTTATAAAAATATTTCATTTAATCCAAAATCAAGATCCTATAAGATTCATTTGAGTCCAAATTTGCTATTTTGTTTCAAAAATAGGAATTTTTACTCCGAAAGCATTGTAAAACATTTGAAATACATATTTGAGAACTTTTATAAAGATTTTCACAAATATTGGCCTTTTTGACAAAAACGGCTCATATAAAGGATATACATGCACATATTTTTTAAATCATTCCAAAAAGTATCAAACGAATTAAATGAGAAGATATTTGATTGGAATTAGTATGTATGAGTTTGAAATACTATTTTGAACCAAGATATGGCTAAGAATCAGGTCCAAACGGAGAAACTCACTAAGTGCAATAATATGACCAATATGGGTCAATTATAGTTTTTCGGTGAGTTTGAAAATCGAATAACTTTTGCTAGGTTGGTCTTTTGAAAATCTTTTGAACACAAGAATTGTTAAGAATGACCAACTCTAGGTTTTTCATTTTGGAATTACTTTCAAAATCATTTTACATATAATTTTATGAAAATTATAAGTTGAAATCCAAAACAAGATACTAGTAACTAGTTTTTTTTTGGGCTAAAAACTTATTTTCTTTTGAAATTAGTTTTTGCAAAGCCAAAACCTTTGAAAAACATTTCAAAAGCATTTGTATACATTTTGCAATTAGTTTTTCACAAGAATACTAATAGTATACAAAATTTTGACTTTTGGCTAAATGGCTTGATTTTAAAAATATATAATAGCACTTATATAAATATAGGCACATGTAGGGACATGATATACATGATTATGATTTAGCACTCCCCCTTAATGTGCCACTATTCCAAACTTGCTCAAGATTGCAATCAAAACAACTAATAAGCATGAGCAAGCATATAACAAGCAATCTAAATTGATTTTCATGAATAATGCAATATAACCTACACAAGGCTATAAGCTATAAGAATCAATTTAAATACTTGTTACCCGAGATGGCATTGGCTCAAGATTGAAGTGATCATCCTCATGCTTGGCTCTATTTTGCAAATGATTAAGTCCTCTTCCCTTTTGAAGAAGCCAAACTCCAATCCATCTCATATTACCTAAAAATCTTTTAGGCGGTTTTTGGTACCCAATCCTTGTTGGGTCCAACAATGTTAGTCACAATAGATTTAGGAACCCAAATGGCCCTACTATTAATAGTCTTAGGTGAACTAACATGACTAGCAATGGGTTTGTGATTATTATTCCTCCTAAGCAATTTATTGGAGTGGAATTGAGAAGGCTTAAGAGGTCTAACATAGTTCACAATCCCATTTCTAGTTTGATCCTTTCTAAGCACATGATAGCCATTATAATGCAAGGGCTTAGAAGATCCAGCATATCTAGCAAATGGTTTGCTATTGTTATTTTTCCTAAAGCACATGATCAATATGATTTTTCTTGATCTTAGGAAATCTAGCATTTTGAGCAAACACATTTCTAGATTTATATCTCCTAAGCAGTTGATTGACATTATTTTGCACGGTCTTAGGAGAATTGACAAATTTGGCAAACACATTACCATTTTTGTCTTTTCTAAGCAAATAATCATTGAAATAATGAGTAGGCTTAGGGATTATACCTTTGGGACAATCCTTACTGATATGCCCCTTTTCCCGGCAATTGTAGCAAGTAGGCTTTGAACGTCTCTTCTTCTTGACTTGCTCTTTGCCGGTCTGCCTCATGGTTGATGCTTGTGGCTTGATCTCCACTTTGTTAGGGCACACGGAGGCGAAGTGGCCCTTCTTGTTGCAAGCGAAGCACTTGATAGTCTTTGAGTGTCTTGCGTTGTGCCTTGTCTTGCTAGTCTCCTTCTTGGAGATGTAGCCGAATCCTCGCTTATCTTGAGGCGCCCTTGGCTTGCTCAAGATCTCGTCGAGGATGGCTTTTCCCTTTACGCACTTCTTCAAGTCATCTTCTAATCTAATGACTTGGGCCTTGAGCTCTTTATTTTCCTCTACAAGGTTAGTCTCAACATGCATAGAGGAAGTACTAGCAATAGAATCTGAGCAACAAGGTAAATCATCGCTATAAGTGGATATGCATTTATTAGATGAATTATTTGTCATGGAAGTTGAGCAAGGCAATTCATCTACTAAATTGCACTGAGTAGCACTATCCACATTAGACTTTGTGAGTTCCTTGAGAAGGACTTTTTCATGATCTAACTTTAAAGCATCATGTGATTTTTGAAGCAATTCAAGTTTTTGAATCAACTCATATGATTTTCTAAATTGATTCTCAAGGCGTCTATGAAGAACTTTAATCACAGACACTAACTTAATTTTGGATGGCTCATCATCGTTTACCTCATTATCACCTTGGGCCATAAGGCAATGTGGCGAGGGAGAAGATGAAGAAGACTCATCATCACTTGAGCTTGATGTGGAGCAATCATCACTTGAAGTCCTCACTTGTAAATTATCCCCTTGACCAATATTGGACTTCTCATAATTTCTTTGAATGAGCATCCACACATCATGAGCCCTTTTGAGATGGCATACCTTCTTACGCTCATCTTCGCTCAACACACTAAGTAGAACATCCAAGGCTTGAGCATTTGTGTGTTCATTGTGTTCCACTTCGGTGGTGGGGTTTCCCTCATCCTTTATGCTTTAGCCTGTTTCAACAATACGCCAAATAGAAGAATCGATAGATCTCAAGTACATTTTCATTTTGTGTTTCCATGGTCCATAACTAGTACCATCAAAGTAAGGTGCCCAACCAGAGGAAACACGTATATAAGAGGATGAAGATGGAGCATTCATGTTAGTATGATCAAGAGAAGTAATAGCTCCAAGTTCACCCATCCCGTCAAGCGACATCATTTACTCTCTAGACGGTTAAGTCTAATAAAATGAGAGACCAAGCTCTGATACCAATTGAAAGGACAGGGGATGTCGCCTAGAGGGGGGTGAATAGGCGAATTATAAATTTAAACTAAATTGCAATGAATAGAGAACCTTGGAATGTCCGAATAATACTCCTGACAGTCCAATAGTTCGGATAGTTCGAGGTTGTATTCGGATATTCCGAACTTATTCGGATAGTCCGAGAATCAATTCGGATATTCCGAATGCTCCAGAGCACATAGCTCGCAAATACTAGATCTAAGCTATTTGGGGGATATTAAACACACCAAATTAAACTAGCTAGCCTAGAATACCTGAATCAAGTCAAGATCTAGAGGAATATTCAATAGAAAAGTAGATCAGGCAATTTCAATATTCAAAATCAAGTACTCTAGCAAGAATAAGAAGTAAGCATAAAGACAATGATTTTTCACCCGAAGTTCGGATCCTTGAGGGGATCCTACGTCTCCGTTGAGGCGGCTCGGTCACACTTGAGTCGGGGTCTCTTTCAACCCTCTTACTCCCGGTGTTGCACAAATGCACTCGCCGGTTTCAACTCCTTTGACGCTTGAGCCGGGGTCTCTTTCAACCCTCTTCCTCCCGGTGTTGCACAAATGCACTCGCCGGTCTTCACTTCTTTGATTCCTTCCCTTGCGGAGGCGGAATCCGGCCTTCACAAACTTCCCACGGCCAACCACACAAAGTACCGGTGGCTCGTAGGCGACCTCCTAGCCGTCTAGGAGTCCTCAACCTCCAAGAGTAACAAATGCTCACGAAGAACAAACTTGGAGATGACCTCAAGTGCTCAAACAACTCAAATCTTACTCAACACACTCCTCTTCCAACTCTCCTCAACACACTCCTCTTCCAACTCTTCTCAACCCTTCTCACTAAGGGGATCACTTAGATCTAAGAGTAGAGAGGGATTTGGGGCTCAAGAATGAAGGGAATAGCACCTCTAAACAATAGGGTAAGAGCTCCTTCAAAATGGGGAGGATGGGGCTATAAATAGAGCCCACCAAAAACTAGCCGTTTTCCTCAACGTTCAGGTCAGTTCGGACAGTCCGAGCTCAAGTTCGGATAGTCCGAACGCATCAAACTCGAAGAAACAGAGAATTCACTTCGGATAGTCCGAAAATATGTTCGGATAGTCCGAACATTCGGATACTCCGAGTTCATCTTCGGATAGTCCGAACTAGCACTGAGCAGCCCGACGAAAACGAGCATAACTTTTGACTCCGGACTCCGATTTCAGTGATTTTGGACTCTATTGAAAGCTAAGAACAAGGGCTACACAACTAACAAGGTCTCACTACCCAAATCTCAAAGGATAAATCCAGATTTCACAAAGAATCCAAGAGAGACCTACAATTCTCACTTTCCGGCACCACCAACACCACTCTTTCTCTTAGTTTCACAAGGATGAATCACTTGAGCACTTGACACATCTAAAAGTCATTCGACGTCGCATCCCTCTTAATAGTACGGCAATCCTTAGACTCAAATTAAAACGAGAAATCTAAGTCTTACATTCAATTCGCATGCCATCTTCTCCGTGGATGCAATGTGCATGATGTCTTTTACCAAATGATTGATGACATCTTCGCCTTGTCCAACTTGACTCGATTCACCTCATGAGACTCTCGTCCTATCGACCTTGACTTGATCATCCTCTCTGACGATCTCCACGCCAAGTCGATCTTGACTTAGTCCTCAACTCTTGGTGACACCGCCGTCTTGTTGACCTCGGCTTAACGGTCATCCTTCAAGATACCTTGGTCATCATGCACACACGGGACCTAATTCTTTCCAAACCACTCATGAAAAGCATTAGTCCCAAAAGCTCAATAGATATGAAGAAATTGATATTTGTGAGCAGTTGATTACCACAAGTGTTTCATATAAAGAAGCGCAATATAAATGGAAACACTTGACATAAGAAATGTTCTCTACTAAGTACATCATGATGAATATGTAATTGATCTATCTGCACTAGAGAGATAATTGCCAATATGATGAATCAATTAAATCATGGCATGGATCACAGTCTTTACTTTAAATGAAGCACATAATAGAATATACACTAATTGTACATGTGCGATAATATTTGGAATAAGAGTAAATATGTGATCCAACTCTAGATTAAACTTCACTAAGAGAGGTGCATGAGAAGATACACAACTAAAACATGCATGCACCAAGACAATCTATAGCCATATGAAGTTTAACTCTAGTTAATACATGCATACTAAGAACAAAGCACATAATGAACTCAAATGAATATATATGCACAAATAAATATGACATGAATCAATGTGCATATATATAATCAACATGCTACTTGGAGTTCACTATGCATTTGCACAAAAGGAATGCAATAACAAATATAGAAGAGATACCAAATTTGCATACCTTATCTTTGCTTAACCATCCCACTTGATTTTCCTCTAAATAGATGAGACTGATACTCAACTAGACAATAATATGTTAGTCTCATAGCAATATAATCATATTAGAGGTTTGTCATTTGTTAAGTACTAAGTTAAGCATTTACTCAATTACATAGATTGTCATTATATGCGTTTGTCATTAATCACCAAAATAACATAAGTGCCTAGATGCACTTTCAAATGCATGTCTAAACCCAGCACTGCCCTCGAAGGTTTCGCCCCTCGGGGCCCCCTCTTGAGCCATATGAGTCTACCCGTCCATCCTGGAACCCACACCAACAATTGGCAGTACTCAAGACTAGACATTGCAAATTAATCAGGTAGGTCTGTTCTATACCAGACTTGTGGTTGCACGGTAGATTAAGTCCTTAAGTTATCTCAGGCAAGACAGCCACATCCCAATGTGCTAGACAGCACCCCCTTTACTGCACGATCACTTGCCCAAGGGAAAACATTTCGTTCAACCAAGACTAGTGGCATCCCCTGCCATGGTACAACAAGTTTTACAACAGTGGCTAACAGCCACGATTCAATATCTCATTAAGTCAAGATTAACATTAATTCACAAGTGATATGAATCCCATCGTATATCTAAGCATGGCTAAGCTTAGTTACGATAACCCCATGTTGGTAATATGATTATGTCCAACTAATAATGTCCCATCCTAAAGTTAACAATGGGTATATGTCATTCCAATAGACAAGGTGGCATAATGGCAATCAGGTGAATAGCTACTCCCATAAACTAGTATTAATACACAAATAGCATGCACTTGTACAAAACAAAATAATTTTGCAAGCATAGGTTCAATATGATCAAAGGTTACGACTTGTCTTGCTGTTCAAACGTTGAATCTTGGTCTTCAAAGTCTCCGTTCGTTCCTTCAGGATTCGCGTCTACCGGAAAATAAAGCAACGAGATCGAATAAATACAAAACAGAGAACCAAACAAGCTCAAAACTGAAAATAAATGCCTCTAGAATGAAGAGCTCGATTTTACAAAAATTTAAAAATTTGAAATGCTCCAATCGGAGTTACGACGAAAATCCACAAAAAGGAAAAGTTACTGTAGCTACGAAGCTATAGTACCCATGGCCTCCAGAACCAAACACAACATGACCTAGGGTTTAAACAAAGTGGCTTTGCCGTGGAAGGGGTGGCGGGGTTGGAGAAGGTGAGCACCGGAAAGGTCTCGACGACGCGAATCCAACGGTGGTGTCGGATCTTGAAGAGGATCACTGGATTGAGAGCAATCGAGGTCGCAAACTCTTCGGTTGACGACGAACAAATGCGAAATTCGTCGAAATGAAGGCGAGGGAGCTCAAGAGGAGTAGAGGGATGGATTGGTGATGAAGAGACGCACCCGAGCCCCCTTTTTATAGGGCAAGAAGAGGACTAGAGTGAATGCATTCATGGAAGAAATGGAAACACGTTCTTGCACGATTTAAGAGCAATTCATGCGGGATATAATCACGAATTAACTTTGAAACGTTACAAATGCAATGAGGATCTTGAATATTATTTTTTCAGAATTTTTGGTGCATGAATTGAAAGGGTTTTTGAGGCTTCTTTGGAGCTCTAATGGAGGAGAGAGATGTTCTCTGTATGCTGGAGGTTGAAGAAGCACTGTAGCGCTGACAGGTGGTCCAACATTTAAAGAATTAGAATAGAGCTAAGAAGAAAGCGCGAGAGATAAAATAGCAAAATGGCTCTATAAATCTTGGAAACATTTTCAAGAATAATATAGAATATTTGGAACCTAATTCAATAGATTTCTAGATTTTTGGAGCATTTTGGAACTCGGGTGGAATTTCGAATAAGGACCGGAATTTGAAATTTTGACTTTGCGGACGGTAAAGGATTGAACTCCAATTTCGGAAGGATATGGATGCCAGGTTAATTAGAACACCGAGGAAAATCCAAATTTTGAATTTAATTAATTAAATTAACTTTAGGTAAAAGACCGACATTGGGGATGTTACAAAACTCTAACATTCATCATGTGACTGCAACAATATAATTCTAGATTAACATGAGAGCACTACAAATTAAGATAATTAAACACATATGTGCTTGTCATATAAAGGGTAAGAAATCTGATAGGATATATACAATACCAGCGCAACATAAACTTTCTTCTTGACATATCGAAATTACGAAGTGCAAAATTGAAGGGGTTTGAAGGAATGCTCATATATTTTGAACAAAACCACAAATTCTACAAAATGAGGGAAAATCTCCTCTAGCTAGGCTTCAAATTTACCCTCCTAACACCCACCCTTGAAGATTTCAATTTTTCTCACGCAAATATTGCTTCCAACCAGAGAATATAAGCTGTTTTCTTGGGTAACGACGGAGAAATCTCCTCTGAAAATAGAGGAGAGTTCAGCCTGAGTGGTATAAATAACCTAGCGAAGCACATCAGAATCGATTCTTACTTAAAAAGTGATAATGATGTTTATACTCATCACTATCGGTTTTTAAATAAGAAGCGATAGTGATGTGATTATGCATATCACAATTGGTTCTTATGTGAAAAGGAATAATGATGTACATTATCATCACTATCGCTTCTTAAGTAAGAACTGATTGTGATGTGTATGTTCACATCACAATCGATTCTTGTGTCAAAAGTGGTAGTGATAATCACTCATAACACTATCGCTTCTCATAAAAGAATCGATTGTGATGTGACCATGTACATCGCAATCGGTTCTTTTGTAAAAAGCGATAGTGATGATCATACACACATCACTATCGCTTATCAGAAAAGAACCGATTGTGATGAGCATATGCACATCACAATCAATTCTTTTGTAAGAAGTGATAAGGATGTGCATAATCATCACTATCGCTTCCCACATAAGAACCAAAATCGCTTTTAACCTCAGAACCGATAGTGATTATTTTTACCACCCCTTCTAAGTCATCTATCACAATTATTTTTTCTAAAAATTTAAGAACTAGCCCAGATGAAGCGATAGTGATGTACCATTCTGCAGTAGTGTCTCTCTATATTTCTAAACATTAATTGTGTTTTTTTTCATGATCTTCTTCTTTTATTATATTTGTTATACTTACATTGAAATAATTTGGCTCCTAGAAATAATAAATATTAGTTGTAATACAAATCCATCTCATAAATTTACATAATTATATAGATTATTTTCTGTTACATATTGTACTACTAATATATAACAATTACAACATGTACTTTAAATTTCAATATAGTTTGTTATATAAAAATTACTAATACCACATACTTGAAATAGTAAAAGAATATATATTATAGTAAATCATGACGTGCAGTATAATTTCCACAATTCCTCACCGCGATTTAAATCCTTGATATTTACTGATCGACCAGGCGCCATGACAAGTGTGTTTCGGGTGAGGTGTGGAGCCTGGCTAGCTAGATAGGCACGAGAAATGTATAAACCCCCTATATGATGTCGTCATGTAACACGAATTAATTGGAGCTCCACAGTTACGCTAAAATTGCATTTCCAAGCTGATGCGACCAATCCAAGCGCGTCAGATCACAAGATTTTTATCCTTTGGAAAAAAAGATCACAAGATTTTTCACAAGATCGGTCGATTGTAGTGGAGGCAAACGAGCAATTGGCACTGAAAGATTGGTTAGTTATCTCGGAGAAACACATCGTCCATCCAAGAGAATTCAACCGGCTGCACGCCTACTGAAGTCTGCAGGCTGACGACGGCTTTTGATCGGTTGGTTAGGCAAGAGTCTCATCCAAGAGTACTCTCGTCAAGTGCTATGCACTTAGCCACTGTCAAATATGTTTTCCCCACTTAATTTGCACATACAGGTAAGTATCTTATCTTGTCGTAAAGACAACCAGTATTCAAAATGGCACACAAACGTACAAATATAATGCATGTCTCATAATTAATTAAACAGGGTTTAGGGTTCAGTGTCTCAGAAATATCAACGCTGATGTACTCGGGCGTCCCATCGCAGTAAACCTAAGTATGTATATTATAACTGTGACTAGGGGTGAAAACGGATCGGACACGGACGGATAATAGCTCTACCATATTTGTTTTCATATTTTTTTCTCGGATGCGGATACGGATAGTTTGGATACGAATACGGATACGGATAATATCGAATACGGATCGAATACGAATCGAATCGGATACGGTTTCGAATATTTATCAGAACATGATAACCCCTTAAATTGTACTAAAAAATCAACAGAAACACATAGCTAATTGATTTTATCAAAATATTATTTGAAAATTGAACAAATGTAAACATTTTCATTCACTTAGATAATAGTTAGATACCATGTCGCAAACAAAATTATATAAGGGTTTAGTTTATCATACAAATACAATTAGTTCATCATACACATAGATTCAAATACAAAATAAAGATAATCTTTGCTCAGAGATACAAATAGAAGCAAACACATAACACACTAAAAGTTTGATAATACTTAGATATCATATCTATGAAAAAGTATATAATACTTACATATAATGACTTAAGATTTATATTCTTAGTTGATTTATGTTTAAAATAATAAATTGTGTATTTATGAGTTTTTATGCATTTTTTAGCTACTTATTTAATATATTTTCCTATCAAGAATAGGAGTTTTTGAATTTTTGAGAAAAATTAAAATCTGATAAAATCTTGAAAATAATTTTTAAAATGTTATATTGTTACTGGAACTTTGTAAAAAAAAATTCATGAGTTTTGGAGTTGGTTTGCTAATTTTAATAATTGAAACTTGCTTTAGAGATTAATTAAATTAGAAAACAATTCTGAAATTAAGAAACCCTTTTGGGCCAAAAGAGTAGTCTTGGCCCAGCCCATATGTCTATCCGGATATCCGACCCACCATTATCCGGATTATCCAAATCCGTATCTATATCCGACGGATAATGAGTTACTGAATCTGTATCCGTATCCGACAAAAAAAAAATGTATCCGTATCCGATCCGATACTATCCGACAAATATCCGATCCGACAAAATCCGTATCCGAAAATATCCGGATCGATCGGAAAATATCCTAACCATTTTCAACCCTAACTGTGACACGTATCTTTCCATTAGCACTCATTGTGCTCATGCTGACTTTTTTTTTTTCCATTACGACTTCAGGACGAGATGTGTATTGCTTAAGCCTACTTTTCGTAAGATACTTATTCTCGAACCGTCCAAATCTCATTTTCCTCAAGACCTAGTTAATTGCTTACCTCGAAAAATGGTCTATGTATAGATAGGTTACTTCATGCTGCATGTTGCACCGGATATTTTTTTAAGGCGGGAAAATTGGCTAGGGTAATCGTTTTAAAGCTCAATCTTTGGTTTTCAAGAGGAGTTTTAAGGCCCGCAATTGATATAATCAAATTTCGATATCGTCCACTCGGTGGGTCGGTGGAATATAACATCACACGTGTTTAGATAATTAAATTAAATTAAATTGTTGTAAGCGCTACGGTTCATTACATTTTGTGCAAGTTATTGTCAATTATATGTTAGTAAGATCGGGCACTCAATATCAATAGTGAAAAATGTAAAAAACAACCAGCCTAAGGTATATTTGGTGTGGGAACCAAATTTTGACTGAGGTAGCACACCGTTTGGTACTATTCCACTGTTAGCGTGTATTAATTAGACCAGGCCTACTGCAATTAAGACGATAATTACTCTCTCCATTTAGAAATATAAAGCATATTTTGACTTTGCACAAGAATTAATTAAGATGGTGAAATTGAAAAAGATATAAGTGAAAATTACTTAGATACCCCCACTTAATTGTCTTGGAAGATAAGAGATAATATTTTGTATGGGTGGTCATTAAAATGCATATAGTTGAGAGAGAATAAATAGAGATATAATAGAAAAAATCTTATTAAATCTGCATGCAAGTATTATATTTTTGAATAAGACCATTCAAATTGTAGATCTTATATTTCTGAACAGAGGAAGTACCACAGATCACCGTACCATCTGCCGTATGTCATCATCAGTGCCCAATCAATTAGTTAAGACCATGTAAAATAATAGAGATGAGTGATGTCTATATACTCCTCCATATCATTTAAAGACAAAACTAAAAACAACTTCTGCAATAGATGGCATTTTAAGGTTGTCTCTAATGAGATTTTACAATCTTTAAATTATGGTATTAAAAAGTGTTTATTATATACAATAACTCATATAGTAGTGTTTTATGTTGTTGTATGATCGTTTCTTCACGGATTACGTGGCAAAACAGACAGCCAGCGACATCTACGTGCCCTAATTAGCGAGATATTTTCGTGCGAGTGTACGTGTGCCCTTCATGGATTGATTCATTCATCTGCATCGATTGTTACATGCATGCCGCTAACCAGTTAATTAGCCATTGGATTTGTCTCATGCATCACGATGAAATGGCGATGCACATGGGCGGCTTTTGCAAACAGAATGACCCCTTGCGTTCATATATCAGCCGAAAAGCAAAATGATCTGCTTTTGACTATATGGCATGCATGTTCTGATTGAGCACTGCTTTGGGTAGCTATGCTAGAGCACCTGAGCGGTCGATTACTGCAATGCTGACCTCATCTCCGAGCAAACATGAAAGCAAACATTTTGTACAAGTGATCATAGGCAGATGGATCGGATATTTAATTTAGCACAGTGAACCGGGTACTTAATTTAGAGAATCCAGCAATATACTAGTAAGTGGCCGTTGATTTTTTTTTTCGACGGTTCGAGATCGAGGACCAAACTGCATGTCACCGTAACGGAAGCATAATAATGCGCACCCCTGTTCTTTTGTACCTGGCGTTTTAACTTTTTACGGTCTCTCACATTCGACTTTTATCATTACTATCTATAATTTTATATTAAGATGTATTAATAAAGTTACAGTATTATAAAAGTATTTTTAACGATTAACTAATGATATAATTTTTGTATAGCCAATCTAGATAGTTTGCAATCTATCGACGGTCAAATACTGAAAAGTTTGACGGCGCAGATTTTAATACGTCAAGTAAGAAAGAAAAAGACAGAGTAAGTAACATGAAGTGCATGCCCAAATGTAATTGAACTTATGTCAGGACCGGATTTCCAAATCCAAACTCTCTATGTATAACCACACTAGTCTAGTATCAAGCTAGTGTACACAGTAAAAAGAGTGATGGCAACATATCCATATCACGAATCAAATAATATTAATTAAGCAAAAGATACTAGCCTCATGGTCAACAATTACAAATAAACAAACTCACAGCTTGAGTTCAATAAAGTAGCAGCGGAAACGAGATAAATAGCAGTAGGATAAGCCCATTTATTTGCCCAACAGGCAATCGTCGAAGGCACGCATCCTAATAGGGGTGAAAACGGGTCGGGTAATTCCCGAGCCGTATCCGTATCCGAAAGAAAAATATCCGAAACAGATGGGTAGTACCCGTACCGAAAATAAACGGGTAGTATCCGTACCCGTATCCGATCAGATGCACACGGGTACGGGTAGGATACGGGATGAGCAGTATCCGGTACTACCCGAGATAAAACGGGTTAAGTTAGGGTACCCGATCTTTTTGGGCTTTCGGGTACCCGATCGAAAGTAAGTCGCAGAAAAGGCCCGGCCCAATAGCCAAATAGCGTAACCCTAACTCCCTTCTCCAGACTCCACTTCTTCCTACTCCCTACTCCCTAACGCGGCGGCGGCTCCTGGAAACCCTTACCCCATTCCCCATTCTCCAAGACTCCAACGCCTGGAAAGACAGTGAAAACCCCAGGTCCCCAACGCCGCCTCTGCTTTCATTGCTGCGTGCCTCGCTCCTCGATCCACTGCGCTTCCCTAGCCGGGAATCGGCCGCCCTATTGGCGAATCGGCCGCTCGTGTTCGCTCAACGCCGCCGCTTCTGCCGCCAGCTCTCTGCTTTCGCCGCCGCCTCGTTTCGCTCAACGCCGCCGCCGCCTACCAGCTCTCTGCTCGCCGACACCGGCCGCCGCCCCAACTCAACCCGACGCCGCTCTACTCCGACAACCGGTCGCGCCCCATCGTTGACGCCTGGGCGTCCAACAGCTACGACTTCGAGCAGGCCTTCGTATTGTCTGATTAAATGACAATCTGATAGTATTTAATACTATGTTTTACACAATTTTGTGTAGGTCCTTTGTAAATCTTATCCATCAGGGTTCATTTCATACTTCCATTACTGCCGATCTTTGCGATTTGAAGATAAACCAGACTATACCGAGATTTATTCATTCATGAAGGTATGGTTAAATATAAAACTTTAAATTTTCTTGCACATCTACGCCTTATGTGGTTTTTTGGATACCTACAGGGTACCAGCTTGATTATATATTTGATTGGACCGGATCAAGGCAAGTTTCGGAGAGTAACAGATTGCGAGTATGTCTGCAGTTCCCTTTTCCAACACTTTTTAGTAGTGCAAGCTTCACCATGCTGAATGTGTAACATTTTTTCCTCACTGCCAGCCGAGTGGAAGGATAAGCGGGTTGGTGGGACCTTCCGCAGCAACAGCCGAACGAATCTGCAGTTTGTCATGTGCATGCACGTTTTGAATCTTACATTTAGGAGCTTCATGTTTTCTTACTTTTAACAGAAGACAAGATGTTCTGATAGATCCTCTGTGCAGCTTGAAACATTTGTTAGAAGAATTGGCACGGTTACGGCCATTATGGAGAACACACAAAGCACAGAACTCTATTTGATTCACTTTTGGCTCCCAAGACGGTAAGAAATGCCTAGTTTTCATTTGAATGTCCTATGCTTGGTGATCACATATGTTCTTTGCACACAATTTGTGATTTTTTTTACATGAAGCAACATTTGATGGTTGATACTTATAAATGCTTATCTATGGCACTAGAGGGCTAATATGGATTTATGGGTACTTTTTAAAAAAAAATTGTTGTAGATTTGGTCAATGTAATAATGAGATGGTGTTTAACATGTTTGTGGTGATTTTTCTTCTTTGGTTCATGGCCTTTTATTGCTTTTGAGATGACATATTCCCTTTGTGATAACTGAAAGGCTTACAACATTTTAACCATGCATGCTAGGTCGTTGATTACGATAAAAGAAGGCTTACATCATCGTGAATGGGAGCACATCAAGGAAGGCTCTCTGTCAAGTAGCGACCAAGTTCGAGAGATCCCATGACCCTAATCTTTTGGCACTTCTATGACCAACAATCCCACTGTCCCCTATGTTTGCAAGGTGTATCTAGTAGTATTTTCGTCAATATACATCATTAATGTCATAACTTATCGCTTAAGGTCATTCTCATGAGATAAATTTCCTTTACTCGATAGGTTGCATTGGTGGATGTGATGATGTACTCAAAGAGCTTATAGAGATAAGTAGATTTGGAAGTCATAACCAGACTACAACACCAGGTATTGGATGCTTGCCCTTGTTCTCTATTTCATGTATGGGCCAAATATCGTGCTCTTATCTTTTTATAAGTTTGCGTACTATCCGACTAAGTACCAGATTATCCGTATTGTACCGTCAGATAATATTCAGTATCCATTTTCTACCCTTTGTATAAATACCCGGTATCCGTATCCGTATCCTACCCGATTTTCACTACCCGTACCCGTACCCGTATCCGAAAAAAATAATTAGGGTAGGATACGGGATGACCTACTACCCGACCGTATCCGACCCGTTTTCACCCCTACATCCTAATAATCTGGATTTCCTTCAAAGTAACCGCAAACAAAGAACTCATAGTCATCTTCTACTTCTGTATACTTCTCTGTAGAAAGTTGGAATGTTGCAAGAGTGAGTACACAACGTACTCCGCAAGTCTTGAAAATATAATGCATGATAACTACATGCAAGGCTAATCAAATAAAGGCTTAAAATGGCTCATTTAGCAAAAAGCAATGTTTAATTTTAAACACACCTAGTAATTTCACAAAGCATCATTTAACAAAATATAGTTGTAGTAATTGAATTTAATATGATAACTAAAATAGGTTCCATCTACTTGACTAGCTCCATCTGCTAAACCATAACCCGAGAGTTCCATTAACTCATGGATTCCCAAACCACCATTTTTATTTAAAACAAAACCAAAAAATCTACAATGTAAAAGCATGCCTCACCTGCCCTTGACCATAGGCATGACTATTTAACTAGTTTTAACTCTGCAAAGTATGTACAGCTTTACCCACAAGTATGATCATCTCTTGTTACCAATCTATTAACATACTTCTTTTTGGTATGTCAGTAAAGAGATCAAGACAAGGTCTTTACAATGTACAATCTCGCTATTAACCTCATCTGCTAAGGTTTTAACACCGAAGGGTCTTATCTGCCTAGTCAGAAGCCTCTCTTGCGCCTTACGAGTGTCTCCCTCTAACACCCACATTCCTCCAACTGGCGAAGCCAATAACGAGATGTACAAATTAATTAGCCAGGTTGTACCCATAAAGACTTGTGGTTGTATAGTAGTGCTCAGTCCTTGGTAATACACGCTTCGGTCCTTAATTAACTAGGGTGGAAAATCACTTTACAATGTCTCGTGCTTCCTACACCCATCAAACATTCCATTTGCCCCGGTCTAAACTATTTTTTCACTTTATTTTATTTAAATAACAGTAGCAATACCTATTGTCGCAACTTCACATATGAGTTTAAACAATGTTTGAAATGATTTCCATAATGGCATAATACCGAAACATTTAAACCAGACTAAGCAATTCTACCATTTGATGCAATTCTTCTAGCCATCATCAAATAGTATAGCTAATACCAGCTATGGAGACAATGGTACATCATGATCAATGCCAAATGAGGCCATAACAACTATGAAAGTTAACTATACGCTGTGCCAGAATTTAAAATACCATGCATAAAAGTAAGCATACAATAATTTAAAACAACATAGGCATTTTGAAAATTTAGGATCAATATGGTCAAGAAAGACTTGCCTTCATTGAACATGGTTGTTTCTATCTCTTGTTGGTTCAGCTAGACTTCTTTGGCGACGTAGTCTATACGCGAAAAGTGAACGCGAATAAATTAAAAAATATAAACCAAATCCAAAAATTACAAAATTGGTATTGGAAGGTAGATTTTTAAATTTAGATGAATTTAAAATTTTGAATTACTGAATTCAGAATTCAAACGAAGAAGAATAGGCTCTCAAAAGATTAAAATCACATAAAATGAGAAAGGTACTGTAGCACTCAACAATGTGCACTCTGTTATTGTAGCAGCACAGCACAGAGAGCGCAAAGGAGGCAACACACATGGCCGAGGGCCAAGGTGGCAAGGTGCGGTCAATCCAAGGGGAGCATGGCGTAGCTCATGACAAGAGGAAGCCAATGATGGGATCGGTGGTGGCAAGGGAGTTCCATGGCTGCGGCAATACCACGTCGAGCAGCGTGCGGCTGTACATGGGGAAAACTAAAATTCGATGAGAAAAGAAGAACAATCCCAAAATTGATAGAGGGGAAAAGGAGAGGACGATGAGGTGCACCTCACGACACGGACGGTTTATCAATTGGAGCTACGAGGCACTGGTGAGCTCACAAGGATGCATCACCGATATTAGGTTCACGCACCGATCTTCGTGACATTCTGATAGCATCTAGGCCCCCTAATTGTTTATTTTTTTGTTAATGATATGGTTTTGGTGTTGATGACTAAGTCAATAATTTCGAAGCTATAAAGGATATTGGTTGGTGCATCAAAAGTCTACTCAAATGACAAGGATAAGGTATCTTGTTACTAGTTTTTGGCTTGGGAGATGATTCAAGCCAAGTAGTTAGGGTTATTTCTTTTGGCCATACTATGAAGGGGGACAGTGTACAAGCTAGTAAATTGGTTCACAATGCTAAGACAAATTAGAACTGCTTGGAGTTAAAAATTGCTATATCTTCTGTCCTTGAATAAAAAATCCCTCCTTCAACCTAAATGTCATCCCGGATAAAACTTCATTTCTTATTTCTTAAATCCGGAGCAACCTTAGCCAGAAACCTTTCGCCGGACCAATCCTTTTAAGTCCGGTGCTAAAAGACTTACACCCTAACCGAGTGTTTCCCTTTCACGCCGGACCGACTTCCACCTTCTATTACTTTAGTCCGACGCAGTTGTAATTATCTCGGTTAGTGCTTCCTTGTCCCAAAAAATCCACAAGATAAAACTTTGTAAAATCTTATTCGCGGCAGACCAAATATATTAGTCCGGGATACTTGATAAAATTCTCAAATCCTAGCTGGACCATATTTTTCAGTCCGTGGTGGAAGTTTCTTTGATAAGAAGCAAACCGAGCACACACCATTCACGCCGAACCAAATTTCCTAACTCAAAAATATCAATCCGTTGCAAAAGCGTTTCTCTGGGTAAAGGCTTTTGTCTTAGTTGAAAAATCCGTTGACATACTATCCTTGAAATACATCGACGGCGGACCAAATTACTCGGTCCGGCACAAGTATATATCTCTCATTGCTTTGATGGACCAAATCTTTCATTCTTCCCACGTACGATGGACCAAATTTTTCGGTCCGGCGTAAATAGCCTAAATTGGTCCGGGGTACATAGAGCAAGTATCGCTAGACTATTTTGCAAAGTCCGTTGTAAACGTATAATCTTGATTTTTGTCACTCTGACACGTCCAACAGTCACAGTGGTAGGTGCAATGGCTATTTCTTGTCCAAATGCCTATATAAGCATTTCCTGAGCCATCTACCAGACAACTTTTTGATCTCCTTGACATCTTAGCATCCTTAGAGCATTCATTCCTTCAAGGAGACTGAGCTTCACTCAAAACTCTTAAAAACTTCACTTTCATAAGTTTTTAGTTCCAAGCTTAAGTCTAGTTGTGCTGTTGCGAGTGAACCAAGAGATAGGGCTTTTACAAGGTCTATTACTCTTGGGTCTTAGTGATCCTAGATGGCTTCGAGGCTGTGAAGGTGAGACCTGTCTAAAGGTGTTTGTGGAAGGCCACCTTGTTGTGAGAGGTTTGGAACTCACCTCACCGGAGTGGTGAAAGAGTTATCTAAGTGGAGACCAAAGCTACTGCGCTAGCTTTAGAGGAGCTATACTTCAAGAGAAGTGCTCTAACGTGGAGTAGGAGAGTGGCTCCGAACCACGGGATAAATTCCTGTCTCTTTTGTGCTCTTTCTTACTGTTGAGTTACTTTCCGCTGCTGTTATTGCTGGTGCTTTACATTATGTTGTCTTACTGTTATTAGCTATCCTCTTAAGCAAGCAATTTATCTTGTAACTAAGAAGTTAAAATTTAAAAAAGTTGCCTATTCACCCTCCTCTAGGCCAACTTGATCCTTCAAGTGGTATCAGAGCAAGGTTTACCTTGATAAGCTTAATCAGCTTTGGTAAATGGCCGAGGGAAATGGATCCGCAACTGTTAGTATAGGAAGAGTACAGTTTTTTATGGTACAAATTATGCTTACTGGAAAATTAGGATGAGATGTTATTTAGAGGCTGCCGGGTATGATGTGTGGAGGGTCACAAAAAAGCCATTGCCTCCACGCATCATGGCCAAAGGGCAAACTGTGTATAGTGAACCCTCCCCTGGTGAGATTCAAAATATGCAGTATGATGTTCAAGCCCGAAATGCTATATTTTCCTGTCTTAGTTTAGAGGTTTTTGACCGAGTAAGTAATGTTACCTCTGCTTATGATATTTAGACAACACTGCAAAAAATTTATGAAGGAACATCTAATGTAAAGGAAGAAAAATACTTCGTAGTAAGAGAAAATTTTGATCAATTTAAAATGTTTCCTCATGAGAATGCTAATGATATGTTTTCTAGGCTTAATCCTATTGTGAATGAACTTAAAGGTCTAGGAACTAAAATTTCTGATGTTAAGGTGTGTAGGAAGATGATTAGAGTGCTTCCTCAGGCCTATCACAGTTTGATCACTTATCTGTCCAACAGTGGTGATCTCAAGAGGCTTACTCCAACCGAGCTGCTAGGTAAAATATCAACTCATGAGCTCACCTTGGCAGAAGAGGATGCCCCAAAAAAGAAATCCATCGCTCTCAAAGCTAAGAAGATAGTGCAAGACTCATCAAATGAAGAAGATGATGGTGAGTCAAGTGATGTTGAGGACGAAGATGTAAAGAAGCTGGCTTTGCTAATGAGGAGAGCCAACAAAATCATGAGAAGAGTTAACTTCAAAGACAAAGGAAAGTCAAATTCTTACTACTCAAAGAAAAATTCATTTGCTAATGTTATCTGCTTTGAGTGTAATGAAAAGAGTCACATAGCTTCTCAGTGCCCAAACAAAATTAAGAAGAAGGGCAAGTACAAGGGCAAAGATGATGAAGATGAAGAGAAGGCTCATGACAAGTCCAAGAAGAAGCATTTCAAGAAGGGCTAATCTAAGAGATACTCAAAGAAAGGAAAAAGAGAAGCTCATATAGGAGAGTGGATCACTGATGAAGAAAGCCCAAGTGAAGAATCCTCCTCGGATGAAGAAGACAGAATAACAAAAGGGTTAGCTGAGCTTGCATTGGACGAATATGCTCCACCTCCACCTTCATTTCCTCTGTGTCTAATGCAAGAACTAATCAGGATAAAGTAGGTGATTCTCCTTCTTATGATGAGCTAGTAGATATAATAGAAGAGCTAAATAATACTTTGCATGCCAAAACAAATTCAACAAAAGCTTTTAAGAAAACTATTGTTAGCTTAAATATTGACCAAAAATTGTTGCAAGATAAGCATGATGAACTTGCTGTAAAACATGAAAAACTTGTGTAGTTGCATAATGACTTAACTGCTAATCATGCTTCTCTTATTAAGAATCATGAAGATCTGATAAATAAATATTGTAAGCTTGAAATTGACAATGAATTAACTTCTAGCAAATCAAATATTGTACCTTCATGTGATATATCTATTTCTTGTGATTTGCTCAATGAGGCAAATGGTGCCTCTAGTTCATCTAGTGCCTGTAATGAAAACAACAAAAATGCATCTTGTGCTAGGGAACTTATGATTGAAAATGAAAAACTGAAATCTAAAGTGGCAAAGTTTGACAAGGGATTAGAAAAATGTTTTCTCGGCAGTGCTACCCTTGACAAAATCCTGGTTGAACAGAGGGTCAACTTAAGCCAAAAGGGTCTAGGATATAAGCCTAAAGTTTTGCCTAAGGAAAATGGATTGATCAAATCTAACCAGATTTTTGTCAAGAAAGGCACACAATGCTATTACTGTCATAAATCAAATCATGAATATAAAAATTATCATCTTGCAAATGTCTCCCATGCTAAAATAAAAAGGGGCTGCATGGTGGATGCTCATTACATGCTGTTTAAGGATTTTAGGGGTAAGATGAATGTAAAATATGTTGGCCCCTCTAATCTTGATAGAAAACATAGTGCTATTTGGGTGCATAAATCCTTACTTCTAAATCCTTTTACCCCAAAAATTGTTGAAACAAACATTAAAGGATCCAAAAGCATTTGGGTATTTAATTTTTCTAATGTAAATCATTTTATAAATCTACAAATAGGAAAAAGCATTTATAAAATCTAGAAAATTTAGGAGAAATCTCAGAAATTCATATTTAAATATTTTAAACAAAAATATGCTAATTTTAGGATGTAACAAACCTACCCCTTAAAAGGAATCTCGACCTCAAAATTTAGACTGGCTAGAGAATAGATAGGAACATGGCCTTAAGATCCACACTCCCAAGTTGCTTATTTTTCCGAATGGTTTCTCCACTGAACCGTGAAAACTTGATCGTCTTGCTCCTTGTTCGATACTCTATCTCATCCAGAATTCTAATTGGATACTTCGAATATGTGAGGTCCTCTTTTAGCTCAACGTCCTTAACTTGCATCTGTTCCACTGGTATTCTAAGACATTTCTTCAGTTGTAACACATAGAACACATTATACACATTGGATAATTACGGTGGCAATTCCAACTAACAAGCCACTTCTCTTTGAACCTTGGTGCCAACTCTCCGCGAACATGGAATTGGCTCATACCTTTCAGTGGTGAAACTTTTAGGTACACATGTTCACCACGAGCAAAAGCTAAATTACTTCGATGATTGTTAACATAACTCTTTTGTTTGAATTGTGTTGTTTTCAGTCTTTCTTAGACCATTCGAACTTGTTTTTCAACCTTTTGCAAAATATTAGGACCGAAGACTTGGTGCTCTCCATTTCACTCCAGTGGAGAGGTGTTGTGCACTTCCTTCCGTATAAGGCTTCAAATGGTGACATTTGCAAGGCTGCTTGATAATTGCTGTTGTATGAGAAATCCACATAGGGTAAACTTTGTTCCTTACTTGTCTTATTAGATAACGCATAAGCTCTCAACATATCTTCAAGGACTTGGTTACTCGCTTAGTTTGTCCATCAGTCTGAGGGTGATAAGCTGTGCTGAAATTCAGATTGGTACCCTATGCCCCTTGCAACTTTTGCCAAAATCTTGAGGTTAATTGAGTGTCTCGATCTGAAACAATCTTCTTTGGCACCCCATGCAAACACACAATCCTTGATATATACAGCTCTACAAGTCTATCTCCCTTGTAGGTTGTTTTCATAGAAATTAAGTGTGCAACTTTTCTCAACTGATCAATCACAACCCATATAGAGTCATAACCTGATCTAGTTCTTGGAAGTCCTGTAACGAAATCCATTCCTATTTCTTCCCCTTCTATTCAGGTATCTTTAGTGGTTGCAGCAATCCAGTAGGTCTCTGACGCTCAGTCTTAACTCGCTGGCATATATCTCACACAGCTATGTACTCTTCAATTTCCTTTCTCATCCTCGACGACCAGTATCTTCCAGAATGTCCTGGAACATCTTGGTGTTGCCTGCATGAATTGAGTACGCTGACATGCACCTCCTTTAATATCAACTCCTTGATTTGATTTGGCACATAGATACTTTTTCCGAGCCAAATGGTTCCTTCTTCATCCTCTAAGAATCTTGAGGCCTTACCTTCCTTTAATCTATTTTTAATTTTAGCAGCTTCTTTATCCAATTTCTGTAGCTTTCTAATATGATCTTTCAAGGTTGGTTGAACCTCTAAAGCATTTACGAAACCTTCTTCCACTAGTTCCAAATTCAATAGCTGAAACTCCTCGTGAAGTGCAGTTGTCCTTCCTGAATCATCAGGTTATTGCAGTAGCTCTTTCGATTTAAAGTAACGGCAACTACATTAGTCTTGCCAGGATGATAATGTATTCCCACATTGTAATCCTTAATTAACTCCAACCATCTTCTTTGTCTTAGGTTGAGATCTTCTTGAGTGAGCTTCATTGATTAGTAAACCTACGGTGCTAGTAAGGTCGGGACCGTGGTCGTCCGTCTCCGCTTTGCCAGCTGATAAGATCACTGAGATTGACTAGCTAGCTGGGTAGGTTTGGCTATTCCTTTCTATTGAAAAGGAGTCAGTTGTCTGCACGAATCACCTTCCTTCGGCTCTGAGTCACCTTCTTCTAAGCTCTGCAGGACGACACAACATTCTCGTTCTATTGGCTGGCCGTACTTGTGATTGTTCCCCAGGATCCAATAAACTCTTGTGGTTTGTGAAGATCTGTAACATCCCAATTATCATATTTCTTGGATTTATTATGCATTTCATATTTTTTGTAAAAATTTTGGAATTTATTTATGTTATTTAAAATTTATTTGAATTAAGTCTTTTGCTAAAGTTATTTAAAAATCTAAAAATTTTAATAATTTTTTGTTGAAAATATTTTATTTGAGTTCTAAATGCCCTAAAATATTTTTTAGATTTTTTTTGGAATTTTTTGGGTATTTTTGCTATTTATTTTGGCTATATCTATTTTCTAAAATTATTTAATTAAAAAATAATTTAGAAAACCTTTTGTACATTTTTTTGGGTGAACCCACTCGGGTCCAGCCCATTACCACGCTAGCCCAACCCAAAAACTTGCAAGCCACACCTGCCTTGCTTTAACCCTAGCTTGGATGCATCTGGTTTGTTAGATCTCAATCTAACGATCGAGATCCGTTCGTCCGATTCGCATGACATGGCCCTGCCGATTTGTGCCAAGTGGAGGGCGAGGATGCTTTCGCTTCGTCGCCGCTGTAGGACATTTGGACTCCAGTGCCACCATGTATTGCTCCACAAAAATCGTAACTAACTCGGATGTTGATGTGCTATTTAATGCACCACACACCGTGCGAGGTTCGCCTCGTCAAGCCACACATTTTGCCCCATAGCACGCCAACCAAAACTCACCCTAGCGGCCGCATGAGCTCGTCGGAGTTTTCTTTGCACCATCGCGACTTTCGTCGTTGTTCCACTGCCGTCTCTGCCGTCTCGCCTCTCTGCCATGTCCATGGCCAGCTACGTGTTCCTCACATCAAGCCCATTCAGAACAGACCAGCCTCGTCACCTGAGGAGCCGTGAAGCGTCGTGTTCATAGTCGTCATCTTCACTGTCGATAAGCCACCACCGTCATGCCATCGTCGCCGCCCACCAAGCTCCTCAACCATTAGATCTCGCATGTACACACCAGATCCTACCGTGTGTCGTGACACCGCAGCCAACTGTCGTCTTGCCTAGACCGATCAATCTATCTTGAGTGGATGCGATCGATCCACACATCGCAACCGTGGTAACCCTAGATGTTACAACGTAGTCACTGATGTTTGTAAAGTGTGTCTCGTTCCAGTTTCCAGTCATTTTGGCTCAAATATAATTCTGTCAAGACCTAAAGTATGCCATGTCACCTCTGCTAGTCCATTATGTACAGTTGGTGTCACTATTAATTTTGGTTTGTGGCACTTTATTAATTACTAGCGTAAATGTGCTTTGCATGCCTCTGAACGTTTTACATGAGTAAAGAGGGCATAACGCTGCCGATCGAGTCGTTTCATCACCTCTTTCAGGAGTTCCCAATATCGCAGGCTCGCAGCTACCACTGCATCAAGAGAGTTGTTTCCATACTTTTTTTTACAGTTGTATAAATATTAAAGTATGAATGAATAGTAGATAGTAATTACTTACCCTTTCGTTTGCTTTAAGATTTTTACAACTTGTATTAGGAGAGAATGTATTGAAGCACTGCTCAATGTACAATAGTTCAGTGTAGCGGTCAACCCATTGCAGAGAGTACAGACTCCATATCTATCCCAGAAAGTGATCGATCGATCCATGGTGGTCATAGCAAATTCTTGCCGTGTAGAATTAGGAACTTAGTTGCCTATTATATGAGAGAGATATTTCTAGGCATCTCCATTCAATACAAGTTATGCAAATTTTAAGTAAAGGATAAGTAATCATCATCTATTCTTATTAATTTATGCAACTTTTAAAAGGAAATACATAGAAGTATCTCTCGATGGTTCGATCACTACCACTTTTTTCCTGCAACTGTAAATAACTAGTAAATGTTTTATTCGGTTTCCAATTGCCTAGCAAACACTCCTAGATCATCAAGAACCGCACAAAGCCGAGTGATGTTTGCTGATTGAATGGAACGGGAAATTCTCATATAACCACTCCCGCTAGTGGCAAAAGTATGGCACTTTTGTAGGAGCGCAGTCTAGCCATTTAAACTTGGCAAAATTGGTTACAAGATAATGCAAATTCGTAATATTTGCTCCAACACACTGCCATTTTATGTTTTTGCCAAACCACACTATATTTCGATAGTTACTTACTGAAACACACTCTGGGCAATATAATAACATTATTACTGACATAAATGGAGAGAGAAGAATTTGGAAATGACATTTGGTGCCCCTGGACCACAACCGTGTGACCTGTATTGATTCTGATCGTGCCGCTCTGCCTTATACGCCAAAACCAGTGCGACTGTCGGCTATACATGGTTCGTCCAAGCAAAGTACAGGTGGGTCTGACTGGAAAAGGTAAAATTGACTTTTCACTAACCTTCTCTCTCCTTTATAGGACATAAATGATATTATATTGACTACAGTGTACTTCAGCAAATAACGACCAAAGTAGTGTCATTCGCCAAAAGCATGAAATGATAGCGTCATGGAGAAAATACCACGAATTTGCGATATCTTGGAGACAATTTTGCCTTTAAACTTTAGCTATGGATATCTTTACAAACATTAAGATTGAACATGTGAAAGACGATATGTGTGTAGATTTGTCTGTCTCGAAAACATATTTTATAATATATAATTTTACTATGTTCTATAAATACACTGTAATAAAAATTAGTGATCAAAGTTGCAGTTTAGAGACTATATCCATGTTCAAAAGGACACTCTTTGTAATCGGAGAGAGTAATTAATATAACTCCATCTTTTTTTATTACGAAAGGTATGTTCTCATTTTTTATGTGTCCATCTTAATTTCTTTTCCTAAGATGAACTAGTTTCCTTCACATGATTTTAATCCTCTTCTATTTCTATATAGCCATTACTCCCTCGGTTTAGAAATACAAGGTATATAGTTTGAATGATTTTGTTCGGAAATATAATATTTACATATAGATTTAATAAGGTTTTTCGTACTATACCTCTATTTATTCTCTCTCAACTGCAAACATTTATTAATTACCACCGTACACAAACTATTATCGATCATCTTCCAAGATAATTAAATGGGGTATCTAAGTCATTTTCACTTATACATTTTTCAATTTGATTCTGATCTTAATCTTTATGCAAAGTCAAAATACGTCTTATATTTACGAATGGATAGAGCTTGGGATATTAACAATCTGATTTGTGACCACTACCTACCCCTCTGTAGCAATAGTACTAGTGCTACCAAACTTCCAAACATGCATACTGTTTTGTAGTAATATGTTTTCCGGGAGAGCATGGAAGCAGCCGTTGCAAAGTTCTCAGTGGTGACTAGCTGACTCTGAACACGACCAAACTTTGAAGGGCAGGCTATATAGAGTCTAATTTTGTAATTTTGTAAACCACTTGGCCCCATGTAATTCATCGAGAAGTTCATCAATCACCGGTAGGGGGTGTTTATTTTTGACAGTTATCATGTTGAGTTTACGGTAATCCACACAGAAACACCAGGAACCGTCCTTCTTCCGGACCAATAGGACTGGAGAAGCAAATGAACTTGAGCTTTGCTGAATTATTCCTTGACGTAACATATTGGACACCTGTTGCTCGATTTCATCTTTCTGTTGAGGAGAATACCGATATGGTCTGACATTAATCGGCTGTGCTCCTTCCAGCAAGGGGATGGAATGATCAAACTCTCTGCGAGGTGGTAAAGACACCGATTCTTTAAAGAGATGTGCATATTGTTGAAGGACTTCTTGAATGGAAGAAGGCACCTCAGCTGTTGGTCCATTCATGAGACAGTCCTGCATACTGCAACAACCTTCACGCACATGCACAACATGTGAAATAGCCCCTCTACGAATTAATCCCTTAAACTCCTTTACCCCAATACATTGACTATGAGGCTTATCATCCTGTATCCCTTGTAACTGGACACGGCGATGATTGTGGGTAAACTTGATACACTTCTTTCCCCAATGTACCCACATAGGGCTATGATCTTCCAACTAGTCGGCACCCAAAATCATGTCATAACTGCCCAAACTTAAGACCCGAACATCCTGTTGGAAGGATTGGCCCTGTACCCACCAGGCAACTCCTGTGGCCATCTTGCTGCATACAATAGTTCTTCCATCTGCCACTGTCAAATTGATGGGCGGTATATCCACAGTGGGATGCTTCAACTTATCAACTAGTACTTGACTGATAAAGGAATATGTACTTCCAGAATCCACCAGGATGAGCATTTCCAACTTGCCGCATAATCCCAACAGTCTCAGTGTCTTACGCTGCACCTGCCCATGTGGCTGTTCAGTAACAGCCCACAATTCCTCAGTTGTTTGATCAACCATCTCCTATGTCGGGCTATCTGATGACCTGGGTAACTGCAGCACTTCAATGAGCTCCTTAATCACATGCAGTGGTACCTGATCGGGACACTTATGGGTTTTGCCCCATTTCTCGCCACAGGTGAAACATAGCCCATTAGCTCTGCGGTACGTACGTAAGGCTTCCAGTTTATCATCTACCCGATTCCCAGTATTCTTCTTTTGATCCTCATATCTTCTGATATCCTCCCCTTTATGAATAACCTTAGGTTTGTCCTGATATTTATCCCTTCCCTTCAGAAACTCCTTGTTGTCAGTTTTCGGATGAAATCTCTTCTTGCCATACTCCAGTTCTTCTTCTTGTGCCAGAGCCAAAGCAACTGCTGTTTCAACGTCTCCAGGATTGTGCAGGACTAGAGTTGCACGAATATCTTCCTTCAAACCTCCCAAAAAATGCGTCACAAAAAACACATCGTCCTAAAAGGGGTTATATAGCAACAAGTGATGTTGCAGCTTCTAAAACATATCCACATATTCTGTCACTGTTCCCGTCTGCTTAAGATTGATAAGTTGATTCATGTGACACTTATAAAGGTTCTTACCAAATCTTCTCTCCACAGCTTCACAAAGAGTTTCCCAGCACTCGAATCTCCCTTTTGCTTCAGCATTTTGCAACCAGAGAGCCGCATTTCCACAGAAGTTCAAGGCTGCAAATCTGGTTCACACTCCGGGATGAACCCCCATTACCTCAAAATATGTCTCACACCTTTCTTTCCATAGCCTGGGATTATCCCCATCAAACTTCGGAAACTCCAATTTGGGCAGAGTTTGCCTTGGTTGCCAATGATTCTGCATATTCTGCCCCTCCCCTACTGATCTTTCTTCTTCCTTTTTCTGATTAATTTCCAGAACCGATTGCACCCCATCTCCCTTATCAATAACCTGGTTTGTTGGAGGGGGCCCTAGGATCCCCTTCAACCGCCCTGGAACTTGCTCATGGCTTCTGCCCTCTGGCGGTGATAGCAGCGAAGACTCTCCTGATGAAATTGACGCTGAGGATACCGCCATTCCCTGGATCACCATCATGTTTCCCGGTTCTGGGCGTGCCTCCAACACCTCCACCCTTTCCCGCACCTTTTCCATGGCCGATCGAACCTCTCCCACTTCTGATTTCACACCATGCACATCCTCTAAAATTTGCCTCAAGAGAGTATTGATACCTTCGAACAGGTTCTCCACGGAAGCCATGGTTGCAGCCATCCTCGTCTCCCACTGGGTCTGCTTCTTCTTTGGCGCCAGAACGGAAGGGAAAGGAACCTGCTCTGATACCAAATGTTATGAACTTAGATATGCAGGTTTGAGTGGAGAGGAAGAAAGGGGAGAAATCGGGAAGAACTTGAGAGATAAGTCAGGATTCTGTTCTTCCGTAACAACCTCATACCAACTCAGCGCTATTTATACGTCTCACACCAGCCCTTACAGGTGGGCCCTTACTCGGTTAAACCCAACACGCACACAGCCTGGGCCGATTACATTTACCCAACGCGACCACACACGACACCACTCGACACCCTGTTCACCATCCGGCAAGATACGCAACAAACCGTGTGACCTGTATTGATTCTGATCGTGCCGCCCTGCCTTATACGCCAAAACCAGTGCGACTGTCGGCTATACATGGGTCGTCCAAGCAAAGTACAAGTGGGTCTGATTGGAAAGGGTAAAATTGACTTTTCACTAACCTTCTCTCTCCTTTATAGGACATAAATGATATTATATTGCCTACAGTGTACTTCGGCAAATAACGACCAAAGTATAGTGTCATTCGCCAAAAGCACAAAATGATAGCGTCATGGAGAAAATACCACGAATTTGCGATATCTTGGAGACAATTTTGCCTTTAAACTTTAGCTATGGATATCTTTACAAACATTAAGATTGAACATGTGAAAGACGATGTGTGTGTAGATTTGTCTGTCTCAAAAACATATTTTATAATATATAATTTTACTATGTTCTATAAATACATTGTAATAAAAATTAGTGATTAAAGTTGCAGTTTAGAGACTATATCCATGTTCAAAAGGACACTCTTTGTAATCGGAGAGAGTAATTAATATAACTCCATCTTTTTTTATTACGAAAGGTATGTTCTCATTTTTTATGTGTCCATCTTAATTTCTTTTCCTAAGATGAACTAGTTTCCTTCACATGATTTTAATCCTCTTCTATTTCTATATAGCCATTACTCCCTCGGTTTAGAAATACAAGGCATATAGTTTGAATGATTTTGTTCGGAAATATAATATTTGCATATAGATTTAATAAGGCTCTTCGTACTATACCTCTATTTATTCTCTCTCAACTGCAAGCATTTATTAATTACCACCGTACACAAACTATTATCGATCATCTTCCAAGATAATTAAATGGGACATCTAAGTCATTTTCGCTTATACATTTCTCAATTTAATTCTGATCCTAATCTTTATGTAAGGTCAAAATACGTGTTATATTTACGAACGGATAGAGCTTGGGATATTAACAATCTGATTTGTGACCACTACCTACCCCTCTGTAGCAATAGTACTAGTGCTACCAAACTTCCAAACATGCATACTACTTTGTAATATGTTTTCCGGGAGAGCATGGAAGCAGCCGTTGCAAAGTTCTCAGTGGTGACTAGCTGACTCTGAACACGACCAAACTTTGAAGGGCAGGCAGGAGAGACTTTCCAACTCCAGTAAGGATAGCTAGCTCGCTAGGATCCTATTCTTCCTTCTAATCCGGCGGGTCTAACGTTATGTTGTCTGATTTTTCAATCTTAAGGATGTTTGGGACAGCTCCAGCTCCACCAAAATTTATGGAGTTGGTGGAGCAGGGTATCTCTAGCTCCAGAAATTTATAGAGCTGGAGCTGTGGGAACATTAAGAGTTTTAGGTAGATCATCTTGTTTATATTTTAGACTAAAAATATAAACTTAATTCATGTTATTTTAGCCTATAAGTTTCAGCTCTGAACTGGAGCTGGGATCTGGAGCTCTCCTAACAGGGCCTTAATTGTTTTTTAGTCATAGAATTTATATCCGATTACTACTATATTTCACCCACCTCTCACTTCTGCAAAATACAAAAACACAAATAAAAAAATTTCTAACCTAGACAAAAATAAAGTAAAACTAAGTGAATCCTACAAATACAAAAAGAAATAGAACTAAAAATTGCAGGAGGACGGTACTAAAATTGGACGTTACTTAGCACTGTAATCGAGAATTAGCAAACCCAGGGAATATATTTCTGAGATCATCCAAGCATCACAAATGCAATTTGGATTTGGTAGTACTGTGATAGTGGCAGTACTGTGATAGTGTGATGCACGTACCCATCTGTTCCCTGTGGAAGTTTCCATGGATCGATGCCGTTCCTGGTTTGCTTTCTCTGGCTGATTTCGTCGTCGGGGAGAAAGTCCCACAAGTCGCCAAGGATTGCTTGGGAATAGGGAGCAATTTTGGCAGGCAGGACACTTTGACCCCCTCACGTTTGGTAGCTGACATGCAAACATCACTGCAAGCTGGCATTTTCTCATAGATATATCAATCATATTTATATATCATATGTGTATATGTCTTATCTATGCGCATACTTATCTGATTTATATGCACATGCATTCTGATTTATGTCCCATAAATAATTCAACAAATAATTCTGATTTATGTACCATAAATAATTCGGAGGTGTAGTTTGGTATGTGGCTGCCTTATCCTCAATTCGCATTATTTAGAAGAGCTGTAATCAAAATGTCGGCAAGTATTTCTTCAGTCGTACTCTCTCTCTATATATATATATATTCAGCCATCAATGCAAAGGGCCAAGAGGGGTTGGTGACAGGACCGTCCAAGCAAATTCCCAATTCTACATTAGTCAAAGGTTGCAAAAAGAGCAGTCCTAACTTAGTTGGGTACAAAGCACAAAGCTGAAGAAGAACCAAAGAGAGAAAAAACCAAGGAAAAAAGACGTAGGTAGCCAGAGAGTGCCAACTGGACCCTGTATATCAACTAATCCAACAAGATTTTACAGTCCATGCACATGACTGGTCCCAAGAAATATAAAATCCCATGCCTCAGATGCCTGCATGCAGATATATACTAACTACGTGGACCATCAATCAGCTGAATTTGTTATACTGAAAATTAAGTGCTGAATCAGCTGCCAACAAGTTGCTTGCAAGTTCACGACGTAGCTAGCTTCAAGCAAAGCCATTCACCAAGGACTGAACAGTGAAGAAGAACGACACATGGCATGATCCATTGTGAGTTCGAACCATCAACCATGCATGCAGATGGAACTACTTATTAATGGTATGGCCAAGAGCCACATAATCTTAGTTGTGTGAGATATATGTGTGCATACCGGGAATAGAATCTCCATCTCAACATGGATGCTTTAATTTGAATATCGATGTTCTGTTGGAATCTTTTCAATGCCAGGGAACGTATGAAAGACCTTGTTTTTTCGGTCTATTTGATGCATGATTGTCTGATTATAATCAGGACGGAACATGAACTGGCGGCTCTAAATTAGGTTTAGTACAGGGATGATAGATAAACTAAAGTACATTCGTGTTATACAAACAGAACAATGATACCAGAAATAGCCGATGCCTTGGATCACATGATGACAGTATATATATGAGATAGCTAGGAGTCCAAGTCAAGGATAAACAGCTCTACTATTATATATATTTCGTCCCCACATATTGCGTGCTTAGACTGCTGTGTTCAAGGTCTTTTTCGTATGGTTGCTTCTATCTAAACTGGCTCATGTGAGTATGTGACCTTGGAAGAAAGGTCGTATATATTATAAAACATGCAGGACACTAATCATTTGCTAGCTCTACTGTCCAACTACTTCGAATAATCACATGTTTCACAGAGGAAAAAGGACAATGATCTAAAGGAGTTGCTAAGCTGTTCCTATAGAATGGATCTCCATCTCCTCCGTTTTAAATTTTCAATTGCATTAATAAGTATGATTTTTTTGTAGAAAAACAGTTTTGACTCTACGCAGGGTTAACAATACCGTTTCAACCTCGGATTTCGATGAAACAGCGGTACCAAAATTCGCAAAAAACTGAATATATTTGAAAGTCAAATGAATTTGAAATCTGATCAAACTGGGTACCGAAATTTGTAAAAAATCGAACAGATTTGAAATTCAAATGAATTTGAAATCTGATCAAACTATGGAGCGAAATTCGAACGAAACGGTCAAAAACCGTTTGAAAAGCAGCGAATTTCAAGCGATTTTCACGAAAATCGACGACAGCTTGAAAAATTGGGAGAATTTGCAAAAAATATTGTAAAATCCCAAACTTCGTTTTTTTCAAAAAAAAATGTTCACACTAGAGGTCATAAAGTTATTAGTACTAATTTTAGGAAACTTTTGGATAGATCTTTTCAAATTTTCTAATTTTTTTGAATTTGAATTTGAACTTAAGCGGTAAACCAAACAAAATCCTTTTCCGAACCGGAGCAGCACAAGCAAATTTCATGAATTTCGAGCGGTTTTCAACGAAAAGTGAAACCCTGCTTCTGTGCGCCCAAATGGCCAAAACTCAGGAAGCAATCAAGAAAATTATTTCGGTTCTACTGTCTGTAAGTTGCTTCTTTTAAAAGTATTTCTTCCTCTAGTCACAAAGAGTTGCCGTGTTGGACATCGACCTGGCCAGTTTCAAAACTCAATTTTGACCACTAATTCTATTATAATATATTTAAAAATATAATAAAATTATAATGTTATGAAAGCATGTTTCGAGATGAATCTACACATATGACTTTCACTACCAGAAAAATGCACATCAGTGGCGGTTTGTAACTACCATCAGTAGCGGTTTTCGAACCGCCGCTGATAATGTGATTATTAGTAGCGGTTCTAACCAAGAACAGCCACTGATAATATTATCATTAGCATTTTTTGGCTAGCTGGTAGTTTAAAAATACTACAATTAGAGGAGACTTCCCAGGAGATCACCCATCCTAATACTACTCTCGTCCAAGAACACTCAATTTCATAAGTCTGATTGGATTCGAACGTTTTTAACATCACACAAAGACTTCCCAAGAGGTCACCCAACCTATTACTACTCTCGTGTAAGCACGCTTAACTTCAAAGTTCTTATAAGACTCAGTACTTTAGTGGTGTTATGATCACATCTAACATATAATGCGGTCCCTCCTCCCCTTAACCCCGTGAAGCATCCGAACACTAATTTCCAATTATTTCAAATTAGCAAACTATAGAGGTAATTAGCAAAATTTAAAACTTTCAAATTTATTTTTCATACTTTTGACTATTAATTATGCTTGCAATATATGTGCCATTACTATTCATAAAACTTGTAAAAACACCATAATTTTTGGCTTGTACCTTCGATTTTAGTGTTCTTTTTTTTTAAAACGGCAGCCGCCGTGAATATATTAGACGAGGAGAAAGAGTACAGTTATAAGAAAAGAATTTACAAGGTGCGAAGGCCGCACCCAAGGGCAGGGAAGAAGAGAAAAGCAAGGGGGAGGGGGGAGGGAAAGAGGGCCTTGACTAGAGACTTCTGAGCAGGCATTGAAGGTTCGACGCTCCTGCATCAGCCCAGGAGATGGCATCGTCCTTTATTAGCTGTAGGATTTGATCATGATTCGCCCATTCGTGGCGGAAAACTCTATTGTTTCGCTCCTTCCACCAATGCCAGCAGGTTAGGATAATGATAGATTTGAGCCCCTTCCTGTGGGCCGAGAAGGAAAAGATGCGTTGCAGGCACCAGCGCTGAAAATCCACCCCATGGCTCCAGCTGTTTGGGTGAAGGGATGGCACTCGAATCCAGTCCGCAATGGAGGCCCACATGCGTCGAACTTCGTCGCAATGTAGGAATAGATGGGAGGTCGTCTCCAAGTTTCGCAAGACATGAGATGTAATCTTCGATTGGCTAACCTCGATTTGAAGAAGTCATACGGCTGTCCAAATGCGATTTTGCTGGGCGAGCCAGAAGAAGATTTTGATGCGTTGAGGTGCCCAAGCCATCCAAATTGTGTCTGAAGTCGCCGATGCTTCCGTTGAATTGGAGGCGATGCGCATCTCGCAGCGAGTAAACCCGTTGGAAGTGGGCATCAAGTGATCACGTCCTCCAAGTGTGGTTGGAGAGGAACGATCAATGGCGGACCACGCATTTAATGAATTCCAACAGAAGAGTCAGGTTGAGGTGGTGACAGATGTCGCGGATCCAGTTGTTGTTTTGCAAGGCATTCTCCACCGATCTCGTTTTTCGCCTGGCTTGGCCGAAGAGTAGCGGCGCAATTTGGCAAGGCGCTCTTTCGTTCAGCCATATAGATGTCCAGAAGGTAGCAAGTCGACCGTTTCCGATGGTGATTGTGGTGGCCGACAAGAATAATTGTTGGTCCGTTCGGTCGCAGGGAAGTGCGAGGCCAGTCCAAGGTCTTTGCGGATTGGAATATTTAAGCCATAGCCAACGCAGCCTTAGCGTCCTCGCGAACCTGTCGAGGTCAAGCACCCCTAGGCCACCGAAGCTGTGAGGACGACAAACCTTTGCCATTGCACCTTGCGCTATTACTGCATACTTGGAGCGTTGCCCGCCCATAGGAACGTTCGCCTCATCTTGTCAATGTCGGCAATGAATTTTTTAGGTGTCTTTAATGCCGTAGGCACATAAATTGGGATGGAGGTGAGCACAGATTTGACTAGAGTGAGCCTCCCGCCGATGGTTAGGTGCTTAGCCTGCAAGGCGCCGCGCAATCTTGTCCAAAATAGGCTGCAGGTGGACGCGGCGAAGCCGACCGAGGCCCAGAGGCAAACCCAAGTATTTGGTCGGGAAGTGTGCTATTGCGCCCGAGAAAGGTTGAAGGGTGTCCTGTAGGTCAATATTCTGGCATTGAATGGTGGAGATGGAGCTCTTTTGCATGTTGACGCGAAGGCCAGATGCTTGTCCGAAGCTTTCTAAGATTGAAATGATGGCCTGAAGCTCCTCCTTTACCGGGTTGAGGAAAATAACAGCGTCATCGGCGTAAAGAGAGAGATGATGCGACGGCGCGCAGCCTCTCAATGGCGAGAGAATGCCATCGTCCATTGCCTTGGAGAGGAGGTAGTGGAGGGAGTCAATAGCTAGGTCGAAAAGGAATGGCGATAGAGGGTCGCCCTGCCGGAGTCCTCGGTGGTGGAGAATCGAAGGTCCAGGGATTCCGTTTAGAAGTACAGAAGACGAGGAAGTCGCTAGGAGGCTGGAGATCCAAAGACGCCATTGCCTGCCGAAACCCTGAGTTTGTAGCAGGCAAAGCAGGTATTCCCAAGATACCGAGTCGAAGGCTTTGGTGATGTCTAGTTTCATCATGAGGACCGGCGTTCGCGTCTGGTTATAGCGGCACACGCAACTGCGGACAGTTAAGAAGTTTTCCTGTATACTTCGCCCTTTGATGAAAGCAGTTTGGGATGCCGATATGAGAGCATCAATGTGGGAGGACAGGCGGCGGGCGAGCACCTTGGACCAGATCTTAGAAACAGAGTGGATGAGGCTTATCGGTCAATAATCACCCGGCCCGCCCTCACCATCCTTCTTATATAGATGATTGTAACATGACTATGTTTATCAATAATAACATGATTATTGGTCCAATGAATGTATATCATTATATTGATCAGCAAGTATGCGACTTGCTTATGAAACTCTCAACTTATTGATATAATTCTGTAAGTATCTCTGATCGGGTATCATCGTATTAGACAACGATGAATAGATCAGCACATGTATTGATCGATGATCATGTTTCATAGATCATGGGATATGGAGATATCATCAATACACTGTGAACTCATGATGAAGAACATGGGTTAGATAGACCCGCAATGGGACACTGCGAGACTGTTACATTCTTATGTGTCATCAGTGTATCTTATACATAGTGGATGTATGATCCTTAGACCTGAGATTGTCACATTCCCTACATGTGTAATAGTTTACCCTAGGCCCACCAAACGCTATTTCCTAACCGGATAGTTATAAAGGTAGCTTTCATGTTTGCTATGAAACATGCAGAGGGAAGTGAGCAGTTAAGATGGAATTTGCCACTCCAGTGTAACGGAGATATATGTCTAGGCCACTCATGTGATATGATTAAGGAAGTGCATGGCCATGCTGTGATTGAAGAAGTCAATCACAACTTATTAATATATCACGGATACGAGAGATGGATTGAACTGTCAAAGGATGACATACTTCTCGCCTTGAGTTCGATCTTCATATATTTTGGTAAAGGGATTATTACATGAGTACTTATGAAAGGTTCTATCCGATTTGATCATATGCGTTTGAGAGTTGGCATGCTCTGCAAGGAACCGCTACCAACTATTGGATTGGAAAAGGGTTTTCCAAATCTATGTCCAAATGTACATGAACCTATAGGGTCACACACTTAATGGGCTGGGATGCATTAATTCGGATTGGATCCGTAATTAATGGACCTCGTGGGCTTAACGCGCTGATGGGCCCTGGCTTAGGGTTTCGTCGCGTGGCTATATAAGGAGGGGCGTGATAGAGATAGTTCACGTCTAGAACCTTAGCCTCCACCTCTCATTGCTCTTGCCGAGCGACACGGTGCTTGCACGCCGACGCACGGCGTTCCATCCCGGGACGTGTGGACTGCTGTGGTGACGCTGCTGCTACTGCGGCGTGGCGAGGACGAACCGCAGCGAGGACGATCCGAAGCGAGGACGAACCGCAGCGAGGACGAACCGCAGCAAGGACGATCCGAAGCGAGGATGAACCGCAGCGAGGACGATCCGCAGCGAGGACGATCCGCGTGGGGATGATCCATTACAACAACGCGCGAAGGATTCCGCAACTGCACGTCTAGTGGTAATCAATCTATGATCCCTTTCTTGCGAGTAGCTTTCTGTATATGCAGTAGAAATTTTAATTTGTACTAGCGTAGCATACCGCGTTTCTCTTCACTTGCGCTTTCCAGAATCATCACACGATGAGCTCTCCAGTTATATTCTTTTGTACACTGATTCTAATTTTCAAATACAAAATCTGAGCACTTTTGTTAAAATGGCCATAACTTTTGACTCGTAATTCCAATCGGGGTGTTCTTTGGCTCGTTAGAAAGATAATTTCATAAGTGTGCGAAAATCAGATGGTTAGATCTTGATGGTTTATGCGAGTGTGTACGCGGCGACGAAATTCCAAAAAAAGGTCGTTTAGGATCTCAAAACGGCCTCCGAAGTTTTGAATCTATTTCGGTTGTTCTTTTCAATTATTGCAAATGGAATATTAGTTCTAATTATTTCAAATGTAATATTATTTAATTTAAATTCTTTCAAATTAGAAGGCATGAAAGGTAATTAGTAATACTTAAAATTTTCTATTTTTTATTATTTGTGGCGGTTCAAATTAAAACCGCCGCGGTTTTTGGCTAAAACCGCCACAGATGTATTTGTGGCTGTTTCAAAGAAAAACCGCCATTGATAATGCATTATTTGTGATGGTTCCAAATAAAAACCGTCACAAATAGTCTTCCTACCATTTTTTAAAAAACTGTCACTGATAATGCTATTTGTGACGGTTCCAAAAAAACCCACCATAAATAGAGTGTCACCTATGTGCTGTTTCGTAGTAGTGTTTCATACATCCAATCTAAATATTTAAAAAACATATCCATAACTAAAGTTTTAAAAGGTTGGCCACACATATCTTAAACCGACAAGTTTTTTGAACCGAAGGAAGTACAATTTTCTTTAAGGTGGGAAGAATTAACTAGTGCTGTTATCTTTTAAGCTCACAGCCCTCACTACAGGGAAAAACAATAATTTCGACAGCCAAAACCGTCCACCTTAAAGACAAAGCCGCCCACCATACGTAGGGTCGACACCGGCCGCCCACCCTAAGCCGAAAGTAAGTGGTCGACCATAATATTAAGTTCGACGGAGGATCGTCCACCCTATTATGGTCGATACCAAATATAGGCCGCCCACCATAATAAATATAAGATCGATGACCCATGTGACCGCCCACCATAATTCCTTAGGGTCGACGCCCACGTGGCCGCCCACGATAATCCCTTAGGGTCGACGGCACTTTCCACGTGGCCGCCCACCATAAGCCCTTAGGGTGACTACGTCGTAGTCGACCCTAATAAAAAACGCCGTCGACCCTAATTAATGACCATTAAAAAAACGCCGCCCGATTGGCGGTCAAGGGAGCATTCACGAACAGCAAGAATCAAGCTCCAAAGAATCAAGCTCGATATTAAATTGAACATCTGTTTATTTATGAGAGATGAACCACGCAAAGAATAAGACTATAAGTTAACAAATGTATTTCATATATTTAGGCATGCAATAACAGAAAGGCCAACCATATAATATGGAAGACTAGCACATTTTATTTTATGCATACAGCATGGTCAGTAAAAATGGCCAAGTTTGATTTTTTCATTGTGAGCCTTATAGCTTGAGATATCTCACAAGTTAATTATATTTATACAGAAAATATAAAGTAGCTTATTCTATAGAACCTTACTATTATGTAACTTGTGCTAAGGTAACATCTACAATCACAACTTTGAATTGGACAGTACACAAGGTAAAGGAGGATGCACCCAAGTACAATTATGATTCTTTTGATCACCGTTGTCACACACGAGTTTACAATGACATTGAATTTTCTCTTTGGGGATGATAACACATATGACTAAAACTGTTCCAAAGAACCATAATGACAAAACTTTCGTGGCAAAATGAAGAAAATTATATAATAATATGAAGATCAATGGGCATTTCTTCCCATGAACTATCTTTCACCCTATGACTAATGCAGCATGGCGTTGAGGATATAATGCATCCTACCAAAAGAACGGAGCCAACAGAAACTTCATCTATAAAGAGAATACAGGGTTCAAGAGAGGAGCTAGGAGCAAGATTGCATATCTAGTGCTGAACATGGTTATTAAAACGTCGTTAAAACAAGCAGGTATATCACAATTCACAAGTACTATCCAGATTTGAACAGGTACTCCTAAGATAAGATGCATGAAAATACCGAGAGAGAGAGAGAGAGAGAGATGAGGACTGCAGCTATATCACCTCTTTTATGCTTGGAAAAGAACATTGGACAGCCTGCTCAAAGACCTGAAAACATGTAGAAATACATATATATTTGTATCTTCCTAACGTATATAAAAAAGAAAAGAAAGGAAAGACAAACAATAATCTTCCATAACTGCTAAAAAAAGTTATACAGGCAATAAAAGAAGTACAGTGAACACATTAGACATTTAATGACATATAGTTTTCTCAGAAAGAATGTGCTCAGTTGGCTGCTAACCAGGGATGCTTTAGGATATTTTGCAGTTACTAGATGGTAAGAAAATCGCACAAATTAAATCTCCTACCATGTTACCAATTACTATAGTAAAATGAAATCTCCTCAACTTATTATGGGGCTCACAGTACACAACAGTAGCACACCTCTAGTTCTCTGCTGTTGGATAATAAATACCCAAGCATTTAATAGCAATTGCTTCATATTGGCAGTATTTGCCTCCATGCAGCGACTTAACTGCTAATAGAGCTGAACATGAATTGGGTAATGCTAGTCAAATTCAACAACAATGAAACCTAAGATATAGTTCACCTTTACGATTTTTAAAACCTGTATGCAAGTAGCACGTAAAGCAAACTCGATGAACACAGAATAATAATAAACTGAATTAATGAACCATGGCGCCAGACTTTGGACGTTGAATTTTGCCATTTCCTTTGCATACCAATATGATGCTTGATTAACTAAAATATAAAACCCCAATTACATACTAACAGAGAGAACATGAAACTTACATATCGCAGGTCCTCCTCAGATGCATGAATACGCTCCAAAGACAGCAAGTAACGGATCCATAAATCACTAACCCATGTACAGTTCCTTGTGGCTCTGCGGTAAACATTTTTTATGATAGCAGGTACCTGCCAATTGCCAAAGAAATCAGAATTAAATATTGATGTTTGGAAGAAATACCATCATCATTGGAGTATTGCCACATAGGAGTTTCTAAAAGGACCTTGAGGGTTCTGTCCAGGTAACTCGTGTATCCCATCCATACATCCCTTGAAACAGGAAGCTCTGAAACGGCCCTTTCATACAGAACTTGAACACGAGCAGGGTCACCACAAGATTCCTCAAATTTGATGTATTTCTGTTTCATCCCCAAAAAACCGGCAGTGAGCTTACTAGAACCAGGAATTGGTAAAGAAAAACTGATGCATCTGTATGACAGACAACATAATTGAAAAGGGTGTGAGAGCCTCACCGAACATAAACTGAGTTGAAAGAATGACAGATGGCAAAGAACCTAGCCTCTCCTACATGTCATATATAGCCAAATACGGGGACCATAACATTTAAGTTTCCAAGTAGAAAAAGTATATTTTAAGCAGGGCCATGGAAGAAAACTAGTGGAATGAAGTATTTTGAACTCAGTACAAAGAAAAATTCAAGGAAAAAATGCACTAGCTACAAAATCTGCTAAAGAAGTCTAAAGTTAAGCGTGCATATAAAAAAAAGTTCAAGTATGAATTGTCAATAAGTCTAAAGCATTATAACAGATTAACTAGCTTCACCATACCAGAAACTCCTGCAGTTTGTCAGCTTCAGATGCACCCACATTGCTTAGGAGATCACGCACATAAACACCCAAAGTAGTCATTTTACCATTGGATCCAGGGGAAAACTCCTGAAAGAGAAAGTTATGTGAATGAATTTCTCTCCATAAACACCCATAAACTAGCTAACTCTTGCTAACCAATTGTTTATGTGAATGAATTTCTTTCCTGTAAGAAAGTTAAAACTTCATAGACATGAAACAATAAATGAGTCCTAATAAGTTTACCTTAGCAAGCAGTGTCTTCCCAGTTCCCGGAGCTCCCGTCAAAAGTATTCCCTACAAAAACAAATTATTAAAAATAACAATTTTCAGCCATTAAATCAACAATAAGTAGTCTTGGGACTACAACCGAATTAAAATGCAACTTGAATACTGATATAGAAAATTACCTTTGGTAGCTTTCCACCAAGGCGAGTAAACTTTGAGGGGTTTTCCAGTGGTAATTCATATCCATACACATTCATATCATACATTCACAACAATTCATTTCCATACACATTCACAACTTACAAACTCATCACAATTCATATCCATACACATTCATAAATCACATCCACAAATCAACATATAGTTTACATTCAACAAAAGTTTGATATAGAGTTTTAATTCCAACAAAAGTTCAACGTATATCACATGTCCACAAATCGACAAAGTTCATCAACAAAAGTATGATACCGAGATTCTAGCTAGGTGGAGGAAAAGCCGGAGGCATACGAAGCATCTCATCGACAAAGTCCGCCGAAGGACTGGTAGTGGGTTCGGCGCCACTTCCCACATGTTGAGCTGCACCAGCTGATCTTGAAGCCTCCTACAAAGCAAGGAAATAATGTATAACTTAGAACATAATTTCAATGACTTCCCGATTATAATTTTTGGCAATAGAAGTACCGTGTCCGTGAGTGTTTTCGCTTGGAAACCAGATCGGTCTTCGAATGGATGTTGGACTCATACCGTTGAGCCGGAACCCCGATCCGAAGCCTACCAATTAAAGAAAATGAATTAGAACATTTATCTTGTGAGTTGAAAACAACAATTCTTCACGAATTAACATATATTACCCTGTCTGCACACTATGTGGAAATGGCAACGAACTGAACGAAATCGCAAAGGTCTTGGTGAGCCGAGCACCCGATCCGGAAGCGTTCGAGGAGGAAGCTGAACATATATGGGAACGAAACGCAAAGGGGTGACTGAGCTGAGCACCGATCCGAAGCCTACCAATTCAAACATATGGATTGGAGCATTACATTTGTGACTTGTAGAAAAAAAGACCATTAGTATCAATATATGGATTGAGCATTACCCCGTCCGAGTTGGACCAACCGAACCAAAGCCTACAAATTCACATAGCATATCATCGATGGATAGATATTAATAAGAAATTAGAAATTACTAGTAATAGATAATACTCCTTGAAGTGCATCATCGGCGTCCGTGAGGGATCGTAAAAGCCCGAAACCCTTGTGGTGGAATATGAGTCTACATATAGCTCACATAGCATTAGTAGATTGAATTATTTGAAAGTGATACAAAATTGAACTTACTTGCTGCATATTTCGCTCTATGGACTCCATCTTCTAAGAATAGCCTCACGCTCTTTTCTCCCTCTTCTTGCCGCTTCAAGCTCCGCAACTGTTCTCTCAAAGCGCGGTTCTCTTCCATGACGCGCGCCTCGGACGTAGAGGAAGCACTTGAGTGTCGAGCTGCCCTCACCTCGTGCATGTACTCGAAGAACACAAGTAGGCGCTCCCGAACGCCAATCTCCCATGCCTCCTCCCACCCATCCGGCTATGGATGACTACAGGATCCAAAGGTTGTCAGAGGAACACACTCGGCCCGTGCATCGTAGTCATTGCATCCACGTATTCATTCTCAGACACAAATAAGTTAACACCGCACAAAACAATGTATCTAAACGATATTGCTTACTAATTTTTCTTGGGCAGTCGATCCAAAGCGCCGAGTACCATCCGGGTTCCGCAGAATGTGCGCTTGGTACACATCAATCCAATCGACTTCCCGTTCGAGCCTCCCGCAATTCATTACTTAAATGAAAATGTAGTTAAACGAATGAGAGAACTGGAATTACTTTAAAGAAACCTTACCATAAACTTTTTCCATTGTGCCATCGAATGGTCGCCAAGGTGTGTGACGACAAATCAGCCAGATGCATTATGATTGTTCTTGTTTCTTGTCGATCTCGCCTCCATTCTTACATGCCATACATGTCACACATCCATCTCCAAGCATCCGCACTTGTCACACCATGGCGGTCGACATGAATTGTACTCATCGGGGTAAGGTATATGTCTCGAGCACCTCCGTCCCTTCGAGATTCTGCCTCGCCGATAATACTCCTCAACGACCTTGACACGAGATAGTGAGATCATCTCGTTCACAATGTGTCTTGCTTTTCTATCAATAACCTCGTGGGCCACAAGACGCCGCCGCTTCAAATCGTAGGCGAGCATACCTAGCCTAAAATAGACCACAAACAATAAGCGTGAATTACTAGAATTACTAGAATTCGTGGACCGATCATGTGGTCCGACTAATTACCCAAATAATGTATTACTTACCCAAAACTCGCCGAGGCAACGATCGGCAACCGATCCGTCACCATCCCGAACAGCCTTGTAGTCATCCCAGAGAGTGCTACCCTATGCACATCACCAATGTCCACCATTCCCGGTAGTTCATCCTCAAAATGGTCCCTAGGGTGGACTCGCTCCTTCACATTGTTCCGATTGCCACCAAGTTACTACACAACAACAATGCATCCGAGTTAGAACAACAATTTGGTGCTACACAAATTCAACTTTTAGAACATACGCACTAATCCCCAAAGTATTTAAATACAATCTTCTCATTTGGATCTGTGGGAGCCCTGTGAAGCTTATTAGTGCCCTCTTCTTCGAGCTCGTGCTCCCCGGCCTGCTCCTCGCCTCCCGAGTGGAAGATGTGCCTCCGTCCCCTGCCTCGGGCTGCTGACGGCCACGCATCTGTGTTCTCCGGCATGCCCTCCGTCCTGTCTCGGGCTGCCAGACGGCTACGAGATCCATGCCCTCGGCATGCCCTCCGCCTCTGTCTCCGCTCTCGCTCATCGCCTCCTGTTATCAACAACGAACCGTCGTGTCCCAACCCTCCTTGCAGCCATCCTACATTGACATTGTACCAAAAGTTAGTTTGACAAGAGTAAAATATAATTACAATTTACATAACAAAAACTGATAACAAAACTTGCTTACTATTTGTTACATACATTTTTCAACTAATCACCCCGGTTCATATCATTTGTCGTGATCGTTGTCGACTTGGACAAAAAGATTGTCAAGTCCTATCCCGATATCTATGGAAAGTTGTCCTGGCAAACCTTCTTCTTGAAATGGCACATCAATGGTTTATTCAAGTACATCCTCGTTATCATCATCTGAGGAGAATGATAATGTACCAGGAGGTCTTACTTTGTAAACAACCTACCAAGACTTGTACTTAGGGCACGCATAAGATAAGTAGTACACTTGCTCGACCTGGTTAGGGAGAATAAACTCTTCACTCCTCAGATACGCTTCATATGGTTAATTTCAACTAGGCCAAGTTCTGGAGTCCGTCGCACCCCATAGGTAGGATGAAACCATTTGCAACGAAAAAGAACCACTGAGAGATCGTTACTTCCATCAAAGACAACCTCTATTATCTCTTCAATAATCCCATAATATTCTATATCGTTGCCATTGCTATCTCGAACATAACTCACGACCCCACTATTTACTGTCGTCAAATTTGGACGTGCCAACTCCGCCGCTCTAGAGCGAAAACGATACCCATGCACATCATAACACCTGTGCACTTTGACCGTCACGGTTGCATGCTTTTGACATCTGTCAAGATCATTGTGCACACTAGCATGCTTGTGACATCGCTAATTGGTTTAACCCAAGTTAAGAATAACATATTATACGCACGCCGTTAATCAATGAAATTTATGATAGGTTCAGATATTTACGTGATAGAAGAACCAAGTTAAGAAATTCGGATGGCCCGTCCACGACCCCTTTCTTTCAAAGTTATCGATTTGTTTTTGAGTAGGTTCGCTTTGCCTTTTCCATTCTGTTGGATAAATTGCCTACAAAGAGAATGATTTAAGTTTGACATATATAGTATATAATGCTATACAACGATAACGTGTTTGACAAATAAACTTACTCGATGTACCCATCCATTTCCTCCATATTGTTGTAGATATATAATTGTACACTAACCCTCTCATCCGGTTCTAATTCACGTAATGTACTTCTCCTATAGATTTGCCTTGTATCCAAAACACTTTTATGCTTGACACTTTTCTTTTATACACTTTCTTATACCGGCTCGTAAGCATTGACATTGTTGGTTGGCGCCAAGTACTTACTCGTGAAGTATGAAACCTCTTGAAGTAGGCATGTCTTGCAATGGATCCTTCGACACGCGCCTTATTTTTAACCTTTGCTCGACATTTTAACATACGCTCCACGGATACATCCATCTCAGATCGCAGGCCTCCAACCTTTGCTTCATAAGGTAGATGTACCAAAAGATGTTGCATCGCGTTAAAGAACCCAGAACATATATCTTCTCAAGCTTGGTAATTAGCAACACTATTTCCTTCTCCAACTCGCCATTCTAGACTCACGATCTCTTTAGCACAAAGTTGTCTATAGAAGAAGCTCACTCACCAATGCTCTCCATATATCCTCGCTACATATCCACGATAAGCCACGTGAACTAACCGCTCAATAAATATGTGGTAGTCATGACTTTTCATTCCATTTATCTTCCTTGAGCAACACTCACACCGCGCCTAATGTTGGCAAAGATAACCATCGTGAAACTTCACCTCTTTTTGGATCCAAAGAAGAACCTCCTTTCTATGTGAGGGTGTTAAACAATGTTTAGCTTTAGGTTTTTTGTGGATGTTTCGCTCATATTCAAGGCAGGTCTGCGATATCAAGGCACAATCTAACCGGCTTTGACATTATCTTTGGTTCTATCACTATGTCGAAGTTCGTGGTCAAGATGGACTCGCCACATTTCTCTCCCGATGCATCGATCAAGGTTATGAGGCGCTTTCAAGTCCTTTGCGTAAGGAAGACTATAAATACTACACTTGTGAGTCCAATGGTGTTGCTCACCATAACCTTCATAACCGTTAGGAGTGTCTTTGAGATTATTTTGCCTAGCAATGATGTCAACGACCAGACGCTTTTGGTGGACCTTCTTTATCACCTTTCCTTTACGGAATGCATTTGTCTGCTCTGGATGGGTGGCTTGAAGATAAGAACCGTCGGTGACAATCGAAGAAACATGTTTTGCCACCATTCGCAATTGAAAAGCACTGTGTCATCCATGCATATGGGGCAAGACAATCTCCCATGAGTGCTCCATCCGAAAACATGCCATATGCCGAAATCATGAATGGACCACGGTAAGAAGCGCGATCCTGAAATTATTCTTCGTTGAGCTATCATATGTCAAGACACCGCTTGTCCACAACTCTCTTAGCTCACCATGAGTGGTTGCATCAACAAATCCAAGTGCTTCCCGTGATGGCTAGGCCCTGGTATGATCGTGAGAAAGGAACATATATTCCTCTTTCATGCAACGCTCCGGAGGGAGGTTATACGGAATGGTGAATACAGCCAACATGAATATGATTGTGCGCCATGTCAAGGGTGTGAACCCATCTGCCATGAAGACCAATACGCACATTTCTTGGATCTCTTGCAAAATCAGATTCATTTCATCAAAGTACTTCCAAGCTTCACCATCGGATGGATGAACCATGACACCTTCTTTCACACGTTTTCCTTCTTTGTGCCACCTCATATGCTTCGCTGTCTCTTCCGACATAAACAACCGCTGCAAACGTTGAGTAATTGGAAAGTAATGCAACGTTTTCTTGGCCACCTTCGTCTGTTTTGTGTTACCATCTTTGTCGGTAACTTCAACATACCTAGACTCTCCACAGCGATCGCAGTGGGTCTTTTTTGCGTGTTCCTTCCAGAATATTAGGCAATATCGAGGACAATAATTTATTTTCTCGTATGGCATTCCTAGACCACTTAGAATTTTCTTCGAATCATACAAGTTTCGTGGCATTTTGTGGTCTTCAGGGAGAAGGCTGCAAATAAGCTTCACTAAGTCATTGTAGCATTTGGTCGAGAAATTATGCTTTGACTTAATTGCGATAAGACGCATGCATACCGCAAGGAGTGTCACGCTTTGTTTTCTCATGCAACGCTCAAGCGGCCTTGAAGCTTTAAGAAATCTGTTGCAAGTGGGTAGGCACTTCCTCTTGTGGGAGATCTAACCCCGACCAATGTTGTCCACCATCTCTTCCATTCTCAATTTCATCGTGAACCTTCGACAATATTGGAGGGTTGTACTATAACGTAACTAGATGGTCCATCTCGCATGCTCTCGCCATGATCAACCCATCTATAATAATTTGCTTTGAAGCCATTCTTACAAAGATGCATCTCCATTTCTTGACATCTCTTCAAAGCTATTACCACAGAGGCGACGGGCATCTCACTTCGCCATGTCCGACAAAGGCCGACCCAAAAGCATGACGGATAAAATCTTTCGTGCCCTCCTTCCACTCGACAGAGTGCCGTCCATTCTTATTCCAACCATCATACATCCACCTCCGAGAATTTTCCATAATGGGCTGAAAGAATATAACAAGAACCATCAATTCAGATTTGTATGGACCATGCAATATCCGTGCTTGGATTTCGATTGGAAGATGCGAGAAAAAGGACTAAATATGCACAAGCATGTAGGTTTCAGTGTGGAAATCAGATATGTATATCAACTGCTTTGCTTCTTCAAGGAAAACAAGGAGATGATAGTCACTACAAGGTTATAGGGCCGTCCACCATAAACCACCGAAAGTAAGTGGTTGACCATAATATTAAATTCGACGGGCGGGCTGTCCACCCTATTAGGGTCGACAGCCAAATATATGCCGTCCACTCTAGACTAGCTAAGGTCGATGGGCAAAAGTAGTTGTCCACTGTAGACTAGGGTGGACGGCCTTTTCTTAGCTGTCGACCATAATAATATTAGGGTGGACGGCCTTTTCCACGTGGCCGCCCACCCTAACAATTTTAGGGTGGACAGCCACGGAAAAGGTCAGGACCCTAATCTCGTGGTGGACGGCCACGTGGAAAAATGCCGTCCACCCTAATTAATCGGCATTAAAAAAACAGTCGCCCGATTGGCATTCAGTTACACAAAACAGATAACATCCATTCTTCAGTTTACAGAAAAGCCTTTAAACGATCTCAAAAAAAGAACCTAAACATCACAGATCTAACATCAATTTTGAGAATGTGTATCGTGTACGATTGTTGTAATCAATACAGTAGCAGAACCAAGTAGACAAGAATAAAGACAAAATCCTTATTTGTTGGTCTACCAGTAGAGAACAAAAAATCATATTCCATTTAAATTCAGAGTTCGCGTGCACTTTCAGTTTTCCGGGCAACCTAGGAACATTTTTAAATAAGCAACCAAAAACATCACTTCAATTCTCTAAGCCCACTATCCCTATATGGAATAAACACTCCAAGGCTTCACGGATATCCATTCATGTCCGTCCGAAAAATATGGTAAAAATATAGAGTATGTAATTAGACACTGCAAAATTAAGAATATCCACTCAATTAACCTTGACATAGAAAAATGTGAACTAACATCTTCCGATTGTCCAAATCATCACCGTTATCCTATACATGTTAACATGCTCACTAATGCTCTCACCTAATGCCGAGTCACTTCAATTCTGGTGAGATGGACAGAAGATTGGAATTTGGGTGGTCAAGCTTTGCAGGAGCAAAGAATATACAAATCAACCAAAATTAACACCCCAATCAAAGATACTATTAGGACAACATCATTTTACACACGATAATTTATAATGAACTAGATGATCCAAGATCCACATACCTGCGGTGGGGCGGCAAGGGATGCAGAGAGACCACACGCGCGAGGCGGCGACCGGCCACCGGCGGCAGAGCGCGAGGCGACGGCGGTGGGGCGCGCGCCCTAGGGAGGCGCACAGCGGTCGCGGTGGGGTGCCGGCCTCGGGAGGAGCACGGGCGTGTGCGGCGGCAGACGGGCAGCAATGGCGGACGAGGCAGAGGCGGCGCTGCGCAGACGGGAGGCGGCGGGCGGAGGAGGCGGCGCACGGGCCACCGGCGGCGGAGGAGGCGGCGACGCCACCGCGGTGGAGGAGGCGGCGCACGGGCGGAGGATCGAGGCGGCGCACGGGCGGAGGATCGAGGCGGCGGTGGATGCGATTGAAACGCCGATCGGGAAAAATCGATCGAATGGGGATTCCACGGGCGAGGTGTATGCCACTTAGAGTCGACAGCCACCTATGAAGCCGTCGAGCATAATTTATGGTCGACAGCCAAAAGGCCGTCCACCCTATTCAGTTAAGGTCGACGGCCACGTGTTCAGCCGTCGACCATAAGCATCGTTTCTGCTTTGGCCCGTGTGTCAGTTAGTGTCGACGGCCCGATGCGGTCCACCCTAAACTATGGTGGACGGCTTAACTACACCCTGTCGACCCTAACTTCCCGGGAATAGATGGCGCGCTTTTTTCACGGCTAGGGTGGACGGCTATTTTTTAGCTGTCGACCTTAACGAGGTTTTGGTCGACGGCCTATTTTGGCTGTCTACCATATTTTTAGCCGTGGAGAATAAATATTTTTCCTGTAGTGCCTAGGTTCATGAGTTCATATTCCAAAAAATGGCAAAAGTGAAAAGTGGACACAAACAACCCATCCAACGTATGGTTGGTGGAAATCGAACTTCGCTCACCAGTCACCAGTCACAGAAACAAGGTTCCACACCGATAGGCTATAGTATATATGATTAGTCAATTAATTCTAGTTTGTTCTCGTTAACCATTATCGTTGTTCTTACAAAAGCAAGGTTTCAGATGCTGTAGTTTGTTGTTTAAAAAGCACACTAGTTGGTCTCCTCACTAACATATATATGCATGTGTGCCTCATGCCGACTTCTCTGTACTCATAGTTCCAGCGAGCTCAAATTTCTGGATCACAAACTAAACATCTCCAAATGCGTGCAACAGAAAGTTCCTTCTAGAAACGGTACGTATAATCTCTAAGCACAGGCACACGAGTAAGTTGGCACGTCAACTTCAGGCAACAACGCCAGCTAGCTAGCATATCTAGCATAGCCGAGTTGTACCACAGCATCGCTGATTCTATAAGCTCTATCTGGTTTATATTCTCGTTAAAAATTATAAGACGTGTATCGATCTTTAATGCGACCTTTACTCCTTTAACCATATTTATTTTCTTCTCTTTCCTAAGCATTATGCATGATATATACCAAACAAACTAGTCACTCTCATAATTCCAAAACACTTAATAGAAATATACTTAAATCATTCTTTTTATTATCTTTCTTAATATTAAAACTTCTTTAATCTATATACGAAATCAAAATGCGCACTATAAAACATCAACCGTGGGAGTACTACCTTATCCCAAAGTTGCAAGTGCCTTGTGTCTTGGATTCCTATGCATCACACGCTAGAATGATCATCTAACGTCAGCACACTATGCTACTACTAGCTAGTGGTAGTCTAAGTGTATGTTTGATTGCTTATACCAAGTGGTACATGTATGAGATGTTCAAAAAAAATGTCATTCATGTGTTTGATTGCTTGAATGGAATCATTCTGTCCTGAACGGTATGATACAAATTTGAGAAATATTTCTTATAGATGCTGAACAATTTCATTCGTCTAAAACAATAAAATCAAATAGTATAGAACTATCCTATCTCCTTTAACCTTATTTTACGAATCAAATACATCCTAAACCATCACGGAAACCGTGGGAGTACTTCCTTGTCCCAAAGTTGCATACCATGCATGCAGTGAAGTGCCATATGTCTTGTTGTCCTATGCAATCACATGCTTCACATGCTAGAAGTGATCATCATCACATCACATACCACTAGCTAGTGGTAGCACCTTGGCTAGTGGTAGCCCCCAAGGTGGTTCGTCAAGTTAGTGCATGTGTGCGTTGCGTGGCAAGCAATAGCACAACTGAACAAAAACGGCCCTATAGTTCGGTCATATATGTAATATGTTCACCATTGAATTCGTGAATATATATATATATATATATATATATATATATATATATATATATATATATACACACACACACACAACTATGGTTATATATATATACACGTATGTATATATACATATGTATACGTATGTATGGAAAATATGCAATGTTAACATGGGATGAAAACGGAAATAGAATTTCCGATCGTTCCGGAGAAAAACGGAAACAAAAGTTTTTTTTTTAACAGAAATGAAAATGTCGGTACGAAACGGATTTTTTTTTTAGAAATGGAAACATAAAAGCAAATGGAAATTCTGTTGGAAACTTGGCCCACCTGGCTAAAAAGGAGAATAGAGAATTTACATTTATTTTTAAATTAAAATAATTTAATAAATACAAATGGCTTTATAGAAAATATCAAATAGAGTTCAAAAATTCTGAAAAAAATCTTAAAAATACTTTGGAACATTTTGAATCTAGAAAAGTTATTCCTAGCATAATTTTGATTTCATTTTTCATGAATAAATTAATTCTATAAATCTATAAATAGCAATGAAAGGACCGAGATGTCGCCTAGAGGGGGGGTGAATAGGCGTTTTCGAATTTAAACTCGCAGCGGAAATTAACTGTTCGGATAGTCCGAAATTTCCTTCGGACTGTCCGAATGGTTCGGATAGTACGAGTGACTTTTCGGATAGTCCGAACTGCTCTGAGCGCAAAAACCCTAGAAAGTAGATCTGAGATATCTAGAGACCCTAGAATGCTCCAAAATGAAATCTAAGGGTTTAGAGTACCTCTAGTAGTCCAGAGCTTGCCAATCCCCTTCACAATAACACTCCAACACTTGAAATTTCTAGATCTCAAGAAAACAAAGAGAAATGCAAAGTAAACCGAACAACAATTGAAATGCACAAAGATTTTTTTTCGAAGTTCGGATCCTTGAGGGGATCCTACGTCTCCATTGAGGCGGCACTAAGCCGGGGTCTCTTTCAACCCTTATCCTCTAAGTGTTGCACCAAGCACTCACCCACTTACTCTTTGAATCCTTCCCTTGCAGAGGTGGATTCAACCTTTACAAACTTCCGGCGGCGTCCCACACGAAGATTGGGAGCTCACAGGTGACTCATAGCCGTTTAGGAGTCCTCAACCTCCAAGAGTAAAAGATCTCGCGAGAAATCCGCTTGAGGATGAACCAAGTGCTTAAGATGAATCACAACCTCTTAATCTTCCAAACTCTCTACTAGATTTCCCTCTAAAGATCCAAGAATCAAAGACTTGAGGGAGATGAACACTAGGGCTTAGAGAGAGTGAAAGAGCTGTTAGAATGAATTGAATGCACTTACTAATGGATAGGTGGGAGTTGGAGAGGTATTTAAAACCCCCCAAAACTAGTCGTTTTTCACTTCAGCCCGAGACTGTTCGGATAGTCCGAACTTATGTTCGGATAGTCCGAACCGTTTGAAATCAGGGCAGCTGAGCACACAGTTCAGACAGTCCGAACGACACTTCGGATAGTCCGAACCTAAATTAACTTGCCCTAACCGAGGGGGTCCACTCGGATACTCCGAACCTATGTTCGGACATTCCGAACCAAAATGAACTCGACCAACAGAGAGGGTTAGCTCGGATACTCCAAACCTATGTTCGGACATTCCGAACCAAATTTTGCCTGAGCAATCGAGGGGGCCAGTCCGGACATTCCGAAGGTATGTTTGGATACTCCGAACCTTTTTGAACAATTTGCCCCCAAGACTTTACACATTGACTCATATTTAGACTAGAATTCATCATTGAGCACATTGAATCATTCTAAAGCTATTTCTTGCCATATCCTTCTTAATAGTACGGCAATCCTTAAACTCAAATAAAATTAAAAATACATATACAACCGTTGAGTTTAACCGACGCCTTTTCTTCTCGAATTTGAGGGACCTCTTTCCTTAAGCGACTTTCCCATGAACGTATTCATCTGTTCACAATACTCATAAAGCTCATTAGTCACTTAATCTTGTTGTCATTAATCACCAAAATCATTAAGGGGCTTAGATGCACTTTCAATCTCCCCCTTTTTGGTGGATTGATGACAACACGATTAGATTTAGATAAATTTGAAATGAGAGAGTATTTGGAAAACCAAATACATAGTGGAGCTCCCCCTAAATGTGTGCATTAGAGAAATTCGAGAGGTGTATCAAATGCACATATTTACGGGAAATTTTTGCGAGAGCTCCCCCTAAATTTCTGCTTTCGAGAGAATATAACATGATATATGGCAGATAATTTGCACAAATAAATATGACATGATATCACACAAATGCATTGCTAAAGGAAAATTGAATTAAGCAAATAGTTCAACAAAATTTCAACATCCAACAAGCAACACAAGCATAAGCAACCAAGCACAAGCATAAGCAAATCTAAGCAAGCAACCGCAACCGAAAAGAGATAAATCTAATGCTCCTCACTCCCCCTTTGGCATCAAGACACCAAAAGGGGTCACTCCTCGCTGCCATCATCGCTGCCGTCATCATTTGCTATCGTTGTCCCGAGTCAAGATATGCAGAGTCGCCCTCATCATCGCCAGTAGGTGCCGAAGTGGCGGGAAGGTCGAAAAGCTGCCGGGTCGCCGAATCAACAGTCGCAGAATCAGACTCTGACTCGGACTCCTCAGAAGAACAAGACAGGTTGAGCTTCCCTTTGATGACGTTGAGCTGACGGCGAGTGTCGGCGATCTTCTCATTCATTTGCTTGATTTTCTTGTGATTCTTTATCCCAAGGCAAAAAATGGCACGGAGCATGGACTTGATAGAGCCGCTTGGGGAGGAAGGATCAACTGCAGAAGGTCTCGCTGAGGGGGCCCCTAACCTGGTACTGGGCGCTGAAGGAGCAGGCACTGGCTGAACTGGAGGAGGTGGAGCCTTGATCAGACGAACTCGGTATGGGACATGCTCCACATCCTTAGCAAACCACAAGCCCGAGATGCTCTCTACCATACACATAACATAGGGCGCAAATTCGCAGCTGCTACGCGGGCTAAGGGGGTTGAGGCGGATCTCCTGCCATATGAAATCAAAGACATCGAACGGTCTAGATCCCTCGCCAATCCTCAAAAGCAAGTTCCTAGAGTAGGAACTGATATTGGTGGCGTCTCCCTCCATGGGCCACAAGGTCTTCCTCAGCAACTTATAAAGAATAGCATAGAATGGCTTCAAACCTTTTGTGGTGCCCAGCTTGAAGTTCTGAGAGTCGTCATACAGAGGAGACAAGTCATTGATGCTTGAGGAGTCAGAAACGTGCAGCTTATCCAAATTGTCCCAACCTTCAGTGGAGAATCTGATGCAGTCAGCGAATTGAGTCTTTGTCACAGCATAGTACAACCCATCTACCATGAACCACATGGTGCTCTCAGCATCGGTGTCAACATATAAGGTTGCATAAAATTGAGCCACCACCTCATTGTTCCATTTGCACTTGAAAGACATGATATCCTTCAAGTTGTGGCGATCACAAGCTGCAATAACTTCATTAAACACTTGATCCTCCTGCTGTGCCATATAGTCCCAGTCAATATACTGCATAAGCGCTACTGGGTTCTTCTTCTCAGCAATTACAGAATCATAGAAGTCCTGCTGAAAATGATTCCAAAACCTCTTGTCCACATAGTCTTCTTGCAGATACAACAGAGGGTCTTGGCTTCTGTGCTGGCGGACTTCTTTTCCTCTTCCTTGACCAATACAGTAGTCTGTCTTTTTCTTTGGAGTGACACCCATCGGAGTTGCACGGACAGCAAGATGAATTTCCAAAGGACCAATTAGCGCTCCTTCCCTGCACTGAGCAGCACACTTAGCTGCCCTCAACCTAGGCATGGCAGCCCTAGGATCCTCAGCACCGCTGCCTCCTTGCCCTTCATCACCTTGTTCACCGCCACCTTGACTTGAAGCACCCTTATGAGTAGTCTTTTTCCTTTTGCGAATAACTTGGCGCTTCTGTCTCCCGGCTGACGGAGCGAGAGGAGACTCCGGAGGGGAATCTTGAGGGAGACAATGAGCCGCCAAGAGCCACCAAGAACATATCATGCTTTGCTTTCTTCGAGCGAGCCGCGTCGATGTCCATTTGGCTAGAGCGGGGATTGCCACCCTGAGAGGGATCCATCCTAAAGGTATACAAGGGTGGAAATAAGATTAGACTCTAATTATGACCTAGATGATCAATCAAGAGTTAAAATGAAGTCACATTCTTCGGATAGTCCGAAGGTTTCTTCGGATAGTCCGAAGCTCTTCGGACACTCCGAATGGAAACTCGGACATTCCGAGGTGACAATTCACAAACCCTAAATTTTTCAATCTAGACAATAATTCAATAAAACTAAGAGCTAATCACGGAGGATCATCCTAGCAAGGTCTAGAACGATCTAGAGTCCAAGGATTCACAATAGGAACACGAGGAAAACCATCATTTGGAATAGATTGGACCAACCTTTTGGAGAAGAAAACCCGGGTTCCCAAAACAAATCGAGGGCAAGAACTTGATGGAGGTGAGTCCCTCGCCCTGGGAGAAGGTCTTGGAGCCCTCAAACCGTAAAAACTCCGGCCAAAACCCTAGATCCGAGTGTTGGGGCGGAGTTGAGGAGAGAGAAACGAGAAAATTGGAATGAGGGGAAGAAAAGAAGAAGAGAGAGGGTCGGGCTGGTTAAAAAGCCCGAGACCCCACTTCGGACAGTCCAAACTTAAGTTCGGATAGTCCGAACCAGTTCGGATAGTCCGAATGGAATTTCGACATCCAATCGCTTCTCGTGATGGCATTAAAACAGGGGCAGGAAAGACTCCGGAGCGAGAAAAAGATGAGAGGACTTAATGAGTCAAGTCAACAAGTGATCAGCAAGCCATACAACCATTCAAACCATGATCACAAGATGATTGACAAGATCTAAAGATCAAAAGCCAAAGAACACAACAAACTTAGAGAAATAAAGTGAATAAGGTTTTATAAAGTATTTTTCAATCACCAATCAAATTGTGAGCATGTTTCAAGCCAAATTGCGAGAATCTAGAATATTTAGCCCACTACTCAACTCGCAAAATCTCTTTTCATCAAGAGGCTTGGTGAATATATCGGCTAATTGATCATTTGTGCTCACATGTTGGATATCGATATCGCCTTTAGTGGAATGGTCTCTTAGGAAATGATGGCGGATATCGATATGCTTTGTACGGGAATGTTGGACGGGGTTGTTGGCAATTTTTATGGCGCTCTCATTGTCACACAAAAGTGGAACATAGTTATAGGTTAGGTCATAATCATTTAGAGTTTGTCTCATCCAAAGTAATTGAGCACAACAACTCCCGGCCGCTATATATTCGGCTTCGGCTGTGGATAGGGCTACGAAATTTTGCTTCTTAGAGGACCAAGAAACAAGGGATCTACCTAAGAATTGACATGTCCCCGAAGTACTTTTCCTATCCACTTTACATCCGGCATAATCCGCATCGGAATAGCCAACTAACTCGAATGATGAACCTTTTGGATACCAAAGCCCAAAATGAGGAGTGTGCACTAAATATCTCAAGATTCTCTTTACGGCCACCATATGGCACTCTTTGGGAGCGGCTTGAAATCGTGCACACATGCACACACTAAGCATGATATCGGGTCTAGATGCACAAAGATAAAGTAAAGAACCGATCATCGAACGATATACCTTTTGGACGACCGGTTTACCTTCTTTGTCGAGGTCTAGATGCCCGTTGGTTTGCATTGGCGTCTTGATTGGTTTGGCGTTCTCCATGCCGAACTTCTTGAGCATGTCCTTGATGTACTTCGTTTGGCATATAAAAGTTCCTTTCTTGAGTTGTTTGACTTGAAATTCGAGGAAGAACTTCAACTCGCCCATCATGGACATCTCGAATCTCTTAGTCATAAGCCTGCTAAATTCCTTGCACAAATGTTCATTAGTAGATCCGAATATAATGTCATCAACATATATTTGGCAAACAAATAAATCATCATCAATATGTTTAGTAAAGAGAGTGGGGTCGGCCTTTCCGACCATAAAACCTTGATCGAGAAGAAAATCACGAAGACACTCGAACGATGCTCTTGGTGCTTGCTTAAGTCCATAAAGAGCCTTGTGTAGAAAGTAGACATGGTCCGGGTGGTTCGAGTCTTCGAAGCCGGGTGGTTGCTCAACGTAGACCATCTCGGAGAGTGGTCCATTTAGGAAGGCACTTTTCACGTCCATTTGATACAACTTAAAATCATGGTGAGTAGCAAAGGCAAGTAATATTCTAATAGATTCAAGCCTAGCTACGGGAGCATATGTTTCATCGAAATCCAAACCTTCGATTTGCGTGAAGCCTTGAGCAACTAACCGGGCTTTGTTTCTCGTCACAACCCCATTCTCATCTTGCTTGTTGCGAAATACCCATTTGGTTCCAATCACGTTTTGCTTGGGTCTTTCGACAAGCTTCCATACTTGATTACGCTCAAAGTTGTTTAGCTCTTCTTGCATAGCCATCACCCAATCCGGATCTTGGAGTGCTTCTTCTATCTTAAGAGGTTTAAGAGAAGAAACAAAAGAGTAAAATTCACAAAAATTTGTGACACGAGATCTAGTAGATACTCCCTTGTTAATGTCTCCAAGTATGTTGTCGACCGGGTGATCTCGTTGTACGCTTTGATGGACTCTTGGATGAGGTACGGTTGCGTTGGTTCTTTGGATTGGACCCTCATCATCTTGGGTAGCATTCGAGCCGTCTTGAGCTCGCATTGAGGAAGAAGGAACATCATCCGGAGCGTCCATCGTCGCATCATGAACATCTTGAGTTGAAGTGCTTGAAATTACATCTTGCTCAAGTGGTTTTACTTCTCCAATTGCCAATTTCTTGATCGCTTCGCATGGGGGTTCTTCCCTGTCAATCACAGCATGATCAACTTGTTCTACTTGAGAACCGTTAGTTTCATCAAATGTCACATCACGCGAAATTTCAACCACACCGGTAGTGTTGTTGAAAACTCAGTATGCATAGGCATTTGATCCATATCCAAGCAAGAAACCCTCATCTACTTTAGGAGCAAATTTAGATAACTTAGCTTTCTTATTGAGGATGTAGCATTTGCTTCCAAAAACTCGGAAGTAGGATACATTTGGCTTCTTGCCGGTGAGGAGCTCATACGTCGTCTTCTTCAAAATATTGTGGAGATATAGACAGTTGGTACTATGGCACGCGGTGTTGATGGCCTCCGCCCAGAAGATGTCGGAGACCTTATACTCATCAAGCATCGTGCGCGCCATCTCGATGAGTGTACGATTCTTCCTCTCGGCTACCCCATTTTGTTGAGGGGAATAGGGAGCAGAGAATTCATGCTTGATGTCATCTTCATCGAGATACTCCTCTACTCTGGTGTTCTTGAATTCGGTGCCATTGTCACTCCGAATTCTCTTGATCTTCACATCAAATTCATTTTGAGCCCTTCTCATGAATTTCTTTAAGCTTCCTTGGGCTTCACTTTTATCATGCAAGAAAAACACCCAAGTAAAGCGAGAAAAATCATCAACAATAACTAAACCATACTTGTTTCCTCCAATGCTTATGTAGGTGACCGGGCCGAACAAGTCCATATGGAGCATCTCCAGGGGTCTTGTAGTAGTCATCACGTTCTTGGCGGGATGAGAGGCTCCAACTTGTTTCTCGGCTTGGCATGCGCTACACACCCTATCTTTCTCAAAGACAATATTTGTTAGTCCAAGGATGTGATTGCCTTTAATGAGTTTGTGAAGGTTCCTCATACCAACATGGGCAAGCCGGCGATGCCATAGCCAACCCATGCTAGATTTAGCCATTAAGCACGTTTCAAGGTTAATTCTATCTATAGAGAAGTCTATGAGATAGAGATTTCCCTTTAAACGACCTTTAACAGCTATCGAACCATCATCCCTCTTAATGACATCCACACCTTTATCACTAAACACACAATTGTAGCCCGCTTCACATAATTGAGCAACGGAAAATAAATTGTAGCTTAGTGATTCAACAAGCAAAACATTATTTATATGGAAATCATTGGTAATTAGGATCTTACCTAAACCTACCACTTCACATTTTCTATTATCGTCAAAAATGATGCTTTCACTATTCGATCCATTGGCTTCCAAATGTGCGAACATTGCCCTTTCTCCGGTCATATGATGCGTACATCCGCTATCCAAAATCCAACTTGATCCACCGGAGATGTAGGCCTATAAAATAAAATTTAGTTTTTGCACTTTGGTACCCAAACTTGTTTAGGTCCACGCACGTTAGAGACAAGTGACTTTGGAACCCAAATAGATCGCATGTAGGAAGCATTTTTGGGCTTACCCCCAACATGACAAGCAACTACACGACCTAAGTTAGTTTTCTTAAGTACATAAGATGCAAAGAATGTAGAGTGAGTTTTGTACTTAGAGTTTTCCTTACTCTTAACAAATTGGATGGGCTTGTTTAAAGGAGCAACCACAATATTGCTCTTTTTCCCTTTTGGTGGAGTATATCCAAGCCCATGCTTCATAGTCTTACCTTGTCGCTTACCTAGGAACTCCTCTAGTCCCTTACTTGCCTTGTAGGACTTTTGAAGTCCATCTTCAAGCATTCCCTTGAGCTTCTTATTTTCATATGCTAACACTTGCAATGTCTCAAGGTTAGTGGCATAAGTATCAATATTAACGTTGTAGCATCTAACGCATCCATTGTTAGTAGAAGGTAATGAAAAATTGGAGCTAATGGTTGAGGTAATCGGAGGGCTATTCTTAAGATCAACAAGCTTCAACTCAAGAGCCTTGCAAGCATTCTTTGCCTTAGCAAGTTCTTCTTTAAGTGAAGTGTTGGTGATCTCAAGACTAGAAACCTCGGATTTGGTCAATTTTGAGTTCTTAACCAATTCCTCATTTTTCTCTCTTTCAAAAGATAAGCTCTTCTCTAGCTCACGATTTTTCTCCTTTTCGAGGATGAGCAAATCCTCTTGAGTCTCGAGAGTAGCTTCCTTTTGTTCTACAACTTCTTCCAATTTTTCAATATCTTTTAGAAGCAAATCTAATTTTTGAATGTCAAGGTCCTTAATTGACTTGATTACACAATCATCGTCACTATCGTCATCACTATCATCCAAGCATGAATCAATAATAGAAGAGGATGAAGCTATGATTGATACCTTGCGCCCCTTAGCCATAAGGCACATTGGAGCGTTTTCGTTGTCATCGCTCAAGTTGTCGAAGAGGCCCTTCGACGTTGTCGGAGTAGAGGATACGGCGATGGCGACGGAGGCGATTCCTCCTTCATCGGAGTCGGAGCTTGAATCGGAGTCGGAGTTTGAATCCCACTCTTCTCCAATGTGTGCTTGCCCCTTATTCTTGCAATGCTTGAACTTTTTGCTTCTTTCCTTGTCCTTGCCTCGGTACTTGTCTTTTTTATATGGCTTGTCTTCTTTCTTCTCTCGATGTGGACATTCGGCGATGAAATGGCCGGGCTCCCACACTCATAGCATTTCCTCGTTGAGTGTCGTCCTCTTGACTTACTCCATTGATTCTTGGAGTGACTTCCCGGTTTGTAGCCCTTCTTTTTAAGAAATTTATTGAATCTTCTTACGAGCAAGGCCATGTCTTCATTGGTTAGGGGGCCACTTGACTCATCATCTTCACTTGTACTTTCCTCAACTTCTCTCACGGTCTTCACGGCCTTTAGGGCAATACCTTTCTTCTTGCCCGACTTGAGTTCTTCAACAACTTCGGCTTCCTTTATCATCATCTCGTCCATCATTAGCCGGCCGATAACGTCATGAGGTGTCAAAGTGTCGAAGTTGGGCCGGTCTTGGATTAATTGAACAAGGTTGCGGTTGGTAGGAGTGATCACACAAAGAATTATCTTCACCACGGCCTTGTCCGTAAGATCAGTGCACCCAAGACCCTTAGCTTGATTCACAAGCACCATCAAGCGGTCAAACATTTTGGTGTAGGATTCTCCTTCTTCCAGAGTGAACCAGTTTAGCTCACCAATAATGAGCTCTATCTTTGATTCTCGGACACTTGAAACTCCTTCATGACTGACCATGAGCCTATCCCAAATAGCTTTTGCTTCTTCAAGTCCATCGACTCGATTGAACTCGGAATCACTTAACGCATTAAACAAGGCATTGACGGCCAAGTCATTGAAATATTGAGCTTTATCTTCTTCGGGAGTAAGGTTGTTTGGATTAACGGGCTCGAATCCTGTTTGCACAATCTTCCAAATAGAAGGGTGAAGCGATCTCAAGTGCATCTTTATCTTATGTTTCCATACGGCATAGTGAGTGCCATCGAAATGAGGCGCTCGACCGGAGGGCACGGAGACATAAGATGAGGAGCTTGAGACACCAAAAGAGGGATAATCATATGGAATTGCAACCCCGCTACCGGAGCCCGTATCCTTAGTTTGGTTACGGCCTTCGGTAAGCTTCTCCATTTCCGACATCCTAGATTCTCCAAGCGGTTAAGCCAAACTACGGAGATTTGGCTCTGATACCAATTGAAAGGACCGAGATGTCGCCAAGAGGGGGTTATAGCGTTTCAAATTTAAACTCGCAATGAAATTAATCGCTCGGATAGTCCGAAATTTCTTCGATCGTCTCAATGGTTCGATAGTCCGAGTGACTTTTCGATAGTCCGAACTGCCTGGCGCAAAAACCCTAGAAAGTAGATCTGAGATATCTAGAGACCCTAGAATGCTCCAAAATGAAATCTAAGGGTTTAGAGTACCTCTAGTAGTCCAGAGCTTACCAATCCCCTTCACAATAACACTCCAACACTTGAAATTTCTAGATCTCAAGAAAACAAAGAGAAATGCAAAGTAAACCGAACAACATTTGAAATGCACAAAGTTTTTTTTTTCCGAAGTTCGGATCCTTGAGGGGATCCTACGTCTCCGTTGAGGCGGCACTAAGCCGGGGTCTCTTTCAACCCTTATCCTCTAGGTGTTGCACCAAGCACTCACCCACTTACTCTTTGAATCCTTCCCATGAGGTGGATTCAACCTTACAAACTTCCCGGCGCCCCACACGAAGATTGGGAGCTCACGGGTGACTCATAGCCGCCTAGGAGTCCTCAACCTCCAAGAGTAAAAGATCTCGCGAGAAATCCGCTTGAGGATGAACCAAGTGCTCAAGATGAATCACAACCTCTTAATCTTCCAAACTCTCTACTAGACTTCCCTCTAAAGATCCAAGAATCAAAGACTTGAGGGAGATGAATACTAGGGCTTAGAGAGAGTGAAAGAGCTATTAGAATGAATTGAATGCACTTACTAATGGGTAGGTGGGAGTTGGGGAGGTATTTAAAGCCCCCCAAAACTAGCCGTTTTTCACTTCAGCCCGAGACTGTTCGGATAGTCCGAACTTATGTTCGGATAGTCCGAACCATTTGAAATCAGGGCAGCTGAGCACACAGTTCGGACAGTCCAAATGACACTTCGGATAGTCCGAACCTAAATGAACTTGCCCTAACCGAGGGGGTCCACTCGGATACTCCGAACCTATGTTCGGACATTCCAAACAAAATGAACTCGACCAACAGAGAGGTTAGCTCGGATATTCGAACCTATGTTCGACATTCAACCAAATTTTGCTCGAGCAACCGAGGGGGCATCCGGACATTCAAGGTATGTTCTGATCATCAGGATATGTATGTCCCGGCCTACCAAGCAGTCCTCCAAGGCTCAACCAAAGTAACTTGGATCATGTCGATCGGATAAAATCAAGGTTACTTGGGCCAAGCAAAGCGTGAAGAATCGTGATAGGCCTTAGTTAAAGAAACCGAGTCAGACAAGGGGGGATGATTGTAATCCAAACCGATACGAGCTCAGATAGAAACCCCTACTTAGATCCGAGTAGGACTCAATATTGTAACCGCCTTCTCTATTATATAAAGGAGGGACGGGCATCTCAAACACGTAACATCTTATCGGCAATCACTAGCCACATATAATTCCAGAGCACGACTAGGGTATTATCTCCACCGTGAGAGCCCGAACTCAGATACATCGGGTGTTCTTGTGTTACCATCGAAGTTTGGGTCCAACGCAGAGCCCCTTTTCATTATTGTCAGTAACAAACGCCGATAGCTGGCGCGTCGTAGGGGCATGTTAGATCAATCGCAGAAGCTCGATGGCGCTTTCGAATATGGCCACCTTCGCACGGCTCGTATTTCGCTTTGGGCTTCGACTTCGCTGTCGATAACTTTGGCTATCTTTCCTCTCTGATTCGGATCAATTCCGATCTGGAACCAATTCGAGGTCCTCTTAGCCGACCACCACCGGATCGGGAGAAGGAATGGCCATCCGTCCTGGGCAAGAAGCCAAGGGCCCGATCCCCGCCTCGAGCCTGGATTGGCTAAAGAGAACCCCGAGTGGTCGAATATACAAGAAAACCACTCGGATTCATAGGTCAACAAGACTCGCCTTCCCCGCACTCCGATTCGAAGGAGAGGTAGGAAATTCTTCAAGCTTTCACAAAGATTTTCGTGATTGAACGGACCTCCGCAAAAGGATGCGCAAAACTACGGAGGAAAACCATCATCATCAAGAAAACCTGCGAGACTCCTCCAAAGACAGAGGCCAAGTGTGAATGAAGAAATCTTGCGCATAAAGGTGGGGAACCACCGCTTCCATACCCCCAGCAGTAACATCGCCGCCTCCAAGACGCCTCGACACCTTGGCACCACCGCCGACCGGATAGCCCGGCCGCTCCGATCGTAGCCCAAGTTCAGGCTATGGTTGCGGCGGCGGCAATTCAGCAGCACCAAGAGGCACCAAGAGAAAAGGCGCCATCCCGCACTCGCCTCATCCGCCGCAGTCGAAGCGAATACGGCCCGCAAGCCGCCACAGCGGAGCTTCAACGAGGAGAGGACGCTCGACACAGCATTGGCCGGGACCTCCGTGCAGATTTGAACGCCAGAAAATATGATCGCGAAGATGAAGAGCGCCGCAGGCGCAGAGATAACTATGAACGTTTGGCATTGGCCACGATTTAACGAGAAGACTGTCAAACCTCCGCTACCACGACGGAGGAGAAGGAGAAGGTCACCGAGCCAGGTCGCCTCACCGGCGTTCTCCATAAAAGCGAGGCAATGGCCCTATTGAGGGCATCTGGCCTTTAACTCCACGCCTTCGCCGAGTGGTTTGGCCCGAGGGATTCAACCCAAAAAGCATCACCAAATTTGACGGAGAAAGAGATCCGGAGGCTTGGCTCCAAGTTTATTCCCTTGCGATCATGGCCGCTGGGGGAAATCATAATGTGATGGCTAATTATCTCCCGGTCATGCTCACCTCTTCGGCTCAAGCATGGCTCACGGGGCTCCCGGCGAATTCCATAGACTCCTGGGAGGAACTCTGCGAGCATTTTATCACCAATTTTCAGGGCACTTATGAGCGGCCTAGAACACAGTGGGACCTATACCAGCTTCGCCAGAAGAAGAACGAGACGCTCCGAGAATTCATCCGGCGCTTCATGCAGAAGAAGAATACGATCGTGACATTTCGAGGCAGCAATATCGCAAAGATTCCGTATGGGCGCCAACGACCCGACCGATCAAAAGATGTCTCGGAAACCGCCATCCACCGTAAGGGAGATGTTTGAACTGGCGGATCGGTACGCAACGGCCTCAGATGCTTTGGCCAAACGACAAGATGATCGCCCGCGTCAGAAGGACAAAAAGGATTACGCTGAGTCATCAAGACAACGTGACAGAAAGAGGAAGCCTGAAGAAATAGTGGCGGCGGCCGAGCAAGACCAACAACGCGCGCCACGGCCCGACAACTATGAAACGGTGATGGAGGCGATATGCCCCTTTCACCCAAATAGTAAACATGTGGTGAAGGATTGTTTCACTTTAAGGAGGTTTGCCAGAGAGTCCAGAAGGCGACCTGCCAAAGGCGAAGCAAAGGAAGAAGAGAAGAAGAAGCAAGATCCCCCTGAAGATGACGACGGAGAATATCAAAAGATGGAACGAGAACTCAATTACATCTACGGGGGGTCGATGGCCTATGAGTCAAAGCGAAAGCAGAAGCTCACGGAAAGAGACGCTAACGCCATCGCGGCTACCTGTACCTCAAGACTCAAATGGTCCGAGGTCCCCATAACCTTTAGCCGCTCCGACCATCCAGACCACATCCCGTACCCCGGAAGATTTCCGCTGGTATTGGACCCAGTGGTTCGCAACGTCAAGCTCAAGAAGGTGCTGGTCGATGGAGGAAGTGGACTCAATGTGCTCTTCTCCAAGACTTTCGACGAGATGAAGATTCCTCGCTCCGAGTTGAAGCGGGGCTCATCACCCTTCCATGGGGTAATCCCCGGAACTTCTTCCATTCCACTTGGCCAAATCACCTGCCAACACGCTTGGAACCAAGGAGAATTTCCGGACGGAGTACCTTAACTTCGAGGTGGCTGACTTCCAGACAGCATATCACGCCATTCTGGGAAGGCCCGGCTTGGCCAGATTCATGGCCGTGCCACATTATACCTACCTCGTCCTGAAGATGCCGGGACCGAGGGGTATAATCTCTGTACATGGCGATGTCAAGCGATCGTTCGTATGCGACAAAGAAAGCTGCGAGATGGCTGAAGCTCAGGAGATAGAAGATGACAGAAAGAAGATCCGACAGGCGGCCGCGCATCAAGAAGATGAAGGAGAGGTACCAACCAAGAAGCAGGCTAAAACAAGTTTGAAGGTAATCCTCGACCTGCCTAGCTCCAACCGCATACTTTTGATTGGGACAGCCTCACCACCAATAGAAGACGCTGTCACCTTCCTCCGTGCCAACCGACATCTTCGTGGAAACCATCCGACATGCCCGCGCTCCTGTGGAGGTGATCGAGCACTCTTTAAACGTTGATTTAAAAAGCCAAACCCATCAAGCAACGGTTCAAGGTTTGCTCAGACAGAAGGAGGCCATCAAGGAGGAAATCACGGCTATTAGCAAGCAGTTTTATAAAAGAAGTGTACCATCTCGATCGGGTCAAGCGAACCCAAAGATTTGTTCGCAAAAAGAATAAAAGTCGGGCGATGTGCGTTGATTATACCGATCTCAACAAGGCTTGCCCGAAAGATCCTTTCGGGTTGCCTCGTATTGACCAAGTGGTAGACTCCACGGCAGGATGCGAACTCCTTAGCTTTCTGGATGCCTACTCAGGATATCACCAGATTAGGCTAAAAGAGGAAGACTGCATCAAAACTTCATTCATCACTCCGTTCGGAGCCTTCTGCTACGTCACAATGCCATTCGGCTTGAAGAACGCTGGCGCAACTTACCAACGCGCAATACAACGGTGCTTTCATTCCCAGATCGGGCGCAATGTGGAAGCATACGTTGATGATGTTGTCGTCAAATCACGGGCCAAGGAAGACCTCATATCTGACTTAGCCGAAACCTTTGAAAGCCTAAGGGCCTACAAAATGAAGCTCAACCCCGAAAAATGCGCTCTCGAGTCCGGCTCGAAATTACTCGTTCATTGTTTCACGGCAGGCATCGAGGCAAACCCAAAAAAATCAATACAATCTCAAGATGAAGCCTCCACCAATCGTAAAGACGCCCAAAAGCTCACCGATGCATGGTGGCACTCTCAGATTCATCTCCGAACGGGGTCGCGGAATGCCTTTTTTCAAACTTCTAAAGAAGCAAGGAAATTTTCAATGGACTACTGGAGCCCAGCAGGCTTTCGAAGAATTGAAGACGTTCTTGTCATCCCCGCCTGCGGCCGGTTCCCCAATATCGAAGAACCCTTTTGTTCTACATCGCCGCAACAACTCATGTAGTCGGCAATGCAATTGTAGTAGAGCGGAAGGAAGAAGGGCACCTCCAGAAAGTGCAGAGACCTGTCTACTTCGTCAGCGAGGTATTGGGAGAGTCCAAGGTACGTTATCCACAAGTACAGAAACTACTATACGCCGTGTTGCTTGCCTCCCGCAAACTCAAGCACTACTTCCAAGAGCATTCAATCACGGTGGTTACCACTTTTCCGCTCGGGGACATACTTCACAACCGGGAGGCCACTAGGAGGATCGCAAAATGGGCAGTCGAGCTTGGAGCCTTCGAAGTATCCTTCAGGCCACGGACGGTAGTAAAATCTCAAGTACTTGCCGATTTCACCGCCGAATGGATAGAGCTGCAATCACCAACAAACGTTGAAGAGCTGGAATATTGGACAATGTACTTCGACGGATCTCTCATGCTTAGCGGTGCAGGAGAAGGCGTGGTTCTCATCTCTCCAACAGGTGAGCGCCTGAGATACGTCTTGCAGATTCACTTCCCAGCATCAAACAACGCCGCCGAGTACGAAGCACTCATCCACGGACTTCGCATCGCGATATCTCTGGGTATCAGGCGGCTAACAATTCGAGGCGACTCCATGCTGGTGATCAATCAAGTCCAAAAAGATTGGTCGTGCGTCGAAGATGTCATGACGGCTTACTGCCAGGAGGTACGGAAGCTTGAAGACAAGTTTGACGGGCTGGAGCTCATCCACGTACTCCGTCGCGACAATGAAGAAGCAGATGAATTGGCAAGATTGGGTTCCACTCGGGCCATCGCACCAGCCGGGGTTTTTGTTGAAGAAATTCACAAACCCTCGATAAAGCAGGAGCAGAATAAGTCAGAAGAGAAATCCAACGAAGAGGAGGTCCTGGTCATCAGCGCAGACTGGACGGCCCCTTTTCTCAATTACCTATTGAAAGACGAACTTCCAGAAGACCGAACAGAAGCAGAGCGCATCTCGCGGCGCAGCAAGAGTTACGTGGTGGTAGGAGAAGAGTTATTTCGAAAAAGTGCCTCTAGAGTTCTAAGGCGATGCATATCAGCAGAAGAAGGAAAGCAATTACTCAAGGAAATCCACTCGGGAATTTGTGGGCATCACGCGGCATCAAGCACACTGGTAGGCAAGGCATATCGACAAGGCTTCTTCTGGCCGACTGCTGTATCCGACGCAGAAGACATCGTCCGAACTTGTGAAGGCTGCCAGTTCTTTGCTCGCCAAGTACACGTACCTGCTCAGAAGCTGCAAACAATACCGATCACTTGGCCGTTCGCAGTCTGGGGGCTTGACATGGTCGGCCCATTGAAGAAGGCTCAAGGAGGCTTCACCCACCTCTTCGTCGCTATCGATAAATTCACTAAATGGATAGAAGCAAAGCCAGTGGCTACCATTACGGCAGCCAAAGCCAAGGAATTCTTCCAAGAAATTGTGGTAAGATTCGGCGCACCAAACAGATTATCACGGACAATGGAACTCAATTCGAGGAGAAGAGTTTCAAGAGTGGTGTGATAGGCTCGCATCAAAATCGCTTCGCCTCCGTGGCTCACCCAAGAGCAATGGTCGTGGAAAGAGCAAACGGATGGTGCCGCAAGGCCTAAAGGCACGAATCTTTGACCGTCTCTGTTACACGCCACCCGATGGGTGAAAGAACTGCCGTCAGGATTCTACTCTGGGGGCTGAGAACCACCCCCAGCAGATCCACCGGGCAGTCACCCTTCTTTCTGGTCTACGGCTCGGAGGCGGTCCTACCTACAGAATTGACCTTCGGATCCCCGGTTCGAATTTCAAGGAGGACGAGTCGAAGAAAGGTAATGGAGGATATCGACAGTTGAAGAGGCAAGAGAAATCGCTATGGTCCAATCGGCCGATACCTTGAGTTCTCTACGCAGATCACGATCAAACGTCCAAACCGAAGCGCTTTCCAAAGGCGATTTGGTTCTGATAAAGAGTCAGAAGCACGAGCACAAGTTATCTCCAATGTGGGAAAGCCCTTACATTGTGGACGAAGTAACGCGTCCAGGGGCCTACAGGCTTAAGCGAGAAGACGGTGCCATCATCAGCAATTCATGGAATATAGAGCAGCTACGTCATTTTTTTTCTTGAAAGAAGCTCAACAAGGTGTCAGATCTAGTTTAAATTGACTCTCTACTCAATTGTTCCTCAATTAAGCAGTAAGTCGGGGGCTACACCTAATAGTGTTGCGCATGCGCAACCATAATGAAGAAGATACTTGTGCAAGAGTAACACCATGTATCCGAATTCTCTATTCAATTGACTTGCTACTCAATTGTTCCTCAATTACAAAGAAGTCGGGGTTACACCTAATGGTGTTGCACATGTGCAACCCCGCAGGCAAACCAGCTCCTATTTTTTGGCGATCACGACTAGATCCGAGTACTCCGAACGTTCGATTATGAAGCCTTAAACGAAAAAAGCCTAGTCGCCTAAAAGCACGTTCGAGGAAAAAACTCACGTTGCTCGGGGGCTACGCTAATCGGACAAGGTGCTCAAGAACACAAAGGAAAAATCACTCGGAAAAGTCGGCCAAGAGCTAAAAGAGGAAAAACCAGAAGACGAGCTGCAGTTAGAATAATATTACAAAAAGGACCATCATTGTCCACGACTTCAACGTCCTTCACCAAATATGAACACAAGCAAAAGTACTACTGCAAAATGAGGCCGTCCTTCTAAGCTTCTACGCCCTCTTACGCCCGGCGCACCCGCCCGATGGCTTCAATAAGGGCGTCCCTGGCCTTAATAAGCCTAGGGATGACCTCGATCAAAGCATCGACGGCGGTAGTGTCCCGGGCGACGGCCTCCTGCTCCGCCGCTTCTGCCATGGTGAGATCAAACTCCGCCCAGAGCTCGGCATTATCGCTCAGTTCATGGGCGTCGCCCCCAAAATTAAAGATGAGATTCGCAATCCATGGCGCGACCGACGGGCCTGGCGACTCGGGAGAGAGAGGCAAGGGAGAGAGATCCTCGGAGGAAGAAGAAGAGTCCATGAAGAAGAAGAGAAGAACTCGCGAAAGAAGAATGATCCAACGCCGATACAATTTGGCGAGCACAAGAAGACTAACAAAGCGAAAGCACTTCAAAGAAACCCCTGTGGAAGGAAGAGGAACAGACCGGATGAAGATGGTAGCGCCGCAAAACGCAAAAACCAAGGCCAAACTCGTTTTATACAGGCAACGCTTATCCTCGAAAGAGACTCAACTCGCTCAAACCGACGTCATTACTAAGGCGGGAAGATGGTCCACCTTCGACGTGCTGCTACACGATCTCAAGGAGGATCAGTGTCAAACCGCAGCAGAGGCATATGGACGCCCAAGATGGCCGATACTCAATAGGCCCAAGCTTAACTGGACGACTAAGATAAGGATCAAACATTTCATAAAGAAAATTCAGGTCCGGGATATTTTTTTAATACTGGAACAAAAGTCTCGTAATCCAAATACGGGCAAGTTCAAGATACGCGAGGATTACACAGACCCATATCTAAATTTTTCACCAAAACAAAGAATGCAGATTCTTGACTTCGGCCCATGAGGGCAAGCTACCGATCATCATCAACAAGGCGGCAAAACCCTCTTGGACAGCTTTTAGCTCCACTCATGGATACAGAGATTTGGTAATCGCCAACACTTGGCCGGCACTCGCAATTGCAACATCCTCCAGTGCGGAAATCTTCGTGGAGGCTTCTCTAACCTCTCAATTGTAATGTCCGGTGTCATGGGGACATTGTTGGTATCGCTTCATCAGACTCAGACTCAAGAACACCTTCTCCGCTTCGCTTGAGGCGATCGGTCCGCGTTCTACAAGACCGAACCTTTTCGCAAGTACTGCATCGAGCTCATGAGTTGACTCGATGCAATCGCAATAAACCACTGGATGAGTTCAAATTGACAAAGTAATGACGACGAAGACAGAGGACAAGACCAAGAGTGTACCTCTAATTCTCTTGCTAGCTTGGCTACTGTCTTTTGCATCCGCTTCACTTTCTTTAGTTCTCAGATTTTGGGAAGAATAGGCTTTAACTTCTCCCAAAAATCGATTTAAAAAAAAAATAAGATGCATCAGTGGCATCGTAGGCGAGGACAAACACTCGACTCAAGCATTTGGGCAAAGGAATTACCGCCGAAAGGCCGATCAAGTTTAACTTCTCGCCTCGAGGGATCGGATACGACTTCAAGCCCTCCAGCCTTCCTCGATTCCTACGCGGTGCGTGTGAGCTCCGCTTCAAACTCATTACTTAACTGTTCGAAGTTCTTCAAAGATAGTCTTTCCTCATCTTCATCCTCGAATAGTTTTTGAAGAAGATAGTTCCGTCCTTGGCAAAAGATGACAAGCGCTGAAAATGACAGAGCAACATCAAGCTTCGCAAAGAAAAGAAGATCTTTGAAGAAAAGTACGGCAAAAACAATTCACCTTGCCGAGGCGCCAGACACTCACGAAAGCAAAGATCGAAGAACGACGCCTAGTGTCTTTTTTTCGATCTCACCATCCAAAAGGACTAAGTCACCTTCACATCAAGAATGCACCCCGACCGAGATCTCAAGGGAGGTGAAGGAATTTCGATGCATGGTGTTGATCGGCAAGGAGAGGTGGAAGGAGCTTCCGAAGAAAAATAGCAATGCATCAATAGAAGGCATCGATGGGCAATCGGCCGAGAGGAAAAGGCGGCAAGGTATCACTGGCCTGTGGAGGCACTCTGGCCTCGTGGGCTGCTGAGGCATAACATCGGCCGGCGCCTCACCGCCACGCCACCAAGCTTCCACCAAAGAACCATAGAAGGCCTCAAGACCGGTTCCTCATGAAGAATTTCTTCAACAGATCCTCAGAAGAAATAGCGATCAGACACGATCCGTAGGGGAGCAAGGAAGGGAGACAAGGAATCCAACCTGTTGGACCTTGTTATCCTCAAGACTTCAAACCCCCGTGGGAGGACTATCACCAGAACACCACGCGGGCGACGAGCGAAGGCATGCTCTGGTGGCGACGGGCCTAAGGCTCGGAAATTTCATGTATCAAGATTGGCTTGAAGAGGAAGAAGTCGGGAGGAGGTCAGATAGTCATGTGTCCCTAATCTTTGGGCCACCAATGCGGGCGACATTGCTCGCCGACTACTTCCTCTTAGCTTCACTTGACAATTGGTTTTTTCCTTTCCGACGGGATCATCACCAGACCACCTATTTTGCTCGCTTATGGGCTGGTGCCGCAGAGGACGACGGTCGAAAGGTCCGCTTGTCACTCTTATGGACAGGAATTCGGGAGCGGCGTCGGAGAAGAAGGCTTCGCTCCTCGCAAGTCCAAAAACGAAGAACACATATTCAGATCAAAGTCCCGTGAGAGCAAAAAGATTCAAAGATAGAGATACCATGGAAACCTCTTACCAAGGAGCAGGATGTAGTTTTGTAAAAGGCCTCGGTTTCGAGGAACGACGATCTTCTCATTTGGGGCGAAGAAATCGGTGACGCGATCAAGAACGCCATGGAAGAAATGTCATCAAACCTCCCCGCTCGGGTCATTGCGCCTTCATACTCATGCCTGTGATAAACTCGGTCCTGAGGGGCCGGATTCAAGTGCTGGTTGGCAACAACGCCATGCCAAGAAGCCCGCCCCTTCAATTCGCAATCAGCCCCAGGAGATCAGCCACCGGTTCATTTCGTTGTCTTTGGGAAGCGATATCCACGGAGAAGGCTTGGGTGGAGTCCCAAAGGAAGGCAGCAATGGGGGTCGATTGGTGCAATAAAACCACTCTTGGTGCCAACCCTTATTCGAGGTTTTAAAGGAATGTGAAGATAAGATTTTTCATGCCCACCTCACCAAACCCAAAGACCGCCAACTGCTTTGGAAGAATTCTTGTCGGGAAGGGCTTGAGGAGGAAAAGATGGCAAAAAGATCAAAATGAGGCCGAACGCCAAGATAGGTCTCACAGAGATTAACAAAAGCAAAGAATTTGAAGAATGGAGTTAGGGTTAAGATGAGTTAACTCGATTCCATAGAACTCGAGGATACCACGAAGAAAGGGGATGCTTGGCCAAGCCCGCGCTTAAAAAATGATTCAAAGATGACCACCTCTTCAAAGACGAGGAGTAGGGCGAAATTCACCATGGCGGGCGAAGGCAAGCATCACCAAAGGTGGAAAACACCAATGCCGACTAAATCCTCCAATCGCCCCTCCGCTGCCACCAAGTAGCCCAATCTTTGGTCGAGGCGAAGGGGAGCGTTATGGAGAAGAAGGCGACATTCTTGAATAAAGAATCTCGCGATCGCTAAAACTAGGGTAACGAGAAAAGTTAGCCCTAGCAATGAGGTCGCTAAGGAGAAGAAGTTGGAGAACAAAGGGCAAGTAGCAACGGTATAAAGCCACTCTATTTGCTCAGATGATAAGGAAGCGGCCGATTCTCGCCCGAAAGGAAATCGATCACCCTTCCCAAAACCCCGAAACCGCCCTAGGGAGCATTTCAAGTAGGGCAAGCACGCGACGACGACGAATCGCCGATGGCCCAAAAGAATCAAGTTAACAAGTGGTATGCCCCAAGATGGGCCCAAAGCCGTAAACCGTAATGCACGGAATAAATGGGTACCACCCCGTAAACAACATCCTCTTATGGTATGCCTCATGTCGTGCCAAAAGTCGATAGCGCATGTAATCTAAATCAAAAGTCAGAAAGATGATTTTTGAAACATACAAGAGATCAAGAGGCCTCGTAATCCCGACAAAGACAGCTCAAAACAAAGAGAATTCAATGAGTTCTTCGTGACCTCTTTTGCCCAACGACAAGCACTCGCTAAAAGCACTCGGAAGGCTTAATACCGAAGGCATTCGATCATGAAGCACTCGGGGCTACTGTGGATATGTATGTCCCGGCCCACCAAGCAGCCTCCAAGGCTCACCAAAGTAACTTGGATCATGTCGATTGGATAAAACTCAAGGTTACTTGGGCCAAGCAAAGCGTGAAGAATCAGATAGGCCTTAGTTAAAGAAACCGAGTCAGACAAGGGGGATGATTGTAATCCAAACCGACACGAGCTCAGATAGAAACCCCTACTCAGATCCGAGTAGGACTCAATATTGTAACCGCCTTCTATTATATAAAGGGAGGGACGGGCATCTCAAACATAGAACATCTTATCGGCAATCACCTAGCCACATATAATTCCAGAGCACAGACTAGGGTATTATCTCCACCGTGAGAGCCCTAACTCAGATACATCGGGTGTTCTTGTGTTACCATCGAAGTTTGGGTCCAATACAGTAGCCCCTTTTTCATTATTGTCGGTAACAAACGTCGACAGATACTCCGAACCTTTTTGAACAATTTGCCCCCAAGACTTTACACATTGACTCATATTTAGACTAGAATTCATCATTGAGCACATTGGATCATTCTAAAGCTATTTCTTGCCATATCCCTCTTAATAGTACGGCAATCCTTAAGCTCAAATAAAATTAAAAATACATATACAATCGTTGAGTTTAACCGACGCCTTTTCTTCTCGAATTTGAGGGACCTCTTTCCTTAAGCGACTTTCCCATAAGCGTATTCATCTGTTCACAATACTCATAAAGCTCATTAATCACTTAATCTTGTTGTCATTAATCACCAAAATCATTAAGGGGCCTAGATGCACTTTCAAGCAAAATAGCATTTATGAACTTTAAAAAATACAGGATAAATCTCAGAAAATCATACATTAACATTGAACAATAATATGCAAATTTTAGGGTGTTACACCTTTATAGTTGGAGGAGCAAGATGATGTCGATGATAATGATATGGAGGAGAACATGATGGTCCGATCTGCGAGACAAATTGCGAGCCTTCAAATGACAAATTTGAGAAAAAACTTCCTAGTGATACCAGTGAACATAACATTGTTCTTATATCCGCCTTTGAGGTAGATTGAGTTACATTATTTTTATAGTCATGTATATTGTGATCATGTATTATATTTTTGTGGAATTTTCCACTTTCATTTTTGTATCCACTCCGTTCCGCTCCGCATCCGTTTTTGTCACTATTTGTATTTGTTTCTGGGGTTTCCGATTTTGTTTCTATTACCGATAAAAGATGTGGAAATAGAAACGAAACGGCCATTTAACGGCCGTTTCCATTCCGTTTTCATCCCTAGTGCTAACCCATCTTTGGGTGGAATATATCATGCAAACCACCATCCGTTTAAATCCTAGGGCTGAGCTTTGTCCACCCATCGCTATCTCTTTTCCCTCCTCTCTCTCTCTCTCTACCGGTGAGCCGCCTCGCCCCACTACTGTCTACTGCTTGAGGTTCATCGCGCTGTCACCTCAGGCTCAACTAACATGCAGTCATCCACCAAGCCTCCTATTAGCTGAGGTTCACCACAACACCCTCACCTAACTCTGTGGCGCCATTGTCCACCGCACCTAGGTTCACCACAACTCCCCTTATGTCTGTCCGCCACGCTGCACCATGTCGACCTCCCTCTGTCGTGCCATGCCGAGCCAACTGCAGTGATGACTCCCTCCAATGACTGCACAGCTCACTAGTGGCGATGGCCCAGGAAGGTGATGGTGGAGTCGCCAACTGGTGGAAGGTGATGAAGAAGAAAGGGAGAGGCAGGTCGCCGACACAAAGAAAAATACTCATAATAGGTCTTTTAGAGCTACTAACAAAAAATAAAGAAAAATAAGCTAGTAATCTAGTAGATCCTAACTAAATTCAACTATAATAGCCATTAGATGTTATTGTTGAAAAACATCTGACCATCTAGCTAGCAGATCCGAATTATAAGGTTTAGATTAAAAGAAAGAGTCCACGCCAAATACAATGAAAAATAGCATAAAATTGAAAAAAAAATTAGCCATTTGATTTTCTTACAAACTCAAAATTAAAACTCGTATATAGTTGAAATTTGGAATAAAAGTTCGATAAAAATTTGTAAGTTCTCCCCCAAATCAAAACATGGAGGGAATGAGCTAAAGGGGCTAACAACCATTGAAGCATGGCTGAGAGCTTGGCGAGGGAGAAGCCCCTATGGCCCACCTATCATGCATTGACGAAACATGGCCAATGTGTCATCATGCATGGTAAAATTGCCCACTCATTATGTCATATAGGTAATACCATCATACGAAACCTGGTCCGTGTGTTATTTAAATCATATTGCAAAGTTTGAGGTGTCAAATGTTGATTTTATAGTTCGAAGTATCAAATAGATTTTCGACCAAAGTTTAAGGTCTTATATAGACTTCTTACTAAAAATATTATAATTCTTTGTTTGGAGGACCTCCACTAGATAGAACAATTGAGAGTGGACACATCGATAGATGTTCACCTAACCATGTCGATATAAGATATGTGATGTGCGTTATGAGCATGCAGTATAGACAAGCATTGCAATAACAAAAGAAAAATATGATAACGATGATACAAATAAAAAATATTGTGTTATACTATATTTATTGTTTTGCTACCTGCGAGCAGGGATTAAAATTTCGCTGAAATTTAGTGAAATTTCAGATTTCGGGATTGGGCGAATTCTGGAGTACTGGCCGAATTTGAAATTCTGAAAAAATTTGAATTTGCTATAGTAATTTCAGAAATTTCGGCGAAATTTCAGGTTTTGAAACTGGATTTTGATGTTTTAGGGCTAGATTTGATCGGAATTAGTCCAATAACCCTTAAAAAAGTCATCTTACATGAATATTTGTTGAAAAACTAATTTTTGAGACATTTTAAAATTTGGGTAGAAACACTTGTCATATTTTTTAAAAAAAATTAAAAGATTTATAATGATCTGAAAAATTTATGGTACTATCTTTAGTAGTGTAAAATAATATAGAAAAATTTTCAAAATAATTGAACTTCATTTGTTATCTTTAAAAATCAAAAACAGAATGGATATAATTGGGATAGTAAACTTGTTAGATTTTTATAAATTTTCTTGAGTGTGATCTTGATCTAAAATTTTTATGACAGATTAAGAATTGACTCAGTACTATTTTATAAAATTTTCAAAAAATTTAAACTTTTTTGTTTGGTAAATAAAATCTATAAAACTGTTGAACTTCATTTGTTATACTATATTGCAAAAACCAAGAGAGAAAGAACATAAATGCTACTGTGCCTTGTAAGAATTTTAAAAATTTATTGGAGTGTGATCATAATTCAAAATTTTTATGAGATCTTAAACACTTCCTTATCACTCTTCTGTAAAATTTTCACAAATTTTAAACCTTTTTTTATCGCTAAAGCAAATCTTATGTATTGATTATCAGGCTTTTATCAGAATGTAGCACTGTCAGAAATTTTGGAACATCTTCAAGCTTGATAATAATATGAAACTTTTATAAAAATATTAGTGATACATCAGGACTTTCCACAAAAATTTTCAAAATTTTCCAGCATGGTTTGAACTATTTTCATTCCATTCAAATTTGTCGGTAAGGCTTTTATCAGGATAGTAGCACTGTCTAAATTTTTTAAAAATTTTGAATCTTGATCACCATCCAAAAATTTTATGGAAATATTAGTGATTCATCAGCATCATGCACAAAAAATTTCAAAATTTTCTAACGTCGTTTGTACCATTTTTCATCCGCTTCAAACTTACCGGTCAACGTTTTATCTGGATAGTACCAATGTTTGAATTTTTAAAAATTCCACAGACCTGATAATCACCTAAAAAGTTTATGAAAACATCTCTAATGTGTCAAGAACCTTAAAAAAAATTCAAAATTTTTTGACATCATTTGAACCATTTTTTTATCAGTACAATTTCACCGAAATTTCGGCCAATATTTCGGATTTTTGGCTGAAATTTCGAAAATTTCGATAGCAAAAAAACCGGATTTGAACTTTTCGTTTTGAATTTTGAACGGATTTCATCCATAATGCCGAGATTTCATGGAAATTTTAGATTTAAGCCGTGGGCGAAATTACGTTCAAAACCAAATTTTGTTCCTTGCCTGCGAGTACAGGGAATAAAGTTTTGCTATCGGAGGAGATTGTTTATTTTCAAGAAACAGAGCAGGCGGTAGCCGCTGATTGCCTGGTAGTCCACGAATGGTGCGGTTGGGAACACTCACAGGTTGGTAGGCATGTGCGTGCATGCGCTGCACTGCACATACGGACACACTCAGACACGGCTTTCTTTTCTATGAATTGGCGTGCTACCTCTTTCCTTTTAAACTGGAGTATTATTATCACCTGACCTGCATCTCCAGCCGGACCCGTCCGTCCAGTCGTGTCCACGGCCCGCACGCCGCAGACGCGTCTTCGTCCTCTGTTTCCGCGTGAAATTTACGAACCAAAGCAAGTACGCCGCTCGCTGGGCTCCGGCTCTGACACTACTGCGCCGTTTCGCCTCGGCCGAACCACCGGTGTTCAAAATATAAATGTTTCATTAATTTCTGAAATATCTTTAGTTGTAAAATAGATTTATAAGCACGGTCTCCAATATGACTGTTACTTTTTTTCTGTCTATATATTAGTAAAAAAATATTAAAATTATAATAGTATGAAAGTATTTTTACGATAAAATTAGTGATTTCGCACTAAGAATTCAAATACTTTTATGTATATTAACGATTAGAGTTTAAAAGATTGCCCGTCCGTATTTAAAAAAGATCACAGGAGGAGTATATAAACCACGGTCTGTTTACAGATTAGCTGCAAAACACGAGTACTACTACAAGTCCACAGCACACTGCAGACACAAACTTCGAGTGTTTTTACGTGTTTTTTACCAGCAAACCAACCATCCACAAGCTCTAAAACCAAGATGATGGTCGGATAAAAAACATGAGACACTCTCAACTCAACATTCCTATACTGCGTATCTACATGCTACTGTACCAACTCATCGTTAATTTCTTGACCAACGTACGAACAAAAAATACTTCCTACAAATTTAAATGGAGAAACTACCACATATTATCACAGCAACTCTCACTAGAAAAAAATGTTCTATTCGTTCATAAATATATATCATTCTATCTTTTAAATTTTATTTCTAAATCAAGGACGAATCCTAAAATTTTTGCATGCATTGGGTCATGGGTGTACAACTGAACACCCAAAATATTTATCATGCCCATTAGTACTTTGACACAAAGGTGTTTGTGCCGAGTAAGTTAGCTGCTTTCCTCTCAAACATTTGGTCTTGTGTTCTTGTGTTCGAGTCCTTGGAGCCTTGTAATTTCCTTTTTGTTATATCTCTGTACTTTGATTGGTGTAATGTTATTCAGATCTTATTTCTTATATTTTAATAAGCTGTGCATTTTATTTTTAGAAAATGATGCATTTTTCTCTCTTTGTAGTTTGATTAGTGTAGAAGTTATTGAGGTGTTGTTTCTTTATTGTTTATTAGGATTTGAATAACTTGCTTAAGAAATCGTCCGCAATAAAATTCCAATTCGCTTGTCGATTTTCGGTGAAAATGGACTAAGAAAACCAATCAATTTTCAATTTTTTTTATTTTTTATCGTATCGTTTGATTTTAAAACCTTTCAATTTTTAGCGATTTTTATTCGATTTTCGCGATACATGAGTACAGCTGGCCCTCAATATCGATTGGGTTTCGTAAACTCTGGAACCGAGTACCGCTAATTGTATTCTCGTCGCGGGAACCGATGCATTGCTGTCCCCTACACCCTATATAAACCCCCAACTCCCTCGCACCTCCCAAGATAAATCGAACCAAACCGAACCCCACTTCAGACAGTTCAATTCAATTCACTCCACTCCACTCCAGCAACAGCTCATCATCACGTCCAAACCCGTGCTCCTCTAGTGTTCCAGGCTTACTTCCTCCCGGCCACGCCACTCTGTTCTGTTCGGCGTGATGGCGGCGGCGGGCAAGACGGTGGAGCGGCTCGCGCAGCGCCTGGTGGCGCCGGCGGAGCCGACGCCCGGCGCGCCGCTCCGCTTGTCGTGGCTCGACCGGTACCCCACCCAGATGGCGCTCATCGAGTCGCTCCACGTCTTCAAGCCCGACCCGGCCCAGGAGGGGGCCAGCCCTGCCCGGACAGTCGAGCGGGCCCTGGCACGGGCCCTCGTCGACTACTACCCGCTCGCGGGGCGCCTGGCCGTGTCCGACGCCGGCGAGCTGCAGGTGGACTGCAGCAGCGCTGGCGTCTGGTTCATCGAGGCCGCCGTCCGGTGCCGGCTGGAGGACGTCGACTACCTCGAGTACCCGCTCTCCATTCCCAAGGACGAGCTGCTCCCCCACCCGCACCCCAGGCCCAGCTACGAAGACGACAGCAGCCTCATCCTGCTCGTCCAGGTACGTACGGCCGCGGATTCGAGTCGGTGCTGTATTTGGGTTGTTTGAACTCACCCGGTCGGCCATGGTGGACGCAGGTCACGACGTTCGGGTGCGGCGGCTTCGTGGTGGGGTTCCGGTTCAGCCACGCGGTGGCGGACGGGCCCGGGGCCGCGCAGTTCATGGGCGCGGTGGGTGAGCTGGCGCGCGGGGCGGACCGCATCTCGCTGGCGCCCGCGTGGGGCCGCGACGCCATCCCCGACCCGGCCGGCGCGCTAATCGGCAGCCTACCGGAGCCCGCCGGCGCGGCGCGACTCGAGTACCTCGCCGTCGACATCTCGGCGGACTACATCAACCACTTCAAGGGCCAGTTCGCGGCGGCGACTGGCGGCGCCCGGTGCTCGGCATTCGAGGTGCTCATCGCCAAGGCGTGGCAGAGCCGGACCCGCGCCGTGGGCTTCGACCCGGGCTCCCCCATCCACCTCTCCTTCGCCATGAACGCGCGGCCGCTCCTCCACGCCCGCCTCCCCCGTGGCGGCGCGGGATTCTACGGCAACTGCTACTACATCATGCGCGTCTCCTCCACGGCCGAGAAGGTGGCCTCCTCCTCCATCACCGACGTCGTCAAGATGATTAAGGAGGGCAAGAAGCGGCTCCCCTCCGAGTTTGCGCGGTGGGCGGCGGGGGAGATGGCCGGTGCCGACCCGTACCAGATCACCTCCGACTACCGGACGCTGCTCGTCTCCGACTGGACCCGCCTGGGCTTCGCCGAGGTGGACTACGGGTGGGGCCCACCCGCCCACGTCGTCCCACTGACAAACCTGGACTACATCGCCACGTGTATCCTCGTCAAGCCCTGGGCCCACAAGCCAGGGGCTCGCCTCATCACGCAGTGCGTCACGCCCGACCGCGTCGCCGCCTTCCACGATGCCATGGTGGACATGAGCTAGCCTGCTAGCTGTTACAACTACACCACCACCATTTGTTCATTTTTTTTTTGTTTTTTACTTTAGATATTGGTAATTAGTGCTTAATTGCAGCTTGGTGAGCAACAATAATGATCAACTAAGCAAACATAATGGTAAATTAAGAGTAAATAAAGCTTAAAAAAAGAAGAGTACATATAGATATGGGGCCAGGTAGACAGCTAGGTGGTTGTTGGCATTAGTGGGATTGGTATTGGATTCGTCTGGCTGTTCTTTAATTGTATCTAAATTCTCAAGTGGTGTTTGTCCTTGTAAAAAAAATATATTTGACGGTATAATGATAATTCTAGTGCTAATGTGAAGTTACCTATGTACACTGCAACTCAGATGAGAGTAGCTTTGAGTAAATGAGTCTATAATACCGCAGTACTCTCTCTGTTCTTGTTTTTACTTAGTTCTAGAATCTATATCATTAAACTTTTGAAAGTTCGGCCATTAAAATTTTGGAAGTTTGGCCGTCAATAGTTTAAAACTATCTAGATCGACTATATAAAAATTATATTATTAGATTGTATCGTAAAAATGTTTTCATAATGTAATTATTTTATTAGTACATCTTAATGTAAAGTTATAAAAAAACAATTTAAGTTGTTTCTCAGAGACCATAAAAAAATAAACAGTGTGAAGTAAAAAAAATAAAAAATGTAGATTCTGTAGGGTACAAAGTAAGCTGAACAAAAAATGCCAAAAGAAGGGAAAAAAAGACATGCATATTGTGTAGTTTGTATTCATCACTATCTTACAAATAATTACACTGTATTTATACCTTTTATAGGGAATTTCTAAACACTGCAGCGATGTAGATTCGTCTCCGGGTTTCCTTTTGTCATGTTTCATGCTTTTAAGGACTCAATTCTTATTACTCATCCCCAATTATTGGTACCACAGAATATCATAATGTACCCTCAAATTCCACTAAAATATACCCCTCCATTAAAAAAAACACTCATTTTTGATAATGCAGTCAAAATTTTGAAATTTTGGCTATTGATGTATTTTTAGATATTTTGATTGGATACATAACATTGATATATGTATCGAGTCTTCTTCGGTTTATATTTAGATACTATATCCTCATAATTAAATTGATAACTAGTTACTCCAGATAAGTGGCATAGCCAAGAAATTTTGAGATATCGGACAAATCTAACTATTTAACGATCCAGGACAAAGCATTGCGCTGAAAAACTCAGTTTTTATGGTATTTACGACGATGAAGCTGTACGAGAGTTGGATCTGCCGGTGCTCCAGAGATTCCATATTATTTTTCTTCCCTGTTCTGCGGCGTAAGCAAAGAGCATGCATACTTGATGAGCCGCGACAGCACCGATCGAACGCGGGAACAGCACGCGATTACGAGCTGGAGATCTGCATCTGCCTATGTGGATGTGAGTCACGGAGTACTCGTGTACGTGACACAACACGATTGAGATGGAGTACGGGTTGTTTTGGAAGCTTCTAATACGTGCCTAGATACTTGGAAGCTTCTAGCTAATACGTTCCTAGATATTTGGACCGGATCGACAATGGCACACGGGTTGATACTGGGGTTTTTTTTTTATTAATTGTGCATGCCCGCTGATACACAACTTTATTAGATACAGATTAGTGAATTTTGGAGGATGGTTGATAATTTCTAGCTATTGCCGCTTGCTGTTAGAAAAAAAACCTACAAAATTATAATATTAGAACTGTATTTCTGCATTAATTTGTGCGTATTGTTCTCTTCACGCGTAACCTTGGTTACTTACAAACATCAATTTTTTACATTTTAAAAACTGGTTGACGCTTAGGTATGTACAATAAAGTCATCTCAACTTACTTTTAGTATGTTCACGTCAACTTTGTCCTATGTAGAAGAGTGAGAAAAGATAAGAGAGAAAAGAGCCGACTCTTATTTAGTAGAGTAATTACAATAACAAAGCCAACTGCTTACTCTATCTCTTATCCATATCATCTGGAGTAAGCACTAAAACCAGCTTGTACAATAGCTATCTCTAAAAATTGGTTCTAGATACTGTGCATTAACTATCTCTTCTCTTTTGTATATAACTAATCTACCTATATTTCTGTATAATGCTTACTATTAAATAAGAGTTTTTTCGATAAAGGAAGTTTTTATTAATCTTAGTAAATTACATCAAGGTGATACAATTATACTAAGAAGATACCCGGCCTCTACACAACTAGGGTGTACACAGCCAAACACACACACACACAAAAAGACAAAGGAACCGTCTTGGCAAGCTACATCACGTAATATTGTCTTCAAGGCTATCCACCATCATAGCAACACTTGGACCGCGACAAGAGTTACTTCTCTTCTTTCTTCTCTTTTCTCACTCCTCTACATAGGACAAAACTAGCGTAGACATAAAAAAGTACGTTGTGGTAGCTTGTAATGGAACTGAAAGTTGCAGGTGGGACAACCTAAGCCGTCCGATAGTCATCAAATGCTCGATTGCGACTTGCGAGTCGACGAGTATTCTATTCCATCTTTTCGAAAGAGAGATAGTACTTTCTCTAATCGTAGGTTAGCAAAGACTAGCTTGTATAGCGCGCTACGCTGCGTCGCGCAAATTTTAGTCCGGTTTTTTTTGGAAAAAATCTGATAAATTTTGTCGAATTTTCGATTTTCGTAATTTTGAAGTAAAATGGGTCGGTAGGACCCGCTGGCGAATCCACGGGCTATTACAAACCTTCGACGAATCCACGTTTAATCTACGGGCTACTATAAACCTTTGACGGTTGTGTTTTTTTAGAAAACGTGGTTGTTTTTTACGATTTCGGATATTTGATCGTTTTTTGTTTTTGTGTTTGTTAAAAAAATGGGTCGTTAGGACCGTCGGCGAATCTATGGGTCGCTATAAATCTCTGGACGAATCTACGTTTTTTTTTAAAAAACACGCAGTTATGACCCGTTGGCAAATCCATAAATTGTTATAAACCTTCGACGAATCCGTTTTTTTGTCGATGCGCGTTTTATTTAGAAAATTGCGGTCTGAATCTATATTTTTTTTGTTTTTTTAAAAGATAAGTGCGGACGTTTTTTTCTATGTATTTCCTTTTTTAAAAGGCTGCTCGGACCCGTGGACGAATCCATGAACCGCTATAAACCTTCGACGAATCTGTTTTTTTTCGTTTTTTGTTTTTTTGTGTTTGTAAAAAAAATGGGTCGTTAGGACCCGCCGGCGAATATGTGGGTCGCTATAAATCTTCGGACGAATCTACATTTTTTTTATAAAAAACTCATGTTTATGACCCATTGGCAAATCCATAAGTTGCTATAAACCTTCGACGAATCTGTGTTTTTTTGTGACGAAAACATTTTTTCTGGGTTTTTTGGGCGACGAAAAAAAAATTTCCCGTTTTTTTGGGTGACGAAAACATTTTTTTCGGGAAAAACGGAGAAAGGACCTGAACGTAATAATCAGGGACTTGATTTATATTTTTTTGGACCTGTTCGCTATCTTGAAAAATTAGAAAAAGCCTTGTTCGCAATTTGAAATTAACGGGAGGTTTTTTCGTCAAATATCGCGCCAGGGACCTAAATGCGAAGAAAAAAATATAACTTTGTCTCATAAAAAATCGCGAAGGACCTATTTGTAATCTGAACGGATCTATCCGTAATTCGAAGAAACGGAGGGGCTTTTCTGCAAATCGGCTTGGCTGACAGCTGGATGGTCTGGGCGATCGCCAATTTCTTGCGCTATAAAGGATGGAATCATTAAAACAATAGGAAACTGGTACGTGCCCAGATGGCTAAAATCTCGTGAGCGTACGCTGGCTCAGTTTATCGGAGTTCAAACCATAGATTTGGTAAAGGAGATGTGTACTCCTGTGACCGTGATGGCGTGATGTGTGTGCGTCTGTTTTATAATTAGAAATTAGATTCGAACAATAAAATGCTAATATGGAACGGGACTGCTTTTACGAAAGTTCTGCTAGCACCATTCATCTCCATGTAAAATCTTAAATACTTTCACGTGGATTAGCGGTCCATGTTTCAAAATTTTGGCCTCACACATTCGAGACGAAATCTAGTTGAGGACGGAGCGAGTACAAAATATACGGTGGTTAGAACAATCAGACTATCAAGAAGCTCTGCAGAAAAAAGAGAAGAAAAGGAGAGAAGGATTGATTTGCTGGTGCTCCATGTTTTGGGCTGTGGCGAGTAGGCTGGTACGAAGATCGACGAAAACTGGGCTACGTTTAGCTTCGTTTGTAATTTTTCTCTACTATTATAAAGCAGCAGTTGGTGACGGTTCGTTCTTCCGCGGACCCCACCTAACAGAGCATCTCCCACCACCCAGTTGCGCTTCATCCCGCGATCCCTCGGCTCCCGGTCCGCTACTCCGTCCTAGCTCCAGACGCAGCCCCAATCCGGATTTCCCATCTCCCCATGCCTAATCCCGCCACGGTCCCTGCGGCAAATCCCGACCTTCTTCCCCGACTCACAGAACGGAGGGGAAGATTGATAGCGAGGTGATTTATCATCGATACCAGAGATACCTCATAGCAAGGTCTTGGTCGAGCTACGAGGAATCTCCCACCTACGACACGGCCCCACGGAGCGCACCGATCCGATCACGAGTCGGACTCCTAGCAACCCACAATCAGGCCTCGGGTCGGGGCTACCGAACACTCTTACCCGATCACGAAGCGAAGCACAAGCGTCCCGACCTGGGCCGGCCGGTCGGGACTCGGAAAAGCCCCGCCCAGCGATTACGCCACGCCATCGATCGACCGAGGTCGGCCAACCCTCATCTGAACAAAGTAATCTTGCTAGGCGTTCCTTCCCAAAGCAACGCTGAGACGCCGCCACGCCGCCCTACCTCGGCACAGCGACAGAGACAGAACGTGCCTTCCCAACGAAGCATCGCCTGCTAACCCTACCGATGGGACGCAACTGGCTGAACCTGCAGAAGCATCATGACGCCGAGGACCACAATTCCGGAGATCGCAATCTCCAAGGATAGTGCGCCCTGGTTGTCCCTCTCTCCTAGACCCTATGTAACCTGCTCTCTTCGCCTATATAAGGAGAGGTGGGATCTCTAGGTCGGGGGCGCTCCCCCTCGCTTTCTTCTTCATGAACCAGAAAACTCTCTCCGGGCGTTGAGCATCCGGCTCGTTCCCCCGACCCGGGAGGTCGGACGAAGCTCCTGAGCTCACCCACACAAACGAGCGCTAAGGGCATGTCCTTAGTCCTCGCATGTAATCCGCTATACCCCAGATCAACGAGATCCACCGCCACAAACTGGAAGTAGGGACGTTCGGCCCGAACCAGTATAAATCTGAGACTCCTCAACCCGATCCCGTGTTCATCCGAGGTTTCTTTAGCCTAACCATTCGAGGAGAGGGGGCGCGCGATCCCCCTTACTTACAAATCTACTTGCCGGTTATATGAAACACTGACAGTTGGCGCGCCAGGTAGGGGGATTTGCGTGTCATCTCCGTGATCTCCGGATCCCCATTTCCCTCCTCGATGGTCTTCTTCACCAACGACGGCGCGAATTCGACGACGTGTCCATGTCAGGAGCGGGGCTCGTTTCGCCCTCCTCGACTTCACCACCCAAAGGGGTGTCTGCAGCCGCTACGCCACTCCAAGGATCCCCGTGGGGCGGGCCCTTCACCGCTATGAAGGTCCCCCAACTCGCCACCGTTCGACTGGAAGATCCAGATGGTGATATCGCAGCACTGGGACCTACGCTCCAGCCGCCCTTGCGGCTCCTTAGGGCTATGGTGCTTCAGCGAGCGTTACTCATGAAGGAAAGAGGCAAGATATCGAGGAAGATGTCCAAAAAACTTCACACCATACAAAAGCAAAAGGAAGTGGAGGCGCCAGCAGGCTCCTCAGCCGGAGGCGTCATCACTGTCCGAGCCATTGCTGCTCATGACGACGTCCCCCTGCGCCGCAACTTTCTCCGCAGCCGCTCGCACCCTGGCTCGAATAGGGCTCGCGTCTCTTCGATCCCTGACGGCGCCATCGGTCGAAGGTAGCGTCGCGGTGGCGCAGAAGAAAGCCGACGTGCTCGCGACGCCGACGGCGACCCCGCCCAGCGAAGCAGAGCGCAGATAAGGCTCGGGCAGATCAATGAGGCGTCGGCGCTGGGTGAGCCCGTGGGTATACCCCGTTGAGGTATGGTCTAGTGGTTCCTCCAGCCTCACCCCAAGCGGCTTCAGGCTCCTTCCTATGCTCTCGAAGACCGGGCGAAGCATAGGCAGAAGGGCCTCACGCGAGGCCCGCAGCTCTTCGCGCAGTACAGCCAGCTCGGTCTCGGCGGCCTCGGCTCGAGCCCGCTGCGACTGCGTCTCCTTGCGCTCCTTGGCGAGCTCCTCTCGCGCGGCCCGGGCGAGGGCTCGCTGCTGCACCGCCTCTGCCGCGAGGGAAGTGGCCCTCGCAATATGGGCATTAAGAGAGGCTCCACCGTGCAGTCGATCGACAACCGACGACCGACGCCGCCAAAGGAGCATGACCCGAGCGACGGAGGGGCATCGAAGCCGCGCCACTGCGTCTGTCTCCCCCGTCGCGGCGACCACAGACGGCCGACCTATACGCAGGCCGGAGGTGCTAAAAAGGGGGGGAACGGCCCGACGTCAGCAAAAGGCGGAAGGCGGAATTCAAAGCCACCCCGAGGCCGGCAATAATACGCACCACGGAGGGGAATCCTATCGAAGGACGACGGAGGCAAGATGACCACCTCTCCCCTGTCAGCGGTGCCAGAGGGCTCCGGCGTCGAGCGCGCCTCTTGATTCGGGGCCAAGGCCCACAGCCTACCTCCGCTTCCCACCACCCACCACATTGCCGCTGCGGCCATCCCGCTGCTCGAGATTCTGCTACTCCTTCTCTCTTGCGCCGGGACAAAAGGGCAGAAAGAGGTGGAAAAGCGGAGGCGACGAGAAGGAGTAACGGCCCCCAAATACTCGTCGGCATTTTTCAAAGGCAGGCGGCGGCCACAAGGCGACATTAACCGGCGGCCGAACGACATGACGCGCTCTCTCCGTCCCTCCTGTGGCGCATCATGGCACGACCCTTCAACTTCGGCCACTGGGCGAACCGCATCGGGAAAGGCGGGCCAGAACCGCCACGACTCCTCCCGCCTCCAAAAATAAAAGATAAGGCAATTTTTCCCTTACAAGTTCTTCTGCATTTGTTTTCCATTCCGAGTCCGAGCGCTGTGTAGTGATCATAAACCCGGTCCCCACATATCGCTCGGGGGCTACAAGCTCACACCCTCACGGGTCGGGTGACCGGGTCGGCTATGTCGTCCCCCCATAGCGGTAACTTCCTTGACCCAAGCACTATGGCCTATGCCTCAGCGGCTACGGCTTCTTGTAGTGCTCATGAAAAGGAATACCGTGTGAAGCAACCTCTAGTCGGTCGAACACTCCTCTCTGCTACAGTGTAGATGAGCAACAGACACCCAAGGTTCTACGCCACGCTGGCCGGCAATCCGGCTCGCCATTAGATCCTCCCAACGGTAGTCCCTCCGACCCGAAGGCCACGCCTCGCCCAAAGGCTACGGCTATAAATGGGTAACGCTTATGGAAAAGGAACACTTGTACAGGACGATCTTTGGCGGTCGGAACATTCCGCCTCATGCGCGAGTGCAAGCGAACTCCTCATTATTTGGACATTCCTAAAAACGCCAACATGACAACCTGCGCTTATATGACCCCCGTGGTTTCCCAAGCCACGGTCGTCGGTTGTTCGTCATCCCCAGAAAGCACGGAGGATGTGAATCGGACCAGTATGATGATCCGAACGGCCGTTCGGTTTCCCCCGCAATGGTAACCCTTTCGGCCCAGTCCAGGGCATTTTGCAGGAATGGAAATCGCGAGAAGCAAGGGAGCGGCAATGTCGAAGGATGGGAAAACGGCCTGGCCCCCATTACCTCAAAATTTGCAGGGACCTATTAAGGCACGTGCAAGCCGGACACACATCAACCGGTCGTTTACCAACCCAAGCATCACGTATCGCGTCGCGGACACCACGACAAGCCGTCGGTAAGACATGTTGCCCCCCGACCATTTCGTTTCGCATCTTAATTCCCGCACGCACATTAAACACTTGCAGGGACGTCGGGGTATCGCTCCGGGCGAAACGCCCCGTGACCCCTTAATCACCGCCTCCGGGTCGGCTCGAACCGACCCAAGGCAGGAGGAAAAGCCCACCAGGCCTTCGCGGCCTCGAGGTGGCGAGAATGCTTGAATGCCTGACGAATAAGACCTGGCCGTGGGTCCCAAAGGCAGGGTCCATCGAAGGGATCCCTCGCCGACCCCGGCAGGCAAACGAGCGAGGGGCAAGTTTCAGGCGAACCCTCGGTGGGTCTCTAGTTGGGCTGGCGGACGACCCAATCGCTTTAACTCGGCCCGAGACCATACTTCAAACTCTCTGCTGAGCCCCGAAAGCGGCAAGCAACCGCGCCCGAAGTTACTGAACGGCTCGGGTCCGACACGGATTGAGTAAAGAAAGGTTTTTATGGGTCGCCTCAATGGTCGGACACCCTACGCCGGATCGCCCACTCGAAGGTCGCTGACCTCTAGGGCCCACTCGGATAACCCGCTTGCGGCCCACGAGCACGGTGTTCGCCGACGAGGCAAACACGCGCTCGCTCACCCTCCAGTCCCACACCGCGACGGGCGATATGTGGGATTGACAACGCCTCTCCTCTCGCAGATCGCCTCGCCCGACGGGACTCGAGACGGATGCCCCGCCCGGCCGGCGTTAAACCAAAGATGACTAACACGCCCGGCCACGGCGTAAAATAGCACTAACACGCCTACTACGGCGTAAAAATAGCACTCGAACCGAACCTCTCGCGAAGGCATCCGGACCTCCACGCCATTCACGGCGTCTGTTTAGTCAGGACGTTAAACGAGCACTCGAATCGAAACCTCTCGCGAAGGCATCCGGACCTCCTCGCCGATCACGGCCGCGTCAACCGGACGTTAAACGAGCACTCGGGAACCGGAACCTCTCGCGAAGGCATCCGGACCTCCCTGCCGACCACGGCCGCGTCCAGCTGTGACGTTAAACGAGCACTCGGGAACCGGAACCTCTCGCGAAGGCATCCGGACCTCCCGCCGATCACGGCGCGGCCCACCAGGACGTTAAACGAGCACTCGAACCGGAACCTCTCGCGAAGGCATCCGACCTCCTCGCCGACCACCGGCCAAGCGTTTAGTGCGGACGTTAAATGAGCACTCGGGAACCGGAACCTCTCGCAAGACTGGAACTCTATGCAAGGCGGCCAGGCGCCTATCCTCACCGGCTCAGCTTCAAGCCGGACCCCTCCGACCAAGTCGGCCGGACTCGTCTGACCCAAATAACCCCCCGACCAGTTCTTCGATCTATTCGGGGGCTCGGGGGCTACACCCACCAGGTGCGCTCGCGCGCCCCCGGACGAAAAGGATTGACCTAGCTGGGAGGATCTCGCGCTACATGACGAAACCCCCTACTCTGTGGCGTGGCCAGAAACGTCGAAGGGGTCGCCAGAATAAGAAGCCCTAAGCAAACAAGAAGACGACTGCATTCAAACAAGGCATGGGGCAACACCGAACCTCCGATTGTCTCCCGAGAATCAGGGGGGGAAACAAGCAAGAAAACAGGAAAAACTAGGCGCCGAGCACGCTCCGGACCGCCCGAACAAGGGCGTCCCTTGCCTTGGCGAGCTTTGGGATGACGCCGATCAACGCATCAACAGCAGCGGCGGCGTCACGGTCGACGGCGTCGAGCCTCGCCCGTTCCACCATGGCGAGGTCGAAGTCCTCCCAGAGCTCCGCAAGAAAGGCCTCCTCGTCCGTGGGCACCAGCGGCGCCTCGTCCCCAAAGCCAAATACCGCCGGTAGACGTCTGCCACCAGCGGAGGGTGACCGAGAAGAAGCCATTGCAACCTCCAAGCGACCCGCGGAGATCCAAAGCCTATACTGAGAGCAGCTACTCCAATCCTCGCTCCCGCGTCACCTTATAAACGCGCGACGCGCGGAAGCCGAGCAGGCCCAAGTTAAGGAAGGCATGGGAAGTCGAGGCGTCGCCGCTACTACGAAGGAAACATGTTGCAGAAGTCGAAGGGTCCATCCGGGAACGCCCCGCGTTTCCGGTCGACCCCGGGGGCTACTGACGAATACTGATACCAGAGGTACCTCACAGCAAGGTCTTGGTCGGGCTACGAGGAATCTCCCACCTACGACACGGCCCCACGGAGTGCGCCGATCCGATCACGAGTCGGACTCCTAGCAACCCACAGTCAGGCCTCGTGTCGGGGCTACCAAACACTCTTACCCGACCGCCGAGCGGAAGCACAAGCGTCCCCCGACCCAGTCGCTGGTCGGGACTCCGGAAAAGCCCCGTCCAGGCGACTACGACCACGCCATCGATCGACCGAGGTCGGCCAACCTCATCTCAACAAAGTAATCTTGCTAGGCGTTCCTTCCCAAAGCAACGCCGAGACGCCACCACGCAGCCCTACCGACAAAGATAGAGGACAGGAACGTGCCTTCCCAACGAAGCATCGCCTGCTAACCCTACCGATGGGACGCAGCTGGCTGAACCTGCAGAAGCATCATGACGCGCGCATGGACCCGTCAATTCCGGAGATCGCAATCTCCAAGGATAGTGCGCCTTGGTTGTCCCTCTCTCCTAGACCCTATGTAACCTGCTCTCTTCGCCTATATAAGGAGAGGTGGGATCTCTAGGTCGGGCGCCCCCGCTTTCTTCTTCATGAACCAGAAAACTCTCTCCGGGCGTTGAGCATCCGGCTCGTTCCCCCGACCCGGGAGGTCGGACGAAGCTCCCGAGCTCACCCACACAAACGAGCGCTAAGGGCATGTCCTTAGTTCTCGCATGTAATCCGCCATACCCCAGATCAACGAGATCCACCGCCACAAACTGGAAGTAGGGACGTTCGGCCCGAACCAGTATAAATCTGAGACTCCTCAACCCGATCCCGTGTTCATCCGAGGTTTCTTTAGCCTAACCATTCGAGAAGAGGGGGCGCGCGATCCCCCTTACTTACAAATCTACTTGCCGGTTTTACGAAACACCGACAGTAGGCGAGGCGGCCTCGGCGATAAGCTCCGCGATGAGGAACCCACCCGGTCGGCACCTCCTCCGCTGCCCGCCTCGCCGTCCGCTCCTCGTCGTTGCTTTCGGCGGGCGGGGCCTCCACCTCCGCCAAGGCCCCGTCGCCAAGCTCCTCCGGCGTCCCATAATCGCGTCGGCGCCCCTTGCGGATGGCTGTCCATCTCCGTGTCGTCATGATCCGCCGTCTGCACCTCCGGACCTCCTTTCGAGGGCTCTCTCGCGCCTCGTGGCATGCACCCATCCTAAGCCCTCCACACCGCCGTCTTCCGGAGTCTTCCGCGCCATGGCCTTCCGAAGACCTCCGCGCGGCATGCCATCTTTCCGATGCCGCGGAGCCCTCGAGGCCTTTTTCTATTTGCCCGATCGTTATCGCATTCCCTTCGCCCTCGCCACCTCCGCCGCTGCGTCCTCGCCTCCGACGCTCGGCCGCCTTGCCATCGCGATCCCTGCTCCCCAGTCGCGCGCCCCCTTCATTCGCGCCTTCGTGCCCACCTCCGCAGCGGTCGTTGCTCTCTCTCACCCCATGCTTCGCGCAGCCCACCCCCGTCGCCGTCATCTCCAGCCTCCGGTCTTCACCATTCCTTTCGCACACGCCGCCCTCGCCATCTCCTCCGTCGTCATCGCTCCGCCGCCCATGCGAGAGTGGTCGCCTTGCCTCCGATGCTCACCGCCATCGCGATCCTCGCCTCCTGACGCTTCCCCCTTCGCCGGGTTCGCTGCCGCTTCCACTGCCGCTTCCCTCACCCCCACGATCCGTTTCCGACTTTACTAGCGGCTTTCCTCCCGCACCCAGGTAGCCATCGTCCGTGACTTCAGCCTCTCCATCTTCGAGGTCCGCCCTAGCTGTAGCATCTACGCTTTCTTTTTCTTAGATTTTGCGTTCCTTGTCTTAAATGTTTATCGCGAAATGTAGTTCTCGCATTCGACTCATTGTCCGGCGTTAGGCGCTTATGGTCGTCCGACGCCAATGGGCGATGGACCAGTACATTGGCCGCAAAGGGGTGAGAAATTTGCTTCTTTCTTTCATTGCGCAACCAGTCCGTATCTCCGTCATGGACAATCGCCAGCGGTTAGCATCAGTGCTGTGTTGGGAGTGTCTGATTAAATTGCCTCCTTTTCGGGGAAAGAATAAGATGTGATTGAATAAAGTAAGTGGGATTCTAATTGTTGACCATTCCCTGTTCCCTGTAGATTAATGCTTGTGAAATCTAATTGTCGATCATTTCTTGTAAATTGATGGTTGTGGAATTATAAACTTTGGAATTGCTGGTACAGTTAGCTATGGTATTAGGGATTCGCCTTAATTTCGAAACTCATGAGCTGTTTATTTGCATCTGCCATTGAGATGGCAATCAAAGGAGCTGGTATGACAGAGAATGCCTACGAACCATTTGGTGCCAAAGTTCAGCCTTTCATTTTTTTGCGACAGACCAATAGGTAACTATGCTAAAGCTCTACTCTTTTACTCTGATGGGATTGCTAATTGAATTTCCAGTCGTTGCCACAGTTTCAAAAATTTCCATTCATTGATAATTTCTGTGGTTCCGGACATCATCAGTTGGCTTGCCATCTCCTTCGCAAAAGTATGGCATGTGCCGCATGTTTCATAAGCTTAATTTTTATCTTATGCCCCTCTTTACAATACATGTTTAATGCATGTTGGTGTTTGTTTTACAGGACTTGTCATTTCTGTTTATGGGACGTTTGCTTCAAGGATTTGGTATTGTTGTTATATCCTATACGGTTTGTATGTGAAAACTTCTATGTTATGCCTTTAATTTGGGGAACATATCCTGTGCAATCAGACAGTTCGTGCAACCACGGTGCAACCCAACTAGAAAAAGTTTCAAAAAATTCTGAAAAAAATCATGGATGTACATCTCAGCTTACCCCATCTACATATAAAATTTCATGATCAAATTCGTCCTGTGCTAAGAGTAATAAAAAAGACAAACTTGATCATGAACGTTGGGTGCATAATATGGTCTCTCTTGGTTATTCAAGTCTTACTATGCATTTTTCTCTCCACGTTGGGTGCATAATATGGTCTCTCTTGGTTATTCATTCATATTTCCAGCTGCTTTACCAGTGCCAGCAGTTGCTTCCGTGCATGCTGACATCCACAACTTACCAGCGATGTCGCATACTCTCAATTATTCTAAAAATGGATATCACACACCAATATTATTGCTTCATCCAATATTTATTTCTATCAATATTTTATGTTGCAGTTTAGCTATTACAAAAATGTAGACTTTAGAGAGGATGGTGATCGCCATTTATTTTCTCAGGTACTCATTACCCTCTTGCTGATATTAAACTGTTCGGTATCATTTTCAACATTTGGCTGATAGCCTGACACTGAACTGAAACATGTATTCTTGTATGATATGTGGCCTTCCTGCCCTTTTTTACTAATAAACAGAACATAGTTTACAATTTGATTGAGATTTATGTTTACCGTACTTTTCCTTCTGAGTAGAAAAGAGTGCCTTGTTGAACCAAATCTTTGGTACTAATTTCAGGGAGATGGATGCACTCAGGGGAAGGTATTACGGTTTTCTTCCCTCCACATGATTATAAATTTATGCATCATGCTTTACTTTATTTACTTGTGATTAAATAATTGAGCGGCTATCTCTTTCTTTGCTTGCCACTTTGCACGTCTCCTTAGCCGCTTTCCCCTTCTCTTATCATGAAATTGCAGCTCCCAAATGTAGTACACACTATTAATTTCTGATTTATGTTTAGGGAAAATAATATTGATATTCTATTTCTATTGTTAAGGATTAAGCTATTAAAGGCATCTGGATGTTACACTGCGTTGGTGTTGATCTTGTACTGTTGTATTGGATTTGGAGGAGACTGATGAAAGAAAGAGGAGAGGTATGCTTAGCTTTTAGCAAAACTTTTGCATCAGCAATATGCGATGGTACAGAGTTGTTAGAATACACTTTGTAGATTTGGTAACTGTAGTTGTTCTGATTGTTTGATATGGTTTCACATAACAAGCGCCAAACATTGGTTGTTATCCTAGCTCAGATAAGAAATATATGACACCACATAACCTTTTTTTCCCTTTCTTCGAATCTTTAATTAGTGCCAGCATAGAAAATTTAGAACTTGGATCGTGGAACAAAACAGGTTTAAGAAGTGATTTGTTTTGCCTTCGTATACGATACCGAATTCATATAACCAAATTTCACCTAGCGTTATTTACTACTTCCTTTCCCCTACAAGGACACTACCTCTGAACAGCTCATCCTTGCAAATTTTGGTTTACAGATATTGCTTCAACATTGCATTGTCATTTCTTTTGACTTTCGTGTCTTGATGTAAGAGATGTAAACGTTGTTAATCATCCAATGAACAAAAGAAACAATCTTAGTCTGCTTGCTTCATGCTTACTTTTAAAATGGACAAAAAAATGAAGACGGGTTGAAGCAACTTGAGCATGATGTGTAGATGAGTCTTATTAGACATCTCTCTAAGGAGGTTAGCGGGTACACATTCTTTTCTGACATTTTTGTGTTTATACCAGATTTTAGTACAACTAGAGATATTATCATAGCTTCACGATGTAAACCCTCTGGTAACAGAAATATCCTGTTGCCTCAGTAATTCCCTGATCTTCTTTTTTCAAAAAAAAAAAGTTGTTACCACTTTCAGCGTTTCGGTTAAAATTGTGCTTTGAGAGTGTGTTCGCAAGGTTAACAAAGTGCTTGGGTTGTTGGATTGGTTTATTGGAGAGTGCAATTCTTATGGATTTCAGAGCCCATTTGGTTTTCTGTTGATGAACTTCATTATTGTGAAACAAGAATTAACAGAAAGGAAGAATCAGATTTTCCTGTACCGATGTGTTGGTTTCATGCATGATCGTATAACTCTACCAGAACTAAGTATAGCAGGTAAGGAGTTGTCCTTGGTCAACACTCGATGCAGGTTATTTTAACAGTGAGGGGCAGATTTGTCGTTGAAATCTGTATGAAATATCTACTGAATGCAACGAGTCTTGCAAGCATGTCTGACATTTCCATCCATTCCAAGAATCCAGGTAAGCATTGACTTTAACATATTTCCTCTTGATTCAGTTTTGAGCATTCATTTTGAACTTAAGTCTGAATTGGTTTTCTCGGTGTTTCATGTGTTGCCATTTTTTCGGTGTTTCATGTGTTGCCATTTTACGTAATGCTGCGCTTTCCGAGATCCTGTTTCTCGTAGCCTCCTATTTCCGGGAGAAACGCGGCGCTCTGGATGATTTGAGCCGAGCTCGACTTGGCTAAAAAAAATCGCGTTTAGGTCCTTGCAAAAACCCATAATTACGTATAGGCTCTTTTCGCGATTTTTTACGAAGAGGATCTTCTGATTCTCCTGCCCACGTGGCGCCCGGGCGAGGTGGGCGAAGCACGCTCGCGCCGGCGCCAATTTCACGTGGCGGCTCGGGCGGACGGCGGCGAAGCACGCCCGCCGCCATTCAGGAAAATCGTAGATCTTTCGTGAGAGGACCTTAAATAGATACCGAAAAAATAATTAGTGCCGTTTGGATCGTTTCGTCTGCTTTTCATGAAATAGACCTTCGATTTAGCGCAAACGCGGATACACTTGTGTCCTTTCAAGCGAGAAATCTCATGTTTCCTCCACAATTTAAAAAAAACGAAATTGTTTCCGCAAAAAAAAGCAACGCACGCCCGACCGACTCGGCTCATTTTGTCCTTTTCACATGTAGGTCCTTCAAAAAAATTGTAATTACGTATAGGTCCTTCGCGCAGTTTTTTACGAAGGGGTCCTTTTGATTTAGAAAAAACACGAATCTTTCATGGAATGACCCTAAACAAATGCTAAAAAAAACTTAGTGGCGTTTGGGCCATTTCGGCCATTTGGGCCTTGAGGATGAGAAATCTGGACTCGATTTTTAAGATTAACTTGACATCTTTTATGTTATGATTAATATTTCTCCCTTACTGTTGTAGTGTGTCATCGATCATCAAAGGCTTCCCTGTCTCTTGAACCTCTTGACTACCAATCACAAGAAAAGCATGAAGAGAGAAGCATGCTGGACCATCTCAAACATTATAGCCGGTAACAGGGAACAAATTCATGTTGGTGTGCTTGGAAGTTCAATTAGCATATTGATATTCTCTAGAAAGAAAATCCACAAGCAAGTTATAATTAGCACAGTTATATTTTTTAGAAACAAAAGGAACAAGCATGTTGCCTTAGCATATTTCACAATTCCGTGCATGTTGGAACCATGTTTTGAGAATCCAACTTATATTTATCAGCATAACAATGTTGTCATGTAGCAACATTAGCTTAACTGTATTGGATTAAGTGATGGGATCATATATTCCGGGACGTATACCAAGAATATCATTTCTAAATATGTTCTAATATGATGATAAGCAAACATATACTATGTATAATATATTTGGTTTTAATTCATGTCGAGCGGACCATAAAATCTTTTGTAATCGAGAGATATATGTTTGATTTTGTAGCATAATTTTCTTTTATTGCTTGACTTTTATGTTTCGTTACCAATTTTATTTTTCGTAGCAACGCACGGGCATTGAACTAGTTTTTTTAAAAAAAATTGGCCCTCTTTCGGTAGTTCAGCGGCTTGGTGAGCTCTGTGAGCGGTAGAAGCTCCTGCGGTCAGTGACTGAATTATTTTTTAATTATATTCGAAAAAGAGTCAGATTTTTTTTTAAAAAAAATTTAACATAAAACTAAAAAAATGCAAAGATTTCCAGTTCGACTGGACAAGTTGCCAGCCTCACGGATGGACATCGTCTCATGCATGTGTGTGTGTCTCTCTCTCTCTCTTTTGCGAGGCTATAGTTGCTTGGGTTAGCCAGCCCGTGTAGTGCTTTATTGGGTTACTGGGCCTCGCAAGTTGTTCTTTATTAGGTCTATGTTTCTGTACTGGGATTAACCGGAAGAGCAATGGACAGAAACATACGCGCAAAATGTCTAGAGCAAAAGGACGGGTTTGCACATTGGAATTTTTTTGCAGAAATTAAATTGATTTCTGTTAAGTTTCTACTAAATTTCTATGAAATTTCCGTCTTCCAAACATTCCACATGAGAGGTGGAAATCACCTTTTTATGAAAAGTGCACTTTTCACCGTGTGAGTTACCCAAACTATTATTAAAAAAAATGAATTTTTAATTGAAATATATACTGTTCAGTTTGCCAACCTTCACGCTCTACCTCTTTTGTGAAATTAGTGTTTCCCTTTTTTAAAAGAAAAAAGAAAAGCAAGTTACGAGTGAACAGTTGAACACCAAAGAACATAAGTCCAACGCTCCACTCGAGGCACAGTGCATATTCATCGCTGCTTCTCTAGTTCTATGTAAAAATTTTTCAGCAAATTTATCGTTGTTCCAACACAATTGTAACATGGGACCAAGCTCTTAGAGCTCGATAGCTTTGATGGCTTGCCGAGCTCCGCTTTGGGAATAGGATTATTTTTATAATTATATCAAAAGATGTCCAAATTTGTGATAAAAAATACACACGGAAGTTAAAAAAGCGATGAACTCCACATTCCCAACTCCCTTCCCGGTGGAGCACTGAAGCCGCCAGCTACCTCCATGGCTTCCTTCCCGGTGGAGCACTGAGATTGAGCTGAGACGCTCGCTCGAAGCTCAGATTTTCTTTGCAAATCCGCTGTTGCAAACACGATGCGACACATGGGAAATTCTTATGAAACTCGGGAGAAGCTCGTCGTTAATTTGATCATTTTAGCAGATCATTCATGTACACATCACATCAGATTAAGGAAAGCTCATCGTTAATTTGATCATTTTAGCAGCACCGGTATTATACACCACCACATCGCTCTCTATCCTTCCTAGAAATCGAACTTTTCTAAAAAAAACACGGCTCAGCCCGGTCCATGAAAAATAACATCGGGCCGGGCCGGGCCGGCGGCTCAGTCGGACAGGTCGTGCTCGTGCCAGCACAGGAGCATGGAGATGCACCTCCGGAGGATGTAGAGCCTCGTCCTCTGCTGCTTCAGCACGGCGTAGCACCGGCGCCCGAGGCCGCCGCCGGCCACGGGCTTCCTCCGCCGTGGGAGCCGGGAGGACTGCGTCTGCGTGCCGTCAGCGGCGGCCGGCGTCGACGAGAGGTGGCGGTACGCGGAGCAAACGGAGGCCGAGGCAGAGGTTGCGAGCTCCATGGAATGGTTGCCGTGGCAACGATGGTAGCAGCGGCAATGGAGAAGACGATGATATAGTTTGGGTGTTGCGGATGGTGGTGTGGTGCACCTGGAAAGGATGCCCGGTGTTTTTATAGGCCGGCCCGTTCGATTATCCGGGACCACATGACTGTGACGGCTCGTTATTGCAAGCCGACATTGGTAGCGTGGAATGACGTTTATGCCCCTCGGTATTGATCCATCACATATTAGTTTATACTACTCTTGTTCTCAACCGATGCCATTCTAGTTTCTTGACTGTATTATTTCTTTTCATTATATAGTTAGATAATGTGTCTTATTTTAGTTTATAGTAGTAAATAATATCAAAAATAGTTAAAGAGGAGGGATATAGAAAAAAAATTGGTAAAAAGTCATCTTAAAATTATAGAATAATATGAACTTAGGAACAAAATTTAAAAGCTAGAATGACATGTATTTGAGAATAAATAGAGTAACGATCGAGAACATTGTACATATTTATTTCTACAATGAAAAATTACAATATCTATTGTCACCATGTTAAAAGAAGCTTGAGCTCTTCAAGCTCCGCTAGTCTCTTTTTTGGCAAATTTTAGCCACCCTCTCCCCCGAACAAATTGTAGATTTGACCATGGCAAGCCACAACAGTGAAGAGCAAGTGCAGGATCAGCTTCCATCATGCCCGGGGAGCACGGGAGGAGTGTGGGGCCATGGCCGGATAGCATGGGAGGTGCTTTGCCGTGGCTAGGGAGCAAGAGAGGTGCCTTGCCATGCTCCTAGGAGCTGTGGCGACCTTCTGCGGTTGGGGAGTGCGGAAGGTGACGCATATCACCTTCCGGCACTTCCGCGGTTGAGGATGAGGCTCAATCTACAAATTCCTCCGTGAGAGGCTAAACTTGCAATATACAAGGTAGAAGAGGCAAAAAAAAAAAAAAGAGAGAGATGATTTCATGTTAAAACCAAATTAAAGATTGCTTCGGTGGACTAAAAAAAACAATGTTGTTCTTTAATTTGCAAATATTGTTGTTTTGGAAATTGCAACATGTTGTGTTATCTCTTCACGGTATTCGTTATGAGTTACTGGTAACATAGTAGTATGTCTTCTCTTTCTTGTGATCACCTAATTTATGGATGCTTTGGTCGTTTGGAATTTATGATTCGATTAGATTATTGCAATGATTAGGGGATGTTTGTCTGTATGCCGCACTAATATATAGTACAGATGATTAGTGTGCTAGCTAATAGTGACATTCAGCTAGCTCAAGTACGTGGATTGATTAGAAAAACGGTCTCCTGACTCGGATCTGATGCAGGGCGATAGGTGATTTAAAATAATTAAATAAAGTTGGGTTACATCACCACTTGATTTGGACGTGATGCAGACTAAAACACCCATTGCTGTTCAGCCGATAATAAAGTTCAGATAGTCCAATCAACCTCAGTCTTATTATGCTTAATTATGTTTTCTTTGAGGATTACCCATTCTCTGTTAGGACTAGTAGCCCTTGTCTTCATTGCGAACAGAGGGTCTAGATTTTCTCGCTTGCCTGCTTTCGCCTTGTTTGGTTTTGAAGCACATTGGACGTCAGGTTCCACTCTAGTGATTTTCTTTCAAGAACTTGTCCAGTTCATGTACAAGCAATCGGATGGGATGGCCAAATTAATTTCCCTGTGTATCTAATATGGTAATTTTGGTCACCAACCAGACACCACTGGATTGCAACAAGTTGTTTGTACAAGCTTATGTAATCCTTAATTGTGTGTTTGGCCGTAGCTCTTCTGCGTCTAATCACACTTGCAGCTACACGAAGCACAGATAAGTGTACTGTAGCAACATTTCGGCGAGAAAACCTTCGCCTGAATGCGAGGAGGTCTTAACTGGGGCTGGGTTTCGAGTATTTTTATAGAAATTTCATATGAAGCAGCTTAATTTTATAGGAATCGTGAAGAATTCTCGCATTGGCGAGAAATACTAGATGGATGTGTCATCTTACGACTGATTTAAGTATAAGGGAAGAGCAACGCACTCCATTCGTTAAACCCTTTCGTTACAGTTTAAATACAGTTTCTGTTTAAAATAAAAGCGGATTATACGTCGAATAGTAGGATTCTAGACAGTTTCTCCAAGAATCAGAATCTGATTTGTACATAGAATCAAAAGCTATCATTCACCTGATTCTGCGGATTCTGACTCAGATTCTACGAGTTCCGCCTCCCACGAGTCGTCGTAGGCACAAAGACTTCCGCCATCGTCCCTAGACCCCTCCACCACCATCATTCGTCACCGACACCGATCAATAATCAACACAGACAATCAGGATTGCCGAACGACCAGATTCTCCAGTCAGCAGATTTTTCAGACATCCGCTTCTCCAGACAGCTAACTACAATCCATAATCTGTATAATCAGAAACTGTCTCGAAAGGAACCTTAAACGGCCTACAAAATCCGTACCATCAAACTTACTAAAGTTTGACTACTAACACGCTTAGAACTATCTAGATTGGTCATACAAAAACTATATCATTAAATTTGTCACAAAAAGTACCATCATAATATTAAAAATTTTATTAGTATACAATAAGATAATATTAAAAAAAGTAATCGTCGGGATCGAGACCATAAAATGTTAAAAAAAACTTGCAACGACTTTGTTTCGTAAATTGATCGAGTTGGTAAGACAAGGGATGCGTCAAGCCTGGGGCAACTGGCCGGCATGTTGTGGATCGCCATCGAGGCCATGCATGCACCTGCAACCGCGCCAACCCTATTCCTATATCTTATCCCATCGTGGGGCCGTGTATAGGTAGGGCCGTAAAAAAAATCAAGGATTCAATCTAAATTACTTTTATTAAGATAATTAATAGATTTAAAAGTAAAATGTGTCTATTTCAAATAAAAAATTGTTAGCGAGGCTCGGCTCGGTTCGATAGTAGCTCGTAACTCGAATTTGAAATAACAATTTAAATAGTAAATAAAATAATTTTGTATCAAATTATATCAATTTTATAAGAAATTCAACAACAGCTTGGTAAGCTAGATAACCAGCTAGACTGTCGGAGCACGGTAGCTAGGATCCAGCGCGAGAGAGACGACCGGCTAGCCAGCCATGGCAGCAGGACTATGTTCCGTCCAGCGGTGGTGACCACTCTGATCCGTCTAGGTTAAGAGGTGCTTCCATATTTTTTTTTACAATTACACAAATATTAAAACATAAATGAAGGGTAGATAGTGATTACTTACCTTTTCGATTGCTTCAATGCAACTTGTATTAGATAGAAAAGCACGGAAGCGCTACTCCTAAATTACGAATGAGCATAGGCTCGGGTGGCTAGCTGCGCAGCTTTGTGTGCAGCCCGCTCGGGATCGAGCACTAGACTCGCTCAGGTGCATGTGGGCCGAGTGCAACGCTTCTGCGTGCGTGTGGCATGCATGTGTGTGGGTGTATATGTGTTTGCAGCTCGGCTGTTATTATCTTTCTATACTGAATGCCAGAGCTCTTGGTAAAAAATTCAAAATAAAAAAATGCATTACTTCTAGGTTAATTGCACACTACATACTGCTGCATAGGCCCCCGTTTTCCCTGCCATCGAACACGGGAAAGGAAAAATGCACGGATCGACGTCACGTATTTTGAAACCATGTGGAGATAAAAAACCATAAGAATTTCTAATGAGGTGTCCGGACGCTTCTGTTTGACGAAATTAACCAGTGGTCTTTTACCGGATAGATCTGGGTTGGCTATCTAATGGCTAGGGTTTGACTCTTACGAGTACATTTTGTATTGTTTAGGTAAGTTATTTGTGAGGAAGAGATAGTGTATATCTTTACTTGGGGCAGAGACAGTCCAGGCTCAAACCTCGGGCTGGCTCAAAGGTTATTAGACCAATTTACGATTTTTTATCAATTTTCAAAAGAATTTGCATGTATTTTTTAGGCTAGGCCTCGGGCCTAAGCCCGGGTGGTCCGAGGCCCAGCTCCATCCCTATCTACTCAGTACTTGCATAGTTGCATAGCTTGAAGAGAGAGTTGCTAGCACATCATTTCTCCTTTTTTTTAAAAAAAAAAAAGGGCAGCAACACTTTCCATCTGCCACAACAACTGTTGCTGTACCTGTATCCTTTCTTCTGTTTTTCTTCGTTTTGTTTTGGTTCGGTCCGGCGGATTGCAGTTTCATTTCATTGATTAGCAGAGAGGCAATGCTAGCCAACAGAGGAACATATAGTGCCTGTCATGAGCTGTATGTACTGTCCGCAATGTTTGGCAGAAGACAAGGAGGAACAACAACCATTAGAGTTCTCCTCCTGTTTTGTTTTGGCGGCGGAGGGACAAAAATATATTAAATAAATGAATCTTATATTGTTTAAATTATCCTAAAAATTTAAGGGGGATAAAAATCACTTTTTCAGCGTTGGCTAGACTGAGGTTGCCCCTGGTTAAAAAGAACAGGCTCAGGCCATCCGAGCCGAAAAGGTTCAATGGAGCCCGCGCTCTGCCTCATTCCATTAATGGAATTGCTAATATCAGAGTGCTCTTCCTGTTGTGCATGTGTCGCCATATCGACATCTCCATCTTTCTTTCACCTTCCTTTCTCCTGTCGCTTGTCACGACACATGGTGGTATCTCATTTGTCTCACTTTCCTCTCCTATTCCCTTTCCCTTGAACTAAAAAAGTTTTTTTTTTCAAATTTCCCTCTAAATTTTTGAAAAGAAGTATTTTTTAGCTATTTTGAAAGTTTTCAAATTAAAATTTTTTGAGTTGAAATTTTTCGATTTGAAAAATTTTTCAAGTTAAAGTTTCCCGTTTAAAATTTTCTGATTTAAAATTTTTGTGTTAGAGAGAAAGAAAGAGGATTGGGAAGTGAGTATGGATGGAAGGTGGAGCAGGATGAAGAATAGGACATATGGATGTCCTTAGATATTTTTTTTGTTTGAGGGATAACCTCAAACTAATTGTCCCCCTTGAGCTTCCGTGAGCTTCGATGCTTCCCACCTGTGCCTGCCATCCAAAGATTTCCATCTTTGTAACAGGTAACATGGCACATTTGGTGAATAGCGTCTCTTCAGGTATACAGATGTTCTGTTCTTGCCTGCAGGTACAGAGGCATATCTCTGATCTGCTTGCAGATTATTGCTGCTTTGCTTTGGGTCTAAGTATCGCTCACCTGATCAAATAACTGTCATCCAATGATTAATGCATCCATCCAGCCATTCATGATGGAGAAGATGACAGCTTTCATTGCATGATGCATCTCTGCACAATTATGGAGATTTTCTTGCCTAATTCCTTCTGATATGCCATCTCATGGCATTCTCATCTCAATTATTTGTTCGATCACGGTTAGTTATTCCCGTCCATCATGCTTGCTAGATTCTTGAGCCATGGCCACGTTTTCATCGTGCCAAAGAGAGCGTGAGCTTGTTCGTTCTTCGTTTTATTCAAATCATGGGCATATGCTTAGTTAGCTAGCCTTTCAGTTACCGCGCCCCCGGGAGAGGGGTGCATTTATGAATGAATTCGAGCGCAAGAGAAAGATCCAAAGGGACCTCATTTATTTACGAAAACAAACTCCAGCATTCCATCTGCATGAGACTATGTGAGAGAAGCCAAGAACATTAACAATCATGCTGATCAGACTAAGCGCAAATCCTTCAGAGTGCAGACGATAACCAGGGGTGAAAACGGGTCGGATACGGTCAGATAGTAGGTCATCCTGTATCCTATCCTAATTATTTTTTTTCGGATACGGGTAGTGTAAAATCGGGTAGGACACGAAAACAGATACCGGGTATTTACGAACGGGTAGAAAACGGATACCGGATATTATACAGACGGGTATAATACGGATAACGGGTACTTAGTCGAATAATACAAAAACTACCTAGGATCAAAATATGTGATAAAAATAATTTAACTAACACATATGATCAAATTATGTGATAAAAATATATTAAAAAGAAATTGTAATCATGAGATAAGATATCAATATTGATCTTGTTAGATTTTTGTAGAAATATATATGTCTTTTCTGAAGCCAAGATTCTTACCATGCTGACATCAACTTGATATCCACCTCAGATAAAAATATTAAAAATTAAAACTTATATTTGAAGCTTTTACAAATTCAAAAACTGAAAGTAAATAAATCTGAAAATAGCAATGTCAGAATTTTTATAAATAAAATGTAAAATCTAAAAATCTAAAAATTTTATAGAATACAAATATTTTAATTCTAAACCTTAATAAAAATATAAATAAAATATTAACCACATTTTGGTCATGAATTAAATCAAACTCAAGAAAATAGAAAATCTGACAGGCACATTGTCAGAATTACTGTAATTTTTATACACAAGATTTTACCATGAAATTTTTACTGGATATCAAACCTCATCTTGCCGACATGTATAAAAATTTTCATAAAATATTGATTTGATTTGATAGCTTTAATAAGTACTAGAATGCTATCTATCCAGAGAAATTAGCAGAGTCGCTCTTTTAGTATTATCCGCACCGATTTTTAGTATTATCCGCACCAGATCCGACCCAAAAATCCGGTATTTACGGGTATCTGTTGTCCCGTGATCCGACTCAGATCCGAAACAAAAGTATACTGTAATTACTCAGATCCGACCGACAAAAATACCAGATCCGTGATCCGAATTTTCGGGTAAAATTTTCGTCGGATCCGGATACGGGTCGGGTATTACCCGACCCATTTTCACCCCTAACGATAACAATGAGAAATAATGCGAGGTGAATAATGGTCAACTATAGGATCAGACCAATCGTCCCTAGGAGTGCAAGGCTGTGGCGACCCGCCTAATTAACCCTAGATATGACAGTCACTCTGCCATCACCTTGGGCTAATTAAGTGGATCTCGGTACAGTAGCTAGCAAAATATCAGCATCCCAATGCTTTATTAGTTACTATACCGTTTTCAGAATATTGCAACAGAACAATAATTAGAGACTGATAATGAAAATCTTTATTAAATTCCATTAGCCACGCGGGCTATTGTACATACCTTAAGTTACATAAACTCTATTACAATAAAAGATAACTTAAACCTCATAACTCCCGACGGTTGGCTAGCACGGGAATACAGCCTACTAGTACTACTCCTCACCCTGATAGTAGTAGTAGTCATCCTTTAGAAGATCCTGCTCCTACGAATAGTTCTCCACCTAGGCCTCGGAGGGTTGTTCATAGGACTCACCTTCTAAGCAAGGGGGATTTAAGCAGGTGAGTACAAAGCACTCTGCAAGCAATAATAATAATGAATACATTAGATGAGTTTTTCAAATAACCCTATTCCTATCCAATTCCACCTACGGACCCTTCCCATCCAAAATACCTTTGTACGAAAAAAATTTTGGTTTTAAAGGTTGCAAATTTTAAATTTGAGAAAGACACTACTAATATTGTATATGAGACACTTTAAGCTTTTTGTAGTCCCTAATCTAAGAGATTGACTTGAATTCAAGATTTGTACCACTTTACCCACAATGGTACTCACAAGAGATGCCCCAAAATGTTTATCACTCATCCGATATTAGTTCTCCACCTTGCACCGAGTATGAGGTACACCTCCCTAGTCTACCCACACTCTAGATACAGTTGTACCCTGGCTTAATCCAACAATACCCACTGGGTTTCAAATATATCGCCCCCAACACATTTCTTTCACAGTCCATCTGGGTCATACCGGCATTTTTGTAACATCTCAAAATTTGAGTTTTGGAATATTTGAATTTGAAAATGAACCATTTGCATTTTCCTTGATTGATTAAAGCTTAATTTGAATTTTTATATTAATAAAAAGATTTAATTTGATTAATCTATACATCAAACAAAAGATTTTTAGACATAATTGGGTTCATCATGCTTCAAGGAATTTTTCTATGTTTTTCTTAATTTATTTGGATTTATTTGAATTTCTAAAGTTCTCTTAAATCAGAAAATATTTTTAATTCTTAATTTCTCCTTGGGCCGAATCCTTCTTCTGGCCCGTTCCTATTCATCTCCATGGCCCACTTCTGTCAGCCCATTTTCCCTCTTCCGGCCCGCTTCATTTTCCTCTGCTTGACCCATTCCCGGCTTGTTTTGCCACTATGCTCTCAAATTAACTCTGCTGTGGCCTACCAAATTAAGTACCGCCATGAACCCTAGTCACTGCCTCCTCATCGAAACCGCGTCCACCACCATCTCGGCTCCACGCTTTGCACGCCTCCCAAGACCCGTATTTAAGGCGTCGCACCCCCTCCGAGGATCGTTGTTCCGCACCGCACCCACAGCCTCTTCTCTCGTCATCCGAGACATTGCTATCACAGAGATCTTCCTCGTCGAGGTTCCTTCGTTGCTTGAGCCCTTCTTCTCCATTGATCCATTGCTCTAGTGCATCTCCGCCGCAACTGTGCACCTCCTCGAGGTAGCCCGAACCTCCTCTTCCAGATCCACAAGAAAACGTGCCTAATCCGGTCAACTTCCGCTGCATCCCGTGTCGTCTTCCTTGGCTCCGGTAGGTTGTGCCACCGCCCTCTCCGTCGACCTGCTTCGCCTAACAGTGGCTGTTCGATCGCCCGCTAGTGCTCCGGATCTTGCCACACCTCTGTCGCCCGCAACCTCACTTCTTTGCCGTCAGATCCTGAGCAGCCAATGGATGCGCGACGCGTGGCCCATCCACATCAGCGCCTCGCTAGCCGTCCGTGTCAGTCGCCGCGTCAGCCCTACCACCCACGTGCCACCCCGTTAGCAGTGATGTTAGCCCTAGCCACTAATCCCATGAGCCCGGCCACTGTGGACCAGGCGAGACCGTGGACTCAGTCTATGGACTAAGGGTCCCACATGTCAATGAAATAAGGATTTTTTATTTAGTTTTATTTTAGAAAATGGATTGATGATGTCAGCAATGCATCATTAATTGATTTTTCAGTAGAAAAATAAGTCAAAAAATTCAGATTTTCTTTTTTTAGCCTTTTTCTCTGAATTTAATTTTTCGGATGCTCGTTTTCTCTCATACGAACTTCGATTGAGGCGATTCAAATTTCTAATTTTTTTCTAAACTTAAGCTCTATCTTCTGGAACCATTTATTTTTCAATTTTAAGCTTATTTGAGTCTCTATTTGGTATTTATTTGTTTTCATTGCTTTCTTTTCTAGTAAACGCTAATTTCGAGGGTGCAAACGAAGACTTCAAAGACCAAGACTCAGTACTAGATCAGCAAGACAAGTTGTAACCTTTGATCATATTAATCTTATGTTTGCAAAGTAATTTATTTTATACAATTCATGCTATTTGTGTATCAATGCTTAGCTTATGGGAATAGCTATTTACCTAGTTGACATTATGCCACCTTGACTATTGAGGTGCCATGTATCCATTATTAACCCTAGGTTGGGACATTACTAGTTGGACATGAACATATTACCAACAATAGGTTATCGTAGCAATACTTAGATATGCTTAGTTGTATGTTAGGATCACTTCACATGTAAATTAATATTAATCTTGACTTAATGAGATATTGAATCGTGGCTGTTAGCCACTGTTGTAAAATTTATTGTACCATGGCACGGTATGCCACTAGTCTTGGTTGAATAAAATGTTTTCCCTCAGACAAGTGATTGTATAGTAAAGGGGGTGCTTTCTAGCACATTGGGATGTGCCTGTCTTGCATGAGATAACTTAAGGATTTAATCTTGTACACCATTGAACTGGGCCTAACCGTGTAACCACAAGTCTGGTATGGGACAGATCTAGCTGATTAATGTGCAATGTCCAGCCTTGAGTACTGCCAATTGGTGGTGTGGGTTCCGGGATAGACGGGTAGATTCACATGGTTCAAGAGGGGGCTCCGAGGGGTGAAACCTTAGTTGGTAGTACCAAGTTTAGACATGCATTGTAAAGGATTTGTCATGATCTCTCTGCCGACACACCAAAGGAAGTGTGTTAATAGCGCTTGGCAACAAGAGTTGATCATGTCTTGTGAGTAAAACTGTACAACCTCTGTAGAGTGTAAAACTATTCAAATAGCCGTGCCCGCGGTCATGGACAAGTCCGAAAATTTCACATGAGGTATATAGTGTTTCATAAAATATGGGAATGTGGAATTGTTGGGATGTGAATGGGGAGTTCATTGTTGTTTTGTTATCTAAAGTTATACTGTTGAATTTAGTGGTTTGATAATTGTTTTGGATGGTGTAGGGTGATGCCTCGACATTCTATTCATGTTGTCTACCATTGATTTACCAGTTATTTGTTATCTTTTTCATAAATATGCTTTCAATCTATTTACTGTTTTTCAATTCAAGTTATTGCTTTTTGCAAATGAACTATATGACTATCCTTTGTTAAGCCTTGCATGAATATTGCATTATTTCCTTATAGCTTACTGAGTACTTTTGTACTCATGGTTTTATGCCTTTGTTGATCAGTTGTTGAGGAAGGATCAAAAAATAATGAGTATCAAGAGGAGGAATACTATGAATACTGCGTGGACTAGGAAGGCGTTTTCTCAGACGATTGCTTATGGCATGTCGAATGGCCCAAGTTATTTTCTTTTCTACTGCAATAGTTTATTTGTTTCTTAAGCCCATAAAGCATAGTTGTTTGAACCTTGACCATAAGGTCATTTGCTTTAAATAATAATAATTTGCTTATTCTTAGTTAATTTGTTGTATAGAATTATATTTCATCTGTGTTGCCACTATGTGTAGTAACGTGATCCTGGAAGAGTACAGTATACACAGAGGGTTTCGGATTCGAAAATCCGGGTCCCGACAATTTCCCAGCACAACTCTAATTTCTTACCCATTGTGGAGAATCTAATACCATGATAGGACAATATTTTCTGACCGATTTCACGCACAATGGTTGTTTCTAATTTTACAACTCATTGCCCAATATTAGTTCATTTTTAACTTATATGATAACCTATGTATAGGACCCCACCGGCGACATCCTTCTTATCGGCATCTTCTACCCACCCAACTAACACACGTCGACACCTTAACTATACATACTAGCCCATCAACAACTCTAACCATTCATTAACCATTCAACTGCCAATCCATCCATCCCTTTAACCCAACACTTCCAATTTAACATTTTCAGTTTGAAAATATAATTTCCAATGCAGTGGTGATACAATAATTCATAAAGGCAGTAAAATAGTTAATAAGACATGATCAAAGGATGCTTGCTTGGAATAAACTTGGAATGTTCCACCTCGCTCGAAAAAGGGCTCTGGTTGACTGGAGGGTTCTGTTCTGATGTTGAAAATCACACCACATTAATCTATGGCACTTTATTGAATATGAGTTGCAACATCCAACATTTCTAATTTATCAGTTTTATCATTTAATGAAATGAATATTCATTCTTATATGCTATGCACTTCATTGCTATCTTATACTCTTTTATGCACCTAATGCAACTTATTGAAGCTATGCATGCTAGTAATTTTACCCATTTTCCACTCTCATCATTTCTCTCTTTTCTTTTTTGCCATTTCTTTCTTCCTTTTTCTCTCTATCTTCTACTCATTTTCTTCACTTGGCCGAGCCTACTGGCCTCCCTAGCTGGCTGAGCAATTTGGATAGTACTCATTCGACCGACTGGATGCCACTCAGCTGCTCTATTGCCAGTTTTTTACTTGACCTTCTTCTCCCTAGTCTCACTTCTACTAAACTGAAGCTGCTCTCCTCTGCCTCATTTTCTCTGGGCGCCCTTGGAAGCTCTCGGTTTCTCTACTCTACTGAGCACCCACTCTTCCTCTCCCTTGGCCGATGCCTCTCATTGCCGGCTACCGCTCCCTATATTTGGTTGCTCCCCCAGCCGAACTGATACTTTTCCCTCTATACTCTTTGTGATGTTCATCCAAGCAAGGGATAGAGATTGGAGTAGCGAACAAGCAACAAGAGAAGAGAGTTCTGGGAAGATTTGGGAATCGGCATTTCTCTCCCTCTTTCTCTGTCCAACTGGTAGGATTATATATTTCCTGTCTGAGGTCTCTTACAAGTGGGCCAGGAATACAGTAAACTATTAAGGACACAACCTGAAAACCACACCCACAACACATGCACTTTGCACATGAAAACTCTAGCTTGCCGCAATGGTCCCTATACACTATCTGGCACATGACAATCCCTCCCCCTTAAGGTGCGGCTTGCCCCCAAGCCGGTGCCAAAGGAAATCATAAACGAATTGCCTCTGCATGCTCCCAGGTTGCCAATGAAGCCGGTAATCCTAATCACTATATCAGAACCAAAGGTATGACACTGCTTCCTTGTTTAATCAATCTACTCTTCAAAATCGTCATTGGGACATGATTTGTTTCGATGTTAATACAGCCAATAGAGAATATAGTATTCACTGTCGTAGAAGAAGGGATGTATCTTTTAAGCTGGGACACATGAACCACTGGATGAACCTTACTACCTTCAGGTAAATCCAGCTTATATGCTACCTTGCCCACCCATTCAGTTATCCTGTATGGTCCATAGAAGCAAAAACACAGCTTTTGATTGCTTCGTGTTGCAATTGTGGACTGAGCATAGGGTTGTAGCTTCAAATATACTCTATCCCCCACTTGAAAGGTTCTGTCTGACCTATGTTGATCTCCTTGTGATTTCATTCTCAAACATGCCTGATCCAAGTGTTGTTTTAGCAGCTGAGTCATTCTTTCCCTTTGGTGTAGCCACTCTTGCACATCAGTTACCACACCTGCATTCAAGTTAGAAATGCCAAAATGTCGAGGTGGGTAGCTGTATAGTACCTCAAATGGTGTCTTTGCTATGGCTGTTTGATAAGAAGTGTTATACCAATATTCTGCTAACAGCAGCCCATCTGACCACTTCTTTGGACAAGCGTGCACAAAACATCTTAAATATGTTTCTAAGCATTGATTGAGGTGCTCGGTTTGACCATCAGTTTGTGGGTGATATACTGAACTCATATTCAATTGTGTGTCAGACACCTGAAACAATTCTTGCCAAAACATACTTGTGAATACCTTGTCTCGGTCAGATATAATGACTTGTGGAAGGCCATGCATCTTATAGACTTGATTGCAAAAGATTTGAGCCAAGTGAGGTGTTGTAAATGGATGTGCTAGTGGCAAGAAATGTGCATACTTGGAGAATTTGTCGATGATCACCCAAATTGTGGTGTAGTTATGAGATAATGGTAGTCCCTTGATAAAGTCCATGCTAATTATGCTCCAAGCCTGGGTAGGTACTGGTAAGGGCTGCAACAATCCTAGCAATTTTACATGCTCCACTTTGGCTTGCTGACAAATTTTACACCCCTTAACATACTGTTGAACAGTCAATTTCAACCTCGACCAAGCAAATAATGATTTAACTTTATGATATGTTGCATGCATACTGGAGTGACCACCAATTCCGCTTTGATGTAAAGCCTGAAGGATATGTTGTTGAGCTAATGAGTTATTGCCAACCCAAATTCTTCCCTTGAAATGAATAACTCCATCCTGAAAGAGTGTACCCTTTTTCATTTGATCCTGCTACACTCAATTCTGAGAGCAATTGCTTAGTTTCAGTGTCAATTTGATAACCAGCCATAAGGTGCTCAATCCAGACTAGAGTGCAGACTAAAATCGCTTCGATCTCTGTGGTATTCAGTCTTCTCGACAGAGCATCAGCAACAACATTTTGATTCCCTCTTTTTGAAATTGCAAACCCAATAGTTTCACAAATGCTTTATGTTGCATACCTATGGTTAATCTTTGCTCAGTTAGATGCATTAATGCCCTCCGATCAGTTCTTTATTTGTGTTGCAAATATGGGCACCATTTTGTAACAGCTAAAAGAATAACCATACATTCCTTTTCATAAGTGGATAAGGCTTGATTCCGAACGCTCAATGCTTTACTTAGAAACGCCACAAGATGTCCCGCTTGCATCAGGACTGCACCGATGCCCCCATTGCTTGCGTCCATTTCTAGTATGAATTGCTTGGAAAAATTCGGCAAAGCAAGAAGAGGTGCTTTAACTAGTGCTTGTTGCAATGTCTTGAATGCCTCATCTGCAATGGATGTCCACTGGAATAGCACTCCTTTTTTAAGCATAGATGTCAAAGGTTTGCAAATGATACTGTAGTTATGAATAAATTTCCTGTAGTACTCAGTCAATCCTAAGAAACCTCTCAACTCTTTCACATTTTGTGGCACTGGCCAATCAAGCACAGCTTGCACTTTTCGCCAATCTATAGAACCCCTACTGTGGTGATTATGTGTCCTAAATATTCCAGTCTCTGCTATCCAAATGAACACTTCTCCCTCCTGATCATTAACTGATGTTTCTCCAATATGCCAAACACCTCTCTAAGGTGATTCAAGTATTCATTGAGTGTAGGACTATACACCAATATATCATCTACAAATACTAACACACAAAGACGCAGTAAAGGTGCAAAGATTTGGTTCATGACACTCGAAATGTTGCCGGTGCATTCGTCAGGCCAAAGGGCATCACCAGAAACTCATAAAGCCCTTAGTGAGTACAGAAAGCCATCTTAGGTTCTTCGCCCTCAGCCACTCAAATCTGGTGATAACCCGACTGCAAATCTAATTTGGTAAACCAACTGGCTCCTTCCAATTCATTGAGTAGCTCATCAATCACTGGTATAGGATGTTTGTTCTTCACCGTGATTGAGTTAAGTCTGAGGTAATCCACACAAAATCACTAAGTTCCATCCTTCTTCTTTACTAACAACACCAGTGAGGCGAAAGGGCTAACACTCTGTTGTATGATCCCTTTTGCCAGCATATCTGTGACCTGTTGCTCTATCTCATCCTTTTGATGCGGAGAATACCGATAGGGTCTGACATTCACTGGTTGTGCCCCAAGTATTAAAGGAATGGAATGATCAAATTCACGCCTTGGGGGTAACTGGACCAAGTCTCTGAACAAATGCTCATATTCCTGCAGTACATCTTCTATTAGTTTAGGAATGCATTTTAGTTCCTTTCCCTTCTCAGCACCAGAATCAATATCTGAAGCTGGACCAAGTGGGTAACTGCTCCTCTTCTTAACAACCCTTTAAGTTCTTTAGCTCTAATGCACTTACTCTGTGGCTACTCATCCTTGATACCTTGCAATTTTATCCTGCGGTTCTGATGAGTAAACTTGATGCATTTATTCTCCCAATGCACCCACATTGGACTGTGATCTTCTAGCCAATCAGCACCCAAAATCATATCATAGCAACCTAAGTCCAACACTCGCATGTCTTGCTGAAAAGAATGTCCCTGAATCCACCAGGCTAGGGCTCTGCCATTGTGTTGCAGACCATGGATCTTCCATCAACTACAATTAGGTGGATTGGTGATATACTCCTTGTCGGGTATTGAAGCTTGTCCACCAACCTTTCACTGATAAACAAGTAAGTACTTCCTGAGTCTACCAAAATTAATATCTCCTGCTTGCCTATCAAACCTTGAAGTCTCAGTGTTCTGCACCTAATCGTTGCAGTGTTCAGTTGTTCTGTAACTAAGAGTAACTCTTCCCCTACCTTGTCTCCAACCTCCTCATTTACATCATCAGGATTAGAATCAATTTGCAACACTTCAAATAGTTCTTCAATTATGTGTAAAGGCACCTGGTCTGGGCATTTATGGTTTTTTTCCCCATTTCTCCTCACAAATGAAGCAAAGTCCATTAGCCTTTCGGTAAGCCCTCAGTGCTTCCAATTTATCATCCATCTGGCCACTGTTAGTTTTCTTCTATTCCTCACCTCTTTTATTATCTTCTAACTTGTTTAAGAGTTTGGTTTTATCCAGACACTTTCCTCCTCTATTGAATTCTTTGCTTTCTACTCTATAATATGGCCTCCTCTTACTGTTATCCATTTCTTCTTCTTGCAACAATGCCAAAGTAGCTGCAGTGTCTACATCTTCTGGATTGTGGAGCACTATTGCAGCTCAGATTTCTTCCTTCAAACCTCCCAAAAAAATGAGTAAAAAAACACACCATCTTGTGATGGATTGTACAATAGTAAATGGTGCTGGAGTTTCTCAAATCTCTCTACAAACTCTGCTACTGTGCTAGTCTATTTGAGATTTATCAATTGATTCATCTACCTCTTGTACAAGTTTCTACCAAACCTCCTATCCACACCATTACATAGGGTTTCCCATTCTTCAAATCTTCCCCTAGCTTCCGCATTTTGCAACCAGAGGGCAGCATTTCCAGTGAAACTCAATGCAACAATCCTGGTGTGAAGCTCCGGACAAACCCCCAACACATCGAAGTAAGTCTCACATCTCTCCTTCCATAGCCTGGGGTTTTCCCCATCAAACTTTGGAAACTAAATTTTCAGTAAGGATTGGCGAGGTTGCCTGTTTTAACTGATATTCTGCCCATTTCCCATGCCTCTTCCCTCCCTAGGTTTTGAATCAAACACTTGAACTGCATAAGAGGACTCTTGCTTACCCGTGGCTGATGATGGTGATGGTGAAGGCCCCAATATCCCTTTCATCAGCCCCCGTGCTTGTTCTTGGCCATGAACCCTATTAGTCGAAACCATTCCTTCACCTGGTGGTGCTACCTCAGAGAAACCCATTGGTTGAACAACCTTGGCTGACTGCATAGTGCCTTGAATTGCTGCTAGATTCCCCACATTTGGTCATGCTTCCAGAACCTTCACCCTTCCTCACACTATTTCCATCGCAACACACACTTCACCAACCTCCGATTTCACCCCATGAACGTCCTCTAGAATCTGCTTCAACAGAGCATTGATTCCTTCGAACTGTGTCTCCACCGATGCCATGGCGGTTGCCATCTTTGTTTCCCACAACGCTTGCTTCTTCCTAGGCGCCGGATCAGAGTTGAACCCACTCGGAAGATGGCTCTGATACCAAATGTGATGTTCATCCAAGCAAGGGATAAAAATTGGAGTAGAGAACAAGCAACAAGAGAAGAGAGTTCTTGGAAGATTTGGGAATCGGCATTTCTCTCCCTCTTTCTCTGTCCAACTGGCAGGATTATATACTTCCTGTCCGAGGTCTCTTACAAGTGGGCCAGGAATACAATAAACTATTAAGGACACAACACAACACAACCTGAAAACCACACCCACAACACCAGACACTTTGCACATGAAAACTCCAGCTTGCCGCAACAGCCCTTGTACACTATCTAGCACATGACACTCTTCTACTACTGCTTTCTACGCTAGGTTAGTTTAATTAACAAGGTAAGGGTCTGTGATGATTTTTAGAGCTGAACTCTAGGTTGGAGGGTGAGGATGATGACACGGATTAGCTAGGACACTTCCTCACGAGCTACCAGGGTTCACTCTACTGAGACCACTCTTTTCTACCTCAGCTCTACTAGTGGAGAATGGCTTACTTGAGGTCCTTGCTGATTTGATTTTTGGAGTTGAGGTGGGTGTAAATGATGTGGCCAAATCCTTCTCCTCTTGATTTGGCTACCCTTCTGGCTCCTTCCTTGTTGGTTCTTCTCTGGACTAGCTTCTCTTCTTGCTTGGCCAGTTAGAGCTCCCCTTCTCCTTCTGAGCTCTCAGCTAGCTCCTCTTCTTGCTTGGTTCGGTTTGGTTGCTTGAGAAATGGCTGGTTGAGTGCAAGGTGGATTCTTCGCTAGCTATTGTTGCTTTCGGTTGGGAGGATATGGGGATGAGACTTGCTCTCCGGTTCGGCTATGGAAAAAAAAGGGGCTACACCTTGATATCTTGCCTCCCCTTCCTCTGGCTTTTGGCCGAAAGGCATGCTAGGCAATGTACTGACTTGCTCAAATGGTGGTGAGATACATTGCATCAATGGCTGGCTTTACTCCCTTGGGTCTGGTGCATAAGAGAAAGGGAATGCATTCTCTTGCCTTGGGTTTGACTGCTCCACTCATTTACTATTTTACCATTCTACCTTTACTCCTTTACTCATGCACTGTTTTACCATTTCACTGCCTTCACCTTTACTCATGCATTGCTACTTCACTGCCATTACACGGGCATGAGTGCTTGCTTAGGCAATGACTATGCACATGATTAATTAGTACTACCTTAATACATGCTTAATTAAAACTAAATAATGATGCTCATGCCATGCTATGCTTACTTATGCTTTGATGATGGAGGGATTAAGGGGATTAAGAGGAGGGTCCTCACAAAGACGTCCACTGCCACTCGTTGGAGCCCCCTTCGCCGCTGGATCAAAGCAATGGTTACTAGAACTCTCCAGCCAGAGGTGCTTGATGGTTACTAGAAAACAAAAAAGCAATGGCTTACTAGAACTGGCCAGCCTTTTGTGCTGAAACCGGCCGGTTACCGCCGGTAGCCAGCAAAGGCCACACTGGACCACCTGAAAGATTATGTGCTGTTTACTGATTACTTTGGAGGGCACAAAACTGCTGGAAGGAACATATATTGACAATGAGAGACAGTAGTCGGTCAGAAAGGAATTTGTAGGATCATATATGGGCTCGTACATCTTGTGATCTATTTAAATCTATAATTTACAAATTGCTCTTGGAAGCCACATCAAAGGCGTGTTCCGCTGTCATTGGAGAAGGAAGAATTATACTTGCGATTCGATGTCGGTTCCTACCCTGTTGTCGTTGTGGTGGCGACGCCCAAAGCCAATGGCTGAAGAACTTGTCGAACCACTGTCTATCTCAACTTTGCAAAGGGGGCACAGTGCGTTTATCTTGAGCCATTTATCTACGCATTCCTTGTGGAAGAAGTGCGTGCAAGGAAGCTCTCGGAGATCATCATTGTCCACGTACCTAGCCAAGCAGATACAGCAAACCTGCAGATCAAAAGACGCACCTCAGTTTTAAATTAAGAGTAGTGTTCTAATGCTTTCCCTCTCAATACAAGTTATACATATCTTAAAGCAAACGAAAGGGTAAGTAATCATCATCTATGCTTCATTCATGCTTTAATATTTGTGCAACTGTCAAAAAGAAGAATATGGAAGCACCTCTCTTAAATTAAGAGCAACATGAAATAGAGTTTGTGAAGAAAGTATGAATGTAGGAGAAACTCACAGCATCTTCAGCAGAAATAATTCGCTCCTTGTCTGTTCCAGCAGCCAGGACTCCACCACCAACTTCATTTCCCTCACCATTACGAACCTTCTTCGATTTGAACTTGTATGTGCCCAAGGCATTGATTGCATCTGGCGTGGCACCTCTGTTTTGGTTCAAATCTTCACGAAAACCCAATACGGAGATTATACATGGTAGGCAGCAACATATCAATGCACAGATAATGAACGGCATAGCGTAGCCGATGCAGCTGAATGTGAGGAAGGCTATAGACAACCTGCAAATAAAATGATTACATGATGAAACATCTAAAAGAAGCTGCAAAGATACTGCATCATGGCAAGCTAGCAGCACACCTGTACAAGTTGGGTGCGTCATGGGCAGAAGAACGACCACCAAATAGCCACACATTCCCCACAACAAACCAAACAGCAAAGAAACAGTCCAGGGCCATTTTGAAGTGATCAGCAAAAGCTTGGACCCTACAACATATGGTCAGATTATATTCAGTTTAATAAAAAAATAGAACTTGGGAGGCTAGAATCTACAAAAAGTTAGCCAAAGAAGTCTTGAGAACACTTCAAAATCTAGCATCCAACACACTGGCTTTACTTTGATAGCATACTGCAATGAAATGTTATCCGAATAATAAAGTATTACATAGATTTCTGTGATCAAATTCTGCTACAGATTCTCTCATTTAGTAATAGTCAACCATGGTATAAGCATAAGTTGCTCCTGAGCAGTCCTAATAGCATAAAAATGTGATAAATATAGGTTTAATGAATTTGTTGCCATGCCTTGCAGATATAGACATTGGATGTGTGCAGATTGCAGACATATAAATTTCAAAAGAACAGACTTGATCCTGACATAGACATTGGATGTGCACAGACCAACAGATAGTAGACGTAAATTTCAAAAGGACAGATTTGATCATGAAATTGAAGACTAGAATCTATTACCTTGGATTTGTGGTGACCACATTGATTCCTGAGGCTCCATTTGTGCCAATTACATTACCAGCTTCAGACACAGGAGGGGCTGAAATTACTGTATAGGAATTGGTTTCAGGGATGTTATTTGGAGGGAAGTTCTGACTTGCTGGTTCTTGCCCAGTGGTCGGGCAGTTGCGATGGACATAGCGCCAATAAAGATGAGGAAGAGTAGCAATACAACCTACTGTATAACCAATGATCCACTCAAACAATGGAGCATGTGGGTGTTCATACCTTGATACTGACAGAACAGAAATAGCCGCTATAATCTGGTTAACATTTACAACAAGCTCAATTGAGATCCAGCAACCAGAATTCAAAGGACTTTGCTGACGACGGCCACGATTATCATCTCTTCTTGCTATAGGAGAATTTTGAGAGTTAGATGCAGTAGCTGTTTCAGAAGAACTTTCTGAGATTCGAGGCAATTGATCCAAGCCATCATTATTATCTCGACGAGATGTTGAGGAAGAGGCAACATCATCCCTTGGGGTATCAATTGCAAACTGCCGATGGCTAGTATTTTCCATGTGGTCCATCAGTAAAGGGTGATTATCTGTTTGACTACCTGTTTCTGATTCAACAGGAGAAACAGCCATCAACCGGAAGGTATAGGAAACTAAGATGGTTGCACTTCCCAGAAATGCAGCTGCTTTGATTTAAGACAAAACAATCTCTATAGCAAAATCCACTTAATCCAAGACAAGGTACTTAGATGCCCCCTACAGAAGCAGCTCACTTTTCAGTCCACCTGAAAGAAAACGAACGCTAGATACCGATTAGCTATTTAACCAGGGAATCCGTTATCTTCTTGAGGGTAGTAAGACAGAGAAAGCATATAGCTAGGTAAAATACAAGTGTGATGGTTAATCCAATTGATCTGCGATCGAGAGGTCAATCTGCAAATTTATTTTTACTGCCTTCGGTCAATGTTGTATACAGCCACCATATGACAAGCATTAGGAAAAAGGAATACTTCATTCATTTTAGCAGTTTGACATATGATACATAGTTGTCGGTTAGAAGGGAATGAATTAGCAGTCTAGCACAAAAAGACCAAACCATGCTTCTTTGGAAGATGTTCAGAGGCTTACATCCTATGCTACAAGCATATGACTTGGTGATTCACCATAGTGGAATAATGGATTCATTTGTGGACATGGTTACATGCAAGTTTGTGTATAGATGTGAGCCTAGCAGCACTGTTAGTAGTTAGCATCAAATACATGCATGCGCATGAGCTGCTCAAAACAATAGAAGGGATTCTCATCAATTTCTTGTCACACGTCATCATTGTAGAAATGTTTTGTGCACCAGTTGCCAATACGTACATATACACTTCCACTGCAGTATCGATTTCATGCTCGAATCTGGTAACCAATAGAGGCCAAATTTGAAACCTCATATAGAGGTCGAGTTTGAACAAACCGCAGAATCAACAGATGGGGATGAGTCCATCCTTGGCATGCGCATTCTCTAGACTTCATTCAGAATAGATGAAGAACACAGTTAAACCTAGAATCTTGAGTTCATCTTGGGGGAAGAATTTATAAACCAAAACAACAGTCCTGGAAACTAACCAAACACCATGTATGACTTTGAAGTTCTAATACAACAAAGTAAACTGTTCTATTCTTCTTCCATACAGTCCTAGAAGCAAATTAAACATTGACCTGACTCTTTAACCTTCTAATGAAACGAACTTAGCATTTATAATCTTGTTTCATACAGTCCTAGAAGCTAACCAAACACCAACCATGCCTGCCAAAAGACCAATTTAAAACCCCTTCAAAAGAACATAACAAGGCAAAAACGATCAATATATCACAGGAGATATGAAATGGGCCAGCTGCACTACAACATGGTAATTACCGATTTCCCCGTTTTGCTCAGTTTCAGTTAATGGAACTGGGGACATCGGTTGATGTCCCTGTTGATCTAAAAATTACCGATTTCCCCTCCCATCATCTCCATCAACTAGTTACACGAAACACTAGAGAGTACAGAGTAACAAAACAACAAGTTCACCAGCTAGAAAAAGATCAACCCAAGAGGAGGTAACAAAACAAGGAAAGCAAGAAGCACCACATACCTCAAGAAAATCCATGTTCCAAGAACCGGCTCACCGAGGAAGGCTAGAAGCAGCTCCAATCGCCTGAAAGATTCAAGAATCCGTGAAAAAACCAAGAACAGGACTGAACTAATAAGCTTCGCAGTCATACCAAACACATACCTAGGCCACTTAAAATCGAATCAGTGCGTGACTCGCAAGCATCCACCAAGATTTGCACTAGAAAAATCCAAAGAAAAACCACTGGACGAGCTCGCGAGGCAAGATTGGGCCAGAGGGAACGAACAGGTGCCAAACCCTTCGATCAAAGCAAACGCTGCCTTAAATAAACGAAAACAAAAGCGGAAGCATCGAGCTAGCAAATTAGATGGGGAATTCTTGATTTCTTTCTCCTCCGTTCTCCAAGTCGACTGGTGACGTATATATTTAGAAAATTCCTTTTTGCTCCTTTTTTTTCTTCTTCTTTAGTTTTAAAAAATCTTTTAGTACTCTTTTAACGTGGGCCGTTCGTGCGATGCGCATCTCAGATCGGATGGCGAGGAGGGAGGAGAGAGATGGGCGGTGCGGATCTCGCGCGGCTGCTTGGTCGGAAGGCTGGGATTGGCCGTTGAGACACGTGGCCGGTTGTGAGTGGTCCGAGGTGAGGGCTCGGTGCTCGGCACAAGAGAGCGGGACAGTTGGATTAGTTGGGTCGGTGACTTCGTCAACGCGCATAATGTAATGCAGGATTAGAAGGTCATTTTGTTTGTTATGAGATAAAAAGTCTAACCGTATTCAATTATAACTCTATCTCTTATTTGTATAGGTAAATCCGAACTTCTCTCTCCCTTCTATATATATTGGGTATCCTCTATTGTATTCAATCAATCTAGTAAAGGAGAGAGAATTTCACCCCTACATTGTGTGTTCATTGTTCTTACTTTTGTGATTGCGACGACGAATTGTGTGATTGATCGCAGGCGAACGACTACGTTTTACAACATTATTATCCCTTTTTTTTCTTTTCTAGAAACTTCACAATATAGCAAGACTTTAGTATCTATGTAACTCTCTATTCTCGAGGTACAGTATCCAGCCAACCACCCACCACATGTCCACATTATTGTAGTTTCTATTGCGAATAGGAACAGTAATTGCTAGAGCATTTTCCTTATATAACTTGATATTCTTGGGAGGTACAGTAGCCAGATAGCCTCCCCGCCATGTGTCTATGGTTTATACAGTGAATAGAAACAGTGATGCTACATTATTTTTAAGATTGTTTTTTACCTTCAAAAAACTAAAAATATTTTTTAAAGAAAAATTATATAAAATTTTTAAATTTTAAAAACTTTTTAGAGTTTTTTTGTTCTTTTTTGTTGAGGTATTTCAGAAAAATATATGTTTTTTAGGTATTCCAGAAAAATATATGTTTTTTTATTCCTTTTTTGAAGGTATTCTAAAAAAATATTTCCTCTCTATTGAAATCTCTGTCTATTTCGACAAGTCTTTCCGTCCGCAGCAACGCACGGTCCCATTGCGCATCTAGTAAAACATGGAATTGTAGCCGTTCTTGTTCTTCAGTGAGAATAGTCTACTGGAGCATATATATTTGGAAGTCACCAGATCAGGTTAGAATGTAGGAATTTCTTATAAAATTTCCAATAGATTCTTGTAAATCACCTCTGTTTCATACACCGCTCAAATTTTAGTAAAACTGAAGTGTTAGGAGAAAAGAGGATTCACAATGCTACCAGAGTACTCCCTCTGTTCATTTTTATAAGGTATATTTTGGCTTTGCATATGGATTAAGGTCGCGTTGAAATTGAGAAAGGTACAAGAGAAAATGACTTAGATGCTCCTACTTAATTGTCTTGAAAAATGAAAGATATATTTTGTGTGAATGGTAACAAATAAATGTATATGGTTGAGAGAGAATAAATAGGGGTATAGAAGGAATGATATCATTTAATCTACATATAAGTTTTATATTTATGAACAAGATTATTTAAAAAATAAGCCTTATAAAAATAAACGATAGAGTATTTTGGAAGAAAGTACAAATTCATTTAAATTGATTGGTTTCTATTCTCTTTTTTTTTTCCCTTGGGACGGAAAAAACAGCACAAAGCACGTGGGGATCAAATCCCCACAAATCTACAATAGGATGCTCCACTACTTGGCAGTTGGGCTAGCAAACAGTTGCAATGTTTTACACGTGACATTTACATCACGCTTGGCGATAACACGACGCCTAAGAGCATCTTCAGTAGAGCCCCTAAACCAGCCCATAAACCTTAAAATAGGGACTTTAGTAAAAAATACAGATCCAAAGAGGCCCTAATCCAGCCCCTAAAATTAGGAGGCCCTAAATTTGCCTCCTCATTTTAATTCCTGGGGCCCTAAACCAAATTTCCTAAATCTTAAAATAGGGAGTTAAGTGAAGGATGGCTTGCATTAGTTCGCCGCAATGAGCGTCTTTCTTTGGATGAGTTGCAATCTGCATTGCATCTGCATCTCTTCATTGAAAATTTTGTAAATTTTAAATTTAAATTTTAAATATCATGTTTTGAAAATTTTAAATTTAAATTTTAAATATCATATTTTTAAATTGTAAATGTTAATATGCTTATGTTTTATGTATTACAAATATTTTTTATTGAATTTTAGTGGTGTCAAATGAAGATTATACATAGCGGATATGTTAAAATAGGAGAAAAAGTAAAATAGGGGCTGAGATTTAGGGGATGTTGCTGGACTTGTGCTCTGAAAATAGAGCCCCAAAAAATAGGGAGAGTCCCTAAATTCAAAATAGGAGCCCTGTTTTAGGGGCCTTTGCTGGAGATGCTCTAATTGCGATTTGCACATGTGCATGGTCAGTACGATAGCCAAGGACCAGGAACGAGGACTGATCCGTCAATTATTTTAGCAAAAATGACTTGTGCAAGGTCTTGCCCGATCTGATTCCATATTTCCATATCTTGCCGTCAACTATTTTGTTGGTAGTGTTTACTAATCCGACGGCATCACCGAAACCTCGATATATTAGTCGCATGTGGCTTTCGGAAGACGTGTAAAATATTTCTGACCGTACGCGCCTGAGAGGTAGTTTCTTGCCTACCTGTCGCAAGCGTTACTATTCCGTAATAGCAACTGACCTTGACTCAAAGGGGTATTGAACCCCAACCGCGTATGATACGGAACATGCATTTCTTCTTTTTGCATTAGCATTCGGGCATCAGCTAATCAGTTCGAACATGAGACATTGAGCGCTGTATAACAATGGTGTTACCCCAAGAATAATATAACAATGGTGTGCCAATGTAGATTAACATTCGGATATTATCGAGGGATAGATATCATCCAACGTGTTCCAATGTCTCCAAATGCATGCTAATTGCATATGGAACCAACGACCATCACCGAATGTGCAATGTCAGCCACACCAAGTATCCTCGTTAACAAGTTTTGAGATAAGTGTTAACAAAGTTTGAGACGACGGAGATCTCGAGAAGGTTTATGGAGAAGCTGGCAGATTAAACGGGAGTACTGACATCTTGACCAGGTTGAAGGTTTATGGAGAAGCTGGCCGATTAAACGGACTGACATCTAGATCTGGTTGAAGAAACCGTAATATGACAGGTCCAAATTTATCTCCATCTCTGGCCTCCCAGCCTGATAACCTCCTCCGCGCATGAATCACGGCGAAGCCTTTCAGCATCGCCATCATCCTTCTTCTCAGTTATGTCACCGTACAGGTCCTTCAGCTTTGCTAGGTTACTTGAGACAGCAGTGGTCTTCTCTTTGCTTGCATCCCCATATGGACTGGATCGGTGCTCATTCCTGCTCCGGCTCCTGCTTCTGCTGCGACTTCGGCTTCTGCTCCTTTGGTGAGAGCTGGAGCGTCTATATCTACTACTGTCACGCTCCCTTCGGTCGTCTTGTCTGTCGGCCGAATGCCTGGATCTGTAGTAGTCATGGTCCCTGCTATCACGGTCATGACGATGATAAACTCTGCTGTCCCTATCACGATCCCTGTCACGGCTTGAATGGTCTCGGTCCCGATCACGGCTTGAATGGTCAAATTCTCGGTCACGGTCACGCATCGAACGGTCACGGTCAGGATCCTCACGGCTTCCACTATGACGAGATGGTGAGGATGTTCTTTGATGATCATCATGGGTGACTGTTCGCCGAACTGGGGATGAATCCCTTGTGGAAGCACGATGTGGAGCACGCTGTCCAAAGGAAACTGATAGAGAAGCTTTCACAGAAGGAGGCCGACGCGCAGCATCTTCTGATCCATGGCGACTTGAGTCTCCGATCACCCCAGAAAGCTTAGTGGGCAACTTCATCTTCTCAAGATTGGCTGTTACCTGACGAATTACTGGAACAGGTACCCTTGGAAGAAGACTATCAAAGTAGTACTGCACCATAAAAAAACAAAGCAGCATGCTGGTCAACATAAGGCTTGCTGTTAGAGCATCTAAATTTAATTGTGATAATATGGAAATTAAAAAATCAGCATCAAAGAAAACCTTAAAGCTTAAACAAAGGATTTAACTACTAGTCAGGGGAAAAAAGGAAGGGGAGTATAAAATATAAACAGGCTATGTTGTGGAACCATGACTTGCCTGACCAAGAAAATTGTCCGGTTAGTTGGCATAGTTTCTGAACATACATGAAATAAAAGTAGGATTAAACAACGTTTGCAAGCATTAGAACCAAAAAAAAATGAAATATACTCATCTGAAGTCACCATAACATAGACAAAGAATCTCATATAATATAAAAATCAAGTTTATATGAGAATCAAGGGATGCTAGCTTCAGTAGACAAGTCATAAAGAAAGGCAGGAATTTACTTCGGTTATAAGGACAGGATTATCATGGCATAGGGTTATTCATTTACATAAAACATTAACACAGAAAATTGGTGAGAAACAGTGCGTTTATATCTATTTTGAAAGCAGAAAGAAGTTAAGAGGCTGACCTGTCCAAGGATAAGATCACGCACATACACACCCATGGTTGTCATGCGACCACTGGATCCAGGGGAAAATTCCTGCATCAGAATTTTTTTTTGACTGAATCAACTCTTATCCATAACTAAATAGCTCATCTATCTGATGAAATTATGTTGCCTCCATATAGTTTAGTCTTAAATGTGCAGCAAAGATTAACTTGTATTGCGTGGTTTTTCTTTTGTGACTCTCTGATCTGCCCTTTTTAGCATATCATTCTTGATCAAGCTACTAGCAAGTCATATAGCTCCTCTAATGGCTTTTCTTCTCTTATATCATGTTGATAAATCATTTTGTAAATGAAATGAAAGCTCCACACAGCGATGAATATAATGGCAAAAGGCAGAGGTTGTTATTGGCTTAAAAGTTCTGGGGCACAAAAGAATAAGAAAGAACCATAGAGACAGATGAAAATCAGCAGTACCTCATCATCCTTCAAGTAGGGCTCATACCATGTCCACAGGATCTTTGGATCTGCAACATATCGAAGATACAAGAATCCTATCTGCAAAACAACACCAGCTGGTCATTTACCATAAAACATCTGATTCTTTAACAGGATAAATAAATACAAACAAAAAAAATGCTCACAACTCCAATGCACAGACTTGTACACTATGAACTGCTTGCAAACTTTGTCATCCACGTGTCCTAGGACCAAAATCGAGGCACAAGGCCATCCAAGGAAGTAAGTCATAGGACTGTTAGTTGATATAACCAAAATGCAAACAAAAATATTATGTATTAGAGATTTTTTAAAAAAAATGAAAGAGTTGATTGCTCTGGATAGCACCAACGTTTTTGCTGCAAAACTTGCTAACAGTAGGTTCTAGTATAACTTGATAAACCACCTAAAATGTGCATTAATCTCACAGCTAATGATTAGGCACAATAACGAGTGACATTCGTCAAATGCAACTCGGGCAAAGAAACTTACAGCTCTAATGTATGGAGAGTCAGGATGCTTCAACAAACCGTGCATCTGTTTGACAGTAAGCTTCATTGTGAAGAACTTGTACAGGAGACAGAAAGCAGTGGAGGGGCCCCTGCAATTGCCAGTCATCCAAGGCTCCACATGATCGACATGATTGTAAATCTCATCAATGACCTCATGATAGGTCTTCAACCTGTAGAGCTCCTTGAAGTAATCAGAAGACAGAATGTTCATACAGAGAACCTTCTCCATCAGCATATCAATGGGCTTCCCTGAAGTCTGTATCTCCATCTTTCAGCTAACTGAAGTCTGAACTGAAAAAGCGAAAAGGTGTTCCCTTATTAGCTGAAAGCTTTACTGATGCACAAGCGGAAAAGTACAGCATAGGAAACCTACTTTACAAAACTAATCAGATGACTGAGTTCAGCAGCATAGGAAACCTACTTTCCAAAACTAATCAGAAAAATGACTTGAGTTCAGCTAGAACTACTGAGCGAGCATCTTCATATTTGAGTCCGGAGACATCAAGTAATCAAATGTAAACTGATCTGAACCTCCAACGGCTGAATTTCACCTTTCGCATCTTACCCGTGAAATGCCAAAACAAACACGCAATGCCAGAATTACATTGTTAAAATCAAGACATTCAACCAGTAATCGCATCAATCGTACAACAATACCCATGCTGCAGCTAAAAATAAAGAACATTTTTTACTAAATCCTAGTAGCTGATTTTTACCTCGTACCAAACTCATCCACAGAATGAAGCCATTTATGACGCATATATGAACAACTTGCGCCAAAATTTCATCAGAAACTCTATCGTTACCCTAGATGATTTCGTCCCCGCGACATCTCTCATCGATTCCACGCGCGATAGCATACAAGAGCGCAATAACTAGTAATCGGAGAGAGGAATCTACGTACCCAGAGACAGAGGGAGGTACTCACACGCGGGGTGCGCGCGAACCCTAGGGTCTCCCACGGCGTCCAAGCGCGCAGGCAGCTCGCCGGGACCCTCAAGCAGTCGAGATGACACCGCTCGCTGGAGGCTCGCTTGCAGAGGCGTCGGCGTCGGACGCGTCGGCGTGTGGGGGTCGTTGGAGGCGGCGGTCGCCGGAGATAGGGGAGGGGAGGGGAGGGGAGGGTAGAGGCGGCTGTGGATTTCGAGGTGGGAGAGTCGCGTACGCCTCGGGATTTATTGGGCTTTTCGAGGGCCGGCCGAGGAGGCTTGGGGTATTGAGCGAGAAATTGTGGGCTTTTAATGGGCTCAACGAGGGTCCAGGTCCATCTACTGATATGATTATACAGCGAGATGTTGGCACGTGCCATGTCTGTGTCTACCACAGTTTCGTTTCGTCCATAAAACAAGGTTTCGAATTTCGTTTTAAAATTTTTTTCTGTGATTTTGAAAATTTCGGTACGAAATGGTGTCAAAAAATTTGATTATTTTGAAAAAAATTGACTGAAATTTGAATTTTTTAACAAATTATGTCCAAAATTTGAATTTATAAACAAAATTTAAATAAACCCACCAAAATGTAACTAGGATAAATATATTTTGGAACACACAGAAAGGACTGAATTTCGCTAGATTTAGGTGAAATTTGAAACCCTAGATAGGACACACCGGTGCAATGGTAGTATACGCTGGGCACATCATGTTTCCTTACGGTATCTTTTTAAATATTTAAATTAGATACATGAAAATCATGTGTGTAGATTTATCTCAAAGAGTACTTTTATAATATTATATTAGTGTACTCTTTTATAGATTTTTATAAGGCATGGTTTGATTTAATGTTGTCTCTAAATTTTAACTTTAAACATTAATTTCTTTTGCAATCCTCTGTTTATAGCTACAACATTAATTTCTTTTACCATACTCTGTTTATAGCTACAGAAAATAATCGTCAGAAAGTGTTTTTTAAATACAAATTCAACGGTGCAACTTTAATGTCACATAATTCATACATTGTTAGACTAATTGTTGGTCAAAGTTTAGAAATTTTGAACATTGAAATGCGTGAGCACCTTATAAAAAAAATCCACAAATGGAGGGTTGTGTCCCCAAAATACAATGAGAACATATCCTGTGCAATCAAACATTTGATGAAATCACGGTGCAACCCAACTAGAAAAAGTTTTAAAAAATTCTGAAAAAAATCATGGATGTACATCTCAGCTTACCCCATCTACATATAAAATTTCATGATCAAATTCGTCCTGTGCTAGAAGTTACAAAAAAGACAAACTTGATCATTGTAACTTCTAGCACAGGACGAATTTGATCATGAAATTTTATATGTAGATGGGATAAGCTGAGATGTACATCCATGATTTTTTTCAGAATTTTTTGAAACTTTTTCTAGTTGAGTTGTACCGTGGTTGCACCAAATGTTTAATTGCACAGGATATTTACCAAAATACAATTTCGATCTCTAATTTATATTGTAACATATTTATAAAACCTGGTAAAAATACTTTCTAAAACAAATCTATACATATGATTTTATGTATTTAATCTAAATATTTAAAAAGATATCGATAATTAAAGTTTCCAAAATTTTAACCGTAGCTTTCAAAAATAACATGTTTATCTGATGCGAATCACGGTTTTTTAAGAGATCAAGTACCAAATCACAGTTTATCTGATGTACTCCCACCATTCAAAAATATAAGGTCTATAGTTTGAATGATCTTATTCAGAAATATAAAACTTACATGCAGATTTAATGAGATTTTTCCTACTATACCCCAATTTATTCTTTCACAACTATATATATTTATTCATTACCACCACATACAAACTATTATCTCTCGTCTTCTAGGACAATTAAGTGGGGGTATCTAAGCCATTTTCACTCATACTTTTCTTAATTTCATCTTAATCTTAATCGTTGTGCAAAGTCAAAATACATCTTATATTTTTGAATAGAGGGAGTAGTAATTAAGGGTCTGTTTGGTAAAGCTCCAAATCCCAGTTTCACCTGAGATCTGAAACTTGTAGGCTAAAATAAAGTGAGTTAAGTTTATATTTTTGATCTAAAATATAAATAAGATGATCTATCTAAATACTCTTAATATACTCACAACTCCAGCTCCACGGATCTGGTGGAGCTAGAAATACTCAGCTTTACCAGATCTACAGTTCTGATGAAGCTGAAGTTCTACCAAACACACCCTTACTGCACCCATGGCATGAAACACTACTACAGAATAGGTCATCACTGCCGGTTCGTCCACGCCATTACTGCCGGTTATGGGCGCGGCGATCATTGGTCGGCGATGATACTGGGGTTATCACCGCCACGAGGAACCGACAAGATAATAGATATCACCGCCGGTTCATTATACAACCGGCGATGATATTCGACTATCTCTGCCGGTTTACACTAGCATCCGGCGAGCGATACTCAACTATCTCTGCGGTTCAACCTAGAATCCGCAGATGATATATATATATCTCGCGCTTATATGACGAACCGGTGATACGTGTATATCCTTCTGGGTTCCTAAACAAACCGGCAATGACAAGAATTCTGAAAAAATTTGTAGATGTACTTCATAGATTACTCTACCTATGTATAAAATTTGAGTTCAAATTCAATACATATGAGGACTTACAAAAAGAGTTTTTGTAAGTCCTCATATGTATTGAATTTGAACTCTAATTTTATACATAGGTAGAGTAATCTATGAAGTACATCTACAAATTTTTTCGTAGTTTTCGTGACTTTTATTAGTTGGTGTGCACGATGTGTACACGGAAGGCCTATGTGCACATGATATGTTGCCTTCAAATATATAGTATATGAAGCGTCGTTAGATCATAATTAAAATATATTAAAGCATCACAATATTTAGTTTTTACAATTAATAGTCTGTTCACAAATGTAGTGTGAGTACATCTCGCTCACTTTAGATCGAAGCTTCTCGTGGAACTCGCCCTTTGGATCGATGACTGTTTCACAATGAATCCAAATGATATGCTCTTGAATTGCTAAAATTTCTCTCGACAGTAACTGATTGGTTCTCAGCTTGGAGCGCTGTTATTGAAGAAAAGAGAAATTTAATTAATGATGATAGATGTTAAATGAAAGAAAAGTAGGCATGAATGTGTAATTATATACCATGTCTTCGTTATAGCCGATATCTTCGTGACAATTGCATGTAAATTTGTACATACGTAGTATGCGATAAACTATTTCCGGGTCTGTCTCATGCATGGAAAGTCTGTTATTACTTTGAAAGTTGTCCCAGTAGGGAAGATGCGGACCACCTTTCTTGCAATACCGTGTGAATGCGTTGTGAATGATTTTAAATAGTAATTAACCTTAAATACAATAGAATAAAATATTACTAGAGCAATAACGCATAACGATCGAGTTTACTGCTCATCATCTTCCAAAAATTATGTTCATACTCACGAAGTTCTTTTCTCAACGAGTCCAAGACATAAACCCCGCTAGCTTCTAACTCGATGACGAGGAGGACCCAAAGGATAACTAGACATATATGTTAACACAGCCTATTAGTCCCACACCGTGTCACGCAAAAATAGTAAAACAATATTAGAAGTAGGGTAATACGTACTGAAAGTTATAGGGTACAAGTACGGAGGTTTTCTTTCTCAGCTTGAAGAAAGTCTTAAATAAATACTCTTCAACAAACTTTGGGTTATCACGGACGAGTTTCTCGTTAACAAGTCCCGGATCGAGAAATCCTAAATCTTCATCCTTAGTTTTTGCACATAACTGTATCTCCATTCTACATATGTAAAAAAGAAGTTAGACATACAGTTGAACGGTAGAAGAATATACAATAATATAAATAGAGACTTACAAAGTCCACAGTCTGACCAGTGACGCGTCCAGAGCATCTGGCCGGTACAACATATACAATTCGCAGAACTCTAACCAGAACATGTCATCCCCATTATGAAAATCCGAATCTTTGTATTTCACTGGGATCGCCCACATATCCTCTTGGCACTGCTGCATGTAATCTTGATGGACGCTACCGCAATTTTGTTGTTAGGTTCTCTAAATCTTTTGGGGAGCCATCGGTTGCCCTTAATGTACTTCCAAATTAGACCTAGCTCGTAATTACGACGTTGTTGATCGCAAAGATCTTTTGAGCTTGCGACATCGACGCCAAAGACTAGCCATCTTCAAGTTTTGCTTTCTGGAGATGCGCTCGTAGTCCGACATTTTCGAAGGTTCAGAAGCCCGCCCTGTCTCTTTGGCTTTTGCCATACTCAAGAAAAACTCCTGCGCATTAGCATCGACTTTAGTCTTCTCGGGTGATGGCACCTTTTGGAAGTGAGATGTTACCTCGGCCTTCGTTTGCTCTTTGCGTTCTTCTTCACCATATCGGCGGTAATTTCTTCCGAGGTCAGGCTTGCCTTCACAGATGACCGAGATTTGGTACAAGACGATCACGGACTTCGAGATGGTGCCGATGTTCGACTCTTCTTATGTGCCTACCGAGGAGTTGGACTTTTCTGGTGGTCTTGGGAGGAGGAGTTGGACTTTTTCTCGGATGGTGCCATGGAGGAGTTGGACTTTTCTGGCCGGTGCCGCGGAGGAGTTGGTCCTTTGTGGATGGTGCCATGAGGAGTTGGACTTGTCCTAACCGGTGCCGCGGAGGAGTTGCACTTTTCGTGGCGGCAGTGTGCGTGTGGAGAGTCGGCTCATCATCATCGCCGTCGTTGTCGCCCTCATCGTCCGAGCGAACATAATCAAGCTCTTGCGCCACGCGAGGAAGCCATGCACGCTTTCTCCAAATTTGTTTTTTCCGTCCTCGCCAGAATCTCTACCTCCATTTTACGATATTGTCGGACTACACCGTTTACTTCGACCGGCGAATCCCAGTATTAGGCGGCGGTCAGGTAACCTGCGAGGAGGCGCATGGCCAAGCCCCGCCATCACCACCTTGATGGTAATGCCATGTGCGGACAAATGCAGCTTGCACGGTGTCGGTTACGTGATGTCATCCATCGAAAATGGAGTCGATGCTCTCCGGAATCGTTAGGACGCGCAATGCTCTTAAGAACACCGTGGATCGAGGTTCCGAGGGTCACATCGAGTGGCGGTCGTGAGTGAGAGCTTTCAGTCTTGCTTGCTCCACAACTTGATCCACCGCTCTCTCTTCATCTAGCGCTTTTGCCACGACAAGTTGTATTGACGCTTGCGCTTCATCTTCTCTTAGTCTTTTCGACCGCTTGTACGACGATCGTCACCGGGAAGCCTTCTTTCCACGGCACCAAACCAACTCCTCGGAGCGCCAGATGCTCCTTGTTACCCAGGCAACAAATACTCATCATTCTCCTTTGTGGCTTGAAAAGCCCTTGGGAAGACTCCACATGAGCATCCGATATTTTCTGCGACACCTCCGGGCTCTATCGCTCCTGGCTCAAGCCGCCATCTTCGAGATGAAGCCCCCTCCCAAACAACCAGTGCTTTGATCGTGCAGTGAACTCGGCCGTCGCAGGAGTAACGCCCTTGAGGATTAGCTCTTGTTCGCGGCTATCCCATGCAGGTATTTTCTTCACGTAGCCACCAGTGCCTAGTGTGTGAGGGTACATATTCTTATCCGCGTTAGCCTTGTTCTTCCGACTCCTTTATGGGCTTCTTGAAATTCTCAGACTCCACAAAGTCCTTCCAAAATTCCCTTATCTTTGGAAACGTGTTAAAATTTGGCGTGACATTCTTCTTCACATAGTTCTTATTCAGATGAGTCTTCCAATTCTTCCAAAGATGTGCACATGGTACTTAGTGCACGTTTTTTGCAACCAACTCGACCCTTGGGGAAATGGAATCGTGTTGTAGCTTGCCCCATAGCGAGTCCTTCAGTCATCGGGAACCACCCACTGATCACCTTCGCGGCCGGTCCATGATCTATAGATGATGGGCACGTTATCCCTAGCAAGTACTCCGCAGTCGTCTGACTGGCGCTAATTGACGCTGGTATAGCAGTTCCCGACTTAGAGAGCTGGAGTATGTTGTGAACGCCTTCTAAGCATCTTGCTCGGCCCACGACTGCCACGGCTTTGTTCACCCGACGTTTGAGCCTACAATTGATCTTGTTATTAGTCGTATGACCCTACAATATTTTGGGAATCACAACGTACTAATACTTTACCTCGCCCATGTTAGTCGCGTCAGCTTGGTCCATGGCAGTGGCGTCAGCTTGGCCCATAGCAGGGGCGTCAGTTTGGTCCATGGCTATGGCGTCAGTTGCTCCATATCAATATCCTCAGAGGTTCAAGTAGCCAGTTGGGCTACCCACTCCTACTTCGTCTACATTCGAGGGCCGAACTCCCTCTGGCACTTGTCCCTGATTCGAGGCCATTCCTAGCAATCCAAAATGTGCACATGTAACTTTAAAATGATACTTATACATGTGAAAAAAATCACATGATACATATACATCTCGAAATGAAAAAATAATATGAAAAAATTCATATATTCTTAAGAATATATTCCACACTAAAATGATTTTAAAAAAAATAAGCCCCTGCAAGTTCAAGAAGCATGGATGTCACGAGGCGTCCCGCCTCTTCTTCATTGATCATGGAGTACATGCTCCAACTTCTTCATAGAACATGAAATTTTTCATTGGAAAAGTTGGACACGCAGGACTCCATGATCAATGAAGAAGAGGAGCCTCCGAAGCCTATAGACAATTGGTACATGGAAGACAACAACTAAGTCCCAAGTCCATTTCATAGAACATGTCTCCTCATGGCTTCCCTTCTGTAGTTGGACGCCTCGTGACACCCATGCTTCTTGAACTTGTAGGGCTTATTTTTTTAAACACATACATTTTTGGTCAACAAAATATACATACACATAAAATTGTAGGATCAAATTCATTATATATCGAGAGTTACAAACAAGAGAAAATTCTAGCAAGTTTAAACTCTATAAACTTGTCGACTTTTCTCTTTTTGTAACTCTCGATATAATGAATCTTGAAATTTCATACAACCGCTTACTATTACAATTAGTGGCACAACTATTAACTAAATGAACTACAACTACTTACTATTACAATTAGTGGCACAAAACAAATATTTACAACACATGTATACATCTTTACGAAACAAATATTTACAACACATGTATACATCTTTACGAAACAAATATTTACAACACATGTATACATCTTTCAAGAAGATATACAAAGCACCAAATTGAAGTTTACTTTTGGCTGCAATATAAATAACCACAGAGCAAAATGATCAAAACAAAGACATGTGCGTATGTGAATTCACAAGGCAACTAGCATAAAGCTCAACTTGTTTATTTTGAGTATTCTCAGATGTCGGGTTGCCCAAAGGCCCTCCTCGCCACAAGAGACGAGTAATAGACTAATTTGTGACAACCTTACCTTAGTAATAATTCGTTAGTCTTCCATAGCATGTAGCTATCCATGAACACATAATGGCCAACAAAAGGTAATCCGATGAAACTGACAATACATCTTTTGAACCGAACCACTAAAACAATGGAATAACATACTCATGGGATTAAACCAACAATCCTTCAAAAGAGCATGTGCAAATTACTAATTTTTTCACACATAAACAAGAACCGAAAATCTTGACAAGACAGAAAGGAACGATTTTTATGATGCTAAGGCAAATGTGGTACTTCGACATACTTCTCCAATGCACATACTAATAGATTAGGCATATTATATCCATTATAAGCATTAGATAACATACTAAAGGTTTCCTTTACATTAATGCCACATTATCCCTCCATATTAACAACATAATATTACACTAGATAAATAGCACATTGCACACTCGGGAATGGTGTACTATAAGTCCATAAGTAGGTCTTTCACCTTATTCAAGGAAATGTTACCAAACAACCAAAAGCAACAACCAAATGTAGGATATCTATCAATAGGGGTGAAACATATCAACAAAGCCATAAGAAAAATATGGAAGTACAGTGAGCGCCTCAAAATTATTAGCTAGAAATATCATTTGCATTAATAGGACATACTCAAATTTATTAGCTAGAACTATCATTTGCATTAATAGGAGATACTCAACTTTATTAGCTAGAACTATCATTTTTTTGTCAGTCTCATCGGATTATTTGCTGCATCACAATTTTCAATAAGTCATGAATATGAGTTTAATAACAGAATTCGCAACCAAGTCTAAGTTTCAAACTCAAAGCTGTACCGAACTCTACAAGTTGCTGTGCATCATCCACAATTTGGAGGCAACCCCAGATTGCATGCAATACAATGGTGCATGCAAGACTTTGTTCATTATTCCTCTTAAGCATATATATGAGAATATATAATTCACAAACAAGATGTATGACATAAACAAGACAACAGTAAGCATGGTTAAGTCATACATAATATGAATTATACCTACTGTCTCAAAGACAATAAAATGAATATGGTGCTCTCAGATTTAGGGTTAGAGTAAAGATTAGAATCTTTACTACAATCATGAATCGGCTAACAAACCAGTACAAGAATTAATCAGAACTGAGCAAATATCAAACTAATCAGGAATTAATGAGTAAGTATCAGTTCAGATTCAAACTAATCAAGTCTGCGCAAGACACAGTGTCACTGGTGACAGACTCTAATAGCATCAGAACACAGGAGCTAGCATAACAAGTGCTGATAGAAAATATGATTCAGAAAATAACAGGTCTACAGTTCAAGGCCTAAAACAGAGAGATAAATGTTCTGGTCATACTTTTACCCTAGTTCATCACAGAGCAACAAACAGGCACTGAAAATCTGAGATTAGTTGTCACAAATTGTCTATTGCAGTCCCAAATCCTCACTGAACACTATACCCACATGCTAGGTCCCCAAGCCAAATGAATTGACTGGCCCCTTAGCATCTGCACATGCACATCTGAAACATTCACAATCACATTCACAATCACATTCACATTCACATTCACATCTGCACATACACATCTGCACAACCACATTCGCACATCGCAAGAGCAGTACCAAGGCGACGGCGGGGAGACGGTGGGGAGGTCGAGGCGACGGCGGGGAGACGGTGGGGAGGAGACGCGGGCCGTCCAGAGTCGAGGCGACGCGGCGGTCCGAGGCGAGCGACGCGAGCGAAGCGACGGCGGCCTGAGTCGAGGCGGCGGCGGGAGCTCGACGCGAACCGACGGCGGTGGTCCGAGCGGCGGCTGTGGAGCTCAGAGGCGACGGCGCTGTAAAAGTGAGAGGAGGGCGCGGGCTAGGGCTAAGGTAAATGAGAGGAAGGCGCGGCGTTTCTATTTATAGTGGTGGAATATCACTGCCGGTTGGTCATACCAACCGGCAGTGATAGTATATCACTGCCGGGCCAATGTACAACCGGCAGTGATAGTGCGAATACTACTGCCGGTTCATTGTACAACCGGCAGTGATAGTGGAATACTACTGCCGGGCCAATATACAACCGGCAGTGATAGTGGTATATCACTGCCGGTCCATTGTACAACCAGCAGTGATAAGCTCTTTGCCCATATTCTGTTAAAATTTGATCTTGAAAGTAGTTTTTCTCCTCCTGAAACCTGAAATTCTTGAAGTAGTTCTCAGCTTCATATAAAAATCCACTATTGCATATATTACATTAATTGTTACATATATTACATTAATTCTTGAAGTAGTTCTCAGCTTCATAACCTCAATTTCTATTATTGCATATATTACATTAATTGTTACATATGAGAAAATAAACATGTCGTTCATACAAAAGAAAGCATACATTTCATTACTACAACTAAGCTACGACTCGACCTTCGTTATGATCGCGGCGTATGTATGTAGCTTCACATCGTCTTCCATGGTACTTAGGTCAACGCCCTCTCCAAAAGGGGAAGCTCATCGAATTGGTTGTACTCTTCCTCGTCGACAACATTCTCAACTCCGACAATCCTTCTTTTTCCTTGAATAACCACGTGGCGCTCCTTGTTAGCCGGCCGATTATATAGAAGATTTGTGTCACGTAATTAGCAAGTACGAATGGTTCTTCTCTCAGATCCGACGAGTTTGAGGTCCACGGTAGTGATGCCGCATTTGTCGATATTCACGCCACGGAAGTCGACCCATTGGCACCGAAAGAGAGGGACCTTCAAAGGACCATAGTCAAGCTCCCAAATCTCTTCTATGAATCAGTAGTAGGTTTGCCTATTTCCATTCTTGTCATAGGCATCTATACGGATACCGCTATTTTGATTGGTGCTCTTTTATCTTGCGCTCTTGTATAAAATGTAAAACCATTTATGTCGATCCTTGGAATGTCCGAATTGTAGTTGACGGTCCCTGAGCCAACAATTTCAACCGAGTGCGATCTGTCTCCGACGCATCATGTGTCTACACAACCAATCGCCGAAATTATCTCTGTGCTTCTCGCGAGCCAACCCTCGACCTCCACGGGTTTGTTTTGGATAGCACGTTCTTGTGCATGTCGACATATGGGGCCACCACAACCGATTGTCCCAAAAGCTGCGAAATGTGCTTGTGTAAATGCAACTAGATTGCTAGTACGTCTCGATTTCTCGCCTAGTGTCCTTCCCTCAGAGCCTTCCCTCATGCCGAGATACAGCACACCAATCGGTTTGAGATCTATATAATCGACGCAGAACTCAATGACCTCCTCGGTTCCCCACCATCGGCAATCTGCACCTTCCTCGATTTGATTCTTTAACATATTTCTTTATAACCCCATGAATCTCTCGAAGGGTACATCCGATGTAGAAATACGGGACCAAGAATTCAGATCTCTTTCACAATGTGAACAATGAGATGGACCATAATATCAAAAAAGATGGAGGAACACATCTCAAGCCGCGCAGAGTGTGAACCACGCCTTCTGCAGCTTTGTCTAGTATTAATGGATCGATGCCCTTCGTGAAATCGCGTTGAAGAATGAACACAACTTGATAATTGGGTCTCGGACTTTCTCTGGCAGAACCCCCCTAATTGCAATTGGAAGCATCTGTGTCATCATCACGTAGCAATCGTGAGACTTCATACCAATTAACTTTAAGTCTTTCATTGAGACTAGTCTCTTTATGTTAGCAGAGTAACCAGACGGAACTTTGATTCCGTGCAAGCATTCGCAAACGCTAATTTTCTCTTTCTTGCTCAAAGTGTAGCAGGCTGCGGGAAGGTACTTTTTGCCTGTATCCATTTCTTCGTGATGCAGCTCCTTCCTCAGTTTCATATCGTCGAGGTCCATCCTTGCTTGAAGTGTATCTTTCGTTTTGCCAGGTATGTCCAGTAAGATACCAAGCAAGCTATCACACACGTTCTTCTCTATGTGCATGACGTCGATTGCGTGTCGAACTTCCAGGTGCTGCCAATAAGGTAGGATCCAAAATATTGATTTCTTTTTCCACAAAGGAGTCTTATCCCGGGAAGTCGGAATAGATGTACTGCCGGCTCCCTTTCCGTGAATAATTGTAAGGTCCTTTACAGCGGCAAATATCTGTTTCCCAGTCTGATTCTTCGGAGCTAAGGCAGTCTCCTTTGTCCCGTCAAAAGCTCTCTTATTATTGCGGTATGGGTGATCCTTACGGAGGAACCTACGATGCCGCATGTAAGTCATTTTTCGGCTGTTCTTCAGCCACCGGCTAGTCAGATCATCCGAGCCTTTGGACGATCCGTTGAAGCCTTTTGTCGTCTGCGGCCCGACAGTTTGCCAAGAGCAGATAATCATTAATGGTTACAAACAATAATGCCCGTAGGATAAAGTTTTCTCTTTTATACTCATCCCATACCGCATACCATCGGTCCACAATATTAGAAGATCTTCAACCAATGGTTTGAGGTACACATCGATATCATTGCCGGTTGCTCGGCCCTTGGATCAATAGTGGCATCATAATGTACTTTCGCTTCATGCAAAGCCAAGGAGGAAGGTTGTAGATGCATAAAGTCACCGCCAAGTCTTTGTGGCGACTACTCATGTTGCCAAAAGGATTCATCCCATCTCGTACTCAACCCGAACCTTATATTCCTCACATCATATGCAAAGCGCTTCTTATATTTTCGTCGATGTTCCTCCATTGCACGTAATCGCAGGTGTCCGAGCATTCCATCCTTCTTACGCTCTTGACGTGCCATCGTAGCAATTAGGCATGCCTTTTGTTCGCAAACAATCGCTTCAGACGGGGGATTATAGGGAAATACCACACCACCTTACGGGGACATCTCTTCTTCTTACGCCTCACCCCGACATCTTCGTTCTCGATATCGTCATCGTTGCCCTTATACCGCTTTGCTTTGCAAACAACACAGGCATCCATGTCTGCAAACTCATTGCGATACAATATGCAATCGTTTGGACATGCGTGTATTCTTTGTACTTCCAGTCCCAACGGGCAGACAACCTACTTGGCCTGGTACGTAGTTGAAGGCAACACGTTACCCTCTGGAAGCAAGTCCCCAAGAGACATAACACCAAGAAAGCTCTTATCGGACCAACCATTGCTTGCCTTCAAGCTGCATGGTGAAAGCACGGTATGCGACTTTCAGTGCTCCTCCTTGCGGCCGGGTACAATGGCGTTGTAGAGTCTGTACCATACCGAACTTTTGAAACTCCCTTTCACTCATGAAGTCCCCCTCCCCATCACGCAAAGATTTGATCTAGATCATCTTCGTGGGTATCAACGAACGCATCTTCCACCGCCGTCATATCGTTGTCTCCGTCATCTCCATCAATGTGTTGCCCTTCGGTACAATATCATCTTCATCAATGTGTTGCCCTTCATGTACAATATCATCTTCACCGTGCTCATCCAACAGTATAGCCACCTTGAAACCCCTTCAAGCAAGTGTGCACGATCGACTCTATGTTACAAAACATCTTCTCATTTTGCAATCAACGCATGGACAACACATATAGTCCGCCAGTTTCTCGACTTGTGTGCCGCAAAGCATTCGAAAACAAGTCACACCATTAAAGAACTCGCACCACGACGGTCCGTGTCATACATCCACCTTCGGTCCATCTACGCTTAATTATATCAAACTACATTTCAAAGATATGAACAAACGATATCAAAATAATTTATTCTTTACAAGAGTCATGCATTGCTAATTAATTAAAACGATAAACACATTATAAGCACATAATCGCAAATAACAATATAATTGTAAATGATTAGTTTTACAAATACATCTAGCAATTTTGCCTATATATTGAAATACATCAAACCTTTTTCACTATTCAAATATCCATCTACCATTTTTAATTATTTAGAAGATTTCTTCATTTCATTTTGTTATGTAGCGCTAGCTATTAAATTAAATTAATCTACAACAAACAAGCATATAATTGAATATAAAGATATATTTCTAAATAATTATTTATGTTCCAACTTTCATTATTGCAAAATCCATCTACCATTTCCCATTATTTAAATATTCAACTAGCAATTCTCACTATTTATAATTGATCATCTAGCAATCTTTACTATTAAAAATCCATATAACAAATTTTCATTAATTAAATTAATTACAATTATGCATAATTGTCCATCTAGCAATTTTATTACTTATACATCCACTACATCACTAAAATGGATATGAATTTCTCAAATAACAATATATAATTGTAAATGATTAGTTTTACAAATACATCTAGCAATTTTGCCTATATAATACATCAAACCTTTTTCACTATTTAAATATCCATCTAGCATTTTTAATTATTTAGAAGATTTCTTCATTTCATTTTGTTATGTAGCGCTAGCTATTAAATTAAATTAATCTACAACAAAAAGCATATAATTGAATATAAGGATATATTTCTAAATAATTATTTATGTTCCAACTTTCATTATTGCAAAATCCATTTACCATTTCCCATTATTTAAATATTCAACTAGCAATTCTCACTATTTATAATTGATCATCTAGCAATCTTTACTATTAAAAATCCATATAACAAATTTTCATTAATTAAATTAATTACAATTATGCATAATTGTCCATCTAGCAATTTTATTACTTATACATCCACTACAATATGAATTATAATTTATTCAATAATTTAGCTAGATCTTAATTTGAGCAAGACTGACATAAACTGCTCACACTGCATAAATCAACAATTATCAACATCTATAGCACTCAGTAAAGTAAAATTTTACGACAAATATAACATACATCAAGTCAAGAACCCGATAAATTTTAATACAATTTTTCAACAGCAACTCGCCAAGATAATACAGCTCCTCTGCTTTGTTCTGCTCGGTCGGAGAAGATGTCGATTCGATGAAAAATATGAACAAAATACTGACACAAAATTTCGCAAACCTCTCCGGAAAAATACACCCGAGCAAAGAGCACTCACATCTTCGCTCGTAGGAAATCGCTCGGTCGGTGAAGATTGCTATATAAATAGCTTATCATCGCGGCTCGCCAAGAACCGCAAAGTGATAAGGTCATATAACGCGAAAATAGCTTATCGCTGCGGTTACGTGCGAACCGGCGATGAAAAGGTCATACCAGGAAAATTGCGTTAACGCGGAAAATACATATCACTTTGCCGCTGAATATATGAACCGGCAAGAAAATTTAAATATCACTGCCGTTGTAAATTAAACCGGCGATAATATATCACTACCGGTTATAGGTATTAACCGCGATGATAATCGATTATCACCGCCGTTGGTAATGCAAACCGGCGGTGATATTGAACGTTCAACTCCCGCCCGACCAACCGTCGCTTGCCCGTTCCTCTGCCGCGCCAACCGTTGCGCTTCACATTCCTCTGCCAACTGTTGCCCTTCCCATTCTGCATCTATATAATGCCAGTATTGTTGTATCCAATCCACTCTTGTCACAATCCACACAATCCACTCTTGTTGCAGCCCCCACACAATCCACTTTTGTTGCCAGAATGGCACCCCCTAAGAAGCGTGCACGTGTTGGTCAGAGCCCCACTGATCCGTCGCTACAGAAGGAGGAGGAGAAGGAGGAGGAGGTGGAGGCAGAGGAGGAGGAGGAAGAGGAGGCAAAGGAGGAGGAGGACGGCGGCAGCGGCAGCGATGACAAATGACGGCGGTGAGGAATCGGCGTTGGGGCAAGACCAACTCCGCCACCGAATCGGATTCGGATGAGAAGGAGGATTTGAGCACCGCCGCACATCAAGCGGCAGCCCGTGACGAGGAGGAGGAGGATGACGACGGCGGCGGCGAGTTTTGGATATAGGGCTTCGCGCCATTAGACTATTATAATTAGGACTAAATATGTAATCTTGGACAAATTATGCTTTGTACATGTTATTTTAATTAATACATATCCCGCAAATTACAAATTTGCTTTCATATGTTCTGCTTTTTAACTAATTATGCTTTCATATGTTACATGCGAGATAAATTACAATGTTTCTTATGTTACATGTCGAACTAATAATGGGGACGATAATATCATTGCGGTTCTATAGTAAAATCGGCAGTGAAAATGGTCTTATCACTACCGGTTTTACTATAGAACCGGCAATAATAAATCACTACCGGTTTTACATACAAACCGGCAGTGATATCTTCTTATCACTGCCGGTTCTCTATTAAACCGGCAATGATATTACCTCCATTCCTGCGAGAAATTCTCACTATTCTTATCATTGCCGATTGAAGTTTGAACCGGCAGTGATAATAATATCACTGCCGGTTTAATTTGGAACCGGCAGTGATAATATTATCACTGCCGGTTCGGACCTACCCGGCAGTGATGGGGGGTCGCGGATGAGGCAGTCTGTAGTAGTGAAACATTGACTTCGTGTTAGCAGTAGGCACACCACCCTGCAGATTATTGAGAATAATAAATAGGGGATGTATTCGTTGTCTCTGACTAGATAGGTTTTCACTAGAAAGATCCAGATGCAGCTTAACTGCATCAGCAAACCGGAATATGAGGCAACATCCTCTCGATGAAAAAACACTCAACTTGGGAGTGATCATGTATCAGCATGGTTGGGCAGATGTTTATCATGCATCGTCAAATGCGTCGACCTTTATTCGGAGTATCAAAACAAGATGCACATCATCATGCATGCCGCACAAATTGATTGGAAAACAAGCCAGAAGCTTTCGGCAAAGCACGGGCTAGTAAAGGCAAAAGCGATATTGTCAATCGTTTATACAGACAAGTATGAAGTTTCAAGATCAAATTCATTATATATCGAGAGTTATAAAAAAGAGAAAATTCTGACAAGTTTAAGAACCTACAATTTTATATATATGTAGAGTAATCTATGAAGTACATCTACAATTTTTTTTCAAAATTTTTCACAACTTTTGTTAGTTGGTGTGCACGGTGTGTATATAGAAAACCTGTGTACACATGATACGTTGCCATTAATCTGACAAGCACAAAGTGCGTGAATTGTCTAATCATCGGAAAGATGCACATGATAAGTAAGCATTGCAATGTTTCATCCATTAACTGGACAGTATATTTTTTTTCTCTGTCCTGTTTTCTTGCGTTGCGCAGAATCCTGCAGTGGAGTAATTTACACGGGGGAGTGCTGTAGCTATACTGCACAGGGAACCCTGCACCGGTACTAACACGGGGTACTGTAGCATACTCAACTTCAACAGGAGGTCAGATTCCTATCTAGGAACATTGCTGAGCTCACTTTACCTGTTACTTTCCATTGTACCTTCTTCTTTTTTAGTATGATTGCAATGAATTAGAGCTTCACATGAACATTGAAATAACTTAGAAAGGATGATATGTTTTCCAAGAAGTTTTTACTCCAAGATGTTTCTGACCTCCTAATATTTGCCTGCAGAATGTTTGTGGAGACCTGCCAGCGTCTTCGTCTCATGAAAAGCTGAGGCTGTCTACTTAGGTACATGCTCCTCCCAGTGTTTCCTCTGAACCTTGTTTTGCACAGTTGTGGCGGTGACTTAGTTCAACACACTATTTCCAGAAAAATCTAATTTTTCCTTATCCCTGCGGCCTGCAGCAACAAGAGCTGCTCGATGAGTCACCATCCCTGCTCCTTTTTCTACATACTGTTTGAGAGGAAGACACATCTTTGCTTGCTGAGGTTCTTCCATGTGTGTAAGAGATGTGTACAGCCATCGGCTTCTACTTTTGGTTCCAGAATGCTATTGAGTTCAGAAAGGGTTTTAGTTTTTTACTTTTGGTTCCAGAATGCTATTGAATTCACCTACAGTTTGTTTCTTGGTAAATAAAGATCAGGCACACACACAGCCCCCTGTTATTTCGAGCTGCTTGCCAGTTTGCTTGATTTTGTGGTGTGGTGCAAGAGCCATATTAACTTGTCTTGTTGAGTAACGACTTTGTTCCAAGTCTGTGTTGACTGCATTCTATCATATGCGAAATGTTTGCTGCTCTTGCTTCTGCTGCTGCACATGCAGCTTGTTTTTTCTATCTTGGTGGATACTGTTCATACTAGCTGCCAGAAGCCACCTACTGTGTTGGATACTGAGTGCAATCTGTACCGTGATGTTTTTGCACCTAGAATTCAGAAGTATTATTCCCAACAGAGTGAAGCAATGAAATGGGAACTTTCCATCGGGTATTATGAGTGAAAAGAAAGAAGCAGAAAACCGTACCTTGCAATGGCTGCTCAAACGAGTGCGTTGTGTTGTTAAATTGGTAAGCATATCAAGTGTAACGTGTACTCTGTGGTTGCCTTTGCGTGAAGGATGTTTTCAGTGAGCGCCAAGGCAGGCTGAGCCTTTTGCAGTTTGCTCATCACGTTGGCAGGTTGGTTGCATCAACTCTGCTGGTTCACCTGCCTGTCGTTCATGGATCATCTCGTTAACTAGTTGTGGCAGAAATTTGCTGTGGTTCCAGTCTTTTGGATGCCGGATGTCAATTGTCAATGGCTTCATCTATCTCGCATGTATTTCCAAGAGCTAAGAATCTATCCACCAATCTCGCATGCTCTCTCAGTAATGACTTGATCCATGCATACATATAACATCAAAGTAAAAGTTTCCTTCCCGTCTTTTCTTTTTCTTCACAAGTGGAAGTGGAAACATTTTCTCCTGGCATGATCTGACGATTCTGACCGACTTATCCGAGCGTCTGGTCTTCTAAATTGGCTCTGTACCTGCTTGTTCATCATGGCTTCAAGACCAAGATGTCCTTCCTGCCTACTGCCTAGAAGATGGATGGATAGATATTTGTTGGCTCTTGACGCAGGGCACAGGAATAATGGTGGTTGGTCCATCGACCTGGCTTATCCGATCTTTTCCCTTTCCTCTTTCGTTTTATGCGTGGCCTGTCTAAATTGGTTGTCACTGCTTTGTCAAATGGGAGCGTGGCAGGGACGCATCAACTTCAATTCAATGGTGTTTCCCCTCTTTATCTTTTGATAAGAAAAGGACCTCTCTAGTGTAGCCATGTCTGCCTTGGCCCACTATGGCTTGTCGGTTTTTTTTCTCTCTCTCTTTTACTGTAGATATAATTGTAAGACCTAGCTTGACTTTTCGATTTATAGCTCAAACTCAATTTTTTTTAAATAAACAACTTAAAAGCAATCCGTTTTTATACATGACAAAGGTAGATAATTTTATGAAAATTTCAGTGCAATTGGTTTAAAACCAACTATTAATAAGTGAAAACACACCTCTTTGATGTTTTTGCCTTTTAGTTACACAGAGGCTTATGTCTTTTAAAAATACAGTTAAAAAGTCACTCATTGTTTAGTTTTTAGCTTTTGAGCTTTTAAGTTATAGAAATATCTAGATGAAATGTTTGATGCAACTTGTTAGTTAAATTGATCGGACGTGTATTCTTTCGAGAACATTCGACGCGGTCAAATCTTGTAGTAAGGCCGATTGGTGTAGCCTGTAGGGTGATCTGATCTTTCACATGGATAAACGACAATAGATAATAAATAGAGTAGTGTTTGAATATCTTTTTTTCTAATACAATTTGTATAGATATTGAAGCAAGTGAAGCAGTAAATAATTACTATTTACCTCTTATTTATGTTTTAATATTTATGCAACTATTAAAAAAATATAGAAGTACCTCTCAAATAAATAGTTCCGGTTTAGGAATACAAACTAAGAATAAAGATAACTAGTGCGGCACTACAATCTGTTTAGAACGTGCAAAACCACACAAAAAGCTTCATTATCCAATCTTAAAAGATTAAACCGTGAAGATGAACACGACCACTGGACGCAAAACCAAAAAATCTAGACCCTCGTTCAACTCAGTACACATGCATACGAATTTTATGGATAACACACGTACGCACAGAGGTTCACCCATAAAGCCATGACAGCGATTCTTCGATTCATATAATCGATAGTTAGTCTCAGATACAATGACTCATATACCTGGGCCACCTGGCTAGTATAGCTTACACCAGGGTTAACAATATTGATATAAAAAAAACGCTCGAAAATTGAAATTCAAAAATTGGCAATACAGAGTTAAAAATTGTCAAAAACCGAAAAGTTTCAAAATCAAAATTTAAAAAAAAAAATTAAAAAATACAAAAAATCAACAGGTTTTTATCAAAAATCGGTCAATTTTCAACTAAAACTGATCTACCAATCAATTTTTTTGGTGACCAATTTTCGTTGATTTTCAACGAAAATTGAGTGATTTTTGACCGATTTACGTAGTATAAATTTTTCTAATTTTTTTATTTTTTAATTGAACCGATTTACCAACCAGTTTCTAATATCGAACCGACTCGATATGATCGAAAATCATGATTTTTGAAACCCTTGCTTTCACAGGCACGCACAAGCTTGGCCTAAGGCCGACCGAAACAAGGTTCAAAATCTCGCCGGTTTCTCGCGAGATCTTGTCGAGATCTCGTTTACTGGACAGGGATGAGATTTGAAATGCCGGTCGAACTGAAAAATTCAAAAAAATTGAATTGCTACAGTAATCTCGCTAAATCTCAGTGAGATCTCGCCAAATCTCACCGAGATCTCAGCATTTTTTTACTGGAATTTGATGTTTGACCACCGAATTTGACTGAAAATTGATAAATAATCCTTAAGAAAATCAACTCCTATGAAAATTTGATGAAAAAACAAAATTTTGGGACATTTTTTAAAAACTTTAGAAACATTGTTAGATTTTTATAAAATTGAACAGGTTTTATCATGACATAAAAAAATTATGGTATCATCCTAATAAGTGTAAGATCATACAAAAAAATTTCAAAATAATTGAACTTCATTTGTTATCTTTAAAAAATCAAAAATAGAATGAAAATAATTGGGACAGTAACATTGTCAGAAGTTTATAAATTTTCTCGAGTGTGATCATGATCGAAAATTTTTATGAGGGCTTAATAATTAACTCAAAACCATTCTATAAAATTTTAATAAATTTTTCAAAAATTTTTTTGCTCAATCAAATCTATGTATACATTGAACTTCATTTGTTATATTTCAAAAATCAAAAACAGAAAAACATAAATGGTACACTGTACTTATAAGAATTTTATAAATTCACTGGAGTGTGATCATGATTCAAATTTTTTATGACATCTTAAGCATTTCCTTAAAACCCTTATACAAAATTTTCAAAAATTTTAAACATTTTTTATTGCTAAGGCAAATCTATGTATTGATCATGAGGCTTTTATGAGCACATAGCACTATAAGAATTTTTAGAACTTCTTGAAGCTTGATCATTAGATAAAAATATTATATAAATATTGATGATATATCAGAACCATCCAAAAAAATTTCAAAATTTTCTAACGTGATTTGTACCATTTTTCATTTGGTTGAAGTTTGCCGATAAAGCTTTTATCAGGACAGTAGCATTGTCTAAATTTTTAAAAATTCATGAAGCTTGATCATCATCTGAAAATTTTATAAGAATACTAGTGATACATCATAAACATGTAAAAAAATTTCAAAAGTTTATGATGTGATTTGTTTTATTTTTAATTCGGTTCAAATTTGCTGGTTAGCGTTTTATCAGGATAGCATCAATGTTTGAATTTTTAAAAATTTGTTAGTGAAAGACCATGTGGAGGTCTATCCTTGTGTGTAATGACTAATTGACGAGATTTGAGTTTGGTTTGATTTGAAATTGAGTTTGATTTAAATTGGATTTTTGATTTGAAGTAATTTGAGTATTGGTTGCTTTTCCCAGTGCTACCAGCTTGGGGCGGTGGCACCGGACCTTTGAGCGAAATTATAATTGATTAATGATTTTGGGATATATCTTTGTGGGCATTGCTATATGAAAGGTTTTTTTTCTTATCTTTGATGGTTGCAGGGCGACGATGCTAGATCATGGTGAGGCGGAGAATGACTGGGACTAGGCGAGGAGTGTCGGAGGTCCAGACGGTCGGGGGATCGCTGGAAAATGATTGGAGACGGAGTCCAGGTAAGCTAAGAAGATAAGGAAAGGAGGAGATGCTAGCTAGACGCCGCGTGGATCAAGGAAGGTCGTTTGATTGCGGTCTAGTTGATAGGCTAGCGGGTCTAGGTAGTACACTTTGAAAACCGTGTAAAAAAACCCATTATGTGTGTGGGTTTTGGGTTAGCCCTTGCATGGCTGTATGAGTGGGTTAATCCTAGCGTTAGATAAGTGCTCTAGGGTTGAGAGACTCATCCAAGGGTGGTATATGGCCCAAGAGTAGTATAAATAGGGGTGGAGGGGTAGCCTCCTCCCCTTGAAGGTCGTAGAGATTTTTGTGCTCCTTTAAGCTTTGCCCATCTTGTTGTGAGGCTTTGTAAACCTCCTCCTTTCAGAAATGCAAATTTTTTTCATTTATACTTGAATTTACATTATACACTTACTTTATGTCTTAAATTCAGCATTTAAATTCCTGCAATTTACTTTCTCGTAATTTATTTTCTTGCAATTTGGATTTGCCTCCTCTTCTTCTAAATGCTGCTGATCTTGGATGTCTTAAGTATGTTCATATGGTTTTACATCTCTTTTGCACCCTAGAATAGACTAGAGATCATCTTTTCTATCAAGTTGTAACTCTGTCAAGAATTTGTTATTCGTGTAGCAGTCAGTGTTTGATTGTTAGAAAAATCTAAAAAAATCATTTTTGAGTGATTCTTATTTGGAAAGGTGCGAGACTCTCATATCCATTTGTGAAAAAATTTTGGAGTCCACTGGTCACACCGTTTGGGCGCCATGAGGTGAAAACCGAACCCCAAACTTTCTGCTCAAAGTTCCTAACAGTCTGTGATGTTTGATTTTTGCTGATTTTTTTACTTGGAGTTTTGAGGTGATATTTGGTGGAGTACTTCAGGACACATTTGGTCATAGGAAGAAAATTTTCCAAAATCTCTAGAGCATCAGAAGTTCACCAACCACCTGCTCCAAATGAGGGCAGTTTCTGAAAATTCTGCTTTTGCTTTTCTGAAAGTGACTTTTATAATTTGGCTCAATCTCCTTTCTAAAAGTAAGAGTTGAATTGATTCTTTTTATTTTGGATACTTGACAACCAGGATTGTGACTCAAAAATCCCTATATATTCCATGGTTCTCATCCATGCAAGCTAGGGGTACACATAGTTGACAAGTTGTTCGGGTGTTTCACGATTTGTTTTGCGCGATTTTTTCGAGGTCTTAGTTGTAGTATTTTGTGGGGAAATTTTATGTACGACCATTCATCCCCCCTCTGTTCACCACTCGATCCTTCAATTGGTATCAGAGCCGGTTTTGCTCTTCCATAGATCTTGACCGGTCTCGAGAGCCATGACGACGGACAAATATTCCACCAAGCCTCCCATCTTTTCTGGAGTTGATTTTCCTTTTTTGAAGTCTCGGATGAAGTCATACATCACTGCACAGGGCTTCTTAATATGGCAGAAGGTGAAGCTCCCGTATAAGGTTCCTACCGATGAGAACGTCACGGCCAGCAATATGGATGACGTTGAGGCAAATACTAAGGCAAGTAACATTCTTATACAGGGACTCAGCCGTAGTGAGTATAATAGGATTGCTCACCTGCGATCCGCTCATGAGATTTGGGTGACCCTCAATGCTTACCATGAGGGTGTTACCCAAATCAAGACCATGAGGCAGGATCAGCATAGGTGTGAATATAACAAATTTGAACAACACGCTGGTGAGAGTCTTGACGAGTGTTTTGGTCGATTCACAAAGATTTTGAGCTACCTCTGAGCAGTTAGTTGCATATACCCTGACTCGGATAATGCTCGACATTTCTTGACCGCACTTGACATTTGAGTTTGGGAAATTAAAGTGATCACCATTAAGGACACTACTGACTTGTCGACCTTGACTCTTGACGGGCTCTATTCTCGACTCAAGACTCATGAGATCGACGTCGTCTCTCGCAAGATGAAATCTCAGTCGATGGATTTGGTCACTGATCCTATTGGATCTTCTCCTGATTCTTCTACTAGATTTTCTCTCTCCGCCCTTTGCGAGCTAAGCGATGACCAACTAGACAAATTTTCATAAACTAAGCTTACTCTTTTAGCTCGCAAATTCTCTCATGCATACAAAAGGGTGAGAGAGATGAGAAGAGGTGGCGTGGTCATCTGCTTCGAATGTAGTGGTTCCAACCACATTCAAGTAAACTGCCCTAAGCTGGAGAATGGTAAGAATGACTCTGGTGGTTCAAGTAAGAATGACTACATCGATAAGAACCGTAACAATAAGACTCCAGCTCGCGAGCTGACGCGTGAGAAGAAGTTTCGCAACTTCTCGAAGAACAAGAAGCTCTTCCACCACGTTCTCGCCGCCCTCGACGACATCAACCTCTCCGACACGGAGACGTGGAGCGACGAAGGCGAGGATGATCCGCAAGAGAAGAAAGGCGGTGATGAGTTCTCTAGCATGTGCTTCATGGCAGATACCAACGGTATCAACCACTCCGAGCTCTATAGTGACTCGGATGAGGTCCGTCGGATGGGAAGGGAGATGTTTGAATTGTTGACTCCGGTTGTTCTCGCCATATGACCGGAGACTCCCGTTGGTTCTCTTCCCTAGTCCGAGCCTCCGGTGATGAATTGATCACTTTTGGGGATGATTCTTTAGATAAAGCCATTGTTAAAGATACCGTCTGCATTAATAAAAATTTTACTCTTAAAATGTTATTTTAGTGAGTAAGCTGCAATATAATTTGCTTTCTGTTTCTCAACTTATCGATGACTCTTTCGAGGTAAGCTTTAAGAGTAATGCTTATAGAATCCTTGATTCATCAGGAGAGTTAGTTGCGGGATTTCTAGATTTGGGAAAGTTTTTCGTGCTAATTTTTTTGTTTCTTCTGGAGACTCTCTTCGGTGTTTGATTGCTTCTGAGTTCCGTGATCTCTCCTTCTGGCATAGGAGACTTGGTCACATTGACTTTGATCATTTAACCAGAGTTAGCTGTCATGATTTTATTCGTGGTTTGCCCAAACTCAAGATGATCAAAGACTTAGTTTGCTTTCCCTACTGACATGGCAAGATTGTTACTGCTTCTCATCCTCCAGTCAACGTAGTGATGACTGATGCACCAGGACAGCTTTTACATATGGACACTGTTGGTCCGCTAGAGTGCAGTTAGTAGGAGGGAAGTGGTATGTCGTTATCATTGTTGATGATTTTTCGATGTATTCTTGGGTATTTTTCATAACCTCGAAGGATGAGACTTTTTCTCACTTCAGGAGATTTGTTAGTAGGTTATCTATTGAGCTCCCAGGTGCATTACGAGCTATACGCAGTGATAATAGCATGGAGTACAAGAATTCCTACTTTGAGAGTTTCTGTGTGGAGTCTGGTTTAAAGTATCAGTTCTCTTCTCCCTATGCCCTCAGCAAAATAGCGTAGTAGAAAGTAAGAACAGGGCCCTGATTGAGATGACTAGAATGATGCTAGATAAGTACAGTACTCTTAGGCTGAGTTTGTTTAGGCTGGAGCTGGAGGAGAAGCTGCTGGAGCTGGAAGAAACTATTTGGCTTGTTGGAGCTGGATGAGGATGGTAATTTTTCGTAAATAATAGTTAAGTTGTAAGGGTACCAGGGAAGTGGGATTTTCAGAAGCTCCAGCTAGCCTGAGAAGCATCGTTTTCCTTGCTTCTCTCGCGTAGTGCAAATTGGGTTGGAGCTTCTTCTCTCCGTCTAGCTGGAAAAATACTGTTTGTTTTGGCTTATGGCTTATAGAGGTTTAGAACCCAAATAAGCTCAAGCTCAAGCCTAAACAAACATAGCCTTAGGAAGTTTTGGGCTGAGGTTATAGCCACTGCTTGTCATGTTTCTAATCGCGTTTTCTTGAGAGCACATTTGTATCGCACTTCTTATGAGTTAAGGTATGGGCAAAAGCCCAGTGTTTCTTATTTTCGCGTTTTTGGTTGCAAGTGTTTTATTTTGAAATCTGGTAACCTGGATAAATTTGAGTCTCATTCTTCTGTATTTTTCTAAGTTACTCGATTTCTTCTCGTAACTATAGGGTTTAAAGTTGTGATGCGAATAGAAAGGTAATATTTGTGAAATACAGTGGTATGCAAGGGATCGTTTTGTGATGGCAGATAAAAGAGCTAGAACAATTGCTGTGGCATATAAAAAAAATCCTTTCATTCTTCATGCGCTCCGTGTACATGCGTTGGGTGTTCAGCTTCTCATTTCAAGCCGATCTGCGCACATGAATTACATCACTGAAATATTCAATAAAGGACAGCCGGGCCGCATCAATATTGAACACAGTTTCAGAACCATGGAAAATATTGAACACTTGTTAAAGGCTTAAAGCACAGTGTTATATGTTGATTCACGAGGCATGACAATTTTACAGAACTATGACATTTTCAATGATCCAGATCAACAATACAAAGCTAATTAAACAAAATGCTGGTGTCTGTCGCAGTAGCTGATTCAAAATGTTGCCATCTACCTATTGCAACATTTGTGACAAACTACCGTTAGACTTGGCGTTGATCATGCTTCGTGTCTAAATCGTGCTGGGTCGATCTGGCTCACCTTCGGCGAGCCCAAATAAGGCTTATTTGCGTTTCGTGCCGTGCTAACCCAGGTCTAGCCTATTTGCATTATTGCGACGAAAAAAAAGAAACAAAAAACATATGGAGTTAAGACAGTGGACATAAATATTATAAAAAAAGAATTAAATTTTGTTTATTCTTCGAACGAGGGAGGTGTGCTGAACACGAGTGAGAGAGAGGGCAATAAGAGAGTGGGGAAGAGAAGCAATTGAGATTGAGAGAGACGGATGGGTGAGGGAGAAATTGAGAGAGACGGGTGAGAGAGAGAGAGAGCTGACCCGTCTCTCTCAGGTGTCGGCGGTGGAGGTGGCATTCATGCTGTTGGGTACGTCCATAACGCTTACACTCTGTAGGTCGGTGATCTTCATACTAAATTTCTTCCTCATACCCTACGTCATTGGGCTCGACATAGCCCGTGTTACAGTGTCATGTCAGGCCGTGCCGCCTATCGTGCTTGTTTCTCGAGCCCGGCACGATTCATGCTACAGTGTCGTGTCGGCTCCATACGACCCACTTCGTACCAGATCGAACTTCAGACTATACTGTACCTACCGTACCTCAAACCGATCTAAAAGAGCCCGATCCAAGTATCCACCTCAAACTACCACAGCAACGGAGTCCAGACATCGACCATAAATCCACCCCTTTCTTGGATGTACTTTTCGTACCATACTAATTAATTGTCACAAACAGATCATATGGACATTGCTTTCAAAAAAAGATCAAACACACTTATCAATCATAAGCCATTGTCTCTACAACCTACATGTCAGGTGCAGCACTATTATCATACAAACTCCGTAAATCATACATATAAGTTTTTTAAAAATTACTATATATAAAGAAGGTTAGTTTCTTCAATTATATAAAATTTAAAGCCTAAACTCAAGTCGCATTTTATTTATACGAAGTTGACAGTCAGCGAGCTGCGTAGCGATGAACATGGAGAAATCCCCGTCGTCGTGGAGAATCCCTCGGTCCCTCCCATTCACGAAACCACTATTCAGGCTGTGTTCTGCTCTCCTCTCCTCGCTCTCACTGCGAATCCGCCCAAAACGCCAAAAGCTCTGCGCTTTTTGCCCCCCTCCTCTCCTTCTACTCCCCACGAGATCTCATCCATAGCGGCCTCGGTGCGTCGCCTCTGGATCTGAGTCCACCCAGCCATTGCGGGATCTGTAACTGGCGTCCCGACCGTCGCACGATTTGCGGCGAGCCCGGCGTTCTTTGCCGTGCAAGATTTGCTTCGCTGCTCCGTTTCTTGGGTGGGTGGTGGGTACTTCTCCCTGGCCCGTCCATGGTTTCTTGAAATGGCTGCCTGACGAGCGGTTGGCGCCACGCAGTGTTGCTGCCGCCGCCATGTGGAAGCAGTTTCTTGGCAAGCTCTCGTGGAAGTCGCCGAAATCCGGCGGGGGCGGGGGCTCGCCGCCGGGGAAATCCCCGTCATCGTACGGCGCCAATGGGGGGGAGGCGGAGCTGCTGAGTGTGTCTCCTCCGCCGCTGGCGTCGCCCGCTCCTGTCGCCGGAGCGGAGGGGGAGACCAGGGAGGACGTGTTTCTCCGGAAGCTGAACATCTGCTGCGTTGTGTTCGACTTCTCCGCCGAGCGGGGCAGGGACTCGCCGGACAGGGAGAGGAAGCGGCAGGTGCTCATGTCCCTCGTCGACTGCGTCGGTGCGGCGGAGGAACCACTCACGGAGGCGATGGTCTCGGCCTGCGTGCGCATGTTCGCCATCAACCTCTTCAGGGTCTTTCCGCCCAGAGTCCGTTCGGGCGCCGCGGGGGCGGTAGAGGCCGACGAGGACGAGCTGTTCTTTGACCCCTCATGGTATCACCTGCAGGTCGTTTACGAGCTGCTCCTCCGGTTCGTCACGTCTCCTGTCGTCGATGTGAAGGTCGCTCGGAGGTACATGGACAATTCGTTCATCTCGAGGCTGCTCGACTTGTTCGATTCCGATGATCCTAGAGAAAGGGACTGCTTGAAGACAATCTTGCATAGGATATACGGCAAATTCATGGGCAATCGGCCGTTCATCCGCAAGGCTGTGAGCAATATCTTCTATAGATTTGTGTTCGAGACTGATCGCCACAATGGGATTGCTGAGCTCTTGGAGGTGTTTGGGAGCGTGATTAGTGGTTTCGCGAAGCCATTGAAGGAGGAGCATAAGTTATTTCTGTGGAAGGCATTGATTCCTCTTCACAAACCAAAGACAGTGGGCGTGTATCTGCCACAGTTGACATACTGCATTACACAGTTTATTGAGAAGGAACCAAAGCTTTCAGGGACTGTGATCAGAGGCCTATTGAAGTACTGGCCAGTGACAAACAGTCAGAAGGAGATGATGTTCTTGGGGGAGTTGGAGGAAGTGCTGGAGTTGACAGAAATGCCTGAGTTCCAGAAGTGCATAGTTCCATTGTTTCGGAGGATTGCACATTGTCTGAATAGCTCTCATTTTCAGGTAAAATTTCTTCCTGGAATTTCAATTTGAAATAACCCATTATGCAGTGCTTTTTTTATCAAGTCTCTTTAATGTATCTTGTTATGAAGAATTACTGCAACAAGTGGTAGCTTTAAGCAGGACAAAAAAAACTGAGACCTGAGAGCATAGTTACCAGAAACGCCGTTTGTCTGAATTGTGGTACGGGATTTGGGTTCGTGGTTCGCTTCTTTTTCTTCCAATTTCCACTGCAAACGTGAACTCTGTACCCTAAACCGGTTTGGGTTCGACGAATCCGATTCGTGATTTGTGGGGGTTTACAGAGAATGCGGTAACTATGCGTCGACTCAACAGTTTTTTAGTTCAGCAAGTCATCTCAAATGAGAATCTCTCGATCCATTTCAGTTTCTGTGGCATCAGTATTTCCAAACCACCACCACATTTTACTGCCAAGATATTTTCACAGTTAGCTTCAATTTCAAATTGTACTAATTACAGGGAGATTAAACTGATGAGCCACACTATGAAGCTATGGGAGAGAGTTATAGAGCATCGTTTGAAAAGAATGACGCGTATCACCATGAATCAATTTGGGTTCATACCCGGAAGGTCGACCATTGAAGCAATGTTCTTAATAAGACAAGTTATGGAGCGGTATAGAGAGCAGAAGAAGGATCTACACATGGTTTTCATCGACTTGGAGAAGGCTTATGATAAGATACCAAGGAATGTTATGTGGTGGGCTTTGGAAAAGTATAAAGTCCCAACAAAGTATGTTACCCTCATCAAGGACATGTACAACAATGTTGTGACTAGTGTTCGAACAACTGGTAGTGACACAGATGACTTCTCGATTAAAATAGGACTACATCAAGGGTCAGCTTTAAGCCCTTACCTCTTCGCCTTGGTGATGGATGAGGTCACGAGGGATATTCAAGGAGATATCCCGTGGTGTATGCTTTTTGCCGACGATGTAGTTCTAGTGGATGAAACCGGGCGGGAGTAAATAGGAAACTAGCGTTGTGGCGGCAGACCCTAGAGTCGAAAGGTTTTAGACTTAGCAGGACTAAAACTGAGTATATGAGATGTGACTTCGGTACTACTAGACATGAGGAGGGAGATGTGAGTTTGGAAGGTTAGGTAGTGCCCAAGAAGGATACCTTTCGATACTTGGGATCGATGCTACAGAGAGATGGGGATATTGATGAAGATGTTAGCCATAGAATTAAAGCGGGATGGATGAAATGGCGTCAAGCATCTGGCGTTCTCTGTGACAAGAGGGTACCATAGAAGCTAAAAGGCAAGTTCTATAGGACGGCTATTAGACCTGCGATGTTGTATGATGCAGAATGTTGGCTTACTAAAAGGCGGCATGTTCAGCAATTTAGTGTCGCAGAGATGCGTATGCTACGTTGGATTTGTGGTCATACAAGAATAGACCGAGTTCAAAACAACGAGATACGTGATCGGCTAGGGGTAGCTCCAATTGAAGAAAAGCTTGTACAACACCTGTTGAGATGGTTTGGACATGTACAACAGAGACCTCTGGTGGCACCAGTGCATAGCGGCATCATAAGACGCGACAATAATATGAAGAGAGGTAGGGGCCGGCCAAACTTGACTTGGGAGAAAGCAATCAAAAGGGATTTAAAAGGATGGAATATATCGAAAGAGTTGGCTTTGGATAGAAGTACGTGGAAAGCAGCTATCCACGTGCCTGAACCTTGATTAGGCTTTATGCCACATTTTGGTATAGTTTTAGGCTTTGTTCTACTTCCTCATCTCTCTCTTTCTTCCTTTGTTAGCGGATCGTTTTGGGTTTCAACTCTAGCCTACCCTAACTTGCTTGGGACTAAAAAGCTTTGTTGTTGTTGTTGTAGCTTCAATTTCAAATTGTAGTGTGGGCAAAGAGTTCCCTGTGGGGATCCTTCACATGGCCATGTGTTCTTTTCGATGGAAGACTAGAAATAACCTACTTCTTGGTTCTAAACAACAGTTTGGCTTCTAGTTTTTCCCTTCTTCATGTGTGGGGTGTGGACTACAGAACTTGCACGTTATCTTGCTCATAAGCAACAAACAGGTCACATGGTTGTACTTGAATGATTAAATGCTCTTTAGGATTAATGCAGCACCACATAGCAAGGAATTTTTTCATAGTTAAGTCATTTTAAGCTGTGAACCCTAAATATTTGGCCCATTCTATTAATCAAACTTCAAAGTTGGATTTTTTTGCTGCAGTAACATAGGGTACCAAACAAAATCAGCAGTGGATTTGTATGGGAAAGAGCATCTGATTATATACAGTCCCATATTGGAAATACTAAACTAGAGATTTTGGCTTTATAATTGTTTGCTAGAGGGAAGAAGCAAGAGAACATCAACTCCAAATTAAGGCATGATGATTCAACATGTCAACTAGGCATTACAGAGCTTACTGTTTAAATTTGTCGCTAACCTTTGCACAGGTTCAGGAACTGATATGTAGTTCACAACAGCCACTTAATGGGTGTAGCTACAAGGCATTGGCTACAAGGGGAAATGCTAATCGCTCTAAATGAAATATCCAAGAAAACTTGATGTACTCATTATTTGTTTCTCCTTTTGCTGGTCATTAGAGAAGTTTTCTTTCATATGCCTATAGGAGGCTTTAGATAACTGAGCACTTGCATGGACCATGCAACAGTGTGGCAAAAGATGAACGGAAGATCCTGGTGTTGTTTGCCACATGCATTTTTCTATAACTTGTACACTACTGGTTAGCATAAAAGCTCAAGAATATTATTTCTTATTAACAGGTTGCCGAAAGGGCCTTATTCCTGTGGAACAACGAACACTTGTTCAATTTGATCTACCAAAACTGCCAAGTTATCCTGCCAATCATATATCCAGCTCTTGAAAGGAATGCCCGTTGGCACTGGAACCAATCAGTTCTGAATGTTACAATGAATGTCAAGAAAATGTTCTTTGACATGGATGAGAGATTGCTGTTGGCTTGTCAGAGCAATTTCCAAGAGGAGGAAGAGAAGCGAGCCGCATCTGAGGAGCGGAGAAGGCTTATATGGGAGCACTTCGAGAGGAACACCGCATTACATCCAGTAACCGGAGACGTCAGCTTTGCTGTTCTTCCTACATCTGCTCCACTGGTAGCTCCCACTATGACATAATATGACATGTGTTCAAATGTACTTCATTCTACTCCATTGTTAGCTAGCTATGGGTGCTGTGCAGGGCATTTTGTTAACTTTGTAAGCCCCTTGTGCCAAAATCTGTAATTAATAGTTGCTGCTTTGAGGACGAATGCTTGATTATTTCATGTTGTACTCTCAAGTGATGGGCATTTCTTTCTTTGACAAGATAATGTCCAATTCTACTCGACTGTTATGTGAACAGCTGAAAATACGAGAGGTTGATTGATTTTCTTGGAAAATTTCCAAGTGCAGCTGGTGTCATGTTGATGTCAGTATTTTTGGATTTTTTGGATTATTATGGACTTATTAAAACGCCAGATTTGATGGGTGAACATACAATTAGGTAAGCCCATAGTGTTTTTCATGATTTGATAACTCAACTGCATTATTTCCTTGTTTGCTTAGCAAGCTGAAAAGCATAGGAAATTTGGATTTTCACACTAAGCATGAGTAGATGTATGAGGTGCTTTGTATCTTGCCAATTAATGACAAGGACAGCATAATTGATATTATCTGCTTCACCTCTTTTGTATCTTCCCAGTTAATACATGAACAGCATAATTGGTGTGTATATGTTTGGCTCTTCCACAGGCTATTTTACAAGGGAAAATTATTCTTTGTAGTTTTAACGTCTAGGTTTTATACTATGAGTTCACTGTATAAAATCTACCTATCAAAGCTATTTTGCAATATTACACAAATCTAGGTTAATCACAAAGTATATGAGACGTGAAGTGGGAGAAAACTAGGAGATAGAGCTAGGGTTTCTAGGCTACGCTACTAAGATGAACACTAGAATATACTGTATCATCTCTTCTGATTCTATTTCACGCAACAGCTGGGCTTATACCTGCTTCGTTTTACATCTATTCTTACTGGAGTAAATAGCCATGGTTACACGCTACGCTAAGTCGTGTGAAATTTTGGTGCATGACATTGCAACGTGCAAAATTTGGAAAGTTCAATCGTAATTTTGGTTTTCGTATTTTTTTTAAATGGGTCGTTAGGACCCATCGGCGAACGTGGACTGCTATAAATCTTCGGCAAATCTGTGTTTTTTTAGAGAAAACCACGGCGTCTTTGTTTACGTAATTTCGGTTTTCGTGTTTTTTTAAAAAAATGGGTCACTAGGACCCGTTGGCGAATATGTGGACTGCTATAAACCTTCGGTGAATTTGCGTTTTTTTTTGTCGAAAAAACCGCGGACGTATTTTTGTTTTTTGGGATCCATTCCGCTAAAAACCGTCGAGAGGAGCTAAACGTAAACCACAGAGGGACCGAAACATAATTTCATTTTTCCGAGGCCTGTTTTGCTGAAAACTACCAAGAGGACCTAAAGGGACCTAGATGTAATTTCGGTTTTTAGGTCCTTTTTGCTTAAAACCGATTGGAGGACCTAAACGCCATTTCTCATTTTCCACATGGCCTTTTCACGAAAACGCTGATGTGGCGCACCTGAGGAGCGGCCGATTCTCTCCACTTGATATAAAGTTATACATTGGAAAAATAGAGTTTCAGTAAGGTAAATGTTATGAGCAGTAAAATTGAAGTAGCCATCTACAGCAATCCACACGGTGAAATGGTTGCTAATCTTTGATCAGTCAGATGATTATTTACTTCCCTCCTGTGCATCTCCACCGTTGGTTTTTCACTTAGGCGGTAGTCGGCGAAGCGCTATCTTCAGCGCCATTTTCTCTTCTAAAGCCTCCATAGTGGTAGTCGGCAAAGCGCTATCTTCAACGCCATTTTCTCTTCTAAAGCCTCCGTTCATCTCTGCCCTAACAATCACCCCCTCCTTCAGTAAGCTCTTATCCTCAAGACTGAAATTGGGGAAAAGTATTTTGTATAAATGTTACGTCTTCTTAGGTAGCATCATCCTTTGATACATTAAGCCAATGAATTAACCATTGAATTACTGCAGTATCTCTCCTAGGGACAATACTCCCATCTATAACTGCAATGGGTTCAGTTTTCCTTGGGAATCAACTAATTGCAGACCTGATAATGGAACTACATGACTACTTAGATGTTTCTTTAGTTGACTTACATGGAAGATTGGATGTATGACTACATATTGAGGAAGTTGAAGCTTGTAAGCAACCTGACTAATCTTCTACATAACTCTGAATGGTCCACAATACTTTTGAGCTTCAGAGACCCCCTCAACCCAAATGCATTTTGCCGATATGGTTGCATTCTGAGATATGCAATATCTCCAACCTAAAGTGTCTTTCTGATCTCAGTCTATTAGCAAACTTCTTGATCCTATTCTGTGCATTTTGCAAATTCTCCTTGAGTTTCTTCAACGTTTCTTCCTTTTCTTCGATTGTCACTTTAGCTTCAACAAAGGCATTGCAAGCTATCTAGAGTTCAAATAATTGTGAAGGATAATAACCATACAATACTTAGGAGGGAGTCACGTTCAGTGTGATAAGTTGTGTTATATTACCACTCAGCCATAGTCAATCAATTTAAACATTTTTTTGGATCTTGAAACACTATGCTTCTCAGGTAGGCCTCCAAACATTGATTTACGTGATCATCTTGCCCATTAGTTTGAGGATGGTAGGCTGTGCTGAATCAAAGAGAGACCTTATGCAACTTGAAAATTTCTAGAACAATTTGCTAGTAAATACTCAGCCTCTATCAGAAACAATGGCTATTGGCATCCCATGTAACTAAAAAATGTTGTCCATAAAGACTTGCACTACATGTACTGTATATGAGTGAGACAATATGATGAAGTGTGCATATTTAGTAAATCTATCTGCAACTACCAGAATCACTTCTTTTGCTTTGGAATTTTGTAACCCTTTAATAAAATCCATGGATATATGTGTCCAAGCCAAGCCTGGTACTTCTAGAGGATTCTACATTCTAGTAGTATGAATATATCTGATTTTGTGATCTGACTGAAAGATCATGTGGAGGTCACCTATGTTTGTGAGATGGATTGAACTGTCAAAGGATGACATACTTCTCGCTTTGAGTTCAATCTTCATATAGTTTGGCAAAGGGATTATGACATGAGTACTTTTGAAAGGTTCTATCTGATTTGATCATATGCGTTTGGGAGTTGGCATGCTCTGCAAAGAACCGCTACCAGCTATTGGATTGGAAAAGGGTTTTCCGAATCTATGTCCAAATGTACATGAACCTACAGGGTCACACACTTAACGGGCTGGGACGCATTAATTTGGATTGGATCCGTAATTAATGGACCTCGTGGGCTTAACGCGTTGATGGGCCCTGGCTTAGGGTTTCGTCGCGTGGCTATATAAGGAGAGGAGAAGGGTGGGCGTGGATGATGTTGTTTACGTCCAGAACCCTAGCCTCCACTTCTCATTGCCCTTGCCGAGCGACACAGTGCTTGCACGCCGACGCACGGCGTTCCATCTCGGGACGTGTGGACTGCTGTGGTGACGCTGCTGCTACTGCGGCGTGGTGAGGACGAACCGCAGTGAGGACGAACCGCAGCGAGAACGAACCGTAGCGAAGACGATCCGCAGCGAGGACGATCCGCGTAAGGATGATCCACAGCGAGGACGATCCACTACGCCAACGCGCGAAGGATTCCGCAACTGCGCGTCTAGTGGTAATCCAATCTGTGATTCCTTTCTTGTGAGTAGCTTTTCTGGTTATGCGGTAGAAATTTTAATTTTAATTTGTGAGTAGCAATCGATGAGATCGATCGGTTTAGGGTTTGAGGGAAGTGCAGGATCGATTCAATCTTGATTTGGGTGAGTCCGTTCATGGTACAACGTTGCCCTTACCGGTCGGGTTACCGCCATCAGGGTTTACGAATTGCAACCATATGGGACCAAGCCAATCAGATTGAATCAGATTAGTTCAATTTGATTGATCCATGGAAATTGTGAGGACCGATTCAATCCTGATTTGGGTGAGTCTGTTCATGGTACGACGTTGCCCTTACCGGTCGGGTTACCGCCACCAGGGTTTACGGATTGCGACCATATAGGACAAAGCCAATCAGATTGAATCAGATTGGGTCAATTTGATTGATCCATGAAAATTTTGAGGGCGTTTTCCTTTGGCAGAAGACATGCCTCTAAAAAAAATTTCCAAGGGCGCTGCCCCTTGGAACCCCGACACCGTAGAATCGCTTTGTTTAACTCTTTTTGCAGGATGTTATATGTGAAATAGTATGGCCTATGTGTATGTGATGCATGTAATGTTTACTTGGCCTGTGTGCCGTGTCAAGCCATAAGGCTATTTCATTATCAAAATTGTATAACGCCCTACGTGTCGACTTGTGATGTTTGAAACCTTCATGTAAATTTCGTTATCTAAACTGTAAGGAGTTGCATCTACAATGATGAAGATGATGGCAATCGAACATGATGGCTAGGTGAACAAAAAGGCAAGATGGCCAATTGAACCAACAAGCATGATGATGAAGATCCTAATGCTAAAGGCCATACTATTTCACAGCTTAATCTTGATTTTCTGTGGATGTGTGTTTAATTCTTGCTATTTTCTTTATGCTCATTGCATGTGATGCCATGTTCATAATAGATATTGTTCATCCCCATAGTTAAACAAATTTTAAATCAAATATGTCCACCCTATTGTTGCACCTATCAAGAATTTAGATCATTATTGATATGACTGCCAAAGTAGTATATCAATGACTATCTTAATAGATGATAGGGACGTGTTGGACACATCACGCATAACAATGGTAGATTTAATCAAGCTATCAAAACGGTTTTGGGCTTGAGGACATAAGTGGTTGAGTTTTGATTTCAGTAATGAAGGAACAAATACAAGACAATTGGTGTCTAGGAAAACACACATGAGGCAGGTTTCTTAATTGGCACCCGAAATCGGGAAGTGCTCCCTCCCTCATGTGAGCCCTAGGGGCAGGTTGACCTGGCCATGAGTCGAGTTAACGGAGGCATTCATTACTTGTTTTCATCTCAACCAACAAGAGTTACATAAGATGTAATTAGCAAAGATGTTGCTTACCTATGTCATTAAATCTCTAGCAGTGATGCCAAAGCTCACTAGTGTTTGATGAATATGGATATTGAATACTCACTATGTGTCCATAAAGGGGGCACATGATAGGAGTGTCTTTTATTAAAATGTTTAATGAAAATTTTACATAAACATAGTGCTTAGAAACTTTGCATGTTTTTGTTGTAGTTTAATTGCACTTGCTACTCCTTCTGTTGGACCTGGTTTTGCTTTGAGATCAGTTTTGGAAAAGGAAAAACTTAATGGGATAAATTTTGTGGATTGGTATCGCAACCTGAGAATTGTTCTCAAGCATGAAAAGAAAGACTATGTTCTAGAGAATCCAATTCCTGATGAACCAGCAGAAAATGCTTCTCGCAATGATAAGGCTGAGTATGAAAAACATGTTAATGCCTCTGTAGAGGTCAGCTGTCTCATGCTTGTCACCATGGACTCTGAGCTTCAAAAGCAATATGAGGATCAGGATGCTTACAATATGATTGTGGGCTTAAAGGACATGTTTGGGAACCAAGCAAGAGCTGAGAGGTATGGTATCTCGCTGAAGGAACTCCGGTCAGTCCTCATGTAATCAAAATAATTGGTTACATTGGGAGATTGGAAAAACTCGATTTTCCCCTTAGCCTTGGTTTGGCTATGGATGTGATTCTCCAGTCCCTACCTCAGAGTTTTGAGCCGTTCATTATGAATTTTCATATGAATAGCATGGAGAAAAGCCTGACCAAACTACATGGGATGCTCAAGTATGCTGAGGAAAGCATCAAGAAAAAACCTAATCATGTGATGATGGTTCAGAAAACCACTGCCTTCAAGAAGAAGGCTAAGGCTGGAAACAAAGGAAAGGGCAAGGGCAAGGTTGAGATCGCGAGTCTCAAATCTAAGTTTGAGAAGCTTAAGATTGTCCCTAAACCTGATACCCAGTGCTTCTATTGCAAGAAGTTAGGACATTGGAAACGAAATTGTGCGAAGTACTTGGTAGATAAGAAGAATGGAAGTGTGACTTCCACTTCAGGTATTCATGTTGTAGAAATTAATCTGGCTACTTCTAATCTTGCCTCTTGGGTATATGATACCGGATCGGTTGCTCACATTTGCAATTCGATGCAGGGGCTGATAAAGAGTAGAGACTTGGCAAAAGGAGAAGTGGATCTTCGCGTGGGGAATAAAGCAAGAGTTGCGGGTCTTGCGATTGGCACCTACCCATTGCATTTGCCTTCTGGATTAATTTTAGAACTCAATAATTGTTATTTTGTTCCATCTTTGAGTAGAAACATTATTTCATCTTCTTGTTTGGAACATGAAGGTTATGATTTCAAAATAAAGGACTTTGTTTGTTCGATATTTTTGAATGATATGTATTATGGCCGATGCCCTATGGTAGATGGGTTGTACGTGCTTGAACTCGAAGAAAAACCTGTCTACAACATTAATGTGAAAAGGCTTCGGCCCAATGATGTGAATCCTACCTTTTTATGGCATTGTCGCTTAGGCCACATAAATGAGAAGCGCATGAAGAAGCTCCATGCTGATGGACTTTTAACCTCATTTGATTTTGAATCATTTGAAACATGTAAGTCTTGTTTACTTGGCAAGATGACAAAAGCCCTTTCACGGGTTTTGGTGAAAGGGCAAATGAGTTGTTGGCCCTAGTACATACGGATGTATGTGGACCAATGAGCTCTAGTGCGGAGGTGGGTTTCATGCTTTGCAACTTTTATCGATGACTTTAGTAGATATGGATATATCTACTTAATGAGGCATAAATCTGAAACATTTGAAAAGTTCAAAGAGTTTTAGAACGAAGTACAAAATCAACTTGGCAAATCAATAAAACACTTACGATCAGATCATGGTGGCGAATACTTGAGCCAAGAGTTTGGTGATCATCTAAAGCAATGTGGAATCGTTCCGCAACTTACTCCGCCAGGAACGTCTCAATGGAATGGCGTATCCGAAAGGCAGAACCGAACTTTGTTAGACATGGTTCAGTCAATGATAAGCCAAACAGATTTGCCATTGTCCTTCTGGGGGTATGCTCTAGAAACAGCTGCGTTCACTTTAAACAGGGTTCCATCAAAAGCCGTTGAGAAAACTTCATATGAGATGTGGACTGGGAAACGTCCCTCATTGTCATTTCTCAAGATATGGGGTTGTGAGGCTTATGTAAAACGTTTGCAATAAGATAAACTCGCACCTAAATCAGAAAAATGCTTCTTTGTGGGGTATCCTAAAGAAACAAAAGGATATTACTTTTACAAAAGGGATAAAAACAAAGTGTTTGTTGCTCGAAACGGTGTCTTTTTAGAGAAAGAGTTTCTTTCAAAAGGAGTTAGTGGGAGCAAGGTACGACTTGAAGAAATTCGAGAACCATCAGAAAATGTTTCAACTCCCATTGAACCTTCACTTGATGTACAAGATGTTGTACAACCTGTGGAAGAGACACCACCCCGTGAGGTCGGGAGGCGCGTCATGAACCCATGAGATATGGACATGACATATTATTATTGGATAACGATGAGCCTACGACTTATAAAGAAGCGATGATGGACCCAAACTCCGATAAATGGCTTGGAGCCATGAGATCCGAAATTCAGTCCATGCATGACAATCAAGTTTGGAACTTAGTTTATCCTCCTCATGGTGTAAAAACCATTGAGTGCAAATGGATTTTCAAGAAGAAAATAGACATGGATGGAAATGTTTAGATATATAAGGCACGACTGGTGGCAAAGGGTTTCAAACAAGTTAAAGGAGTTGACTATGATGAAACTTTCTCTCCGGTAGCCATGCTTAAGTCTGTCCGGATCATTTTAGCTATTGCTGCATATTTCGATTATGAAATATGGCAGATGGACGTCAAAACAGCTTTCCTTAATGGAAATCTATCTGAGGATGTATACATGATACAACCTGAAGGTTTTGTTGATCTAAATATGCTAATAAGGTATGCAAGCTTCAAAGATCCATTTATGGGTTGAAACAAGCATCACGGAGTTGGAACATTCATTTTGATGAAGTAGTCAAAGGATTTGACTTCATAAAAAATGAAGAAGAGCCTTGTGTTTACAAAAAGGCCAGTGGGAGTGCACTTGTATTTCTAATCTTATATGTGGATGGCATATTATTGATTGGGAATGATATTCCTATGCTTGAAGATGTTAAGACTTCGTTGAAAAAGAGTTTCTCAATGAAGGACTTAGGAGAAGCATGTTATATCTTGGGCATAAAGATCTATAGGGATAGATAAAAAAGTTGATTGGATTAAGCCAGGAAACGTACATTGATAAGGTATTGAAGAGGTTCAATATGCATGAATTCAAGGGAGGATTCATGCCAATGTCACATGGCATAAGTCTAAGCAAGAATCAGTGTCCTTCGATATCTGATGAGCGAGACAGAATGAACAAGATACCATATGCTTCGGCTATTGGGTCTATTATGTATGCCATGATCTGTACGCGCCCAGATGTCTCATATGCTCTAAGCGTCACGAGCAGATACCAAGCGGATCCCGGTGATGGTCATTGGACAGCCGTAAAAAACATCCTGAAGTACTTGAGAAGAACTAAGGATATGTTCCTAGTTTTTGGAGGTGAGGAAGAACTGGTTGTAAAAGGTTACACCGACGCAAGCTTCCAAACTGACAAAGATGATTTTTGATCGCAATCCGGGTTCGTATTTACACTAAATGGAGGAGCGGTAAGCTGGAAGAGTTCCAAACAAAACACGGTGGCCGACTCTACAATAGAAACAGAGTACATTGCGGCTTCAGAGGCCGCAAAGAAAGCTGTGTGGATAAAGAAGTTCATCTCAGAGCTTGGTGAAGTCGCTAGTGCCTCTAATCCAATGGACCTCTATTGTGATAATAGTGGTGCCATTGCACAAGCGAAAGAGCCTAGATCACATCAAAAGTCCAAACACATACTCCGACGCTTTCACCTTATTCGCGAGATTGTGAATAGAGGTGACGTGAAGATATGTAAAGTACATATGGAAGCTAATGTGGCTGATCCGTTAACAAAGCCTCTTCCACAGCCTAAGCATGAGGCGCACACAAGGTCTATTGGTATTAGATGCTTAATTGATTGACTCAAGTGCAAGTGGGAGATTGTTGGTGTTATGCCCTTGAGGCAGTCATATAGATGATTGTAACATGACTATGCATATGAATAATAATATGATTATTGGTCCAATGAATGTATATCATTATATTGATCAGCAAGTATGTGACTTGCTTATGAAACTCTCTACTTATTGATATAATTCTGTAAGTATCTCTGATCGGGTATCATCGTATAGGACAACGATGAATAGATCAGCACATGTATTGATCGATGATTATGTTTCATAGATCATAGGATATGGAGATATCATCAATACATTGTGAACTCATGATGAAGAACATGGGTTAGATAGACCCAAAATAGGACACTGCGAGAATGTTACATTCTTATGTGTCATTAGTGTATCTCATACATAGTGGATGTATGATTCTTAGACCTGAGATTGTCACATTCCCTACATGTGTAATAGTTTACCTTGGGGCCACCAAACGCTATTTCCTAACCGGATAGTTATAAAGGTAGCTTTCATGTTTGCTATGAAACATGCAGAGGGAAGTGAGCAGTCAAGATGGAATTTGCCACTCCGGTGTAACGGAGATATATGTCTAGGCCACTCGTGTGATATGATAAAGGAAGTGCATGGCCATGCCGTGATTGAGAAGTCAATCACAACTTATTAATATATCACGGATACGAGAGATGGATTGAACTGTCAAAGAATGACATACTTCTCGCCTTGAGTTCGATCTTCATATAGTTTGGCAAAGGGATTATGACATGAGTACTTTTAAAAGGTTCTATCTGATTTGATCATATGCGTTTGGGAGTTGGCATGCTCTGCAAGGAACCGCTACCAGCTATTTGATTGGAAAAGGGTTTTCCGAATCTTTTTCCAATTGTACATGAACCTACAAGGTCACACACTTAACAGGCTGGGACGCATTAATTCGGATTGGATTCGTAATTAATGGACCTCGTGGGCTTAACGCGCTGATGGGCCTTGGCTTAGGGTTTTGTCGCGTGGCTATATAAGGAGAGGAGAAGGGTGGGCGTGGATGATGTTGTTTACGTCCAGAACCCTAGCCTCCACCTCTCATTGCCCTTGCCGAGCGACACGGTGCTTGCACGCCGACGCACGGTGTTCCATCTCGGGACGTGTGGACTGCTGTGGTAACGCTGCTGCTACTGCGGCGTGGTGAGGACGAACCGCAGCGAGGACGAACCGCAGCGAGGACGATCCGCGTAAGGACGATCCGCGTGAGGACGATCCACGGCGAGGACGATCCACTACACCAACGCGCGAAGGATTCCGCAACTGCGCGTCTAGTGGTAATCCAATCTGTGATCCCTTTCTTGCGAGTAGCTTTTCTGGTTATGCGGTAGAAATTTTAATTTGTGCTAGCGTAGTATACCGCGTTCCCCAAACAGGCGACGCTGAGGCCTCTGTGGGGAAGCCACCGAAGGAGGCGATGGATCTACGCGGGGTAACAGGTGGAGGAGGCGAGGTATAGGCAGAGGTGCGTGCATGATTGGTCATGCATAGGAACAAGGGGAGGGAAGCGCACGAGCGAAGGTCTCCAAAAGAAGTGTGGTGTAGAGGGTTCTAGACAGACGAAATCCATGAGGCACAAAGATCCTTCAGAGAGGGAGTCGTAGGCTCGATCTGACCATGCCAGCAAGTGGAGGCGGTGATTGGACAGAGGAGGAGCGAGCCGACGTGGCATGCACGAGAGCGCGAGGATTCTTCCCACTATAATAGAGATATTATTCCAGTTTGGGACCTTTGATCACAGATTCTGCATAGTGATGTGTACCATTGTTTTAACCCAATAGTTGTTCCTTTGAGCATCAAAGATATGAACCTTTGGAAAATGAGTTGCCTGAGAATGTAATCCACTACTGCATGGTGCTCCTGCTTGCAGGTTTTGAGTAAGAACTGGATGATTATATGTTGGGTACTTGAGAAGGGTGCCCTATTGGCGCAATCCCATTGGCAGATAAGGAATAGATAGCTAAATTGGAGATATTTGTTTGTTGAGGCAATAGAGGAGGTATATTTGGAAATGATCCGGTTACTTCCATTCATCTGTATCCTCTCAGATTTGCTTGTGATGTAGCACTAGCTGTGGAAGTGTAAATCGGCGGATTGTTATTCCCTACTGTTTGAGGTTCTACAAAGAAGGATGCATTCAGATTCAAAGGCGTTAGGTCGGAGACACTGCTCTCGTTCACGCCCGTTGCACAATGAGTGAAGGGACGGAATGGCTCTGATGGTAGCAAGCACAGAGGAAGCAGCGATCACCGAAGGAGAATGAGATTGATTTTGTCATGTGTTTCTTCACGTACAGGGATGTCTCTCTTAAGAAAGTATGTACAACCAAAACTGTCTCGCGATAACACAGATCAAACTGCCACGTTTCTAAGAACCGCCCTTTAGAATCTTGCATCGTGGGCGAATGGACTAACCACACAAGAACATGTGTCTCACTAAGTTAGTGAAGCCATGTCGGCAATCGAGGTGTAAGGTGTTTGGCATAGTCGGTGCAGTGACAAAAGGTTTAGTACACTTAGCATACGTCGTCGCAAGTCTTTAGTCATGTGATAAACATGTGAAATACGCGATATACATGCGCGTGAGTCCGTGTGTGTACGTAGCCTAATATAGTCAATCATGTGTACCTCTAGCTTTGCCACCAACCCATGCTAAAGTACATACAAGAGCTCCTTTTATAAGTCGGTTTTCCTCCACCTAGCTAAATAATATGGGACTAAAGTCCCATACTCTCAACTCAACACCTCTTTTGACTTCTTCCATTGAATTAATTCCAACACATTGGACTTAAGCAACTCCAAATCCGCAAGCCTGTCATGGATCTTCTCGATTTCCACCCGAGTATGCGTCTCTTGATCTTCTTCCCCAAAGTTCCTTACGATCTAGCCCTCGCCGCCATGGGCCCTTATCTTCGATCTTTGAATTGAGGGATTTTACAGAAGAGCCAACCTCAATCCAGTTTCCTCTTTTCCCACGCTTGAGTAGGGGATTTTACAATGGGTATTTGACCATCAACCTTCCTCTAGGCAGGATCCCAATGCCAAGGAAAGATCTAGCGCTCTAATACCAATTTGTTATGACCCGCTCAGATTTAGAGCCGAATCTGAATGAAATCAGAATTGGGAGACAACAGGGAGAATAGAGCAAGGGTTTCTATGCTACGCGATGAAGATGAACATTAGAATATACTGAATCATCTCTTCTAATTCCATTTCATGCAACAGCTGGGCTTATCCCCGCATCGTTTTACATCAATTCTTACTGGAGCAATTGGAAAAACAAAGTTTCAGCGAGGTAAATGTTGCGAGCTGTAAAATTGAAGCAGCGACAAAACGATGATGTCTACAGAGATCCACACGATGAAACGGTTACTGATCTTGAGCCGTCGGATGATTGTTTACTCCCCTCCTATGCATCTCCATCGTTGTTTTTTCACTTCAAGCGGTAGTCGGAGCTTCAGCACCGTTTTCTCTTCTAAAGCCTCCGTTCATTTCTTGCCCTTACACTTTCCCCTCCTCACCATTCATGAATATTGACAGATGGACCTAGTTGATAAAAGTGTGGTCCATGGTGCACCATCTACCAATGAATGCAAGAGGGACCTAATTTCACCTAAATATTCAATGTCAAATCATTTGCATCCGGCTATGAGCCCAGTGCACATTTTCAGTGAGATGGATACTCAAAAGAAAGATCTGCCTCATGGCATCAGCATGGATTTAGTCCGATCCAATTCTGATGGGACCTGTCTGGTTATCCACATAAGAGATCCAATTCTACAGGGTTTGGTATCAATAATGATAGGCTTGATTGTTACTATAGGTAGTTAGTATTTAAATTGACTTCAGTAATGATTTCAAGTATCTGAAATGGAGTTCATACACTGGTAAAATGGACAAATGCTATTCTACTTAGGGTTTTGTTTTAACGAGTATTTCCCATAAGACCATTTAGTGAACAAAATTGTCCAGTCTGGATATTTATACACCTGCAAATGACACATCAAGTACCACAATTATTGTTCCCCTGGTGAAGTCCTAGTTGTTTCCACTGGTGTTTGGAACCGACACATTGCAAGCTTGAGTTGAGCTCTGTATAAAAGAGGGCTTCACATCCACACAGCTAGCTACTAGCCACTCTAAATATCTTCCTGCTTTGTTCATAGCCCCTTTTCTTGTCTTTTGTTATACTGGAGATACTTGTACAAGGAGATATAGAAAGATGTATAACCCTCCGAGTGCACAGGACATGTCCTACTACGATCATGTTCAGAAGCGCCACGAGGAGAAAGGCTGCTTATATGCATGGTAACCTTTCTGTTATGTTTCTCTCCTCAATTACTCTTCTTTCTCTCTTTAATATGCTTTCTAGTGTTTTCACTGACATATTTGCAACTATAGCCATGAGAAATCCATCTGAATTCTGAAGCTTGTCTTGAGGTGCCTGTTTTGGTCTAGTTGGCTGGATGAACAACATGGATATGAATTTAAGGTTCTTTCTAAAAGTATATGGATTTAACCAATTGCCACTAACTTGTTCGAAGCAGCATAGACAAGATAATTCTGACATGCAACAAGACTAAATTAGGTGATTGGTATACAGTACATAAGGCTAAATTTGGTGGTTGGTATGCAATACATAGTGTAACTTTTGATATTTGCTGAGTTAGCCACAAATCGACCAATATGATTTAGAAAATGCCTCACATGAGATTCAAAAGCTTTTTAAGTTTCCGATATAAATTTCCTTCTGCGGTTTAAGCCTTTTAGGATTCAGAACATGAGGGCAATCCTAATGGGATGACTAGGATAGTTTCCATAGCATTAATTAGGTTGCCATGTAAGCAAAATGGTGATGTGGAGGTAGAGTTAATGATGAAAGAGAAGGAAACCATTTCTCATGCAGGAAACCATTTCTACACAAGTACCAAGAAAGGGAAAAAGGGGATTGGGTGAGAAAATAAGAGAAAAGAGGAGATTGGATGAGAGTTTATTTTGAAGAAACTATCCATTGGGAGCATAGTTTCTACATGTAGTGTCTAGATGACATGGAAGTTATAGAAACTATATGCATTGGGACTGCCCTGAGTAAAGTGATTTGGGTACAAATCCCCATAAAAGATTAGGATGAATGGAAGATGTGGCTTTCTTAGCAATAGTCCTTAAAAGGCTTCCTTTTATAGGTAAGCTAATTATCTCATTTAATCAAATTCGTTCTTTCTTTTAGTCCCCAGTCATGTGTGATACTTCACCTTGCTACGTTAACTTGCCTCTTCTGCAAAACTTTCTTTCGACAAAAGTTGATTCCTCCTTTTTGTGGCCATCTGAGCTAACCTATCAGGATTTCAGAACAAAAGTTTCCAGCGCCCATGATCATCAAGGGCCCTGTTGGGTTAGAGGTTGCTATTAAGTGATGTAACAAGTAATATGGCGCCTGCTTTACTGATAGAGATATCTGTAAGATAAATTGCGGAAGCTATAAGATCATTTAACACAATTTGATTTAATCGAAAATCAACTTTTTTATGTGTAGAAGTACAAACCCATCTTGAGATATACTAGCTCCTTGCATATCAAATTTTCTCTCCTCTCTTTTTTACCTTTGAAGTTCCCTCAATAGTTAGAGAACTATGTTGAATGTGTGCTAGACTGTTCTTAGCTTGTTCTCAGTGCGTATCTCTCTCAATTGCCATACATACATACATATGTATGTATGTATGTATACATATATATATGCATGTATGTATGTATGTGTGTGTGTGTGTGTGTGTGTGTGTGTGTGTGTGTGTGTGTGTATATATATGTACGTATACATATATATGTATATTTATATATATATATATACATATATAGGCTTTAATTATCAGCACATATGAAACTGAAGTTTTCATATCCATTCATAAAATCAAAATAAAATTCGAATAATTTGGTTTTTAGTTTTTCGATTACGGTTTTTAATCACCCACCCCTAACTCCAATACTGAGATCAATAAACCTGCCACAATCCAAAATGAAAGTAGTTTTCAAATAGTTTTATAAGAATCGCTGCGGTAAATTTCAATTTACTTTGTGAATCACTTCATTGTTACTTAAATTTAAACCTTTTTTTTGGTTAAAAAATTTGTGGGTTTTACGTTGGAGCTTCTTCTTTGCAGCCTATTTACACTGTGCTGCTGCTTCTGCTGCTACGAGGCCTGCGAGCACTGCTTGGAGTGCATCTTCTGCTGCGGCTGATTAAGCTCGACGACATCATCATGCAGGTATGGCCTATTGGGATTTGGCACACTCATCGCTGTCCTATAGGCCATGCCATTACAGAACAAGCAGTGATGCTTGTTGGAATAAAAAGAGTAATAAGTGTCTGTATGTCATGTTAGTCATGTATGGTGTTGGTGTGCTTTCCTTCGACAATGATCTGTGAAATACTGTAAATTTGATGTATCTTCATCAAATTGTTGCGTTGTTCTTATCCAATAATCCAGCCTCATAAACTTTCCCAGGCTTGTGTTTGAAATTATCTGGGGGTGTTGGTTTGAAGCACATGCATGGTTGCCAAAGCTTTGAGTTACCATAATTTGGTAACTTTGACCGGATTCGGCCTCTATTTGGTTTCTATCCAAAATTTGATAAAATTACCTTTTGTTATCTATACATTTTATTTTCTTGCCAAAACTTGGTAAAATCGCAGATAACCTGTTTGACGAACAAAGTTTGGTAATGTCAAATTTTTGCAGACTTTGGTAGGGCAATTTTGGTCCTCAGCAAAACACCCCACCCCCTAGATTTTCGGGTTTTTAGTTTGCTTCTATGTCGGCGGCAACAGAGCATAGACCACATAACACTCTCAGGCTAACCTCGCTTCAGCATACGAGTGAATCGGCTCACTTAATGACACGATTAACCTTATCTCATTCGCGCGACATTTCCTTTGTGGAGCTGTGTCTTTGTTTGGTTGGGTTGCATTAATAGGATATATAGGCCCGGTAATTCAAAGGTGAATTGTTGGGCCAGGCTAGGCTGGAAGTTTGAATTGGGCATACGAGTGACTCAGGCTCATTTGATGATATGAGTTATTAGCATGTATTAACTTATTTATATTAGGACGTACATAGATTTTAAGGTAGAATAGTGGTTACTAGAGTAGAGTAATATATTACTAGGTTCATGGTTTTTTTTTTCTTTTTGCACATGTTGCTAGCATATACTATCTACCTCTTAAAGCCGAACGAGTCGCCGGCCTCTGGGAGTTCATGTTAACTTTTTTCTGAAGCTAGGCTCGTGTGACGAAGGATTAAGATTTGATTAGTGCATATTAAGGATAATTTGTGTATATCATGGTGGATTGAGTGTCAATATAGTAAAACAAGGGCTATCACAGTAAGTTAAGACAAAATATTTTTTTTTTACTTCTAACAGTGTATCCTATATGTTGAGAATTAAAAGCCTGTTATTTATTTGAGCGTTCAATTGTTCGTGACCATTCTCTATTAATGGGCTTTGCTATAATACATAAAGCCTATAATACATAGAATGAAGCCCACTCTTATCCGAATAGTTAAGTCTTTGACCAATTTAGTCAAGATTTTGCTTCACACTAGTCATACTAATCAGTAAAATAGTCATCATGACCAGTGAGCATAATTACTTTGGAGTTATCTCTAAAAGGCACCCTTTTGTGAGAAGAGATCATTTGGCAGGGAGACACCTCTTGGTTACACGACGTCCCTTTAGAAAACAACTGTCGCCTCTTCATCCAACATATATAGGGAACGTATCCGTATCATCAAGGGCATGGCCAAATAGGCAATCAGATAGAAATTCTATAATTTCTGTACTTTGTTAGATTGCTCAGCTAATAAAAAAGCAATTCCAATATTTGTTTCCACCATATTATTTACTAGAAGCCCACAATCATATTTTCGTAAACTTGGTTAAAAGGCCCTAGGTTTTAGACATCGACACTATATTCTAGCCATCTAACCAAACAACATCTCGACCTAACTTGATACAAATCAACCAAACAACAACTCTTGCATCTCTAACCTGGCTCTACTTGTCCTTATTCAAAAATGGAGCCACAAAGATGGAGCTAGACAATCAAACATGTCTAAATTGTTATTTTAGATCGCACTATATCATGAGTCCAACCAAACAATAAAACAACCCTTAGTTACGTCACCTGCTAGTCAAACGATCCATAAGCTTTTCTCTCATCCCATAGAAAGTGGGTTGTAGTAGCATATAATATCTGGTTGGTCCAAATATAGTATTTTTGGGTTAACCTTTTAGCACAAAGTGAGAACAAAAATATAAGTAAAGTGTTATATATGTATAGACTCGCCCCATAATAGGTTGGAATTTGAACAGATTTTGGACCATACTGTTATAGTATGAATCGATTCTTTCTATACAATGTTTTTATGGGCTAGAAACGTTTATGAATTATGAATCGAGTAGCGTATGAATCTCCTCTCAGGGGTAAGAGTGAGAAAATAAGTTAGGGTTGTTCTATTGTTTGGCTGGTCTCAAGAGATAGCGCGAGCTAAGATATTCTTCTTTTGCGAGGTGACGTAACTAAGTTTATGAATCCTTCACCTTTTATGTTTGTTGAGATATAATCAGACTCTTAGTTGTTGAGATATAACTGGACTCTTGGTTTTATTGGGCGAATTCTGAAACTATCTATGAGAAATTTTAGATATAAATATAGCACCCCATTGTATAAAAGAAACAATCTGTAATTAATAAAGAGAGAAACGAGTTGATAACCCATATATCATGTGTTCATCTATTTGCGATTGTTCTTTATCTATTCATGATTGGCATTGGGATTGATCTACAACGATCAGTTTATTATTTAACATATTATCAGCACGAAGCACACCAAGGCTAAACGATATACTGTCAATCCCCATTCTATTAGACTAATCTCATATATTAATTCTTGTCCCCTAGACCCTAGATCATCTACCTATGCCGCACGTGCTCCCATCGAGCATCGTTGTCGCTCGAAAAGCCACTGAAAGCATGCCCACCATGCCCGCTCGATGTGCGCCACCATCACCGCCATCGTCCCTCTCCTATTGAGCATAGCTACCATTTGTTGCCCCGCTCCTACTGGCGTAGCCATGGCCACCATCACACTTGGTGCTAGGGTTCAAAACCCTAGCTCATGGGGGAGGCTAACCCCCTTTCAGCCGAGTGTAATGGGCTGGATCAGATCCAACCCAATACAGTGAGGTTGGACCAGATTTGATCCATAAATATAAACGGGTTGCCGGTCCATTGTCAATTTGGCCTAAAGACCAAATTATTTTAGGCCACTCTGCTTTTGCGATTTAAAGCCCAGGTTTTAGGTATTTTTGCGGATGTAGTAACTTTTGCGAAAAGGATTATGAAGTTCTACATAATTACAAAAATTTATTGGGATAAAGAAATTTTTATATTATGGACCCTAAAGTTTCTAGTTTTCTCAAAAACTAGTTAATAAATTCTAAAAATTTATAGTAAATCTTAGAAACTGAATTTTTAGATATATGGGCTTTTGTGAATTATTGAACCTTAGACCTAGCATACATAGAAACTTCATATCTCTATGTTTATTTTTTCTAGCATAATTCCATGTTTATATATATATGCTGAATTTATTTTATATTATTGCAGTAATTCTTAAAAATTGCTCGATAATTACCAAAAAATTATGAAAAAGCTAGGAAAGTTCATGAAAATTGTAGATATTTATCTACTGAATAGATATAGACCAATCTCTACTTATTCAAGAGTGAGCATACAATATATTGATTTTACCAATAGTAAAATTCATCTTTGTATAAATATAACATATGATATGTTAGACATCGCAAAGAGGGAATTTGCCGAACTAGTCCTGAATGGCAGCAATTTCCTGATCTAAGCAATGGATGCTAAGATTAACCCAACAACTTGATCTCTTAGAGCTGCTATCACACATCCTAAAGCTGGCACCCTTGATATTCCTAAAGCCGCCAAATGTGTAGCTCTGTATTTCCTAAGACACTATCTCCATACGGGCTTGAAGGCCAAGTATTTGATGAAGGACCCAGTGACACCATAGAATTCCCTAAATGAACATTATAACTAATAAAATCCATCATAGTACTAGAAGCACAATGTAAATGGACCCTTCTACGCTTCTAGGACTATAAAAACGTGGCAACATACAATTCTGCCATGTACAAGCTTATCTCCAAACCGCTCTTTTGTAACTAGAAAGTTATAGATGCTAATATGATAGGCAAGATATTACACACCCTCCATCCCAGCACGAGAATGCTAAAGCAATACTACCATTATGCCAAGTACTAGAAGTACTCTGAGCTCATCTACACTTTGTTAGAAGTAGAGAAGCATGATGAACTCATAGTAAAGAATCATTAAACTTTTTCTAATAGGACATAGACAATGCCCAAAGTACATGCTAATGCTCAGTAGGCTAGCAATAACTATGGCCACAGAAAAGGCCAAAAACATCAAAGTAGAAAATGGAAGAATGGTGGAATATAGAAGAGAAGTTGCAAGCCCCAATAAGAAGGTAAAATTAAAAGGCAAGGGAGTTTCCAAAAGCGAAACTCGGTCAACAAGGCAGGGTTGTGAAGGATAAGCAGTCCTATTGATTGAGTTTTGCTTTTGAAAACTCCCTTGCCCTTTTATTTTACCATTGGTTACATAACTACCACACCTGAAGCATTTGACAGATCTTTACTGCAATCCACTGGAAAAGTCAAAAAGACCTAGGGGAACAATGTTGAGGTACACTTCACCGTTCAATCTGTTGTTGACACGGATGCCGAGAAGAGTGATGATATGGTTCTTGATCCTACATAGAAGTTTCACAAGGCTACTTATCCTTCACAGCCCTACTTTAGGTGTAGATGCATTGGCCATTGGTTACGTATTGCCACACCCTAAAGCATTTGGCAGATCTTTACATGCAATCCACTAGAAAATTCAAAAATACCTAGGGGAATAATGTTGATACACACTTCACTGTTCAATCTGTTGTTGACACAGATACCAAGAAGAGTGATGATGTGGTTCTTGATCCTACGAAGAAGTTTCAAAAAGACCTTCTCAGATATGGAAACAAGGCCATAGATGAAGATGATCTTCCTAGGACAGAGCTCGAGGAGTCCTAAAAGAATGCCCATGATTTATATGGAGACCTGAACTTGACGAGGATTAAAAGTCTATTATTTATTTGGTCCTTCAATTGTTCATGACCATTCTCTATTAATAGACCTACAATACATAAAGCCCAAAATATGTAGATTGAAGCTCACCCTTATCCGAACGATTATGTCTCTGACCAGTTCAACCAAGGTGGTCAATAACCTTGCTTCACACTAGTCAATCTCGACCAGTGAAATAGTCACCACGATCTTGGAAGATTGTCTACGAGATCTTAACTATACCTCGTCTTCAGATGAAGATAGAGCATTAACACCCTTCGTCTGTTCTGAATTCCGTGCTTGCGCAGTTACCAGCGAGACAGACGAGCAACAGGTGAAACGTGAAGAAAATGAAGCCCGTTAACTGGAAAAAAAAGATGCTCAAGAGTGACATGAACATCTTATGGCAGCAAAATAGAAGGCTGTGGAGGAGGCAAAGCACCATTACTTTGACCAGGATTGTCCCAAAAACCAAACCCTTCTGGAGGATGTCCTCAACATGTTCTTCCAGTTATACCACCATCTAGGGCGATGGTAAGAGACTTGAATTTGGTTCCTAGTATCTCACAGGGAACTACGCCGATCAAAAGAATTCACATTTTATTAGTGCAATTCTTAACCAACAAATGGAAGGTTACATCTTTATCCGCAAGATCTGAATTTGATTCCTATATGGAATGTTCCTCATCTGCTCGACACTAGCGAAACACCAATAGCTAGTGGAGAAATGAACTATGTCGGAGAAGTGTCTTCGAATGACTTACCCTAGGTGAAATTCCTGCTCATGGTCGGGACGACCTTGATCTCCAGATTATATGGAAAACATTCCTAATATATGAACTCATTAGGGTCTCTGCACATGATGCAAAGCCTTCTCCCTGAGGCTTCGAGATGTTACCTAGCCTAAGAAATTCAAGTTAGGTCACTTAGAAAGTTTTGATGGAATTCAAAATCCATTAGAGTTCCTACAAGCTTATACCACTGTCATCCAAGCTGCTGGTGGCGATGAGAAGGTAATAGCTAATTATCTCCCTACTGTTTTGAAAGGATACACAAAAACTTGGCTGTTTAATTAGCCAAAAGGTTATATTTTCAGTTGGAAAAACTTGTGTTATGCAATCTTGAATAACTTTAAAAGTTGTTATGCAAAACCCGAAAAAGAAGATGATCTATATCGTCTTCATCAAACTTTTGGCAAATGTTTACGGCAGTTTATTAGGAGATTTTTAGAAGTTTGTAATACAATCCCTAATATTTCTTATGACTCTGTACTTGGGCATTTAAAAAGGTTGTACGCTACAAGCATTTTATAGGTGACCTTAACATTCATCCACCCTCTACCATATCAGGACTATTTGATATGGTAGATTGATATTCGGATGAATATGAAGTCATAGAGTGGAATCGTATGGCCGATAAGGGCCATGCATTATCAGAACCTGGTTTGCAAGAGTTAGAGGACAAAAAGTCCAAGAAGACATCCAAATCTGAAGACCATAAGGGAAAGAATAAGAAAAGGAGCAAAAAGAATGCTCAAAGAGAGGTCGTAGCCATTTCAGAATGACCTGCATACTACAAGAGAAAAACCCCTTGGAAGAAGAAAACCGGTCGACCGGATGACCAGGCCATCTCCAAGAACCCTGGTGCGACCAATAGTAATGGTCGTTGGTGTCCATTGCATAAAGCACCCGAACACAATCTACGAAATTGCTATACCTAGCAAATACGCATGAATGACTTTTACTCTAGCAAGGGTCCTATGCCGACCTTACCAGAAGGACATATTGGTAAAGTTGCACATGGTGACAAAGATATGGGTTATCAGAAACTAGACAATCACATCAATGCCATATTTGGAGGATCATCTACATACGCATCGAAAAGGCAATTCAAAACTACTTGGAGGGAGGTCAATAATGTTAACACTTGCACAGGGAAACCTGAATACCCCAAATGGTTAGATGTTGCTATTAAATTCAATAAGCAAGACTGTCCAAAAAGTATGTCAATTCCTTGAAAACTTCCATTGGTAGTTTCTCTCACAATTAGTAATTGCAAAGTAGGAAGATGTAGGATCGATATATACTAAACTAGTAATCAGAGGGGGGGGGGGTGAATGATTGCACGGAAGCTAAAATCAAAATTTTGATTATTTTTGAAACACCCCAATTAACTGATTCGGATTCGACAAAAACAGAATGATGCACGTCCACTAAACCAGTAATTACCGAAGATCGCACTGTTGGATTGATGTAAAATTTAACTGTAGAAACTAAATTCAATTTCGAATTTAACACAACAGGAATTAGCTAGATCGGATCTACGGATCTAAAGTTATTATCTTCGCAATTTTACTGAATCAGATACCGGATCAAATAAAAAACATACTAACACACGTTCACTAAAATAGTAATTCATGAAGATCTCACCGTTATATCGATGTGAAATTTTAACTATAGAAACTTGACACAATTCCGAAACTAAGGCAACAAAGATCAACTCGATCGGATCTATGGATCTCGAGATATTACCTTCGCAAGATGATGCTTTTGCAGTAGATCGAACTCCGGACGAAAATTGATCTTCAACGCCGGACCGATGAAAAACATTGACCACGGACCAAAAGATTTCCAAGCTACACCGGACCTTCTAGTCGCCAAGCAATTCAACTCTTTAGGAACTCTCTTCAGCAATGATTTGTCGATACCTGAAAACAAACAGCACAGCGAACGGCAGGAACCGAAAACAAGCAATTTGGTGCGATTGAACTTCACTTCATGATCTTCTCTCTTCTTCGCTGCTTGGTTACTTTCAAGTCTGAACTCTGTCGACAATAGTTCAGAAGCAACGCAAAACAACCAGAGAAACAACAGCAAAGATCAAAACTCCGTTTTGGTGCTGTAATACCACCGGAAAAACTCTTGGCGCAAGAAAATCGCCCAGTCGCCACCAGTCGCAAGAATTTCATGCATGCAGTGATCGAGATGAACAGCCACGGTAAAAGCCAGCCGCCAGCAAAAACCATTTTATTGATCAGGTTTTGAAGTCCTTTTATACAACTCAAAACCCTAACACATGTATGCATATCCACCTGGTCCAATACACATGGCCCAATATATGCATACAACCCAAAATTCACACATGCACGCGTACGGCCCGCCTGCCGCACTCACGTGACTAACCAGCCTTCGTGTGCACCGTTCTCTAGCCCGAACGTCCCGCATGACATCCTCGACCACCAGGACCTCGATTCCTCCCTGAACCTAGTCCCGAACCTCAGTTCCTCTATGAACCTAGTTCCAGTCCCATCATCAACCACGTTCGCCCTCGAGCAACACCTACACACGAATAAACAAACAACGCATCTGAGCACAAGTCCACGACTTGACTCAAAGTCAATCCATGCAACCACTCACATGAGTGCATTGCATCAAACAAAATCCATCATGCTATCACCAGCATAATAATCATCTCAATATAGCACATGCACAAGCACCACACATGCTATAACCAAAGTCACTTTACAATGCCAATTTCACCATTCAACCAATTTTTCATCACATGATCTCATAATCTCTCCCTTGATGAAAACATTGGCAACACCATTTGGACCTGAACATTGGCATTCACCTCACAAGAACAGATGTAAGAAATTTTGTTTATAAAACAAAAAGACAAACAAGGTGACCAAAAGACAAAGAGAGAAAATCTCCCCCTACAAAGAAGAAACAAAATCTCCCCCTATGACAAAGAGAAACTCCTCCTAACAGAAAGAAGAAATGTGTGTGTGAATATGCAATGTGTAACAAAAAAATTCTCCCTTCGATTCCAAAATTTCTCCCCCTTTGACAATGGATTCATCAAGAATGCAAAAAGAGAACAAAAGAGAAACTTCTCCCCCTTTATGTTGTTGTTTTCCTTTTTTTAATGTACTGAGCATTATGAATCATGCACAAATGGAACAACTTGATCACCAAGTCATGCTATCAACAGTACTTGCACCCTCAAATCTACACATAAACAATGTAGAGTAAGCATAACTAAAAATCAAGTACTATTAATGATTTTTTGCATGGCATGATCTCCCTTTCTCAACAATCTTAAAACTGAAAACATTGAATTTTTGTGCACTTTATTTGTACTTTGAAAAACTGATTCATTACTTTGATTGCAACAATAACAATTGCAAGGAATTACATGCACCATCAGCCTTACTTTTCAACCATGCCAAGCAATCACAAGCTTAAGGTTTCATGATTTCGGTCATACACAACCTCTTCCAAGTTTATATCAAAGTGTAATGATAAGTAGTCTCATAAAGAAGAAGTGTGATAGTACATAACCTTGTTCTTGTATTTATCAACAATCACTCTTTTAGCTTTAGCATTTAACTTTCATATTTAGCACTTTTTGAGCAGGATCAAGATAGCCAAGAAAGTTCAACCATGACAAGATTTAATTCAAACTGTCATTCCATTTAAATAGTCATGTCATAAACTACACCATATATGCATAAACATGAAGTTGCAAAGACCTTATAACATAAACATGGCTTCAAACGACATATGTGTATGAAATACAATGCTCATTACTTTTTCATTGTTTTCTATTTTTTTTCATTTAAGAAGCACACAAAATAAAAAAGATGTTACAAAAATATTACACGGTTTTTCACAAGCTTCCCCTCAAAACAACCATCTTAAAAAAAATTTCTTCAAAATTGTCACTTGAAGGGAATAATCTTAAAAAACAAAAGGCTTGAAAGAACAAACCTCCCAAAAGCAACCGAAAAAGACTTTCACCAAAAATCCAATAACTCCCCCTCAAATGGATAACCAATGAGATCAACAGAGAGGAGATGATGATATATATGTGCTTGAGTTATCATGGCATGTTCAATTAAGCATAAACATGAATCATGATAAGTGAATTCAAAGCATGAAAGGCATGATATAAAATATAACATTATTGAACATGCCAAGGGATACATATGAGCATATGAGCAAGAAGTCTCATCTCATATCACAATTAAATATCTTTAAATGTAAAAGACATGAGTATATAAGATAGCTCACAAAGTAGATGAAGAATTATTGCACATGCCTCTTGAAAACCATCTCAAGGGTGAGAACCATTCAAGTCTTGATCCCATCTTGCAAAAGACCAAGATCCACTAAGCTTCTGTTCTCCAACCTGCATCTGAAAAACCTACATAGCACGAAAAGATGTCGAGGCCTCGGTACTGGGGTTAGAAATAAAGCATTTGGGAATCCAGTACTGAGACACACGACGAGTAGGCACAACACGAGTATGCTTGTTCACAAAAACAGATTTGCCCTTTCTCGTGTTTCTTTCAACAAAAGATGTTTACATCACCCTAGGCACAAAATGAGGATGCTTGTTCACAAACTCAGATTTGCTTTTTCCCGTGTTTCTTGCAACAAAAGGCGTTTGCTTCACCTTAGGCACAAAATGAGGAGTAAAGCGTGCCTATCTGAAATTAGACCTAGCCTTAGCCCTTTCTTTCTTTTGTTGTTTGGCTAGTCTAAAGCAAAAATCTACTAAATGTCCATCTCTACCACAATGAGTGCAAGTGTACTTAACATGATGTTTAGCTTTAACAGTAGAAGCAACATTTGCATTCATCATAGTAGAGGTAAAACACCAGCAGACTTAAAAACAATTTTCTTAGGCTCATTTACAATTTCAAATTTTCCACATTCAAGTGCCTTAACAACAGTAGGAACATGTGATTTATGATGAGCATAAGAATCAAAACCTAAACCTTTGTTATGAGTGCTGACTCTTGATTGATCCAGAATCATGTTTAGGTTTTTCTTTTCTTTAGTGAAACGTTTTAAAGATTTTTTCAAGTAATCAACCTTTCGAGAAAGAGTCAAACAATTATTACATGGAACGTCCACTTTTTCTTTTTGCTTGCGACAAGTTGAGCATGAAAGAACCTCATGTGTGAGCAAAGCATTGGTCATTTGAGAAACTCTACCATTAGCATCATTCAACTTCAATTCAAGTGTGGAGCATTTAGAACATGGAGTTGAATCATGCAAATCAACAGTAGAACAACTAGCATGTTTAACAAGTTTCTCATTTTTCTCTGTTTCAGCATTAATTTGCTCTAACAAGGTAACATGTTCTTTCCTAAGCAAAGTAAGCTCATTGTAAATTAAGTCACATGATTTGCAAGCATCATCATCAGGAATCAAAGATTTAAGTCTAGCAATTTCAGCATTCAAAGATTCCACAAGAACATCATGTTTCTTAATTTTTCTTGTCGCGTTTGTCAAGCAATTTTCCAAGACGAACAACAGCAATAGTTAATTCATCGTAAGAAGGTTCTACCTCATTGCAGTCGCTGTCATGATCGTTCTCGGTGAAGCTTTCATCACTCCTAGCCATGAGACACAACCTTGTCAATTCATGTTTGCTTGGAGTTGTTGTGTCATCTTCATTGCTCTCCGAATCCACATAACTCAAATTGACTTGTTCGAGAGCAGAAAGTACCCGGTGGACAACTTTGCTGTTGATGAAACTCTTCTTTCTATTGCTTGGAGAGAACTTCTTCTTCTCTTTTCTTTTGTCATTGTCCTTCTCCTCCCTTGATGCTTTACCTGCAAGTTTAGGACAATTTGGATGAATGTGGTTGAGATCACCACACTCATAGCATCTTGGAGGGCCACCACCAACTCTCTTCCTCATTCTCACATTCTGCAAAGCTTTATTAAAACGAGAAGAGAGTAGTGCCAAGTCTTCTTCAGGAAATTCTTCAATCTGTTTATCGATTAGTGAAGACAAGAAAGACAAAGCAAAACTTGAAGAAGCATTATTCTGAGACATGCTAGATTGGGAGGTCAATACAATTGATTTATGATCATTCTTCCTAGCAAGAACATCCAATTCATGAGTTTTTAATTTAGAGAAAAGAACATCTAAAGTAAGTGTACTCATGACAGTTGATTCTCTAATGGATGTAACTTTCATATCCCAAATTGACATGTCTAATGCACCAAGCAATTGTCTAGCATTAGCAGCAGCATCAAAACTAACTCCAACAGCACGCAAATTGCTAAGAATTGTATTAAAGCGTGCAAAGAAATCATCTAGCGACTCACCAGGTTTCATCTCAAATCGCATGTATTCTTTCTTATATATATATCCTGACGAACCTCTTTGACAGTGTTAGAACCCTCATGATAATCACAAAGAGATTTCTATACCTCATATGCCGACTTGAGATGGATCACGCGGTTGAAGTCGCTTCTTCCCAATTCTTGGATGATCAAATTTCGTGCTTTGCTATTCGCTTCCACATGTGCTTGATTGGTTTCGTTGACTTCTTCATTTTCAGGTACATGGTATGGCTTGTACACCTTCTCCCAAATTGCAAAGCCCTGAGCTTGGATGTACGCCTCCATCTTCGCTTTCCAAAACTGAAAATCAACACCATCGAAAACAAAAGGTTTTGTCGAATACCTATCAATCGCTACGGTTTCTAATCACCGGTTAAGATTAATTAGAAAAACCTTACTCTGATACCACTTGTAGGATCGATATATACTAAACTAGCAATCAGAGGGGGGTGAATGATTGCGCGGAAGCTAAAATCAAATTTTTGATTATTTTTGAAACACCCCAATTGAATGATGCAAGTCCACTAAAACATTAATTACCAAAGATCGCACCGTTGGATTGATGTAAAATTTAACTGTAGAAACTAGATTCAATTTCAAATTTAACACAACAGGAATGAGCTAGATCGGATCTATGGATCTAAAGTTATTATCTTCGCAATTTTACTGAATCAGATACCGGATCAAATAAAAAATAGACTAACACATGTTCACTAAAATAGTAATTCATGAAGATCTCACCGTTAGATCGACGTGAAATTTTAACTATAGAAACTTGACTCAATTCCAAAACTAACGCAATAAGGATAAACTTGATCGGATCTATGGATCTCGAGATATTACCTTCGCAAGATGATGCTTTTGCAATAGATCCAACTCCGGACGAAAATTGATCTTCAACGCTGGACCGATGAAAAACGTTGACCACGGACCAAAAGATTTCCATGCTACGCTGGACCTTCTAGTCGCCAAGCAATTCAACTCTTTAGGAACGCTCTTTAGCAATGATTTGTCGATACCTGAAAACAAACAGCACAACGAACGACAGGAACAGAAAACAAGCAATTTGGTGCGATTGAACTTCGCTTCATGATCTTCTCTCTTCTTCGCTGCTTGGTTACTTTTGTTGGTGTTATGCCCTTGAGGCAGTCATATAGATGATTGTAACATGACTATGCTTATGAATAATAATATGATTATTGGTCCAATGAATGTATATCATTATATTGATCAGCAAGTATGTGACTTGCTTATGAAACTCTCTACTTATTGATATAATTACGTAAGTATCTCGATCGGTATCATCGTATAGGACAACGATGAATAGATCAGCACATGTATTGATCGATGATTATGTTTCATAGATCATAGGATATGGAGATATCATCAACACATTGTGAACTCATGATGAAGAACATAGGTTAGATGGACCCGCAATGGGACACTACGAGAATGTTACATTCTTATGTGTCATCAGTGTATCTCATACATAGTGGATGTATGATCCTTAGACCTGAGATTGTCACATTCCCTACATGTGTAATAGTTTACCTTGGGGCCACCAAACGCTATTTTCTAACCGGATAGTTATAAAGGTAGCTTTCATGTTTGCTATGAAACATGCAGAAGGAAGTGAGCAGTTAAGATGGAATTTGACACTCCGGTGTAACGGAAATATATGTCTAGGCCACTCGTGTGATATGATTAAGGAAGTGCATGGCCATGCCGTGATTGAGAAGTCAATCACAACTTATTAATATATCACGGATTTGATCATATGCGTTTGGGAGTTGGCATGCTCTGCAAGCAGGGCTGGGCATTCGGTTAAACCGAAAAAATCGGTTTCGGTTTTCGGTTTTTTAGACAATTCGGTTATTTCAAAAACGAAACCGAAATATGTTTGAAAATTTAGGTAACCGATATTTCGGTTAACCGAAAATTCGGTTTCGGTTTCGGTTTTAACCGAAATAACCAATGCTAAGAAATTAAAAACATCCAGCAATCTATACATCTTATCCTCGTCGACACCCAATGCTAAGAAATGTTATTAGCGCTAAGGATACTCTAAATTTAAGGAACTGCAGATATAAAATAGCTTCCAATAGGGACAAGGCAATAATCCAGTTTAGTAACTAGGATCTAGTGCTGAATATAGATTTTCCATGGGACAAGAGAGTGAAGACATATTAGCGACTATTAAATTTAACAGCATACTTAAACCGACAATGTATGGGCATGATGGACAACAAGGTTGGGTCAAGATTGTTACTCTTGTGATAAAAAAAGATAATAAAAGGCCAAAGTTTGATATCTACAAATAGTAAAAACATGAATACCATGAATAAACCACCTGCACAAAATAAAGTAGTTCACAATTCTCATCTTGAAAATAGGAATGCAGTCCAAGATTTGGTCTCAACTTAGGTCTAATTATGGATTATTGCAATGAACATGTAAAAACCTAAAAGGGATGGCGCTTCAAGGAACCGGGTAATTTTTTAGTATTGGTACCGACCTCAATCTTTTGGACCCCAATATCATATCATTGGATGAGATCATCCTGACAATCAAGGTGTGATCACCTTCAACCTCTATGATGACATAATTAATGTGATCAATAACCATTGCCTCTGGATCCTGAAACCATTCAAGCAGCTGAGATCAAAGAAAATGGGAGCAAAGGTAGAAAAGGGTGGATAAACAGGGGCAATAACCACTAGAAATAACTTGCCTCATTGAAATCAACTCCACACTCTGTTGTGATGCCTCGAATAAGATCAGAAGCTGAAGAATCTGCCGCCATGATCATATCATGCCCAACGACGATAAATTCCAGATCGAACCCGTGGGCCTGGAGCGAGCCAAAGAAGGTCGAGTGCGACGACCGCACGGCCAGGTCGTCCACGAGCACCAGCAGGCGCCGCCCCCGGGGACTCTCGCCCGCAGCGCCGTCACCCGCAGCGTGGGAGGCTAGCGCGAGGAGGAGGAGGAGGGTGGTGAGGTGGCGCGGCGCCGCCATCGCAGTGGTGAGATCGCGCCGATCTCACGGCGGAGGGTTTACTTTGTGGGTTTGGAAGAGCGACAGCGACGCGCCCGATCGATGAGGGCTGAGGGAGGAGGAGCAATGAGCCACTAGGGTTTATTGGTTTAATTAGTTCACATGTGATAATTCGGTTAGTTCGGTTAACCGACGTGTGCAACCGAATTAGCCGAAAAAAAATCGGTTATTTCATATAGCTAACCGAATCAACAACCGAACAATTCGGTTTCGGTTTTTTCAGTTTCGGTTTTGGTTTTTTCGGTTTCGGTTTCGGTTTTTCAGTTTATTTGCCCAGCCCTATCTGCAAGGAACTGCTACCAGCTATTGGATTGGAAAAGGGTTTTTCGAATCTATGTCCAAATGTACATGAACCTACAGGGTCACACACTTAACGGGCTGGGATGCATTAATTCGGATTGGATCCGTAATTAATGGACCTCGTGGGCTTAATGCGCTGATGGGCCCTGGCTTAGGGTTTCATCGTGTGGCTATATAAGGAGAGGAGAAGGGTGGGCGTGCATGATGTTGTTCACGACCAGAACCCTAGCCTCCACCTCTCATTGCCCTTGCCGAGCGACACGGTGCTTGCACGCCGACCCACGGCGTTCCATCCCAAGACGTGTGGACTGCTGTGGTGACGCTGCTGCTACTGCGGCGTGGTGAGGACGATCCGCAGCGAGGACGATCCGCCGCAAGGACGATCCGCGTAAGGACGATCCGCGTGAGGACGATCCACGGCATGGACGATCCACGAAGAGGACAATCCACTACACCAACGCGCGAAGGATTCCGCAACTACGCGTCTAGTGGTAATCCAATCTATGATCCCTTTCTTGCGAGTAGCTTTTCTAGTTTTGCGGTAGAAATTTTAATTTGTGCTAGCATAGCATACCGCGTTCCCCAACAACTTTCAAGTCTGAACTCTATCGACAATAGTTCAGAAGCAACGCAGAACAACCAGAGAAAAAAACAGAGAAACAACAGCAAAGATCAAAACTCCGTTTTGGTGCTGTAATACCACCGGAAAAACTCTTGGCGCAAGAAAATCACCCAGCCGCCACCAGTCGCAAGAATTTCATGCATGCAGCGATCGAGATGAACAGCCACGGTAAAAGCCAGCCGCACAAAAGCAGCCACCAGCAAAAACCATTTTATTGATCAGGTTTTGAAGTCCTTTTATACAACTCAAAACCCTAACACATGTATGCATATCCACCTGGCCTAATACACATGGCCCAATATATGCATACAACCCAAAATTCACACATGCACGCGTACGGCCCGCCTACCGCACTCACGTGACTAACCAGCCTTCGTGTGCACCGTTCTCTAGCCTGAACGTCTCGCATGACATCCTCGACCACCAGGACCTCGATTCCTCCCTGAACCTAGTCCCGAACCTCAGTTCCTCCATGAACCTAGTTCTGGTCCCATCATCGACCATGTTCGCCCTTGAGCAACACGTACAAACGAATAAACAAACAACACATCTGAGCACAAGTCCACGACTTGACTCAAAGTCAATCCATGCAACCACTCACATGAGTGCATTGCATCAAATAAAATCTATCATGCTATCACCAGCATAATAATCATCTCAACATAGCACATGCACAAGCACCACACATGCTATAACCAAAGTCACTTTACAATGCCAATTTCACCATTCAACCAATTTTTCGTCACATGATCACACAGAAGAATTTTAATTGATTGAGGTAACTCTTTGGAGTTACTTTTTATTCATACTTTGAATGAAATGCAAATTCCTCGTTCTAATATTAGACCTGTTACCATCCCATTTTATGGAATTGTGCCTAGTCCATCAAAAACTCCTATGGGACAGATCGTATTGCCTATCACCTTTGGAGATGTCAATTGTTGACGATCGGGATCGCCTGACCGCAAATGAGTAAAGGGGTTAGAGTGAATGAGGGACCCAAAACGAGCTCCACTCACCGAAGGAATAGGTTCACTACTTTGTTGGCCGGGGAAAGAAAAAAAGAGCAGGACATAGAGAATTATACTGGTTCGAGCCCCTATGAAGGTAAAAGCTCTACTCCAGTCTTACCCTGAGGCGAGGAATTTCACTATGCTTGAGTACAAGTGTTTGCTCTCTAGCTTGAGCTCTGGTGAATCCTATGTTTGTGGTGTCTACTGCCTTGTTGCTTGGACTGCTTGCTTGTCTCCTGAGCGTATTCGCCTCAAGGGGTTTTATACCTCTCCCGGATTAGTGGCTTGATGCGCACTGAAGGTGGGTTGTAACCGTCCCAGATCTGACGCCCACGTCTGACTTAACCCCGGTATTCAAGGTCTTGGTAATTGTCGAGTAAGCGCACGTCCCGGAACCCGGGATAAACTTCCCCGAGCGAGAGTTGAATCCTTGCCCCTCAAGGTCGAGGTCGTGCGGGAGTTGAATCCTTGCCCCCAAGCTCGAGGTCGTGCGGGAGCCGTGCAGCCCAGGTTGTGGTTGGAGACTTTGCGGCTCAACCCCGAGCTAGGGGCCCTGTTGACTATGCATTGACCTGTTAGAGATTTCTCAGTCCCCGAAAGCTAGCCCCCGAGGCTCAAGGTCGTGTCAGGCACTTGGGACGACCTTGAGCCTCACGATATGGACAAAGGGGATGGTCTTCTGGTCGCCCCAAGGCTCAAGGTCGAGATCGGGCGGAGACCAATGAGATGACAAGCTTGTCAGCACCGAGCATTACATGCTCTTTGGCCTGCGGACGCCGAAGAGTGACTTCATGGCGTCAGTTCTCGCCCAATGCGAGATAGAACTTATCAATCTGTGCCAAATTCTATCCTCCTCCTTTCCATCTTTTCCCATTTGTGTGAGGCGTTCCTTGGGATCCTTCCCTCCCCCTCTCTTTTCTTCCGCTTCTTTTCCTTGTTCCACACCGGGAAGGACCCCGTGGTTGGATACTTCTACTTTCTGCTACGGGCAGGACTCCCTTGGTCCTTCCCCCAAATCCGTGCTCGGGACTCCCTTGGTCTGTGGACCGAGCGGTGGTTCTACCTGAAGAGGGGCGAAGACGACACGCTGGCGTATGGCGGAACCCCCATCGCCGGCAAGAGGTAGACCCTGGAGGCGGACGACCTGGAGATCGACCAAGAGGCCATCGCCGCGATCCATATCTGCGCCACGCACGGCCTCACCGGGTAGGTCATCGCCAACGACTTCTTGCGGAACTGGGTGTTCCCTCTGCGAAAAAGGGTGCACCCGTTCTACGAGATCAAAGGTCGCGACGACCTTACTCGTGAAGGAACATCTGGTAAGCCTTCCTACTCTGAAGTTTGCTCGAGATTGATCTTTGGGTTTCTTTGACGACCTTGCCCTTCCAGCAGCGCCGAAGGAATCCTGGATTGCGGCCAGGATGACCGAGATGTTCGGGAAGGCGGTGCACGACTACACCATCGACAACCCTGTCCCGAAGAACGTGCTGCGTCGGGGCGCCGAGGTACGTCACTTTGAGTGAGGACTTAGCTCATGAATGCTTAGGATTTTCCCTGATCTTTTAGATGCGCCCATAGGACAACAAAGAGTTGTTTCGGACGGCGAAGAGGATGCTGCCATTGCCCGGGGCGAACAAGGGCAAGAAGGCGGGCAAGAGGTCACCCCCAGACGGAGCAGGCGGCAGGGGTTTGAAGAAACAACACGTCGAATGGGGCGACTGTGCAATGATAAGTTTTCCTATGATCGAGCCCCCAAGTTCTTGCTTGTGCCTCTTCGTTCTCTGACATATCTTTCTTCTTACAGCAGCAAAGAGCTGCGGTCGCCGCCAGGACTTCGAGTCCTCAAACAACCCAACGGTCCTGACCACAAGGCCCCAGGTCTTCTGCAATGGGCGACCTGGAGCCACCGCGGGCTCCGAGGTCTCCAGTTCGAGGCACCCGAAGGAGGGATGCCTCCTCACCCTCAGGGCACCGAGGTCCTCGCCAGCCCCCAGCGAAGCAGAGGCTATTGACTCTGGTACACCATGATCCCTTGAATCGCACGGTCTCCCTTTGCCTTTAGCTTAGTGGTTGCTCCTTGTCGCAGACTTTGAGTGCTCGAGCTCAAATCTTGCCCATCCTGACAATGGCTGTTGTCCAGGGCGAGTTCGAATCCGAGGAGGAGGAAGAAGCCTCCTACGAGCTAGTGCCCCACCGGGCACCGGCACGCGGGCTAGAATCGTGCCCCCACGGGCCCACAAAGTTGGGTCGTGGCCGGCGAGACCGAGCAAGGGCTCGAAGGCCCGGTTGAGGACGAGACTTCCCCCATGGCCGATGAAGACGATGCCGATGATACCGTGGCCACCGAAGCCGACGTCAGCCCGGTCAAGGCTGCTGCAAAAGATGATGCTCAGGACGCCTCAGCCACTGCGGCCGAGGCCACTCAAGCTATTCCTGCTATGGTTGTCCCAACCATCGACCACGGTTTGGCTGGGGCCAACGCGGAAGATTGCGTCGAGGACCGATCCAAGGCCTCCGCGGGAGAGGGAGCTAAAGATGCTCCGACCACGGAGGCTGGGGCCAATCTGGATGGCAGAGCCGAGCTCGAAGGCAAGTCGAACCCCCCGGTGAAAGAAGCCCGAGATGAGGCCGCCGCCGGCGAAGCTCCAGGAGATATTTGCCCAAACACCTCAGCCGCGATAAAGGGCAGTACTGCGCCCGAGGTGTCGAGCAGCAGGTCCGCTTGCCCTCACCGCGCAGTCTTCGAAAATCGGCTTAACAAGGTAAGAAACTTTCTTTTGATCCTGTTGAATCTTCGTTCGAGACTTTTTAACTAGATAGTGTTCCCTTTGAACTTTCGCAGGCTATCGACCTCGTCGCTCAAGGGCTGCAGGGTCTTCAGACACATTCCAATGCTATGAAGATCCTGTTCAACTTGGTGGAGGAGCGAGAGAAGCACCTGTTCCGGCTCGAAGAAACCCTGGAGATCGAGCAGGAGGAGGCCGTGCGTAAGACAGTGGCTCACTCCGTCGAGCTTGCAGCCCTCTGCCAAACAATAAAGATGCTCGAGGCCACCCATGCGTCCGAGCTCGAGCAGGCCATAAACACCGAGTGCGACCATGCGCTCAAGGCCGTGGAAGGGGAGCGCGCACGGTTGGCCAAACTACTTGAAGCCGAACGAGCTAAGGCGGAGGAGATGAAGAAGGCAGCCGCGGACCAAGCAGCCGTCCCGTCAAAGGCCTCCCACGAGCTCGAGGCTAAAGTCGCCAAGCTCAAGGAGAAACTGGGGTGAGCGACCAAGACGGCGAAGAGCAACCTGGCCCAACTCCAGGACGAGTGAAGCCGTGCCGCCCACTCCGTAGACGAAGCTCTTCATCTCCAAAGCGAGCTGTCGACCTTAAGGGCTAAGGTCGCTGAGCTTGAGCAAGATAAACTTGCCCGCGATATGGCTGACCTGTAGTTAGGGTTAGACCTGATAACTTGTAAATAGAAGTTTGTAAGGTAAAAGATTAATGAAACAAAGTTATTTTGACGAAATGAGCTTGCATCTCTGTTTGTTTATTGTTTTGTCGTGTACCTAGCCTTTTTCTGAGGTAGTGTACCCTTGTCCATTCCTCGTTGTGACCAAGGTCGAGCAACGCCGGCCTTGGGTGCAAGTTTAGAAACCTACAAAGCTACGACCTACAATGCTACAACCTGCTAGGTCGAGAAAAGTCCACAGGGGAAATTGCTAAGCACAACTCAGGCATATGAGAAGAGACTTAGCCCCGAAAGTATTAACATCGTTTTTAGATTAGATCCTCGAATCTCGACCGTGACTTGTGCTTGCTCGACGGTCCCAAATGTGGACTTGGTTTGAACCCTGGAGCAGGGGGCGCTGGGATGTGAAGAGATTCGGCTTTGTCGGGACCCGAATTCGCAATTCGAAAATCCTCTGTGTTTTCAGCACTAGTCCCAGGATCAGTAGCTAGTGCCCACAGTTAATAAAGATGAATATCACAATCATACACAATGGATTAATAAATAAAGAATTCATCTTTTAATATAATACGTTGAACAACCTTAAGGTCAACTTACAATTGTGAAGCCTAAATGGCTTCAACTCAGAGTAAAATGAACAGCAGCGGAACGAAGAACGTCGGTGAATCCCATCAAAATACCACAGGCATTTGACAAGGTTCAACTCCTAGATATTTGCCTTCTTCTGACGAAATTCTCCTTCTTCAAGACAAAGACTTCTCCTCAACTGGTGATGTTTTGTTAAAGCAAGGGTGAGTACACAACCGTACTCAACAAGTCGTGCACAGAATGCAATTCTATTACTACATGCATGGCTTATTCTAAAGGAATGGCTGAAGGGTTCTTTTGCAATAAAGCAGCATTCACAAATAATCATAATAGATAGAAAAGTAGTAAAACAATAATACTCATAATAAATTTCGTAATCATTCTCAAGTAAAGCATTTCTCATCCTTAACCAATTTCCATATCACATTGTCCGCATTCCCAAACTCATTTTTATCAAAATCTAACCCTTGACTGTAATCCCCGAGCAATGTCCAATACCGTGGACACGGCTATTCGAATAGTTTTTACACTCTGCAGATGCTATACACTTTACCCACAAGATATAATCGACTCACCACGTCAGCCGTGAATCGCCATACAATAGTATGCGAATGAGCGATCATAACAAAGCCTTTCCAAAGATCCGTCTAAACCCAATATCGCCTCGCTAAGGTTTCAACATCGGTGGGACTGGTTACCACATCTGAGGCCCCCTCTTGCGCCTGTGAGTTTTACTACCCGTTCACTCGGGACTCACTCCACCACGACAGTACCGAGGAATAGATTTCACAATTTACTCAGCCAAGTCCGTCCCATACCGGAACTTGTGGTTGTATGAATGACTCAGGTCAAAGGCTCGCAAGGTTAAGTCCTTAGTTGACTGAGGCAAGGCTAACCAAAAGTTCATCACATCAACATGTCATAAAACCAAATGCGACCGCCCAATTGCCACTCTTGGCCCACCAAAAACAATCTAAAACCAAATGCGACCGCCCAATTGCCACTCTTGGCCCACCAGAAACAATCTTAAAACCAAATGCGACCACCCAATTGCCACTCTTGGCCCACCAGAAACAATCTAAAACCAAATGCGACCGCCCAATTGCCACTCTTGGCCCACCAGAAACAATCTTGCCACTTGCCTCAGTCCAAATCACTTTCCCACCCCAGTCCTTTACCATGCACCACGTGCCATCATCAACTCAATAACACATGCCACATTCCCAAAAACACGTTCCATATCTTATTAAGTCAATATTAACTTTAATTTTCCAAAATCATGATAAATCTATGTGGCAGGGCTAAGCACACTACATACGGTCTAATCAACCATGTTGGCAAATTATTAATGTCCAACTATTAATCCACAATCTAGGGTGACAAATGAATCATGGCATACAAATAATAGAGATAAGGTGGCAATAACAAGTAGGTTGATTATCTAATCCCAGATTAATTGAAATCAGTTTATTTCAAACTAGCATGCAATAATTTCAAACGAAGTAATTTTAAAACATGGGATCAATATGGTCAAAGCACAACTTGCCTGGCCCTTGCAATTTTTATTATTCTTTACTCTTTATCTTCGATCCTTGATTCTCGATCTTTAATCTCCGCTTGCTTAATCCTCAGCTCCTTCGAGCGACTTCCGGCAACGCGTCTAACGATAAACAAGCACAAATACCACAAAACTCAAAAAGCAAATCAAATAAACTCCAAATTAAAAACGAATAGCATTGGGCACAACGGCTTAGATGAAATTAGGAACTTGAATGGATTAGGTCGATGATTAGACAAAATAGAATGGCTTTCGGAAAATACACCGAAGAGAAAGAAGGAATGATATTCCGAAGAATATTTCTTCCAAAGTTATTATTTTGATTGGATAGCCGATGACATATGGACTCTCGATCTATAGATCGGGTCCACGATGATACGTTAGTTCGCCATGAACTAAGCAGATGCTCGAGGTTGACTTTCGATGATCGAGTGGCACAATCAACCAAAAGGAAGATAGACTGATAGGCTAGGTCTGGCATAAGAATATGACATATGGCTAATGGTCTATTGACCAAGAGCACGAATGAATTCTAGGTTAATGTCATATTAGATTTTCAAGGATAAGACAAGGATGGATGGAATCGACATCCACTACGGTTCGATCCGGAGGTTAGTCTTACATCGAGGACGGAACTCGACGACGACGAGGCGGTGATGACAGGAATACGAGGCTGAACTCAACGTGATGGGCTAGATCACAATAAGGCGATAAAAAAGGTAAGGACATCACACTAGGGCCTTTACTTGCATGCACACGTGTGATGAGAGCGAAGCGTTAACGACGGGACGTTAACGATGAAACATTAACAGCGGAACGATTCAAGGATGGATACACTTGATATAGGGTAGATCGGTAGGGTTGGCTCTACGATTAAAGGTTACCAAGGATGGCGAACCGAAACGCGCATCGATACGAAGGACTAGGCCAAAAGACGACGAGTAGATTCTAGAATATGGTTTTGACGGCAACCGGGGATCAAATGAACTTCACCGATGAGCAAAACAGTGAATAATAATCTACTGGACACAATGACATGACCACGACAAACCAAAATGGTTGGCGGCACAAGACGACACACGGCGGTGGCAAAAAGGCGACGGTAACGAATATTAAAATTTTAGGAGGACGGAACAGCAAAGAAAAAGTGAGCACCACGTAGAACGCGGCAACACGAACTCAACGGTATAGTCAGATTTGGCGGCAACCCAATGGATTGATCACAAACTGCCGATTAACGGCTCCCGGAGCTAATAGATCAAACGATCATAACTATTAAAGTACTGCACAAAACCTAACCAAATTTTACAGAGAGCTATCTGAGAATATTTGGCACAAATTGACATGAACGGATATGAGTTTTACCTTCTGGATCAACGGGGAACGCGCGACGAAGATTTCTGCTGTTTGCAACGCAGTCTGATCGGAGAAAAGAATTTTCTGCGAAGAATCACAAGGTCAAAACCATGGGTTAGGGTGAGCACCGTGTAGGGAACATCAAGGGGAGTCTACCATAAAAATTTCACGGCCAAACTCGCAGAAACGAGGGAGAACGGACTCCGGCAAGATTTGATCTTTGGGTGGCCATAACTTTTGATCCAGTGGATGAAATTGCACCAAATTTGGATGGAAGACAGAGGGTACCTTGAGACACGACGTGACATATATAGATCTTGAAAAGAGTTGACGGAGAACGCGACGCCAAAACAGGCCGACGTGGGGGCGGCGCTAGGGGCGATGCGGCGGCGCAGCTGTTCTATTTCGAATCTTTCAAAATCGTTTTACAGGGGTGTTGCAAACATCATGGGGGTTCTCCACAAAAAATTTGAGGATGAACGGAGATCGGGAGCGCCCGGTAGAGCTCGCCGAAGTTCTCACCGGAGTTGGGGAAGAAGGCTTGCCGAGGGAGATCCGTTGAGATTCTGATGCTGATATTTGAGTATTATGTGGGGAATGTGGAGAGGCGTCTAGGGTTCAATTGTAAGATACAAAGGAGCAGTGGATCAACGGGAAAAGCTCGCCGGAGTTGGGAAAGAAATCGGTCGCCGGAGGTGCTCCGGTAGGTATTTTCAAAATCTGATTTTACTTGAGGTAGAGGACAGCAATAGGAAGCTTTGGTAGAAATTTCAAATCGAAATAAGTTCAAGAGTGACCAGGAGAGCTCGTCGAATTTTTCACTGGAGTTAAAAAGAATGGCTGATACAGGAAGATCCGGAACTTGGATGGGGCAAATTCCAATTGGATTGTAAAGAGAACGCACGTAAGAATCTGTGATTCAATTTATAGGGTGATCGGACTAGCGGATCATCAGAAAACACTCACCGGAGTTATGACTGGAAACTGTCGGAGTTACTGTAGCGTTACTGTTTATTTAATCCGAAAATCAAACAACCATTCAAGAAAAATCGAAATAAATGTCAAACAACCGTTAAAAATTCCAGGAAAAATCTGGAACATGACCTACAGCCTTAGTAACACAAATAAAATATTATTACATAAAATAATAATTTTATTCATGTACAGTAAATACTTTTATATTGTTTTTAATATCTATTTAATTTGGAAAATACTAAAACAACCCCAAAAATTCTAAGAAAATTCAGGGAGTTTAATTAGGACATTTTAAGATCAACTAAAATATTTTGGTACCACCAAATATTTTATTTTTATATCAACATATATTTTTATTTTGTTAAAGCTTTCGGAAAGGCTTTAGAAAATATATAATTTGACAATTGTAGGAAATTTCGCAGAAATTTCCTTAGGTTTATTTATATTAAATAAGATAGTTTTAGCAAAACCAAATCTTTTACTTTGTCTCCAAAGTATATTTTTTAATTAATGAAACTTTTGGAAAGGTTTTGAAATCGAGATTTTAACAAATAATGGAAAAATTCTCCGAAGTTCTTTGTGATATATTTTTTTAAAATTAATTCCAACTTAAATAGGGTTTTTTTTAAGGAAATAGTTTTAAGTTTTTCTAAAAATAGGCAAAAGTCCTTTTCTTTTGAACTCTAGAGAAATCCAGAAAATAAAGAGAAGACAAATAACTTGAGACAACCAATAAAATAATAATTTAAAATATTTTTTATCCTATTTTTGAAATGAAATTTTGGGATGTTACAGGCTTATAAGTAGCTCGACCACTGAGGGTGAATTTTAAGCTCGCAACATTTAGTCCTAGATCCAAAGCACTTATACGCAGGTCGGATTTAGAAAAAATCACAGACTTAAGCCCAGTACGAGATATGAAAGAAAGAACGTAAGGACCAACATAAAAAAGGGATAATAAACTTTATTAAAGTTTGAGACAAATGTGTTACGCATAGAATTTATGAAGTTGGCCAATGTTCCACGAGCTCGAGAGCTCTCTGCTATCAGGCATCGCTAGCCGGTAAGCTCCCGTGCGATCTGTTGAAACAACTCTATAGGGGCCCTCCCACCGTGAGGATAACTTGTTGGTGTTGGACGAGCTCTGAATTCGTCTTAGGGCTAGGTCCCCAACAAGGAGCTCCGTAGGTCGTGCTAACCGAGACGCATGTTTGCAGGTAATGCGCTGATCGTAGCAGTGCACGGCATCTTACTTCTTCTGCCAGGGTAAGGTCAAGGGACCGTTCTTGCTTGAAGTCGACCTGGTCGACCAAGCTGACCCTAGCAGAGCCAGTGTGTCCTCTCGGAGGCGGGGCGGCCGATGCAATAATACGCCGGGAAGGGTGTGGACCTGTTGCTCGGTGGCAAGTGGTATGAATAGACCATAAGACGGCGGGAAGTTCGTCCACCCAGGTCTTGCCGTGTCATTTGAGCTCATCTGATACTCGTTTCTCGATGCCTTGAACGATCTATCCGTTGTCGCGTTCTACTGCTCCATTACTTTGCGGATGGCTTACCGAAGCAAAACATACTTTGGTGCCAATGTCCTCGCAATATTCTTGGAACAGTTCACTGGTAAACTGTGTTCCATTATCAGTAATAATTCTGTATGGAACTCCATACCTGGTGACCACGAACAAGCGAAAGAACTTGACAGCCGCCCGAGCTGTAATGGTCGAAACGGGTTCGGCCTCGATCCACTTAATGAAGGTGTCGATGGCGACGAACAATAACTTCTTCCCACCGACCACTTGAGGGAAAGGGCTGAGGATATCTAGTCCCCACGTCGAGAAGGGCCAAGCGAGCGGGATGGTCTAGAGTGCATAGGTAGGTTGATACGACTTTCGAGCATGGAATTGGCAGGCTTGATAGGCGCGGACGATGTTACGAGCATCCTGAAGCGCTGTTGGCCAATAGAACCCCATGCGGAAAGCCTTACCGACCATCGTCCTGAAAGAAGAATGCGCTCCACAGAGGCCCGAGTGGATGTCGTTTAACAGGTACTTACCTTCCTCCGTGGTGACGCATTTTGTCAGGACACCAGAGACACTACAATGATAATGTTTACCGTCTACGAGCTTGTATGAAATCACCCGACGCTTGATCCTGCTCCTCTCAGCGGGGTTGGACGGAAGTTCACCCTGTGTTAGAAAGTTGTGGATTGGTTCAGTCCATGAGGGAATACCTTCAATGAGGGCGACTGAGACCTCTTGGTCGGAAATTGAAGGCATGGCCAAGGTCTCCAGGACGACGTCCGGAGGAATTTCATCGTTGGACGACCCGAGCTTGGAGAGGAAGTCGGCGTGGAGTTGTCCTTCCTGGGAACATGTTTGATTTCCAGGTTTTGGAACCACTTCTCCATCTTACGCACCTCGGCGAGGTATTTGGTCATCGAGTCTTCCGAGCATTGATAACCTTTGTTAAATTGGTTGATGACGAGCTGGGAGTCTCCCTAGACGATCAACCGGCGCACACCCAGTGCCTTGAAAGCTCGAAGTCTGGCCAAGAGAGCTTCGTATTCCGCTGCATTATTGGTTGCCAGATATCTGAAACGAACCACATACCTCATTTTGTCGCCCCGCGGGGTGAGAATAAGGATTCCAGCCCCCGAGAGCCATCAAAGTACATGACCCAGGGTTTCTCTTCCTCGACCTCGATCTTGGGCGCCGGCTGCGATGTTTGCTCAACCACGAAATCGGCAAGCACCTGCGACTTGATGGCCATGCTTGCCACAAACTGGACGTCAAACACAGCCAGCTCCATGGCCCATTTGGCGATACGACCTCCAGCCTCTGGATTCCTTAGGATCTCTCCAAGCGGGAAGTTGCTCGGGACGACCACAGAGTGTGCCTAGAAGTAATGCCGAAGCTTGCACGAAGCCATGAGGAGGGCGCATAGTAACTTATGGACTTGAGGGTAGCGCTCTTTCGGACCGTGAAGAATTTCACTGACGTAGTAGATCAGGTGCTACCGTGCATCCCGCTCGGCCACCAAGACAGCGCTGACAGTTGGGTGGTGGCCGCGAGGTAGAGCAACAATTTTTCGCCTAGCTACGGAGTCGTAAGCAAAGGTGGACTTGAAAGGTATACCTTTAGCTTGTCGAAGGATTGCTGTGCCTCGGGAGTCCACTCGAAATTGCCTTGTTTACCCAAGGCCTTGAAGAACAGCAACCCACGCTCGTCGAGTCTCGAGATGAACTGGCTGAGGGTGGCCATGCAGCCGGTGAGGCATTGCACCTGCCTTACTGAATTCGGGGGAGCCATCTTCTCGATCGCCTCGATCTTCTCCGGGTTTGGACCAACCCCTAAGCCTCCGATCATGTAGCCAAGCACTTTTCCTGAAGCAGCGCCAAATACACATTTCTCAGGATTAAGCTTAATCCTGTGCTTGTTCATGTTGGCGAAGGTCTCTTCAAGGTCTTGAACGTGATTGTCTTCGGAGGAGCTCTTGACGATGATGTCGTCTACGTAGACCTCGAGGTTGCGGTCGATCTGAGGGTCGAACGTCTTGGTCATCAGGCACTGGAATGTCACGCCCGCGTTGCGGAAACCAAACGACATAGTCGTGTAACAGTATGTGCCAAATGGTGTGATGAATGACGTCTTGCTTTCATCTCTGACCGCCAGCTTGATTTGGTGATATCCAGAGTAAGCATCCAAGAAACTTAACATCTTGGCATTCGCAGTGGAGTCGACGATTTTATCGATGCGTGGAAGAGGGAAGTTATCCTTTGGGCACGCCGAATTCAATCCCATGTGGTCAACACACATCCTCCACTTCCCGCCTTTCTTCTGCACGATGACCGGGTTGGCCAACCACTCGGAGTAATCGATCTCACAAATGAAGCTGGCCTTCAGTAGTTTGTCGAGGTTCTCCCTGATTATAACAACCTTCTCAGGAGAGAAGCGAAACAGCTTCTGGCGTACGGGCCAACAGTCGGGCCGCACTTGTAATCTGTGCTCGACCACCTCCCTTGGGACACCTGGCATGTCTGCCGGTTCCCAAGCAAACATGCACTTGTTGGCGCGGAGGAAGGTGACGAGCTCAAGTTCCTATTTGGAACTTAGCTCAGCCGAGATGTGAATACACTTGGTCGAGTCGCCTTCTTCGAGCGGCACAGCCTTCGTCGACCCGTTAGGCTGGATCGCCACCTTCTGACGGGCACTCTTCGCAGTCACTTTAGGACCCCGCTGGGGCAATATGCTGGTGAGGGCCAAGGCCTTGGCTTCACACCCGTGCGTCACCTTGAGATCTCCCCGCACCGTTATGACACCATTAGGACCAGGAAGCTTCATGCAACGGTGGCCGTAGTGGTTGGCTGCCATAAACTTGATCAACGCAGGTCGTCCGAGGATAGTGTTGTATGGGAGATCTCCTTCGACCACCTCAAAGGTGATCAGCTCGGTACGAAAGTTGTCTGAGTCACCGAAGGTAATGGGCAAGACCGCTTGCCCAAGAGGGGTGGTCGAACTCCCAGGAACGATCCCAAAAAATGGAACCGCTATATTCTTGACCTTCGACCGGGGGAGTTGCATCCGGTCGAGCGTTCCTTCCTAGAGTAGATTGAGGGAGCTGCCCCCGTCGATCATGACACGCCCGACCATGGTGTTACTGATGGTCGGGGTCACGACCAAGGTGGTTTTTAGGTCCTTGGCCATACCTTGGGGAGCGTCTTCCCATGAAAAAGTGATCGTGGCCCCAGCCCACTTGCAGGGCTGATCGACGGGCCTCCCGGCAGTAGCTTGATAAATGGTGCACATAGCAGCCTTGAGCTCACGTTGGGTTTGGTATGTTGACGAGCCGCTGAAGATGACATCGATCCGGCGGTCGCCCTACTGAAACTCTAGGTCGAGGTCTTCGAGGTCTGCCCCGGCATTAACCCTGTCAGGTTGTTAGTGTGGGCATTTCACCATGCCCTTCATAAAAGGCATCCAGCTTGCTCTGCCAAGCCCTGCAGCTATGCAGGTCGTGGCCTGGAGCCTTATGGAACAAGCAGAACTTTGCTTCATCAAACCTGGGGAGCCCTCCAGCATCCTGCGATCGAGCGTCGGCTCGTTGGGGCCCAGGTCGACGGTTCCCTTGCTGGGGTCGATGCGGCACCTGTTGAGGTCGTGGCCGGCCTTGGTGAGGTCGGGACTCTTCCTGGTCTGGTTACCGCACCTCCATCACCTCACGCTGGCCGTTCACCGCGACGGTCACACATGGCCGACCACCTCCATTCTTGCGATCCCTCTTCCGCTTCTTGGCGGTCGGGCCCAGGTCAGTGTTTCTAGAGTTGGTCGGACCAGCCTCTCCCGAGTTTAGGCTAAGCTTACCTTGGTCATAGTCGCGTTTCCAGCGGACCGCGTCGTCTGTGTCTGCGTACCACTCCGCCATGCGAAACAGCTTGTTGACGCTGAGCCTTGTCGTGATCTCCAGGTCTTCGGTGAGGCGCTGATCACGGACACCAAACTTGAAGGCCTTAATCACTGCCTCGTTAGAGACGCTCGGTATTAAGTTCCTCGTGTGGATGAATCGTCGCACGAAGTCGCGGAGTGGCTCACTCTTGCCCTGGATAACACGATCCAGGTCCTTCTCCCTTCCTGGCCACTCGTAACAACTTTGGAAGTTGGAGCGGAGGGCATTCTGAATCTGACGCCACGATAGGAAGGAACCGTGCTTCTGGTTGAAGAGCTAGGTACGAGCGGCGCCATTCAGAACAGTCGGAAGGTAATTGGCCATTACGGCCACATCTCCTCCGACCGCCAAAATGGCGGTCGAATAAATCGACAGAAACTCGTCGGGGTTCTTTGTCCCGTCAAACTGTTCTATCAATGCAGGCTTGAATCGGGCCAGCCTACGTACCCGACGAAGGTCGTCAGAGTAGTCCGAATATCCATAAGCCGGAACAGGAGCATGTCGAGGAAGATGATCGCCGTTGCTGGACTCGGAGTCGCGGCTACCTCGGCGGCCGGTCCTACGACTGCGTTGGTCGTGACGATGAGCGCGGGCATCACCTGGAAGATACCGCAGGTGATCATGAACCCTGCGGCGCCTTGGCGGGATGTTTGGTGAAAGACTTCCAGACACACTGCTGCTAGAAGGAGAGCCGTTGTAGCTCTGTTGACGCCGAACACCAACCGGGGTCGCGTCCAAGGGACGACGACGCGGAGGGGTTCGAGACAGATCCTGGGATGGTTGACGGGAAGGTGATCGGTGAAGGCGCCGACGTCGGCGCGAGGAGTTGTCATCACTTCTCAGGGAGCAGGACCCAGAGTGCCGACTTTGGTGCTGCGGAGGTATAGCCTCGGTCGCAGCCCTATCGAGCTCATCAGCGAGAGCTCGGCCGAAAAGTTCAGACTTCACCCGATCGGGATCAGTCATAACCCGGGCAATGGCACGGAGGCGCTCGCCCGAGCGGAGAAGCCTGGGACACCTAGACGAGGTTCCTTAGGGGTCTTTGGGTCGCGATCATCTGCCTCCGTACTCACGCCATGGCTATTTGCCATGAGGACAAATTGCTCGCACTACGGCGGTGAGGGCGAAAATAGGGACATGGAGTCGTCACGCTCGAGAACTGCGCCCGAGCCTAAACTCGCCGAATGTCCTTCAATGGAGCGCGCCATGCTTCTGAGATCTTGACGTTGTTCCTCCGAATGAGCGAAGCTTTCGGGCCCCACGGTGGGCCCCAGCTGTCGACGATCGGGATTGCCTGACCGCAAATGAGTAAAGGGGTTAGAGTGAATGAGGGACCCAAAACGAGCTCCACTCACTAAAGGAATAGGTTCACTACTTCGTTGGTCGGGGAAAGAGAAAAAAGAGCAGGACACAGAGAATTATACTGGTTCGAGCCCCTGTGAAGGTAAAAGCTCTACTCCAGTCTTGCCCTGAGGTGAGGAATTTCACTATGCTTGAGTACAAGTGTTTGCTCTCTAGCTTGAGCTCTGGTGAATCCTATGTTTGTGGTGTCTACTGCCTTGTTGCTTGGACTGCTTGCTTGTCTCCTAAGCGTATTTGCCTCAAGGGGTTTTATACCTCTCCCGGCCGTTACCAGAAACGACTGGGAGAGATTCTCGGATTAGTGGCTTGATGCGCACTGAAGGTGGGTTGTAACCGTCCCGGATCTGACGCCCACGTCTGACTTAACCCCGGCATTCAAGGCCTTGGTAACTGTCGAGTAAGCGCATGTCCCGGAACCCGGGATAAACTTCCCTGAGTGGGAGTTGAATCCTTGCCCCCCAAGCTCGAGGTCGTGCGGGAGTTGAATCTTTGCCCCCCAAGCTCGAGGTCGTGCGGGAGCCGCGCAGCCTAGGTCGTGGTCGGAGACTTTGCGGCTCAACCCCGAGCTAGGGCCCCCGTTGAATATGCATTGACCTGTCAGAGATTTCTCAGTCCCTAACATCAATAATTTTTGAAGTAATTAATTTCATTTGAAATTATTGATTTTGAATCAGCATATAATACCATTTTGGGTAGACCTTCACTGACAAAATTTATGATAGTTACTCGTCACACTTACCAGAGTATTAAAAATTCTTAGTCCTAAAGGTGTGATTAACTTGCAAGATAATGAAGTTATTGCACTAAATTGCGATCGCAAATTGCTTGAAATTGCCGAGCAGTTATTGGTAAATGATGCTATTGATGCAGGAAAACCTTGTAAGGCTGAAAAGACTAACAAGATGGAAAAACTAAGGACAACTCCTCATCCAAATTAACAGATCAAACAAGTTCCCATTGACCCTGTCGACCAGTCAAAAACTATTCGGATAGGGATAGAAATGGATACTAAATAGGAAGATGCACTTATTGCTTTTCTTGGGGCTCATGCAGATGTGTCTACGTGGAAACCAACTGACATGCCTATAGTCCTAAGGGAAGTGATAGAATACAGGTTAGCCATACGGCCTGACGTATGTCCAGTAAAGTAGAAGCTTAGGCGATTCATTCCTGATCAGCAAGAAGCCATCTGACAAGAGTTGGACAAACTCTTAGAAGTTGGTTTTATTCTCAAAGTTGGTCATCCAGATTGGCTTGCAAATCTGGTGATGGTCAAGAAAGAAAATGGTGAGTGGCCTATGTACGCTGATTTTACCAGTTTAAATAAAACTTATCCAAAAGATGATTTTCTTTTACCCTGAATTGATCAACTGATCGACTCAACAACGAGTTATGAACTGATGAGTTTTCTGGATGCATACTCAGGTTATCATCAAATAAGCACGGCAAGTGAAGATAAAGAGAAAACTTCCTTCATAACCTTGTTTGGCATCTACTGCTACATGAAAATGCCATTTGGGTTGAAAAAAGCTAAAGCCATGTACCATCATCTTATTCAGAAGAATTTTATTAGTCAAATAGGGCAAAATTTAGAAGTTTATGTTCGTGATCTCATTGTAAGGAGCATGAAATATTCTAACCATTTATCAGACCTAGCTGAAACCTTCAATAATTTGAATAAAAAGATGCTTGGTTTCCTTGTTTGTTCTAGAGGAATTGAAGTAAACCCCTAAGAAGATTCTGAAGGAGAACGCGTAGGCTACGCTAGCCGAAAACAAAATTTTCTACGCATTCAATCAGGATACATGCGAGTAGAGGATCATGGATCATTACCCTTGGAGCACATTAGCAGCGGAAGTAGAGTGGGTGAAGCCTCCCCGCGTGCTCCGAAGCACTGTACGTAGTCGAACGTACTCCCGACTGCTCGATCGAGTGCTTGCGAGATCACCCGAGTGCTCGCCGAGTGGTCTCCGGACCGCCCGAGTGCTCGCCAAGTGATCGCCTGAGTCCTTGACGTCTCCTCGCCGCGGGTGCACGATCGCGGCGGATGAAGATATGCTGCAGCAGTTGGAGAGGGTGAAACCGATCGCCCGATCGGCGCCGAGGACGGATGCAACGGTGCCTCTACGGTATCCACATCGCCCAGGGATGGAACGCCGTGTGCCGGTGTGCTAGCACCACGCGCGCGACGGCTAGGGTTTCGTGGTGGGGAGAACCTAATTGCTGCATGCCCCACGCCCCCTTTATATAGAGCGCACTAATGGGCCTTCTACGATAGAAGCCCACTAGGACTCACGCTAATGGATCTTCTACAGTAGAAGTCCATTAAGACGCCAGAGGATCCAAATCCGCGTAAACCCACCAATGGATCCAATCCATCGACATGATCCAATCCGTTAAGTGTGTGACCCGTTAGGTTCATGCATAAGCGGCCATAGCCCCAAAAACCTCTTTTCGCACCATCGACAACAGTGGTTCCTAGCAGGACATGTTGTCCCCCGAATGCACAGAGTGATCGTATCGGCTGAACCTTGATATATTCATACACCAATCCTTTTGCCACGCGATACCACTCAAGCTCAAGGTAAGATGCGTGCCATCCTTGTGATAGCTCGACCCATTCACTCGTCAATGTAATGGATATAATTCGTGATTAACACTTTAATCACTTTGGCATGGCCATGCACTTTTCCTTATCCATCCACACCGAGGGGCGGAGATATCTCTCCGTTATCGAGGAGGGCAAATTCCATCTTGATCTCTTATATCTCACGTCATGTTTCATTGCATACACGTAAGCTACCTTTATAACTCCTGATTACGGAGAAGCGTTTGATAGCCCCAAAATATACAATTACACATGCCGAGAATCAATAAGAATCTCGGTCAAAGGATCGTATAGGTATACCACTCGAGACTACACCACGATGGCACTTCTAAGATAACAATCTCATCGTTGTCTCGGGCGGGTCTATCAACCCCATGTTCTCTAACATGTGCCCACATTATTGATTTGATATCTCCATATCTATGGTATGTGAAACATTACCATCAATCAATACATGTGCTGGTCAGATCACTATTGTCCCACATAATGATATGTGACCAGGGATCGTTTAGAATAATATCATATAACCAATGTGTTTCACAATTAAGTCATACTCAATGAACAAAGGAGTGACATTTATTCATGGAACTGATAAGTACATGAACATAGACGTATGATACAATCATCTCATATGATCGCCTCTAGGGCATATCACTAACAATCTCCCACTTGCACTAGAGTGCATCATGCAAGTATCTAATACCCATGGCTCTTGTGTGTGCCTCATGCTTCGGCTGCGGAAGAGGTTTTGTCAGCGGATCAGCGACATTCAGATCCGTGTGCACTTTGCATATCTTCACATCTCCTCTATCGATGATCTCTCGGATGAGGTGATAACGCCTGAGTATGTGTTTGGATTTTTGGTGAGACCTAGGCTCCTTCGCAGTGCAATGGCACCACTATTGTCACAATAGAGGTCCATTGGATAGGGCGACTAGCGACAACTCCCAACTCAGAAACAAATTTTCTGATCCAAACAGCCTCCTTTGCAGCTTCAGAAGCTGCAATATACTCAGCCTCAGTCGTGGAATCAGCCACTGTCTCTTGCTTGGAACTTTTCCAGCTCACTGTCCCACCATTGAGACAGAATACAAAACCGGATTGCGATCGAGAATCATCTTTGTCGGTTTGGAAGCTAGCGTCAGTGTAACCCTTTACAACCAGCTCTTCCTCCCCTCCAAAGACCAAGAACATGTCCTCAGTCCTACGTAAGTATTTGAGGATGTTCTTCACAGCTGCCCAGTGACTTTCACCCGGGTTTGATTGATACCTGCTCGTAACACTTAGAGCATATGATACATCTGGGCGTGTACATAACATGGCATACATGATGGATCCAATAGCGGAGGCATATGGAATCACACTCATTTTCTTTTGCTCATCAGGTGTTGAAGCACACTGAGTCTTGCTTAGATGAATACCATGCGACATTGGCAAGAAACCCTTCTTGGAATCTTGCATATTGAACCGTTTCAATATTTTATCAATGTATGTACTTTGGCTTAATCCAATTAGCCTTCTCGATCTATCTCTATAGATCTTTATGCCCAATATGTAGGCTGCTTCTCCTAAATCCTTCATCGAGAAACATTTTCTCAAATAAGATTGGACAGCTTCAAGCATTGGAATATCGTTTCCAGTCAACAATATGTCATCTACATATAAGATCAGAAACACAAGTGCGCTCCCACTAGCCTTCTTGTAAATACAAGGTTCTTCTTCATTCTTGATGAAGCCAAACTCTTCTTGCTTCATCAAAATGAAGATTCCAACTCCGAGATGCTTGCTTCAATCCATAAATAGACTTCTGAAGCTTGCATACCTTGCCAGCATCGTTTGGATCGACAAAACCATTAGGCTGTGTCATGTACACATCCTCACTTAGGTTTCCATTTAGGAAAGCCGTTTTGACATCCATTTGCCACAATTCCCAATCATAGAATGCAGGCAATTGCTAGCATGATCCGAATAGATTTAAGCATAGCGACGGGTGAAAAAGTTTCATCATAATCAACACCTTGAATTTGCCTGAAACCTTTAGCCACCAATCGTGCCTTATAGATGTGAACATTTCCATCCATATCTATCTTTTTCTTAAAGACCCATTTGCACTCGATAGGTTTTACCCCATCGAGCGATTAACCAAGTTCCAAACCCGATTATCATACATGGACTTTATTTCGATCTCATGGCTTCCAACCATTTCTCAGAGTCTGGTCCCACCATTGCTTCCTCATAGTCTTTGGGCTCATCGTTGTCCAACAACAATACGTCGCGCTGTCCCGTCGTGAGGAACATGTACCTCTCGGGTGCACGGCTAGCCCTCGTAGACCTGCGTGGGGCTGGTGCCTCTACCACGGGTTCTGCAACATTTTGCATTTCCCGTTCAGGATTAGTAGGAGCTGAAACATTTTCAGATGTTTCCCGAATTTCTTCAAGTTGCACCTTGCTCCCACTAGCCCTTTTGAAAAACTCCTTTTCCAAAAAGACACCATGTCGAGCGACAAACACTTTGCCCTCTTCTCGGTTATAAAAATAATACCCTTCAGTTTCCCTAGGGTACCCCACAAAGAAGCACTTATCAGACTTGGCGTGAAGCTTATCAGACGTCATACATTTTACATAGACTTCACAGCCCTAAATCTTTATAAAAGACAACGAGGGACGCTTCCCGGTCCATATCTCATATGGCGTCTTCTCTACTGATTTTGATGGAACCCTATTTAGTGTGAACGCAGCTGTTTCTAGAGCAAATCCCCAAAATGACAATGGAAGATCAGTTTGACTCATCATGGACCGAACCATGTCCAACAAAGTTCGATTCCTCCGTTCGGATACCCCATTCCATTGAGGCGTTCCAGGCGGAGTTAATTGAGGAACAATTCCACAATTCTTAAGATGATCATTAAACTCATGGCTCAAATACTCACCTCCACGATCAGATCGCAGAAATTTAATTGTTTTGCCCAAATGATTTTGCACTTCATTCTGAAACTCTTTGAACTTTTCAAAAGATTCAGACTTATACCTCATTAGATAGATATAGCCATACCTACTAAAGTCATCGGTAAAGGTAATGAAATCTGAAATCCACCTCGGCCCCAGCTCATCGGTCCACATACATCAGTATGTACTAAGGCCAATAAGTCACTCGCCCTCTCACTTGAACCAGTGAAAGGCGTTTTAGTCATCTTGCCAAGTAAACAAGACTCGCACGTGTCAAATGATTCAAAATCAAATGAATCAAGAAGACCATCTTTATGGAGCTTCTCCACGCGCTTCTTATTTATATGGCCTAAGCGACAATGCCACAGATAAGCGGAATTCAAATCATTTGTTTTGAATCTTTTCGTATTAACATTATAGACAAAATTATCTTCAAGATTTAGCACATATAGCCCATTCAATGATGGACAATGACCATAGAGCATACCATTGAAATAAATTGAACAACATTTGTTCTTTATTACAAAATCAAAACCATCTTCTTCCAAACATAAAGAAGAGATAATGTTTCTGCTCAAGGTGGAACATAATAACAATTATTTAATTCCAAAACTAATCACAAGGTAATGATAAGGGATAAGCGCCAACGACCATTGCAGCAACCTTTGCGCCATTGCCGACGCGAATGTCCACCTCACCACTTGCACAACTTCTAGTCTTTCTTAGTCCACGCAGCGATTTGCAAACATGAATCATCGATCCGGTATCAAATACCCATGACTCATTAGGACAAGTAGCAAGATTAATTTCTATAACATTAATACCGGTGGAAGCTAGAGTTCCATTCTTCTTATCCTCCAAGTATTTCTTGCGGTTCCTCGCCAATGACCTTTCTTATGGCGGTAGTGACATGCATCGAAGCGATAGGACCACTTTTGGCCTTAGGTTTAGGGTTGGGGATCGTATCCACACCCTTGCCTTTTGCTCCACGCTTCCTTTTCTTACCACCATCCTTTTGGACCATCATCACATGATTATTGCTTTTCTTGATGCTTTCCTCTGCTGTCTTAAGCATCCCATGCGATTCAGACATGTTTTTCTCCATGCCATTCATATGAAAATTCATGATGAAAGGCTCAAGCTTGCAGAAGCGGCGGAGAATCACATCGATGGCCAACTCTTGGCTTAAGGGGAGTTCAGTTTCTCCAAGTTCTCAATGTAACCAATCATCTTGATCACATGAGGACTCACCGAACTACCTTCGCTTAGCTTGCACGCATAAGCAGAGCTTTTGAGATCGAGTATCTCTCGGCCCTAGCTTGGTTCTCAAACATGCTACGAAGGCTGTGATCATAGCATAGGCATTCGTGTTCTCATATTGCTTTTGAAGCTCGAGTTCATTGTAGCAAGCATGAGGCGGCCAACATCAACCTCATCATTGACATGCTTCTCATAAGCACGTTGTGACGATAGCATCATCACTATTTCCTCGGGATATGGCTCCTCAATGACATATTCCTTTTTCTCTTGCTTGAGAACAATTCTCAAGTTTCGGTACCAATCAATAAAGTTTGTTCGAGAGTTTCTCTTTCTCGTAATCGATCGCAAATTAAAACCGGTGTTTTGAGTGACAATACTAGGTGCCATCTACAATGTAAATAAATCATAAAGTCTTAGCACAATGTTCATGTAAATCTTCTATTAAACATTTTAATAAAAGATACTCCCACTAAAGTCACTTTCCCTCTGGCGACTTTCGGTAGGACAAGATCCATATTCACTAAAGTCCTAGTGAGCTTTGGCATCACCGCTAGAACCCAAGACATAGGTAGGCATTACATTGCCAATCACATCATATGTGATTCTTGTTTGTTGGGTGGCATCCAATGCCCCGCTCCCAACATCCATGCCCCAAGCCCAAAACCGTTTTGATAGCCGATAAGTAAACCAATACTATGCATGCGGATGTCCGACATCCACCCTATCGATCAAGGAAGTTGATGGCACCTGCTTTGGCGAAACTACCATTCAACGTACAAGATCTTTATAGGTGCAGCTATTGGAAGGGCATGAAACTCTTAATTTTTGAGGGAAACCATTCTAACATGACAATCATATCCACCAAACATGATAGAATAGCATGACAGAATCATCACAGATAATCACATTAACTTGTGAAATAGTATGGCCCAAAGCACTCCAATCTCCATTGTCGCGCTTCACGCCCATCGAGCCATCATGCTTGAAGCCGCCTCCATGATCGAGTACCACGCTAATACGTCTATTAGCTAGTAAACAACTTACATGAGGATTTCAAGCATCACAAATCGACACGCAGCCGTTATACAATAACATGGCAGCCTGCTGCAATTAACCATAGCACGCAGCTATGAAAATTACATTAATGCATCACATACACACAAGGGAGCCATACTATTCACATCATTCCTGCAAAAACAAGTTAAGCGAATCGATTCTACCTGCGATGGGAATCAAGTTTTATTTAACGGCGCTCTGTGACTATCACGGCGGTCCCGTTGAAAATTTTTTCGGGAACGAGATCACATCTACTGGCAACGCTATGGAAATTCAATCGGATTGAACAAATCATACCGATTCCGAGCCATCGTAATGCCTCAATTTCCATAAGATTCTTGAGAAGGCGGCGACCACACCGATCTCGATCTGTTGGCACGATCTATTCAAAGACGGGCTACTACCCGATGGTGTTACCAAGGTAGGGTAATGCGGCATGAATTAGAACGAGCACGAACTAATCTTTTGATCGTGTGGAACCATCAACTCATACATCAGATGCGTGAGGCCCCTCAAGAAGGTTGCGCGCACGCGGCCTCGATCTGTTGGCTAATATCATAGATGACACATCACGGAAGTCCAGATGGTGTTTCCAGCCGGTATGGACAGTCGCGACATGATCTAGATAAAGCACGAACAAATCTTTTTGGCCTCGTAGCACTACCAACTTGTACCTCATGAACCCTATACCGATTGATCACATCAACCCGTGACTAACCTAACAGCATATCAACATATGCGCAACATCCAGATCCAAGACAACGCAAGATCGGCTCTGATACCACTGAAGGAGAACGCGTAGGCTACGCTAGCCGAAAACAAAATTTTCTACGCATTCAACCAGGATACATGCGAGTAGAGGATCATGGATCATTACCCTTGGAGCACGTTAGCAGCGGAAGTAGAGTGGGTGAAGCCTCCCCGCGTGCTCCGAAGCACTGTACGTAGTCGAACGTACTCCCGACTGCTCGGCCGAGTGCTTGCGAGATCACCCGAGTGCTCGCCGAGTGGTCTCCGGACCGCCCGAGTGCTCGCCAAGTGATCGCCTGAGTCCTTGACGTCTCCTCGCCGCGGGTGCACGATGCAGCGGATGAAGATATGCACGCGCAGGTTGGAGAGGGTAAAACCGATCGCCGATCAGCGCCGAGGACAGATGCAACGGTGCCTCTACGGTATCCACACGTCCAGGGATGGAACGCCGTGTGCCGGTGTGCTAGCACCACGCGCGCGACGGCTAGGGTTTCTGGCAGGGGTAGGGGTCGACGGCTAGGGTTTCGTGGTGGGGAGAACCTAATTGCTGCATGCCCCACGCCCCCTTTATATAGAGCGCACTAATGGGCCTTCTACGATAGAAGCCCACTAGGACTCACGCTAATGGATCTTCTACAGTAGAAGTCCATTAAGACGCCAGAGGATCCAAATCCGCGTAAACCCACCAATGGATCCAATCCATCAGACATGATCCAACCCGTTAAGTGTGTGACCCGTTAGGTTCATGCGCAAACGGCCATGGCCCTGAAAACCTCTTTTCCAGACCATCAGACAACAGTGGTTCCTAGCAGGACATGTTGTCCCCCGAATGCACAGAGTGATCGTATCGGCTGAACCTTGATATATTCATACACCAATCCTTTTGCCACGCGATACCAGTCAAGCTCAAGGTAAGATGCGTGCCATCCTTGTGATAGCTCGACCCATTCACTCGTCAATGTAATGGATATAATTAAGTGATTAACACTTTAATCACTTTGGCATGGCCATGCACTTTTCCTTATCCATCCACACCGAGGGGCCCAGAGATATCTCTCCCGTTATCGAGGAGGGGCAAATTCCATCTTGATCTCTTATATCTCACGTCATGTTTCATTGCATACACGTAAGCTACCTTTATAACTCCCCTGTTACGGAGAAGCGTTTGATAGCCCCAAAATATACAATTACACATGCTGAGAATCAATAAGAATCTCGTGTCAAAGGATCGTATAGGTATACCACTCGAGACTACACTCGATGGCACTTCTAAGATAACAATCTCATCGTTGTCTCGGGCGGGTCTATCCAACCCCATGTTCTCTAACATGTGCCCACATTATTGATTTGATATCTCCATATCTATGGTATGTGAAACATTACCATCAATCAATACATGTCTTTGGTTAGATCACTATTGTCCCACATAATGATATGTGACCAGGGATCGTTTAGAATAATATCATATAACCAATGTGTTTCACAATTAAGTCATACTCAATGAACAAAGGAGTGACATTTATTCATGAAACTGATAAGTACATGAACATAGACGTATGATACAATCATCTCATATGATCGCCTCTAGGGCATATCACTAACAGATTCATGCTGTTGAAGCTTTGAAATCACCTTCTACAGTGAAGAAAGTTCAAGGTTTAACTAGTCCGATGGCCACTCTTAGTCACTTTATATTAAGATCAGGAGAACATGGTTTACCTTTGTTTAATGTAATAAGAAAACACGATAAATTTCACTGGTCGAATGAAGTAGATAAAGCCTTTAAAGACATCAAAATTTATTTGCAAAGCCTACCCATATTGGTCTCACCTACCCTTGGAGAACCTTTGATGGTGTACATAGCAGCTACAAATAATGTGGTTAGCGTTGTACTGGTCGTCGAACAAGAACGAATTCAAAAACCTATTTATTTTGTAAGTATAGTTTTGCACGAACCCAAGGAGAGATACCCTCGGATTTAGAAATTATTTTATGCCCTATTAATGGCTTCTTGAAAATTGAGACATTATTTTCAATCCCATTAGATTACAGTACCCTCCTTTGTGTTGGGAATTATACTTCATAACCAAGAAACAACTGGTCGGATTGCTAAGTGGGTAGTAGAACTTGGATTCTTTGATATCCATTTCGTTGCCTTAACAGCAATTAACTCCCAAATTTTGGTAGATTTTATCACCGAATGGACTAACTGTGAACCCATTGTGGAATAGAATTCTACTAATACCGACCATTGAAAATTATATTTTGATAGTTCTCAAGAAATAAAAGGTGTGGGGGCTAGTACAATACTGGTCACACCTCAGGGCAATCACTTACATTATGTAATCCAGATACACTTTCCTACTACCAATAATGTATCAGAGTATGAAAGTCTTCTAGCCGGGCTATGAGCAGCAAAATCCATTGGAGTCCGTTGGCTTCTTACTGTGGGCAATTCACAATTAGTCGTAAACCAGGTTAGTAAGGAATGTAGGACGTCTAATGGAGTAATAGCTCACTACTTGTATGAAGTGAGGAAATTAGAAAGGTACTTTAGTCATTTCAATGTCCAATACATACTGCGAAAAGATAATGTCTTAGTAGACCAATTATCAAAACTGAGATCCTTACGATCAACTGTTCCAACAGGTGTTTTTCTTGAATATTTGTCCAAATTTTCTATAGACACATCTATCGAAATATTCTTAACTAGTACAGAGGTTGGAGTCCTTGAGTAGGATACAGATTGGGTTAAACCATTTAAAACCTATCTAGAAAATGGGACATTGCATAAGGATATTCATAAAAAGGACAAATTAATTCCAAAGGCGCAAATGTACAAAATTCTTGACAATACCCTTTATAGAAAAGGAGTACATGGTGTTTCAATGCAATGTATATATCAAGAATAGGGAAAAACATTGCTTAATGACATACATACGGACTTGTGTGGAGCACGCGCTTCGTATAGAACAATGGTCAAGAAAGCTTTCCGATATGGGTTTTATTGGCCCACTACTTTACATGATGCTATGCAACTTGTAAAAACTTGTGAGCAATGTTAATTCATGCTCGACAAGTACATTTACATGCTAATCACTTGCAAACAATACCATTGTCATGGCCATTTTCGACATCAGGAATTGATATATTAGGTCCATTACCAAAAGCACCTAATGTATTTAAGTTCCTATTTTTTGTAATTGACATATTCACAAAATGGATTGAGGTTGAGCCCGTAGTTTCAATTACAACTCAAGCAGCAAAGAAACTCTTTGTGAAAAATATAGTCACTAGATTTAGTGTTCCTAATCAATTAATTACTTATGATGGATCATAATTTATTAGTGGTATTTTTAAGATTGCTGTGACGAGATAGGCACAAAGATTTGTTACACTTCTGTTGCTCATTCTCAAAGTAACCGAGTAGTTGAATGTGCTAATGGCTAGATTATACAAGGTATAACGAAACAAGTGTTTGATCGCCTTAGCAAATGCTCAGGGGCTTGGGTAGAAGACCTTTACTCCGTGCTCTTGGCTATACGCACAACAACCAATATAGCCACAGGTGAAACACCTTTTCAACTGGTCTACAGAGTAGAGCCATGTTACCTAGTGAGATTCACTTTGGTTCTACACGAACTTCTTTCTATGAATAGGTGAATCAAGATGACCAGAGTGAAGATGATATAAATCTCTTAGAAGAAAAATGAGATCGGACCCTTATTAGGTCGGCTGCCTACTTCAAAGGCTTAAGACGATACTAAACAAAAGAGTTCAACCACAAATACTTAATGTGGGAGACTTGGTTCTACGACGTATCTAAAATCAGTCTAACGTTAATAAGTTATCTTCTAAATAGGAAGTTACTTTTACTATGGTATCGGTTGCCCGACTAGCTTCTATTTGACTTGCCATGGAAGAAGAACAATTTCTGTCTAACGCATGGAACATCCAGCATCTTCGCAGGTTTTATGTCTAAATAATTCATTTTCATTATTTCATTTAAATATGAATATTTCTCTGCATGTTATATATAAATTGCTTTTTGTCTTGCTCAATTATCTAGGGAATCACAAGATTATCTTTTGACCAAATTTTCTACACAAAGTACTAAGTTGGTGGTCGGATTGAGAAAGCGGTTTAATTCTTTTACAGACGTCTTTTTTAGGAGGTCGACATCCATTATGCGGCATAGGTGTTACATCGCGTATACAACTTAATCGTACACCACTTTTAGCAATGGCTCGTAATGCGCATCTCTTCCACTACCAAAGACCCTTTACCATAACTTCGCTTGTTGCAAACCCATCGCATTTAATAGCATCTCTCGCTGTTCTTTGACCAACATATGGTGATGCTTTTCTTGAGCTTTTGAATCCACAAGTACCATGAGGACCAGAAGCACCGACCTGCTGTCTCAGAATGATTATAATGGTATTGTTGAAACTAGCTTGGGATTTAATTTGACTAATCTATCCATCAAACAAAAGATTTCAAGTTTGTTTTGGGCTCCTTGTGCTTCAAGGAATTTTTTAGTATTTTTGGAGATTTTTTGAATTTATTTGCTTTTACTCGAATTTTTGGAATTTCTTAAATTCGGAAATCATTCTAATTTCTCTTTTTCCTTCTGGGACGAATCCTTCTCATCAGCCCATTCCTATTCATCTCCTCGGCCTGTTCCTATTTCGCTTCTGGCCCGATCCAACCTACTGCGTCGGCCCGTTCCTATTTGTCTCCCGGCCCAGTCTGCCGAAACCCTATCTTGAGCCAATCTCTACCATCGGTTTTGATCGCGCGGTCTAGATCATGCCGCGTAAGTCGCGCTCTCTTGGTCGTCGGATCATTGCGCCGTGGACGATTTTGATCACGCCACGTCGCGCCGTCGGTTCTCAGTTCCCACCGTGAAAGCCCTAATTGTCGCCCTCAATTTCAGCGTCGGGCCCACCTCCCGAGGCTATTTAAGGCCCCTAGGTTCACCTCTCCGCGCCGCCCATTTTGCCCTAGCTTTTGCTATCTAAGACGCCGCCGTAGTCCTTCGCAGGCTCGTCGAAGTTCTTTGCCGTGCCCGTGGTTTTCTCTGTCGATTTCCCTCCCCGCTGATGAGTCTTTGCCGCATTCATTGGTGTCGCTGAGTCCCTCGCGTTGCCCTATCCCGAACCCGCACCGAGCTGAGCCCAAACCGTTGCTCCTCCACCGATTGCCGTGTCGTCTTCTCCACCTCTAGCGAGTCAGCACTGCCGCCGTGCTGTCATTGCCTTCCACCGCATCTCAGCCACTCGATCTTCCGCCAGTGCTTTGGATCGTGCCACCTCGCCGCTGGTCCCTCAGCCGCCCGATCAGTGCCCGCCGTTGGATGCGCGCCGCATGGCTTGCCCAGCCAGCTACCTCGCCAGCTGCTCGCGTCAGTCGCCACCTTAGCCCTATCAGCCGCGTGGCTGCCACATCGGTGCCACATCAGATGGTTCGCCACATCACCCCTTAAGCCTCTCGGTGCTCTTGGTTCACCGTGAACTAATCACCGACATGTGGGCCCCACATGTTGGTGAAATTTTGATTTCTTTTTTCTGATATTCCCGAAAATCCAAAATTCTAGCCAATCATAGAGCACCACGTGTCACCCCTAATTTTTCTCTAATTTTCCAACCCAAGAGACTTCCAGGAGCCCGTTCTCCTCCGTCCGAGCTCTGATTCCAGTGATTCAAATTTTTAAAATCATCTAAATTCATGACCTATCTTCCAATACCATTCTTTTTAATGTTTAATTTTTTTTGAATTTGTTTTATTTATTTGTTCTCGTTTCACATTTAGACGACGCAGTCGAAACATAGGCGAATCAACAGGCAGAGGTAGAACCAGCAGGAGTCAAAGAAGGCAAGTCTTCCTTGAATATGTTGATCCCAAATTTTATGAAAACCTTATGTTGTTTTAAATTATGCATGCTTACTTTTACGCAAAGTACTTTAACTGTGGTGTTAAGGTTTAGTTAAATACCAGCTTGTTATACCCTCATTGACATTATTCATGACGAACCTTTGTCACCTTAGATGATATCTAGCTACTTTATCTGGTAATAACCAATAGTGTAGCATGGGACGGTAGAATTGCTTAGTCTAGCTTAATCGTTTCGATATTATGCCATTATGGAAAATCTTTTCCAACATTGTTCAAACTTATTTGTTGAGTTGTGGCAATTGGTATTGCTGTTGTTATTTAAATGAGTTAAAGTGGAAATAGCTTAGACCGGGGCGGATGGATGTTTGGTGGGTGCTGGATGCACGAGACCTTTTAAAGTGATTGTTCCACCCTAGTTAATTAAGGACCGAAGCATGTATTACCATGGATCGAGCACTACCGTACAACCACAAGTTTATATGGGTACGACCTGGCTAATTAATTTGTGCGTCTTGTTATTGACTTTGCCATTTGGTAGAATGTGGGTGCCAGATGTAGATACAAGAGGGGGCTTCTGTATTGGGTGGCTAGAACCCTAACAGTGGTGAAACCTTAGCGGGCGAAGTTAGTAGCGGGGTCGTGCATTGTAAAGGCTTTGTCATGATCTCTCTGCCGACACACCAAAGGAAGTGCGTTAATTGCATGGTGACAAGATTTGATCATGTCTTGTGGGTAAAGTTATACACACTCTGCAGAGTTAAAACTACTTAAGTAGCCGTGCCCACGATCAAGGGCAGGCAAGGTACACTAGCACATTGTAGATCTTATGGTTTTATTTTAAATGAAAATGATGGTTTGGGAATCCGTGAGTGGTTGGAACTCATGGGCTTTGGTTTGGCGGTTGGAGCCACTCAGGTGGTTGGAACCTATATAGTTGTTATATCAAAATTCCATTACTATTCTATTTCATTTTTGTCAAATGATGCTTTGTGAAATTACTATTGGTATTTAAAGTTAAATTTTGCTTTATGCTAAAAGAACCATATTATGCCTACAATTGTTCAGCCATGCATATAGTTATCATGCATTATATTTCCAAGACTTGCGGAGTACATTTTGTGCTCACCCTTGCAACTTCCCAACTTTCCACGGAGGAGTGCGCTGAAACTGAAGGTGACTACGAGTTCTATGCTTGTGGTTATGATGAAGGCGATCCGGACTACTAGGACGAGTACCCCAGTCGATTTCCTGTTGGGCATATGGATTGGCTCATTCTGTTGCTATTGATTCATTTCTGCTGCTTCTTATTGAACTCAAGCCATGAGGCTGCTTATTTGTAATAATTTGTCCATAAGGCTAACGCTCTCTTTGATTAATTAAGTTTATTTGCTTCGTGATATGATTGTGTTATCATCATTGTTTTCACTGTGTGTGCTAGCTTTTCCTGAACTAGCACGGGTATACACAGAGGGTTCGGATTTAGAAATCCGGTCCCGACATAAGATGACTTCTAATAGAGTCCTTTCAAGTAAGCCAGTACTTACTGCATTGGAACTCATTAGACTGACTTCTTCAATCTGCTGCTAGTTAATATTAAGTACTCAGTAAAAGAAAATTGGTCATCAAACCTATCACTATTTGTATTCCAACCATATTGCTGGTCACTACACAAACAGTCAAGGCTAGTGATATACTTAAACAAATATAAAAGTAGATGAGAAACAATATAAAATATAATGCAAGATGAGTTTCTTTTTCATTCATTTCAAAAGTGTTATACATGTTCCTTGAATGTAATCTTTATATTTCTCATGTATGTATCAATGGCAGAAGCTACTTCTGCACAGTTTCTATTAATCTCCTCTTGAGTAACCAACTTCAAGTCGGGCACGACTTTTTTCTAATTCAACTTCAATTCATCCTTGTAGAAGTGCCTCAACTTAATAAAGAGAGTACCTACTTGAACAGCAATTGATATTTGGAGTGCTAGTTTGGTGGTCTGTGCTATTATGGGGATCTGACTTTGGATGATCTTCAACTGGTCATTCACCCCTCGACCAATTCATCAACCGATGGATTAGGACTTGCAAGTTTTACTTCTTTACCTCTCAGATCCATGGCAATTTTTTAAAGCTGCTTAAAGATAAAGTTCATAATGGAATTTCTACCTCTTTGAATTGTGGCCAGATCTTTCATGAAGAGTGTTACTTTGTTAGTCAAGTTATCAATTTTATTTTTTATTACTGACCTGTGATCTTCAAACTTTAACCTCTCTTAAGAAAATTGAGTCTTTTTGGCTTCTATTATGTTTTCTAGTTCTGCAAAATTCAAAACAAAATCTAAACATCACTTTCTTTCTTAAAAAAAGGTTAAGCAGGTTGAGACATAATTCTTACCTATTATTTCGGACTCCTTTGCTTGAAGAGCAGTCTTATGCTCTTCGAAAAGCCTTTGGACTGTCTTCATTACTTTGAAGGCCTCATGAAGTCTAGCATTCTTCTCTTCATGATAATTGGACTTGTTAGTAGGTTCGACAAAGTCAAATTTGTAACCCTTGGTGGTATTTTGAGCCACCAAGAGTTGCAATTCCAGTTTGGTTATTTGTTTTTCCAATCTGTTCTCGAATAGATTTGTTATAATAAAAAACCTTTGAACAAACAAAAAAGAAGAGCTCATTTCTCGAGTATACCTTTTTACTTCGACTTTAGCCAAAGTCTTTGTCTGCTAATCAAGTAGACCAAACAATTCTTGTGAATGCTATAAAAAGGCAAAACAATAAATGAATTAGAATTATTTTTTTCCAAAAAAATTATTAGTAGAAATTAGATAAGATAATTTACCTTCATTTACAAGTTGTCAAAAACTTGCTTAAAGTCCACCTAGTCGGAATGACTAGAGGACGACGCTAGTGGTGAAACCACTAGTATAATGATGTCGGTGGTCATGACCTATTCAGACACCACCACTTCTGTCTCACTGGTTGGACCAACCAGTGTCTCCATCGCTTCAGTTGGAGGGTCATCGGCTTCCATAGTCATAGACATTTCTTTGACAGCAGTGTCGTGTCGACCACCTCCATCAAAGTCAAGGGAAGAGCACCGACCCCCTCTATGGTTGATGAAGCTTGTTCGACCAATGGGCCACCATCAAAAGTTGAAGGGTTTTCACCCTAAACATTGAATGGGTCTACTTGTTCACTGGTTAGGGCGTTTGGAGTAGCGGCCTTAGATGGCGCTAAAGCCTATTCCATACTTGTGGTTGCTAGTGTGACTAGTTGGCTGGCCTCAACATCGACTTGGGTAACCACATCCTGATCCATAGAGAAATCAGGAGCATTGGCCTCAGGACTAAAAACAACAACAAAAAATTCTTTTAGATTTGAAGACAAATATTCAAAGATATAAATATCCATAAGAAAGATACATATTTGCAATGAAGTCCTGAGTATCCCAGGATATTAAAGGGGGTGACAATGTTGCGACATTTAGGATGAAGGTCTTTTTTGCCCTCCTTTTAATCAGAGGAACATTATCCTCTGATTCCTCGTTCTCACCTTGAACAGAAGGGAAATGTAGGAAGATGTCTATATACTCGATCCTAATTGTGGTTGAACCATGTTTTGTAGTGCACTTGGGATAAGGTCCTCGTTTGCGTTCCCGCAGCGGATGCAACCCTCTTGTCATGTGCCTAGGACCGATTGTACGCACGCTTAGATTGTATAGCGCTTGTCGATACCAAGGCTAGACTAGTGCTAATCAGATCAGCACTAGTCCCAACAGTTGTCAGATCCACCGCCTTCGAGGCATCTCTGGTTGAGGTCCTCACCTTTTTGGTCGGTGGAGCCAAAGCTGAGACCTCATACTGGTTAGCAACTCGCTTTTGACTATGCATCTAAAGAATAAGTTCACTTGTTAGCATAAAAGACATTTAATAAAATAACCAAAGGTACTTTCCTAGTACTTACCATGATACGTTCACTAATGAACTCATCGGTTTGCCCAATTAGGCTAGATGGCTGCTCCTAATCGAACCTGTTAGAGGAAGTGCGCAGCATGTATGCAATTCTTGACCAAGTCTCCTTGACTGTTGGAATTGACAAAAAATAATATCCAAGAATGTTAGTAAAATTCTCTTAATAGAAAGAAAGAGGTCATTAAATCTAAATTTTCTAAACTCTAGGCTCATCCTTAGTATGATTCTGATCACCTTCCATCCATCAGGCGAATATGAACCACCTCTTCAAGAGGCTCATCTTGTGGTATAGAAAATCGCAAATGATCATCCACCCCGACAAGTCCCTTGCCACCAACTTAGCGATGAATCTAACGATGCCACACTCATTGGTGAGGACCAACGAATCCTTCTCTATCTTCGCTTCGGCCCTTGTCCACACATAAGCCTAATGAAAGTCGAGGCGATGCCCTGCACACCCATTGGAAGCTGAGGCAGCTCGCACCCACTAGAAGTTATGGTGACGATGCTCATCTTGGCTGCAGTAGCTGCGATGGATGAGGTGGCTGCAGTGCCCAACCATCCCACGTGGATATCAGTAGTGGCGGCTAGGGTTTGGAAACACTAGCCACCGTCCTTATTGGAGCTTGCATGGGCCAGTTGGGCCCGTAGGCCCTAATTGGCCTGATGGGCCATACGGCCCAGTAACCGTACGACCCGTTCATTGTTTTTGTAATTTCTAGAAATTAGATTTCTAGCTATATGGACTTCCATAATTTTTTGGTAAATTAATATTTAGCACACATTAGAAGTTTCATACCTTGGGTTATTTTTCTAGCATTATGTTATGTGCTGAAATTTATTTTCTGTTATTTAAGTGATTCTAAAATTGCATGATAATTAGCAGAAAATCATGAAAAATGCTAGAAAAAAATATAAATAGTATGTTAGGAGTTCCATACCTCTGAATTTATTTTTCTTAGCATTGTTCCATGTTAATATATGCTGGAATTTATTTTTCTATTAATTGGTAACTCAAAAAATTGCTTAATAATTAACAAAAAATTATAAAAAAATGCTAAGAAAATCCAATAAAATTTTGAGATAATTATCTACTGAATAGATATAGACCAAACTTTACTGATTCAATAATAAGTATGCAAAATAATATTTTACCTAAAGTAATATTCCTATTTTACTTGTATATAGGATATGTTAGACGTCACTGAGAAAGAATTTGCTGAGATCGCCCTGAATGGAAGCAACTACCTCACTTGAAAAATATATGCCAAGATCAACCTGACAGCCTGATCACTTGGAGTTGTAATTTCCTAGCCTGAAGCTGGTATCCCTGCTCTTTTTGAAGCCGCTAAATGTGCAGCTCTATACTTCTTGATGTACCATCTCCATGTAGACCTGAAGGTCGAATATTTGATGGAGGAGAATCCACTAGCTCTATGAAATTCTCTGAAGGAATGATATAACCAGCAAAAATCTATTCTGTTGCCAGAAGCACAATGTGAATAAACCCTCCTACGCTTCTAGGATTTTAAGTATGTAGCATCATACAACTCTGCCATGTAAAGCTTGTTGCCAAATTGCCATTCTATAACTAGAAAGTTATAGATGCTAAAAAGATCGATAAGACATTGCACATTCTACCCTAATATGAGGATATTGTAGCAACATTACTGTCATGCAAAGTACTAGAAGTACTCTGAGCTTATATGCATTTTACTAGAAGCAAAAAAGCACGATGAACTTCTAACGAAGAATCATTAATGTGAGTCATACAGTGCCAGAAGCACATGCAAATGCTCAACAGGCTAGTAAAAGCCGAGGCTGTAGGAAAAGCCAAAGACATAGAGGGGATAAATGGAAAAATGAAAAAAGTTAGAAGGTAAGAGGAAAACCCTAGTGGAAAGTGAAAGAAAAAGGATCAAGTCCCTTCCAGAAGCAAGGTCCAGCAAATAAGGCTTCTGATCATCCACATCCATACTTTAGGTGTGGATGCACTGGCCATTGGTCATATACTTACCGCACCCCAAAGCATTTGGTAGAACTATACATGAAATCCACTGGGAGATTCTAGAATAATAAAGGGAATAAGGTTGAGGCATATTCTATCGCTCAACCTATGTCGAGGAAGAAATTGAAAAGAATGATGACAATGTTGCCGACCCTATGGAAGAATTCAAAAAGGGCTTTCTTGGATACGGGGACTCTCCCATGGATGAAGATGACCTTATTGGGGATGAGCTAAATGAATTTCATAAGAATACCAATAATTCCCAAGAGGACGTAATGATTTATATGGAGACATACTGTAGTCCACCAGTTTTTTAGAAGTCGATGTCACATTATCCTTTTTGAGTCTCCTTAAGAGTCTCATTTATTAGTTTAATTAGTTTTTAGTGTTCCTAAATGAACATTGGTCTACGCTCCTACTAAGCAATTATCAGTTAAGATTCAATGAAGTATTATTTTCCAGGGAATTTGTTTAATCATGCTATGCTTGTTCTATATTTCTCAAATGGTTCCCGTTACAACAAGTGTTTGATTGAATTTATATCTTTAATATAGAATATTTGTATAATCCAATGGGAACAGTTGCACCACAAATTCAATTCTTAGGGGAACAAAATATTTTCAGTCTTTGACTAAGAAAACTAAAAAATATTATGACCATTACTAGAAGTGATGCTCTCATATTTGGCACTAGAAGTGCCATCATAGTTCTCCCTATAGGCACTCATATAATAATAGAAAATACCCTATTATACCCTAAGTCTGGTCGCGCTCTTTTAAGTTATGAATACATCCATCTGAATGGTTTCCATATGGAGAGAGATAATGAGGATGGTACTGAATATCTACTCATGACTAAGTTTAATGGGTGTAATAAACGTGTGGTTGAAAAACTTCCTTCTCCTCCAAGTTATATTTCACATATATAAAACCTGAAATTTATGTTGCGATGAAAACTCTCCTTAAAACTCTAGAAATATTTAAGATTTGGCATGATCGTCTAGGTCATCCAGGGTTGAATATGATGAAAAGAATAATAAATAATTCTATTGGTCATAACATAAAAACTATAGACTTTTTCTAGATTTGAAGATTTTTTTGCCCTATTTGCGCTAAAGGAAAGTTGATAGTTAGATCCTCACATCTAAAAGTTAGGGAAGAATCACTGAATTTTTTAGAGAGAATTCAAAGTGATATCTGTGGACCAATTCAGCCCCTCTTGGGCCCCTTTAGATATTTTATGGTACTAATAGATGCTTCTACTAAATAGTCTCATGTATGTCTCTTATCTACTAGGAACCATGCTTTTACTAAATTAATTACCCAAATCATTAAATTGAGAGTCTCCTTTCCAGAAGAAAAGATCAAGTCTATTCGAATGGACAATGCTGATGACTTCACCTCAAAAGTATTTAATGATTGTTGTATGGCTCTTGGTATTAACGTAGAGCATTCCGTACCTCGTGTCCACACTCAAAATGGTGTTGCAGAATCATTAATTAAAAGAGTAAAGCTTATTGCTAGGCCACTTTTGTAGAATTATAGGTTACCCACTAGTTGTTGGGGCCATACAGTACTGCATGTTGTAATATTAATTTAACTCAGACTAACTGCATACCATGAAAAATTTCCTTTGTAGCTAGTGCATGGGAAAGAACCAAGTATTTTCCATCTATGAAAATTTGGCTGTGCTGTATACTTGCCTATCTCTCCACCACAGCGTACATCCATGAGATCTCGTCGGAAGTTGAGGATCTATGTAGGTTCTGAATTGACATCAATTATTAAACACCTAGAGCCTTTGACAGGTGATCTGTACATGGTTCGGTACGCTAATTGCATTTTTTATGAGAACAATTTTCAGTCCTTAGACGTACGCACTAATAAAATCAAACTTGAAGTTCAGAGAATAATAAGTATGTAACAAATAGCTGATAACCTGCCAGATGCCTTCATTGATCATAAGGGAGTGACAAAATCTCATATACCTGCAGTAAATACACCTGAATGAGTGAAAACACCCTAGAAGGTTATCGAACCCACTGTTGCCCCTCATGACAACAAGAGGGAGAGACCTCCAAGTACATGGAACTTAGTTCCACGAAGACATCCGCATAAACAGAGGACAAACAAGTGAGAATACTACCTGAGACAGTTGAAGAAGCTCAACCTGATATTGAGAAATTCCCTGAAGTGGGCCATCCTAGAGATGGTAACCTCTCTAAAGTGAGCCATCCTAAAAATAGGAACACTAGCGAATATTTGCACGCACAAACTAATGCTGGGAAGTCAGAATACCCAGGCTCCATCGTTGTGGAAAATCACGAAAAGTTAGAAGAAATCGATGAAGAAATATCCACTAATTATGTGGATTCAGAAAAATTGTATAAAAAAGACCACAATAGTTGACATTTATTTCGTCTCTAAAATTGCTAAAATTCTTGAGTTGGATCTTGAACCAAAGTCCATGGTAAAGTGCTAGAAGCACTCAGATTGGGTCAAAGAAAAGAAGTAATTGAGGCAGAATTACGCTTGCTTAATAAGTGGAAAGTATTTGGTTCTGTTGTCTGAACACCTCCTAAAGTGTTCCTTGTAGGATGAAAATAGGTTTTCATCCGGAAGAAAAATAAAAATAACCAGGTTGTGAGATATAAAGGGAGGCTTGTAGCACAAGGTTCACATAGAGACCCGACATCGATTATGATGAAACCTATTATCCTATAATGAGTGGAATAACGTCTTAATATTTAATATTAATGGCAGTTGGCTTTAATTTAACAATGCAATTTATGGATGTAGTGATAGCATATTTATATGGGTCACTGGATATAGATATTTATATGAGAGTCTCTAAAGGAGTCAAAATTCCGGATCCTAATAAAGAAAATCGTAATATGTATAGTATCAAACTGCAAAGATCGCTATTCGGATTAAAACAGTCAAGGAGAATATAGTACAATAGACTTAGTGAGTTCCTCCTGAAAAAAGGATACTTCAACAATGTGATCATTCCTATGTGTTCATAAAGAAATCCTAAAATGGATTTTGTGTCATTTTAGTTTATGTCGATGATTTGAATATCATCAAAACCACAGAGGAAATAAAATAAGCAAGTTCTTACCTTACGACGGAGTTTGAGATGAAAAATTTAGGTAAAACCAAATATTGCTTAGGCCTGCAGCTAGAGCATTTACCAAAAGGAATTTTAGTGCACTAGTCTTCCTATACCAAGAAGGTATTGGAATGATATAATATAGATATCTCATCCTTTAAGAAACCCCATGATAGTAAAATCTCTTGAAGTGGATAAAGATCTTTTCAGACCAAAGATGAAAAATGAGGAAGTCTTACGACATGAAGTCCTATACTTAAGTGCCATTGGAACACTTATGTATCTTACGAATTGCACAAGGCCTGATATTGTATTCGCAGTGAATTTGCTAGCAAGACACAGTGTAGCTCCAACCAGAAGACATTAGGCTGGTGTCAAGACTTTACTCAGATACCTCCAGTGCATCTTAAATTGTTTTTTTCAGAAGAACCAAGATTTAACCATGGCGGGATATATGGATGTTGGCTATCTATTAGCTGGCTAATTATTAGTTAGGGCTGTTTGGACGTATTAGGTAATAGGTGGTAGAAAATTTAGTTGTTGGTGGAAATGTCTATTGTACCTTTGCATTAATAGCTGTTTGCATAGTGCTGAGGGCATGTTAGTCATTTCACCATCTATTAGCAGGAATTAGCAGGGGAGAACCAACTAATGAGATAACTATTAGCTGGGTTAGCAGCTAACTGTTAGCTAGGTTATTAGCTAGTCTGTTTGGATCCACTTTAGCTAATTTTAGCAGCTAACTATTAGTGCTAATGGATCCAAACATGCCCTAAGGCGACTAAGAGATATACAGAATTCAGGGGAGTAAATCTTTGAACCATGACCCTTAACATGATCCAAAAGACCCTAACATAATTCCAAAAGATTATAGGTTGTACTCTTTTTTTTCCTTTAGTGAGTTTTACTTAAGTTTTCTCACATAAAGGTTTTTAAAGAGGCAAGTAGTGTAACACAATGTGCGAGTACAATATACTCTTTTTTCCATCTCTATTTTCCCATTAGGTTTTTAAGTGGACTTTTTTATGAGACATGTGCATTACGTGGCATTCGTCCAACGAGGAGTGTTATGATATAGATTGATTAGAGTCCATATTCGGTTGGACTCTATTTCTATATGGACAAATCCGAATCTATCGCTTGCTTTTATCTTCTATATATTTGGTATCCCCTTACACAAGAGAATCTATCTAATAAAAGAAGAGAGAGAGAGAGAGCTTTGCCCCTACTCTGTGCTCTTTGTTTTTATTCTTATGATTTCGTTAGGGTGCTGTTGATCGCCGTGAGTGAACAACTACGTTTTATAACAAAGGTTTGTTAGTTGGTTGGTGAGTACACATCAGATTTGTTAGCCTACATGTAGATTTGCATTCGCAAGAGTTAAACAAGTTTGTTAATTAGTTGGAGTGTCGAACCGTGTCATCATTTAATTATATAAAGTTACCTGCGGATGGAATAAAAAGAAAAAGAAAAACCAACGCTAGGTGTTGGGCATCACCAAGTCTGTGTTTTCGTCTCTTCTCCATATGCGTGTGTATCACGATGCTCGTGTGGGTTGTGTCCATGGCCTCGTGTATGTGATCTTTGTCCATTTTCAATATTTGGTATCAGAGTCTGAATTCTTGATCCGTATATGTCTAAGATCATGTCGCATTCTCTGGGAAGTAGCGTCACCAGTGATGAGCCGACATCGGGTGCGATAGAGAAGGAGAGTTCCACCGTCTCGATGCATTATTCGATGCTCATGAAGAGCAATTATACAACATGGACAATTAAGATGAAGGTGTATATGAGGGCACAAAAACTGTGGGACGTGATCAAGGGCGGCAACGTTGATGTGCGCAAGGATCAGATGGCCTTAGCAGCCATCAATGGAGGCATATTGGAGGAAACGCTCTTTCTACTAGCCGAAAAGGAAACTACCAATGCTGCATGGGAGGCGTTGAAGACGATGCTTCTTAGCACCAATAGTAGGAAGGAGGCAAAAGTACAGGGAAAAATTAGTCCAGTGACACTCAATTCGTTAGCATTTAGCGATGTGTCTATGACATGTGGGTCCATCTGAGTCTATGACAGTGGGTCAGGGTGTCATAAAGTGAATCACGAATTTTAAAGAGTGTCAGTGGCGCCAATCTCCCAAAGTACAGACCCTCAAAGCTGAGTTTGAGGGGTTACGCATGATGAAGATGGAGTCGATCAATGATTTCGCCATCTGGTTGACGACAATCATCAACAAAATCAAAGGGCTTGGTGATAAGACGGAGGAGAGTCATGTGGTAAGAAAATTCATTCGTGCAGCCTTAGAAGGTTCCTGCAAATTCTCTCCACCATTGATCAGTTCGATGACCTCAAGGTGATGATGATTGTGGAGGTGATCGGCTGCTTCAAGGCACATAAGGAATGGATTAGGGGATCTGGCGAAGGTGAAGAAGAGCATTTACTCCTGATGCATGTCGAGTGAGAGGCCCAATTGTCAAGACGCGATGGTGAGGACTGCTTCAGTGGCTCAAACGGAGATGGTGGCCAAGGTCGCAATAATAAAAAAAATTTGACAAGGCAAAATTGAGGTGATATAATTGTAATGATTATGGGTATTTCCCTTCTAAGTGCCGCAAGCAGGAGGAGGACAAAAAAGCACTCCTTACCGAAGCTCAAAGTGATGATGAACCAGCGCTGCTTTGATACTATGTAAGTTAGAGAGTTGAGTCTGAGACATTAAGAAGATGTGTTTGCCGCCCTATGTCGAGTCCATGGTAGATGAGTACAAGACTTTGAAGAGATGTGTTTGTCATCCTAAGTCGAGTCTGATGGGAGATGAGTCCAGGATATTGAGGAAATGCGTTTACCATCCTGTGGTTGAGTTGGCAAGCAGGAAGTTAGTGAGTGCATGTTGCTTTAGGTTGCTGTTTAGAGCTTATCTCTACTTGGGTATGGTTTATTAGTTGGTTAGTTGTGAGTGCACATCATGTTTGTTAGCTGCATGTAGATTTGCAGTAAAGTATATAGAGTCAAGCTTACTATTTAAAAGACTAAAATACTGATAATGCTCAGATCAGCCGCTTACCAACCCAAGAAACCAAGTTTGGGTTAGCCATAGGATTTCTTACCAACCGAACCAACAGAGTTCAGATCAGCCACAAAATTACTTACCAACCGAAGCTACTAAGCAATGCTCAGAACAAAGTAGCAATACAGAAAGTATCCAAATCACAGCAGATGATCAGTAATGTACAAACTTTAAAATAGTAAGGAACAGTATACACTTTCTAGCATCAGCAGGAAGAATAACATTTGTTCAAGGCCATATTCTCTACTATTGTTGCTTATTTCATCAATTGACCAAGTTACGTCATCGAGCAGTAAAGGCAACAATAATATGCGGGCAATCTGGAAATATACTCATAAAGGTACAACACTCAAAGCTGTTCTGATGATAGGGCAAAGCACAACAGAGTGTCGCTATCCCAGAAATCCAATTACCGCCACTTGTGCCACAGTGAAGCTGGTCTGGATGATAAAGATATAGAGCCCTTTTCTGCACATGTGACATACCGAATGCGAAGATGAGCCTCAAAAATGAACCGCACGAGATCAACCTCTAGGTCCAATGCTCCCTGATTCAATCGCTTAGCACCAGGTCTGAGGTCCTCACTGCACAAAAGCAGCCACAAAACCGAGATACTCGGTGCACAAATGCAGGTGCAAAACCAAGCACCTCACAGTCACAGCACAAGAGCCACCACAGAACCAAGTTGCTAAGTGCCCAGGAACAAGCACAAAGTGGTGCACAGAACCACACCAGGGGAGCTCACTGTTCAGCCAAGATCCTTGGCACAGCTAGCACCAGATCAAAAGGCCCAGGGCAGCAACCAGACCAAACAATCTCACCGACAAGACAGGAAGATCAGGAACAAATCAAGAATGAGGAGTCAAGCGAAAATCTCTATTACTCTTCTTGGAGAGAAGGCACAGGCCCTAGAAATAGAGGATGTTTGTTTGATGCCCTTGCTCGATCACGGTAAGCACTTGAACCATGGTAACGGGTCCTGGCAGCTCTTCCTCAGGGATAGCTGCATGCTGATTTTGGGCAAGTGGGGATGCGCCATGGCGTTGTCCATGTTGACGGGAAGAGGTTGCCCTTGCTCTGGGGTGCAAAGGGTTAGGTTGGGGAGGGGCAGTAGCACCACCCAGTGGCGAATCTAGTATGAAATTAGAGGTGGGGCTTCTATGTCGAAGTTCTAACTCAATATAAGTATACTAATGTTACATTTACTGATCTATTGCTAACCAAATTCCAATTTCATACATATTAAATCCAAGAGAGAAAAATATCAATCAGTCAATAGAATATAGACTTAGGACAATATAATACAAAAATCAGACATCAGTTATCACAACAAAAGGCATTTAGACATGAGGCATTGCATTGGGGCTTGGGGCAATTTTTTTTATACCGAGCAAAGCAATTAGTGGCGCTAGCGAATTAGTCTAGCTTTGGTGTCATTGTTTTAGCGATTAATATGAAGCTGAGAGGCTCCTCGTCCTCAGTCGCTCCTCCTTGCCGATCGCCACGGTTCCTACCTAGGCTCTGGCGATGCGCATTCGGCCGCCGACTGGACGGAGCAAGCCTCGGTTCCTCTTTGAGCTCTGGAGATGTGTGTTCGGCCCCCAGCTAGACGGCGCTTCGAGCGGCCGATTCCTCTCCTCTAATGATGCGCGTTCCTCCCAGCTCCCAACAATGTGTGTTCCGCCCGGCGCTCCTCTGGCGATGTGCATTCTGCCCCGCTCTGAGTGACCAATAACTCTTCTCAGGCGTCTGCCGCTTATCGGCTACCCTCCTGCCCTGCCCTTGGTGCACGTATGGGGCCCTCGACTCCGGGTCTCCGGCGCCCGTCGGTGCCAGTGTGCCGCAGCGAGTTCTCGCGAATCGGATACCCGCCGTGTGGTCACACCCTCCTGTGTGCCTGCTGCCCGCAATCGTCCGTGCGTTGGTCTGCCGCCTACGAGATGACACCGACATTGTACGTCTTTTGGACTCCTAGTGTTGCGCTAAAGTAAAGGATGCCGAGTACTGTACCAGGTGAAAGCTCATGAGAGTAAGGGAACCTATGACTAATTTTGATGGCTCACTTGTCTGCAATATTGTTTTTTACTTTTCTTCTTACATCTCACTCCAGTTGCTAGTTTCTAAACCTGATGATTTTCTGCCATGGTGCCATGCCTCTACTTCTTTCTGGCATTGGGGATATTGGGAGGAGAGGTTCGGTCAAACGGAGGTGGGGCTGGCGCCCCAGCCAGCCCCGACGATGGATCCGCCCATGGCACCACCTCTTGGTGTTTGAAACTCAAGTGCCATCGCTCCTCATGAGCTCATTGATTGATCTTGTTACAGACATCTTGCAATATTATACCAGCCCGAAAGAAGTTGAATAGGATGAAGAATATCCTACTCATAGATTAGGCTATCTTGATAAGGCAAGGTTCCATTCATTAAGATAATATGAGTAATGGTTCACACAAAAGAGCTGCTTATTGTGAAACTGTAACCTAGGGGTTAAATTTTACATGATACATAGCCTGAGCAAAAAATAAAATCAAGTAGCAAACATTACATAATAACACCTTGAGTAGGCATGGAAAGATATTAATGCACAAGGGTTTTCTAAATAAGAAGGGACCTAGTCTTATGCATTCTTGTTGCTGGGTGGTGCCGACTCTTCAGGGGTCGGATGGGTTGGGGATTCCCTGATCTTGCATTCCTCAAGATTGTCAGGACCTTGAGTATGTTGTGGCGCCCCTTCTATTGGTCTTACCTCAACAATGGTCTCCCCTAGAGATGGCCTCCCTATGACAGGGTGGTTTCCTGCCAAACAGTGGCAGGACCGATGATCGGCATGCGTGTGCGGCCTACTCTGATACCTCTCGAATGACGAGTTAGGCTTGGGTTGCTCGTCAGGATTGGTGAGCACTGCATCTTCTCTATAGAGGAGCTCCATAGTAAAAAGACTGGTGGCAACCCATAGGGAAATATTGTTTTCCAGTGTTGCCATCCTTTAGCAGGACTCCATCAATTCCTATAATAGACAGTAGAGATACCCGTCTAATGGCCTCACCAAGCCTACGAGGTGTAGAAGAGGTGTATGGGGCTCCATATGGGAGCTTGATAGATATTGCCACTCCCATCCCCTAGACATGAGGGATAGAAGTAGAACAATCCCGCCATCTCAGGGAGATCATGGCAAAGATGGTTTACCATATGGATATAGGGTCCTCGTCCGTAGAAGCGGAGGGATTGCTCCATAGCATTTCAGCCAAAGATGAGCACCTCTATTAGGTACTTGATGGATGCCGCACTTTAGGGTGTGGAGTATGCCATGTGAGGGGTGGACAGGTGAATTGAAGTTGTTGCAATACCACCTATAGGGTGTGAGGCATAGTGCCTTCCTCATAGGCACTCATCCGATAGTATGGCTTCCAGCGGGTAGGCATCTACAAGAAATGTAGAGACAGATAGTGTGGGGGCTAGACAAGGATTATGAGAAGTTATTTCTGGTATAACATACCATGTTTATTAAATGAACCTAAGATACAAGAAGGATACAGGCTAGGTAGAGGTGGTCTAAATTCTAGCTTACATTATGGGAAGAACCCTACTCTAGTGCTTCCCACCCAGACCCAGAGAAATGGGACTCCTCAGTCTTAGGTTTTGAATCGTTGTAGATGACCCATGAATTATGGATCGGCGGCAAAAGAGGCAGAGACTCCCTAGCATAGACTACCCCTCAGTGGTGGGTAGATGGTGAAAGTGGAGACTCCCTAGTGGCAGGTGTCATAAAGAGATATCGATATGCCTGATGGTTACTAGTGAGTCGATGGCTCAGCTCTGGGATGTCGACAAGGGGCAGTGGATTTGGTAAAATTGGTGAGGCGAAGGAGGTAGTGTTGCTAACTCATTGGAAAGGACTTCCTGCGAAGGTGCTTCTCATTGTGCAGTGCGGGTTTCTACCACTCGAACAAAGGCATTCATGTTAATTCCATGGAGCTTGCATATCTAGCGCAGGAGCTTTTGGCTAGTCCCTTGAGTGGTTGATTCCCTAGTATTACTATGGTGGCTTACGTAGTGATATATAACCTGATCACCTACTCCTTTTGAATGAAGAGGTAGGGGTGACACCTACAGGCGAAGGTCTTTGTAAGCTTCCGAACAAGATAGGTCCATAACATATGGATTCCTCGAGTCTCGATTGATATCTATAAGTATTTTAAGGGAAGAGGAAGAGTTAGGAATCAAATGAAGTAAGGGTAAGGAAGGAGCTTAGGAGGAAGGAAAAGATAACAATAACTCGATGTTTTGTGATATCCTTTAAAAATTAAAATTTGAATTCCCAATCCTTATACTAATGGGTATTCTATCTATGGCTTATCCTACTATCAGTATAGCTCTGATACCAATCCTGTCGAGACCCTCCCTTCTGGCATGTAATACTAGAGGGTCTCATGTGTATACTATACTAGTCCCATACTCAGAGGATAGGACACATAATCACAGCTTGGTAATCACATCCATACACAACACATTTCATAAATACAAATGCTAGTGATATAAGGTTCATACAATAAGGTCTTATGGCCAACAAAAAGCAACGAAAAGTAGCGGAAGCTATATCCCATGGTACACGTTAGCTCAATCGACAAGGAGTAAGTCCTAGAAAAGCTTGTCACTATAATCCTCATAACCTGTCGTAAAGTAGGAATCGTCGGGGATTACGGGTTTCTCAACCTTTGAATATCAACAAGCAAGGGTAAGTATATTTGTACTCCATAAGATTTATAGTGTATTACGATAATAATTAAATACTCGGCTATGTCAAAGGAGATGGTCATTCTAGTTTTTTTTGTATAAAGTGAAATTTATTCTACAATAACAAGCAGTAGATTGTATACAAAATTATAAAGAGCAGTTAATAAGTATGTAAATAATAAGTACATATATAATAATAATAAGAGTAACTCACAATCCTCCCCGATTGTGATTAATGAACCATTCCCTGCCATACTCCGCATAACATTAACAACATCTCTACTACCATTTTTCTTTGTAAACCTTTTTTTTTATAAAAGTACAAAATCTAACTAGTGCCAAAGCACCAGAGTTGCCCTAGACTACGGACGTGACTTTTTGAAAAAAATTACAGTCTACAAAGGCGTACAACTTTACCCACAAGACATGACCAACTCTTTTTATACTTTCTTTGGTGTATGGCCAAGAGATCATGACAAAAGCCATTACATCGCATAAACCTAACCTTGCACCAGCCCAATGATGTTTGAATCTTACTATGGTGGCAGAAATTACATACATATAATACATTATAATAACAATGGTAGTCCATCCTTGTCATAACCATTTCCCCCATAGCACGGCGTACACTATTGTATTGGTATGTGATTTCTCCATACCTCCCGTGTGGACACCCCTACGAGGAAACCTACCTGGAATGCACATACTACTTCATCCTTCCAATGTGCAAAGTTAGACTAAGTGACATAATAAGCTAAAGCTACCCCACAATAGCATTTGTGGTTGCACAGATGTGTTGGATTATGCAACACTACATTTAGTCCTTAATTCAACCCGGGCAAGAACTCTCCCTACACTACGTGCAAGTCCATTCCTCGCATTTCATAGTTTATATAATGACTCGCTCATGTCAAAACTTTAGTTTTTTAGTTTTAATTTTATATAAAAATGAATGAGATAGATATGTCAAAAATTCCATCCCATGAACAAATAGTATATCCGACTATTTGTTCTCCTAATACTAAGATCTACATGGTTAAGCAGTTGTACATATAGTCGAATATACCCAAGTTGGTATTAGATATTGCCTAACCCTTATCTTATGGTTTTTCAAGGTTGACATTTGTGTATTTATTAAGGAGGCTCTATGCAACAAATAGAAATATCTACCATTAACTACAATATAGTAACTTTACTGAAAATACATGCATGGATATATAAATTTATAAAACAACATACATTAAGTAAAATACTGGGTTCAACATGGTCAAATGGGTTTTTGCCTTGCTCTTTGAATTCTTGAGGTTGTTCAGGGTCAGTGAAGGAGGTTTCTGAAGCGTCGGTGTCTGCACGCAATATATTATAAAGCGAATATAAGAGTCAAATAAATTCAAACAAAGAATACATTCAAATATTTTTGCAGAAACAGAAAGTTCATGCTTTTAGAAAAAGTTTGAAAATGGTTTAACTCAATTTGGAGTTCATTTGCAAAAGTTATGAGCATTTGAATTTTAATTGGTAGAAAATACCCTAAAATAGAAAAAGGGTTGACGTCACTGGCATTTTTTGGTTGCTTTATGCTTTCCAACAGAGAAAGTGCACTTTCCATAGAACTGAAAGCATATTTCTCATTTTTTGGATTTTGACTAAATTATAGAGGCTGATAGGTGGGGTCCACATATCAGGGACTCATCATCTTAAATACTGGTTTGGGTTTCTAAAACTTCACTTATTGATCCTAGTAGCCCACATGTCAGAGATTTTTTAGCTTAAAATAGAGTTAATTAGATTTTTGCTTAGTCTTAATGAACATTTTTAACATATGAAGCCCACATATTATAGAGACATGGCCTCGGTGCCATGGCCGAGCTCATTCTTGAGCTCAAGCGGTGAATGGTAGCAGCTTACGCGGCGTGAGTGGTCGGGATAGCTAGCGTGGCTCAAGACGAAGCCTTGGGTCAAAGGTGGTGGTCGGGGAGATGGCCGGAGATAGCAGTATGGCGGTTAAGCTTCTTAATTAATCTTGTATTAGGGAAAGAAAACATGAGCTGACGTCTGTATGCAATCATGTGGAAAAGAAAACATGAGCTAATGTCGGTTAATTAATCTTAGAAGCATTTTATATTAGGGAAAGAAAACACGAGCAACAATCATTTATGAGCTAATGTCCGTGCAGGATCAAGAGAGGGAATGATTTTGGAGACACTGCTCACCCTACATTGGTGCACACTGATGAAGGGATGGAGAAGCTAGGCAACGCAGTGACATGAACAATCATTTATGGAAGGCAATTACTCCGCATAGCGCATGCCGAGTGACTTCCCACCTTCCACCATGCATGAGCGATGGCATGGCGAGTTGAGTGAGCATGTGTTCTTCTTTTGCTTGCTTCAACTAAGCAAAATCAACTTCACCTTATAAGTTGGTTTCCTCCTACCTAGATTAGTAATATGATACTAAATTTCCTACCTTCCAACATGTATGAGTGAGCTTTTGGAATTTTTCTTGGATTTATGAAGAATATTAATTTAGGCCATGCCCATAAACTCCAACATAGTGTGATGCTTTTCTAAGTTGATGTTTGGACTTTTTTTTTCCAAATCATAGCAGAAGAACTGCTACATTTCGTCACATGATAGGGACCAGGAAGAGTTGATGCTTGGACTAGACTCAAGGAAGAAGTTTCTCGCTTGTAGGTGCTCCATATTTTTTTAATCCAAAAATTGATGAGGATTCTTGACCAGATCAATATTTTGCAGTCAAAATCTCTCGAAAAGTAGATCCACGTATTAAGGACTCACTTAACATAACGGTTATACCTTCGACCTCGATTCAAAGAAAGCCTTACCACCTTTAATAAAAAATTATCAAAAGCCAACGACGACCATTTATAACCAAGAGACGATCAGTCCTAGGCAACAATGACTAGTTATACGGTTTTATAAGCGCTAGCCAGGTAAATTGATCGGAAGACATGACAGTTTCCTACATGATTAATATGAGAGTGGTTGTTGGTGCATCTGGTAACATATAATGGTTGGCCAAATGACATGATAGTTGACCAAAGAACGTGACTATTCGACACTCAACAACGACACGTGCGTGAAGCCAAAAGACTTCAGTAGTAGTATTAACTAACACCCTTTAGATAGGCATAATAGGATGGTCTACGTGCCCCAAAGGACAATCTCATCTTGATTGGATTGTATTTTAATCTGAATTAATTCCTGTAACATTTTTTTATTTATAGCAATAAAGTCCCTACTTGATAATAACCTCATACTTTTTTAAGGGACCAGGTCGGATTATCGTCAAAAACAAGGTGAAAAAATTCTCTCCACGTAACTCTTAGGATTGTTTAGTCCTAGAAGTGTTACGTACTATGAATGCTTATAACAACTTCAGATAAAAACATGAATCTTCCAAGAAGAAAAATGGATTGCAATCAGCAGGATTGTTTTGTGGGTTACACAGTGACACGTCGAGATCAATTATCAAATTAGCTAGTTGGATGCTGATGCATAGCCGTGCTAGGAGACACCAATCCAGTAAAAGAAGATGCTGAAACTTCAGAACATGGTTGTCTTTTTCTGTTGCTCGCAAGAGTTCTAGCATTCTAGGCAACTAATACATATATATAGAAAGCTGCCGAAGCTTCCAAACAGAACTATATACATTATGAATATGGTTCGTGTGTTCTATGTTGTATGGTTCACAAGAGTTTTAGGTAGTGGTGGAACAGATGGATCAAATTAGTAATTCCACCAAATCCAAGATGTACTGGAAAGCAGAGAAGAGATGTTCATGTAATGGAAAGAGCTTTCGCTGCTCCTCTAAAAAAACTGCATGAATGATGAAGCAGTGGCACAACCTAACAGAAGTAGGTATGCGCAGTTACACCAAAACCATGAGCAATCAGTAGTAGCCGTGTGTTGATCGATAATCAGAATCAGATGTTGCACGACCGGCATCGACGGTCGTGGCTGCTCGTCGGAGACCATAAGACCTACGTCCCTACGTCAGCGAAGTAGAAAGCTTTCTAGAGTAAGCATTAACCATAGGTACGTCTCGTGTTGCGCCAGGTGGCGGCCATTGCCGTGTGCCGATGTTGCACATCGCCATGGCCATGAAATTTTCTGATCATCTCGAGCTCTTGCTGTCGCCATGGCATACGTTCTCTTGCGATTTCTTGGCCGCATTGTGCACGGTGGCAGGGCCAGATGCTTCTCGGCTTCTCTCTGCACACATCATGAGTACATGACGACACATCACACTGATTAACCTCGGAAACACATATAACGGAGCTCTTTAACATACATTAAATTCCATATAAATTATCCATTTTTATTAAATAGATTAGATTACTAGATTTTATTTATACTATCTTTGATAGCAATGTAGTAATTAAAAATGTCCCTAACAAATTATCAGTTTGATCTGATTTCTATCGCCTACTATATAATACAAGTATAATGCAGACTACAATTTGTTTTAATAATTACGTCAGTTATTGCCCTTTAACAGAGAGGAGTGCGGTAGCGTAGCGTTCTTGCTGTTGCAGTTGCGCTACGGCGGACGTTGCGGCGATGGCGGCGCAGCTCCACTTGGTGCTGGTGCCGCTGCTAGCGCAGGGCCACGTGATCCCCATGATAGACATGGCGCACCTCGTCGCCGGCAGCTGCGGCGCGCGCGTCACCGTCGTCCTGACGCCCGTCACCGCGGAGCGCAACAGGGCCGCGCTGGAGCACGCCGGCAGGGCGGGGCTCGCCGTCGACTTCACCGAGCTCGACTTCCCGGGGCCCGAGGTCGGCTTGCCCGAGGGCTGCGAGAGCATCGACATGATCAGGGACCTGTCCCACCTCAAGGTTTTCTACGACGCCGAGTGGATGCTCGCTGGGCCGCTCGATGCGTACCTGCGGGCGCTGCCGCGGCTGCCGGACTGCCTCGTCGCCGACTCGCTCAACCCGTGGACGCCCGACGTCGCGCGGCGGCTCGGCGTCCCGCGGCTCGTGTTTCACTGCCCGTCGGCGTTCTACCTCTTGGCGGTGCACAACCTGGCCAAGCACGGTGTGTATGATCGCGTCGCCAGCGACTTCGAGCCGTTCAAGGTGCCCGACTTCCCGGTGCGCGTTGTGGTGAACAGGGCGACGTCGCCCGGGCTCTTCCAGTTGGCGGGGCTGGAGAGGTTCCGGCGCGACACGCTCGACGCCGAGGCCACCGCCGACGGCCTGGTCATGAACACGTGCGGGACCATCGAGGGCGTGTTCGTCGAGCGCTACGCGGAGGCGCTAGGCCGGAAGGTGTGGGCGGTTGGGCCGCTCTGCCTCCTTGGCTCCGACGCCAAGACGACGGCCGGGAGGGGCAACCGCGCGGCCGTGGACGCCAGCCGCGTGGTGTCCTGGCTCGATGCGAGGGCGGCGGCGTCCGTGCTCTACGTCAGCTTCGGCAGCCTCGTCCGCTTGTTTCAGCCGCAGCTCGCCGAGCTGGCCGCCGGCCTGGAAGCGTCGAACCGGCCATTCATCTGGGTGGCCAAGGAAGCCGATGACCTCGACGCGGGGTTCGACGCGCGCGTCGAGGACCGCGGCCTGGTCATCCGCGGGTGGGCGCCGCAGGTGACCATCCTGTCGCACCCGGCGGTGGGTGGGTTCCTGACGCACTGCGGGTGGAACTCGACGCTGGAGTCCCTCTCCCACGGCGTGCCGCTCCTCACCTGGCCGCACTTCGCCGACCAGTTCCTGAACGAGGCGCTGGTCGTGGACGTGCTCGGCACCGGTGTCCGCTCCGGCGTGAAGGTGCCGTCCTCCCTCGCCCTCCTGGACCCCGGGAAGCCCGCGGTGCAGGTCGGGAGGGACAGTGTGGAGAGGTCGGTAGCCGAGCTGATGGACGACGGACCGGCGGGGACGGCGCGGCGGGCGAGGGCGAAGAAGCTCGCCGCGGAAGCGAGAGCGGCGATGGCGCAGGGCGGATCGTCGAACGGCGACCTCACGGACCTGGTTCGCCACGTCACGGAGCTCGCGCGGAGGAAGAGGGAGGAGAGTAGCATGGTTCTTGATGCAGCAGAGCTTGAGAGCATTGAGAGCAAGAGCAAGGAGAAGAAGATTGATGTTCACGGCAAGTTTTCTGTAGCATCTGAAGTTGCATGATTCGTATATAAACCAAGACACGGATTTTCTCCGCCTAATCTCACTGGTTGGCAATGGAAAATGGTACTAAAATTTGTACCAGTTCGAAGGGATTGGATCTACTCGCCGTCTATCCAAACAAGCCCGACATCATCTTCTATCTCTACCGTTGTTGATTTGTCCCATGAACATTTCGAGGTTATGCTTGCTTGCATGAAGTTACCGATGGATTACTCCACTGTCAGGTTTAAATCCTGATTCCCACCTTTACATATATGCTGATTTATCTGGTTAAAATTTTGTGAAATTACGGATTTATCTGCGTAATTAAATCCGCGTAATGATGTTCATACGTGTTTCTTTCTTATATTCACGAAAAGAAAAATAAAAACATTCTTCATGCCGTTGAAGGAAAACATCAACTTGTCCGTCCATCTAGTCATCACCGCATGTTTTTCAGAATGTGTGCCCAGTGCCCTGATGAGGATTATGTGACGTACAAATTTCAGATTTATGTCACGATCCCGCCGCAGCGCAGCAGCGAATTCGAGATGAAAACAAGGATTTCAGAGGGAAACTGGTAATCTTGGAAGACGAAGTGAAGATTTTTGAGATTTTTGTAAGTTCTTGCCTCTTCGCAAGAGTTTAAAAGTGTTAAATGCCCACCTATATCATAATCGAAACATGTGACACCAATTGTCTGGTTCTAAAAGCCAAACAGTGTCCTCCTTCGGGAAGTGGTCGAACTAGTGGTTGGGGGCGAGGGCTTGCCCTTAATACCTTGGGGATTGAGGGGCAAGAAGATGAACATTGGATGGTTACCTAATGTGTGGCCTTGATGAGCTGGAGCTTGCTTATTTTTGTGCCAACCACTTGCGCTTGCGATTTTTCACAACTGCTCGAGTGATGCGCTCTACCCATATAGCTTTGTCCACTAGGTTTGGAAGTCATGGGCGGCAAGTGCCCACTTGATCTCCTTATTCAATCGCTCTTGAAAGTGTTCGATCTTTCTTGCCTTGTTTGATACTTCTGAGGCGACATAGCGTGACAAATAGTTAAATTGATGAAGGTATTCCATCACCGTCAAACTACCCTGCCTTAGCTTAAGAAACTCTCACTTCTTGATCTCTACAAGGCTCGCCGGGATATGAGCCCTATAGAAGGCTTTCTTGAAGGTGGCCCAAGTAAGGACTTGGTCTTCAAGGATCATGGCTTGATGGTTCTCACTAAATTGATGCGGCTTCCTGTAGCTGTTCGATGATCAGTTTGCTCTCGGTCAAGCGGAGCTAATCTTCGGCGTCCAAGAGATCTGACGATGTAGCGAAAGTAGGTGGTTGTGTTCTTAAGAACTTGCCAAACATAGATTGGGAAGGGGCGGCGGCATTTCCGCCTCCTGCGGCTGTAGTGCCAAGGTTGGTAGTATTCTGCACAAGGTATTGGAGAAGGAGGATGTTTGTTTGACACCCTTGCTCAATCATGGCGAGCACTTGCACTATGGTAGGGGGTGTTGGCTGCTCTTCCTTGGGGATAGCTGCATGCGAATTCTAGGCAAGTGGGGATGTGCCATGGCGTTCTCCATGTTTTTGAGACGAGGTTGCCCTTGCTGTGGGGTGTAAAGGGTTAGGTTGGGGAGGGGCAGGAGCACCACCTCTTGATGTTTGAAACTCATAAGTGTCATTGCTCCTCATGAGCTCATTGATTGATCTTGTCACAAGCATCCTACAATATTATACCAGCCCAAAAGAAGTTGAATAAAATGAAGAATATCCTACTCACAAATTAGACTGTCTTGATAAGGCAAGGTTCCATTCATTAAAATAACATGATTAGTGGTTCACACATAAGAGCAGCTTGTCGTGAAATTGTAACATAGGGGTTAAATTTTACATGTTACATAACCTGAGTAGAAAAGAAAATCAAGTAGAAAATATTACATAATAATTTCTCAAGTAGGCGTGGAAAGATATTTAAAAAACAAGGGTTTTCTAAATAAGAAGGGACCTAGTCTTATGCATTCTTGTTGTTGGGTGGTGCTGGCTCTTCAGGGGTCGGATGGGTTGGGGATTCCCTGATCTCGCATTCCTCAAGATTATCGGGACCTTGAGTATGCTGTGGCACCCCTTCTATTGTTCTTCCCTCAAGGATGGTCTCCCCTAGAGACGGCCTCCCTATGACGGGAGCGGTGGGACCGATGACCGACATACGCAGCCTGCTCTGATATGTTTCGAATGAGGGGTCAGGCTCGAGCAGCTCTTTAGGATTAGTGAGCACTACATCTTCTCCATAGAGGAGCTCCATAGTAAAAAGACTAGTGGCAAACCTTAGGGAAATACTATTTTTCCAGTGTTGTCATCCTTCAGCAGGACTCCAACTCCTAGAACAGACAGCGAAGATACCCGTCTAACGACCTCACCAAGCCTACAAGGTGTAGAAGAGGTGTATGGGGCTCCATATGGGTAGCTTGATAGATATTGCACTCCCATACCCTAGACACGAGGGATAGATGTAGAATAATCCCACCATCTTGGGGAGATCATGGTAAAGATGGACTACCATATGGATATAGGATCCCCGTCTGTAGAAGCAGAGGGATTTCTCCGTAGCATTTCAGCCAAAGATGAGCACTTCTACCAAGTACTCGATGGATGCCGCACTAGAGGGCGTGGAGTATGCCATTTGAGTAGGTGAATTGAAGTTGTTGCAATGGTGAACAGGTGAATTGAAGTTGTTGCAATATCACCCATAGGCTGTGAGCCATAGTGACTTCCTCGTTGGCACTCGTCCGATAGCAGGGTTCCAACTGGTAGGCATCTACAAGAAATGTAGGGACAGATAGTGTGGGGGCTAGACAAGGATTATGAGAAGTTATTTATGGTATAACATACCATGTTCATTAAGTGAACCTAAGATACAGGATACAAACTAGATAGAGGTGGGTCTAAATTAATCCTAGCTTACATTATGGGGAAGAACCCTACCTAGTGGTTCCCACTCGGATCCATAGAAATGGGACTCATCAGTCTTAGGCTTTGAATCGCTGTAGATGACTCATTAATTATGGATCGGTGGCAAAAGAGGCAGAGACTCCCTAGTATAGACTACCCCTCGGTTGTGGGTAGATGGTGAATGTGTAGACTCCCTAGTGGCAGGTGTCGTAAAGAGATATTGATATGCCTAATGGTTGCCAATGAGTCAATGGCTCGGCCCTGGGATGTCGACAAGGGGTAGTGGATCTGGTAAAATTGGTGAAGCGGAGGAGGAGGTGTTGCTAACTTGTCGGAAAGGACTTCCTATGGAGGTGCTTCCCTTTGTGCAATGCAAGTTTCTACCGCTCGGACAAAGGCATTTATGTTAATTCCATGGAGCTTGCATATCCAGCGCAGGAGCTTTTGGCTGGTCCCTTGAGTGGTAGATTCCCTGGTATTACTATGGTTGCTTACGTAGTGGTACATAACCTAACCACCTACTCCTTTTCAATGAACAAGTAGGGGTCACACCTACAACCTAAGGTCTTTGTAAGCTTTTGAACAAGATAGGTCCATAACATATGGATTCCTCGAGTCTTGATTGGTATCTATAAGTATTTTAAGGAAAGAGGAAGTTAGGAATCAAATGAAGTAAGGGTAAGGAAGGAGCTTAGGAGGAATGAAAAGATAACAATAACTCTATGTTTTGTGATATCCTTTGAAAATTAAAATTTGAATTTCCCAATCCTTATACTAATGGGCATTCTATCTATGGCTTATCCTACTATTAGCATTGCTCTGATACCAATCTTGTCGAGACCCTCCCTTCTAGCGTGTAATACTAGAGGGTCTCATGTGTATATTGTACTAGTCCCACACTCTGTGTCTAGTACACACATTCATAACTTTGTAAACCCATCCAAGGGTAAACCAAACAATTTAGGGTTAACAATCAAGTCCCGACGGTATCAATTTGCCATGAAAATCAACCGAAAATTACCGAAAACTGAATGGTTTGCAAAGTCAAACAAGTTAGTCAAATGTAGTGAAAAAATCTTAAAATTCACTCGAAATGGTAGAAAATTGACCTATTTTGCCTAAATATCGAACGGTTTTTAGGGAAAATCGGTGACAGAATGAAAAACAGAGAAAAGGCAAGAAAAATGGGAAAATTGTAAAAATTTATAAAGTCCATATTTAGTGATAGTAGCACAACTATGAAAAATATAAAAAATTTCGGCATGACCTTTGCTATATTTTGGACAATGTGAAGTTGTAAAGTAGGTATTTAGCAATAATATATCAATAAATAACATTTCATTTCAATATCATTGACAACTCAATTCAACAAATCCACATTTCAATAACATTTATTTCAATACCGTGGCATATGACATTTAAAATCAATATTCTTCACTGAAAATGAATGTTTGCACTTGGCATAGCTTCGTCGTCTTTCCATTATCGCACAGATGAGGATGTTGGACCTACATAAGTGCTTTGTTGGTGAAAAATCGAGTTGCGATGAAATGAAACATGCAAATATGCTTAGCTAACATTAGAACAATAATAAATATGCTTAGCTACAGATTAAAACTTGTTCCAAACTTAAACTCCACAATCTAACAACACAATAAGAACAAGCTACCATTGATCAGAGAGTAAGCTAACATCAGAAAACAACAAATATGCTTAGCTGCCATTTAACTTGTTCCAAACTTAAGCTCCATAATTTAACAACGCAACAAGAACAAGCTATGCCTCGCAAATGTCTAAAATATTTGGTTTTTCACATAATTTTGATGTTAGAGGTCACAATGATAATAATACTAATTTTAGGGAAATTTAGGACAAATTTTTTGAATTTCAATTTGAATTGAACTAGTTTGCCATTCAGTTTCACTAGCTGAACTGACTTGGTAAGGTCGGTTTTCGTGGTTTGGTTAACCCTGATCACATCCATAAACAATATGTTTCATAAATACAAATACTAGTGATACAATGTTCATACAATAAGGTCTTATGGCCAACAAAAGCAGCGAAAAGTATCAAAAGCTATATCCCGTGGTAAGTGTTAGTCTAAAATATCCACAGGCAATCGATAAGGAGTAAGTCATCGAAAAGCTTGTCACTCTAGTCCTCGTAACCTATGGTAAAGTAGGAATCGTTGGGGATTGCGGGTTTCTCAATCTTTGAATATCAACAAGCAAGGGTGAGTATATTTGTACTCTGCAAGACTTATAGTGTGTTACAATTATAATTAAATTCTTGGCTATGTCAAAGAAGATGGTCATTCTAGGTTTTTTGTGTAAAGCAAAATTTATTCTACAATAACAAGTAGTAGGTTGTATATGAAATTGTAAAGAGCAGTTAACAAGTATGTAAATAATAAGTATATATAACAATAATAAGAGTAACTCATAATCCACTTCGATTGTCATTAATGAACCATTCCCTACCATACTCCGCATAACATTAACAACATGTCTACCATCATTTTTCTTCTTAAACCCTTTTTATAAAAATACAAAATCTAACTAGTGTCAAAGCACCAAAGCTACCCTTGACTATGGGTGTGGTTTTTTGAAAAGATTTACACTCTACAAAGACGTACAACTTTACCCACAAGACATGACCAACTCTTTTTGCCACTATTTTTATATTTCCTTTTGCGTATGGCTGAGAGATCTTGACAAGAGCCATTATATCGTATAAACCTAACTTTGCACCAGCCCAGTGATGTTTGAATCTTGATATAGCGGCGAAAATTACATACATAAAATACATAATAACAATGATAATCCATCCCTATCATAACCATTTCCCCCATTGCAAAGCTGAAGGATCGAGATGGCGAATAGAGGGGGGGTGAATGGTCACAAACAAAAATTTTCCCACAAAATACTCCAACTAAGACCTCGAAAAGATCGCGCAATAGAAATCGTGAAAGACCCGAATAACTTGACAACTATGTGTACCTCTAGCTTGCATGGATGAGAACCATGGAATATGTGGGGATTTTTGAGTCACAATCCTAGTTGTTACGTATCCAAAACAAAAGGAATCAATTCAACTCTTACTTTTAAAAAGGAGATTGAGCCAAATCACAAAAGTCACTTTTAGAAAAGCAAAAGCAGCATTTCCAGAAACTGTCCCCACTTGGAAAAGGTGGTTGGTGGACTTCTGGTGTTCTAGAAATTTTGAGAATTTTTTCCTATGAAAAAATGCGTCCTGAAACACTCCACCAAAGATCAGCTCAAAATTCCTTGTAGAAAAATCAATAAAAATCAAATATCACAGACTATCAAGAACTTCAAGCAGAAAGTTTAGGGCTCGGTTTTCACCTCATGGCGCCCAAACGGTGAGACCAGTGGACTCCAAAATTGTTCCACAGATGGATATGAGAGTCCTTCACCTTCTACAATAAGAATAACTCAAAAATGATTTTTTTCTAAATTTTTATAAAAATAAAAATCTGACTGCTACGCAAAGAACAAGTTCGAGACAGAGATGCAACTTCATAGAAAACTTGATCTCTAGTCTATCCTAGAGTGCAAAAGAGATGTAAAACCATATGAACACACTCAAGACATCCAAGATCAGCAGCATTTAGAAGGATGGGAGGCAAATCCAAATTGTAAGAAAGTAAATTGCGATAAAGTAAATTGCAGGAATTTAAATGCTGAATTTAAAACATAAAGTAAATGCGTAATGTAAATTCAAGCATGAATCAAAAGATTTGCATTTCTAGAAGGAGAAGGTTTACAAAGCCTCACAACAAGGTGAGCAAAGCTCAAAGGAGCACAAAAACCTCTAAACCTTCAAAGGGGGAGGCTGCCCCTCTACCCCTATTTATACTATTCTTGGACCACCTATCACCCTTGGATGAGTCTCTCAACCCTAGAGCACTTATCTAAGGGTTAGAATTAACTCACTCACACAGCCATGCAAAAGCTAACCCAAAACCCACACACATCATAGGTTTTATTGCACGGTTTTAAAGCATACTACCTAGACCCGCTAACCTATCAACTAGACCGCAATCCGACGGCCTTCCTTAATCCATACGGCATCTAGCTAGCATCTCCTCCTTTCCTTGTCTTCTTGGCTTGCCCGGACTCCGTCTTCGATCATCTTCCGGCAATCTCCCGACCATCTGAACCTCTAACGCTCCTCGCCTAGTCCTGGTCATCCTCCGCCTCACCATGATCTAGCACCGTTGTCCTGCAACCATCAAAGACACAGAAAAACCTTTCACATAGCAATGCCCATAAAGATATTCAATGATTATCCCAAAATTATTAATCAATCATAATTTCGCTCAAAGGATCGGTGTTACTGCCCTCAGGCCAGTAGCATTGGAAAAACAACAAACACTCAAATTGCTTCAAATCAAAAATCCAATTCAAATCAAACTCAATTTCAAATCAAACCAAGCTCAAATCTCATCAATTACTCATCACACACAAGGATAGACCTCCACATGGTCTTTCAAAAGCGTACACTATTGTATTGGTATATGTTTTTTCCACACCTCCTGTATGGAAACCTACCTGGAATGCACATACTACTCCATCCTTCCAATGTGCAAAGTTAGACCCAAGTAACTTAATAAGCTAAGGTTACCCCACAATAGCACTTGTGATTGCACGAATGTGTTGGATTATGAAACACTACGTTCAGTCCTTAATCCAACCTAGGCAAGAACTCCCCGTACACTACGTGCAACTCCATCCCCCTCATTTCACAATTTATATAATAACTCACTCATGCCAAAACTTTAGTTTTTTAGTTTTAATTTCACATAAAAATAACTGAGACAAATATTTCAAAATGTCCATCTCATGAACAAATAGTATATCCAACCATTTGTTCTCCTAATAATAAGACATGGTTAAGCAATTGCATATATAGTTGAATATATCCAAGTTGGTATTAGATATTGCCTAACCCTTTCTTATAGTTTTTTAAGGTTGACATTTGCGTATTTATTAAGGAGGTTCCATGCAATAAATAAGAATATCTACCATTAACCACAATATAGCAACTTTATTGAAAATACACGCCTGCATATATAAGTTTATAAAACAACATAAATTAAGTAAAATACTGGGCTCAACATGGTCAAATGGGTTTTTGCCTTGCTCTTTGAATTCTTAAGGTTGTTCAAGGTTGACGAAGGAGGTTTCCGGAGCGTCGATGTCTACACGCAATATATTATAAAGCGAACATAAGAGCAAAATAAATTCAAATATTTTTGTAGAAACAAAAAATTCATGATTTTAGAAAAACTTAGAAACTCAATTTGGAGTTCATTTGCAAAAGTTTTGAGCATTTGAATTTTAATTGGCCAAAAAAACCTAAAATAGAAAAGGACTGACGTCTTTGGTGTATTTTGGTTACTTTATGCTTTCCAACAGAGAAAGTGCACTTTCCATAAAATTGAAAGCATATTTCTCATTTTTGGGGTTTTTGACTAAATTACAGAGGCTGATAGGTGGGGTCCACATGTCAGGGACTCATCATGTTCAATACTAGTTCAGGTTTCTAAAACTTCACTTATTGACCCTTCATGTCAAAACTTTGAGATAAAAATGACTTAATACAGAATTACTCCTTTACCCCTACCATAGAGGTAGTACACATATTTTTCATCTTTATTGACAGAAAAACCAGCTTGTGTAAAAGTTCTATCGAACTTCTTGTGCCACTACTTAATTAGGCATTTGTTTGAGACCATACAAGGACTTCAGTAACTTGTACACATTGCTTGCTTGTCCGGGTATCACAAATCTATCATGTTGATCCATGTAGATTTCCTCACCTAACTTTCTATTAAGGAAGGCTGTCTTTACATCCATTTGATGGATGATAAGACCATGTGAGGTAGCCATAGATATAAGTACTCGGATGGTGGTTAACCTAGTAATTGGTGAGTAAGTATCAAAGAAATCATCTTCCTCTTTTTGGTTATAGCCCTTTGATACAAGCTTGGCCTTGTACTTTTTAATAGGACCATTAGGCTTAAGTTTATTCTTGAACACCCACTTGCATCCAACTGGCTTACAGCCACATGGACAATCTATGATTTCCTACATTCTGTTAACCATTATGGAATCCATTTCACTACAAACTGCTACCTTCTAGTATTTTGCATCAGGGGACGTATATGTCTTTGGAATAGACTTGGGTATATCATCAACAAGGTACACCGTGAAATCAGCACCAAAAGACTTTATTATCTTTTGTCTCATGCTCCATCAAGAAGCTATTTTACTATTATTCTCCTCATATGTTTTTTCAGTATTATCATTTGGAATGATAGGTTGGAGTTACATCAATTGTTTGACTAGATGGGTTATGTGCATTCTTCATTGGAAATATATTTTTAAAGAATATAGCATCCTAAGACTCTATTATTGTATCAACAATTACATTAGGTGTCTCAGATTTGACTATTAAAATTTATAGGTCATACTATGATGTGCATAGCTAAGAAAGACACAGTTCACAGTTTTTGGTCCCATTTAGCATTTTTTGATTATCAGTATATTGACTTTGACCAAGCACCCCAAGTGCGTAGTAAGAAAGTTGTAGTTTCTCCCTTTCTAACCTTCATATGAAGTAATCTCACTATTCTTAGTGGGAACTCTGTTTAGGATATAACATGCAGTCAAGATAGCCATTCCCCACAATGCCTTAGATATACAGGCAGTATCCAACATGGCATTAACCAAGTCGGTTAAGGTGTGGTTCTTCCTTTCGGCAACACCGTTTGATTGGGGTGAATAGGGAGGTGTCATTTTAAGGATAATTGCATTCTTAGTACATAATTGGGAGAACTCATTTGAGAAATATTCTCCACCACGATCAGACCTAACTCTTTTAATCTTTCTTTCTAGTTGATTTTCAACCTCAACCTTATAAATTTTAAAGTAGTCTAAAGCCTCGTCTTTGGTTTTAAGCAAGTACACATAGCAAAATCTAGTAGCATCATCAATCAATATTGTCATATACTTTTTCCCTTGTTTTGCCAAAACACTATTCATTTCACATAGATCTGAATGTATGAGTTCTAAAAGTGCCAAGTTTATTTCCTCAAACACCTTGTGAGGTTTTCATGGTTGCTTTGCTTGCACATAGATTTGGCATTTTGAACCTTTGACAATAGAAAAGTTAGGAATTAAACTTAAACTAGATAGCTGAGACATACTACCAAAATTAATATGACATAAACATGAGTGCCATAAATTAGCCTCACCTCCATTATTTGAGTCACAAATTTGGTTCACAACCTTATTACAAAAATCTGAAAGGAAAAGTAGAACAAGCATCCACATTCGTAGCCTTTTCCAATAAAGAGTCCACACTTAAACATGACTACTTTACTTGATTCGAAGAACAACTTGAACCCATCTCAATATAGAAAGAAGCCACTGATAAAGTTCTTATTTATTGTGGGGAACATACTGCACGCTCTTCAAGGGCACGATCTTTCTTGAAGTGAATTTCAGATCTACCGTGTCAACACTAAGAATAGAAGCACGTGACCCATTCCCTATTAGGATGAGGAACCCAGTGAGACCTGATAAGAAGGAAACATAAATGAATCAGCACACATGAATATTAGCCCCTATGTCAACCCACCAATTCGTAGATTGACATGCTGAAAAGATAGTAGATAAATTGCCAAACCTAGATGCCCTGGCATCACCAATAGCCACATTGACATAATTCTTTGCTCTGGCTGATTCTTTTTGCCTCTCCGTTTGTGAAATTTCTTCACCCAATGGCTGCTCTTGCCACAAACAATAAAGTTGATAACATCCTACCATAAATTTGTTAGGCACCTGACAACCAAGGTGCCTGAGATCCCTCACAATGAGTTGTAGTTCATGAGCCTGCTCGACTAAAGAATGATTATCAACTATTTTGTAGTCATGATATTGCCACACGATGTACAACTCACATCCAGCATCTAAGGTGGCAAGCTTATGTTCGAGTGCCTCCCACATTTCTATAGTATTTTTGATGTGCATATACACATCACACAATTGGTCAGACAACACACTTAGAATGCAACCGATAAAAACTGTCATAGCCATGTCGAACTCTATGTTTTTCAACATAAAAGGTCCCTCCTTAGGACTAGGTAATACAACCCACCACACATTTATAGCTGTGAGCCACAATTGGACCTTTGTCTGCCATCTCTTAAAGTACACAACAGTGAACTCCGATTTCATAGCCTCAGTAAAACCAGCCATCACAAAGTTCTTATCAGGTTTTTGGATTATTAGAAATATGCACACTTTTATGATTATTTTAATTCCTATAATAGAGATCATTGTAATCGCAGCATATATACTAGGCATATTATAAACTATAGATTGTCGCATGATCATGAAAACAAATATACCTCTATCATATATATTTGCTAATGGAAAGATGTCAAGAATAGGAATACTCTGAACACATGTAATCCGCATCGCTACTGCAAGGTATTCCATTAAAAATTTGATTGAAAGAGATTCAGATGCAACTTACAGAGAGATGCTCCTCATATAGACATGAAACAACATTAATGCGTGTCATAAAAGCCCCATGAAATTAACGCGATTCAAACATTCGGTTTGAAACAATCAGACCCAAAATCGTCGCAACATTCACGTGCACATGGGTGGGGCAATGGCGTGGCAAGTTGAGTGAGCGTGTGTTCTTCTTTTGCTTGCTTCAACTAAGCAAAATCAAATTCACCTTATAAGTTGGTTTCCTCCCACCTAGACTAGCAATATGGTACTAAACATCCTACCCTCCAACATGTATGAGTGGGCCTTTGGAATTTTTTTTGGATTTATGAAGAATATTAATTTGGGCCATGCCCATAAACTCCAACATAGTGTGATGCTTTTCTAAGTTGATGTATAGAACTTTTTTTTTCCGAAACATAGCAGAAGAACTACATTTCGTCACATGATAGGGACCATGAAGAGTTGATGCATGGACTAGACTCAAGTAAGAAGTTTCTTACATGTAGGTGCTCCATGATTTTTTTAATCCAAAAATTGACGAGGATTCTTGACCAGATCAATATTTTGCAGTCAAAATCTCTCGAAAAGTAGATCCACATATTAAGGGCCCATTTAACATAATGGTTATGCCTTCGACCATGATTCAAGGAAAGCCTTACCCCCTTTAATAAAAAATTATCAAAAGCCAACGACGACCATTTATAACCAAGAGACGATCAGTCCTAGGCAACAATGACTAGTCATACGGTTTTATAAGCTCTAGCCAGGTAAACTGATCAGAAGACATGACAGTGTCCTACATGATTAATATGAGAGTAGTTGTTGGTGCATCTGGCAACATACAATGGCTGACCAAGTGACATGATAGTTGACCAAAGAACGTGACCATTCAACACTCAACGACGACACGTGTGTGAAGCCAAAAGACGTCTATAGATAGGTATAATAGATGGCCTATGTGCCCCAAAGGACAGTCTCATCTTGATTGGATCATATTCTAATCTGAATTAATTCCTATAACATTTTTTGTATTTATAATAAAGTCCCTACTTGATCATAACCTCATATTTTTTTTAAGGGGCCAGGTCCGATTATCGACAAAAACAAGGGGACAAAATTCTCTCTATGTAACTCTTAAGATTGTTTAATCCTAGAAGTGTTACCATGAATGCTTATAACAACTTCAGATAAAAAAATGAATCTTCCAAAAAGAAAAATGCATTGCAATCAGCAGGATTGTTTTGTGGGTTACACAGTGACACGTCGAAATCAATTATCAAATTAGCTACTTGGATGCTGATGCATAGCCGTGCTAGGAGATACCAATCCTGTGAAGGAAGATGCTGAAACTTCAGAAGATTGTTGTCTTTTTCTTTTGCTCACAAGTGTGCTAGCATTCTAGGCAACTGATACATATACAAAGCTGCCGAAGCTTCCAAACAGAACTATATACATAATGAATATGGTCGTGTGTTCTATGTTGTAGTGGTGGAACAGATGCATCAAATTAGTAAATTCACCAAATCCAAGATGTACTGGAAGGCACAGAAGAGATGTTCATGTAATGGAAAGAGCTTTCACTGCTCTAAAAAACTGCATGGATGATGAAGCGATGGCACAACCTGAAAGAAGTAGGTATGCGCAATTACACCAAAACCATCAGCAATCAGTAGTAACCGTGTGTTGATCGATAATCAGCATCAGATGTTTTACGATTTGCATAGTTTTCTTTGGCAAACCATATAAAACGCCTACCAAATACGTATTTTGCTGTCTAAATCCATAGCTTTAATACCTTCCATTTTCCGGCTGAGTTTTATCAAGTTTTTTGGGAATTAATAAAAGGGGATATGATGGCTCTTTTCAATGATTTTTTTGACAATCGTTTACCGTTATTCAGTCTAAACTTTGGTGTAATTACTCTTCTTCCAAAGGTTAAAGAGGCTAATAAAATCCAACAATATAGACCTATTTATCTACTAAATGTCAGCTTTAAAATTTTTACTAAGATTGGCACTAATGGACTTTGTGGAGTAGCTGCGAATGTCGTACGTTCATCACAAACAGCATTTATGCCAGGTCGAAATATAATGGAGTAGTGATTTTACATGAGACTATTCATGAACTACATGTAAAGAAACTCAATGGGGTAATTCTCTAGATTGATTTTGAAAAGGCCTATGATAAAGTGAACTGGTCTTTTCTTCAACAAGCCTTATGTATGAAAGGTTTCTATCCGAAGTGGTGCAAATGGATTAAAAATTTTGTTTCTGGTGGTAGTGTGGGCATCAAAATTAATGATGACATTGGTCACTATTTTTAAACGAAAGAAGGTCTTCGACAAGGCGATCCTATTTCACCTATTCTCTTCAATATAGTTGCAGATATGCTAGCTATTTTGATAAAGAGAGCAAAAGAAGATGGCCAAATAACAGGGGTCATCCCCCACCTTGTGCCTGATGGCTTGTCTATTTTGCAATATGCAGATGATACCATTTTGTTTATGGATCATGATTTGGAACAAGCAACGAATATGAAGCTATTGCTTTGTGTATTTGAACAATTATCTGGTCTAAAAATAAATTTTCATAAGAGTGAAATATTTTGTTTTGGAGATGCAAAACAATTTGAGGATGAATATACTGCGTTATTCGGTTGCGAAGTTGGTGCATTTCCATTTCGATATTTAGGAATACTGATGCATCACCGAAAACTCCGAAATATTGATTGGACTGCAATTGAAGAATGCTTTAAGAAGAAATTAAGTACTTGGAAGGCTAAACATTTGTCCTATGGGGGACGCTTGGTCTTACTGAATTCAGTACTTAGTAGTCTACCTATGTTCATGATATCCTTTTTTGAGATTCCAAAGGAAGTCTTAAAAAAACTAGACTATTATAGGTCAAAAATTTTTTGGCAAAGAAATCATAACAAAAAAAATACCATCTCGCTAAATGGGATATCCTTTGCTGTCCTAAAGATTAGGGAGGATTAGGAATAACAAATCTCCGGATTAAGAATACATGCCATTTGAGCAAGTGGCTTTTTCAACTGCTCAATGAAAAAGGAAATTGGCAGACTTTGCTCAACAATAAGTATTTGCATTCAAAGACTTTGCCACAGGTTCAAATTAAACCTAATGATTCTCATTTTTGGAAAGGTTTATTAAAGGTCAAAGACCAGTTTCTCAGTTGTGGGAAATTCAAAATAAAACACTACTACAGAAATGATTTTCCTAGACACCAAGGATTTCTTTCCACAGGCGGATTAAAAGAAGAGCCGCCTCAAATGATCGAGGCGGTCCTTGGGGTTAAGAACCGCCAGAAGGTATCTTCACAGCGGCTCTCGTAAGAAACCGACTGCGAAAATATTGATCTCTTCACAGGCGGTGCCCTTTAGATGCCGCCTGTGTAAACTATGCTCTTCACAGGCGGCACTCTTAAGAAACCGCCTGTGAAAATATTGATCTTTTCACAAGCGGCGCCCTTTAGATGCCACCTGTGGAAACTATGCTCTTCCCAGGCAGTTCTCTTAAGGAACCGACTGGGGAAATTGCGATCTTTACACAACCGCTTTCTTCTGGCCGCATGAGGAAATCGCGGTTTCCACAAAGATGACGTTAAAGCCGCCTTAGTTAATTATATTGATGACCTAATTAATTAAGGAACCCCCTGTGGTGATGTTCAAGTCTTTAAAGGCGTAGTTCTTAAACAAATTGCCTGTCCAAATTTTGTAAATGCTTGTCTGCATATCTTGTGATGAAGGAGATGCCGGTATGCGTTTTTATGTACGTACCGGATCATCCTTTGTTCTACAATACCTGCAAAACACAGAAATCCAACGTCCAGGCAATACTTCGGTATGAGTTTTTATTGACGTACCGGATCATCCGTTACGTTGCAACAATGCCACTACACAGAGAAATCCAAGGTCCAGAGAATACTCCGGTATGGTTCTTTTGGCCTTTGACGGATAATCCGGTAGTACTGTTTTGCTTGATCGTTATTATTTTTCTGCAGGCCGTTGTCTTAGGGAGCCGCCTGTGGAAACTTCGCTTTAAAGCTCCGAACAAATCGTTCTCTGCGGCAGTTCCAGGCGGCCCCAAAATTGTGAAAACAAGGGGGTAGCTAGGTTTTGAATTTGAAATCCTTGGAATAGTTAACTCTCTAAGGTAAGAGCATCTCATTCCTGACATTTGTAGAGGTTTATATATCTTGTGGAGAGGAAGATGTAGTGTAGATAGAATGTGCATGGGAGAGGGGTTGAAGCCCGGGAGATTGATGCCACTGACACTCTTTAAAATTCGTGATTCACGTTTTCACACCCTGGTCCACTGTCATAAACTCAGATGGACCCACATGTCATAGACACATCACCAAAAACCAACGAATTGAGTGTCACTGGACTAATTTAATTTTCCGTTGAAGCCCTCACCTTCTAGATCTCAGAGACGATCTTGTATCCCTCCCTCTCTAGAGGGAGAGAACGATCCCCTCTCTAGATCTAGAGGAGAGGACCTTACATTCTTTCGTGATTTTAATAAAATCATTTTATAGTATTTAACTTAGGTTCTCTTGTTAAAGTTCTATCTAAATAATTGACATTTCAATCTGATTTTCTGTTTCAGGTTCAAGATGGAAAGGGCATGGATGTACAATGCCCCAAGAAATAAGGGTGTATTCCTTAAAGAGCTCGAAACTTTTATTAAAGCCGCTCAGAAGGACGCCTGGACTAAAAAGGAAACGGAAATACTTTGTCCATGCAAAGACTGTAAGAACAATGTAGGGTGGGGAGATTTAAGTGTAATCACAACACACCTGATCATGAGAGGTTTTATAGAGGATTACACAAGTTGGTCCAACCATGGCGAGCAACGTACATCGCAAATAACCGATGATGTTGATCCCGATCTCGTGGATGATCGAAGTGCCGGAGGCGACACTGATGGTTTGGGAGATGAAGCTCACGTGCATGCTCATTTGCTAGATGATGGTCGCATCGCTGATGTAGAGGAAATGTTGCGCCATGCCGAACCACAGGTTTTAAAGGAGATGACAGGTTTAGATAATATCGATGCGTTACACAAAGCAGCGAATGATCTGTTATATGAGGAATCCAAGGGTTGTCCTCCAGAGTTTACGGTGTTGCATACGGTGCTGATGCTTCTACGGTTGAAGGCTAGCAATGGATGGTCGGACAAGAGTTTCACCGATCTGTTGAGGCTCTTGGCAGAAATACTTCCGAAGGCTAATGGATTGCCCACCTTGCCGACGAGCACTTATTTCGCGAAGAAGCTAATCACTCCGATGTCATTGGATGTGCAAAAGATACATGCATGTCCGAACCACTGTATCCTCTTCTGTAAAGATTACACGGACTTGAATCAATGCCCGGTGTGCAAGGCGAGCCGGTATAAGAAGAATGATGACTCTCACGACGATGATGATTCTTCACCTAGCACTACGAAGAATAAGAAGAACAAGAATAGTACTACTGGTAATAACGAAGATGACACTTCTTCAGGCACAAACAAGAAGAAAAGAATCCCTGCGTTGGTGATGTGGTACTTGCCAGTTATTGGCCGCCTGAAACGTTTGTACTCGAATGAGAGGGACTCCGAACTAATGGGTTGGCATTCCGACAAGCGCAGAAAAGATGGAAAGATTCGACACCCAGCCGATGGTAGACAATGGAGAAATTTTGATCGCATGTATCCAGATTTTGGCAACGAACCCAGAATGTAAGGTTTCGCACTGAGTACCGATGGTATGAATCCTTTCGGTGAATGGAATGCCACACATAGCACTTGGCCAGTAGTCCTATCCATCTACAACCTTCCTCCATGGCTATGTATGAAGAGAAGGTACCTAATGTTGTCCATTCTTATCCAAGGTCCGAGACAGCCTGGAGTAGATATTGTGTGTTTCTCGAACCACTGATGGAAGATATGGCCATGTTGTGGCACGATGGGGTCTAGGTGTGGGATCAGTTCCAACAACAGTACTTCACACTAAAAGCCATTATTTTTGTTACCATCAGTGATATTTGTACAGGCGGTTGGCTTAAGAACCCGCCTGCACAAATGCTTATGTGTACAGGCGGTTTCTTAAGCAGCCCGCCTGTACAAATGCATTTTACAGGCGGTCCTTAGAAACACCTGTGCAAATTTAGCGATTTTCACAGACCTTCAGTTACAGGCGGGTGCAAAAACGCCTGAGAAGATGGGTTACCACCCGCCTGTACAAATATTTTCTGTAGTAGTGAAAGATGGCTCCCAAACTAGATTCTGGGAAGATGTTTGGGTAGGCATTACTCCCCGTAAAGAGCAATTCCCTAACCTATATAATATAGCTACTAATCCTCATATAACAGTAGCAAAGGTCTTGAGCAATGTGCCTTTAAATATTTCTTTTCGTAAAACGTTACTGGGGGATAAATTAAATAATTGGCTGAGTCTAGTAGCTAAAATAGCACATATTCAGTTATCAAATGAGAAGGATAATTTTATATGGGATTTGCATCAGAATGGTCAATTCTCTGTGAGTTCTATGTATCAATATATGATGAATCAGGGTACTTCTTTTTCCCATAAGTTCATTTGGAAGCTGAAGATTCCTCTAAAAGTTAAATTTTTTTTGTGGTATCTTCAGCGTGGAGTTATTTTGACAAAGGACAACTTGACTAAGCGAAATTGGGTGGGCAATCAGAAGTGTTGTTTCTGTGATTGCAATGAAACGATAAATCATCTTTTCTTTGATTGTCAATATGCTAGGTGTATTTGGAGAATAATTCAGATAGCTATTGGATTAAGACCACCTATATCTATGAATCATATGCTAGGAGACTGGCTATCTGGTATAAGGAAAAATAAGAAACAATTAATATTTATGGGTGTGGCTGCTATCTGTTGGGCAATTTGGCGTTATCGCAATGATGTTGTCTTTCAAACGAAACGATATTCTTCTTTTATGCAGGTTGTCTTCAGGGGTACTTATTGGCTGAGGTTTTGGGCGCTGCTGCAGCGTGAGGATGTAAGGGTGAATATTTGGTCTGTGTGCTTCCGATTGGAAGTTATTGCAATGGAGTTTTTTTGCTAAGAACGGATGTTAGAATAATAATAGACTTTACTATCCTTAAATATTTTATGATTTATATAATGTGTCTCCTTCATTAGTTCAGCTCAATAGCTGACAACTTTATAATAAAAAACGGGCTATGTGTTGTTGCATAGGTCAGAGGTATTTCCATTGTCTAAAATATTTCCATTTGTCTTCCCCTATTGGGAGCTGACGAAATGAATGATGAACAGTAGGCAGCAGCTGCCTGGTGTTGCGTGGTGCCAGTCACATTGTGCCCTGCACGATCGACCAGCATCGACGGTCGTTAGAGACCAGAAGACCTACGTCCCTACGTCAGCAAAGTAGAAAGCTTTCTAGAATAAGCATTAACCATAGGGACGTCTCGGCTAACACGGAAGCCGTGGCCAACTCGTGTTGCGCCACTTGGTGGCCATTGCCATGTACCGATGTTGCACGTCGCCATGGCCACAAAGGGGCTGTTTGGTTGTCTGTATGGATTAAGTTTTATATCTGTGGATATAAAATAGAGTTATTTAGAGACTGTTTAGTTGTCTGTATGTTCTTCTCAACCTGGTTCAACTCATGCAATTTTCTCACCTCAGCCAGGTCCACTGGAAACGAGAATTCTGGGCGTATCCGCGTGGCTTGGCTCTGAGCGCGTGCACAAGTACTTTTTGTCTCCCGCCACGCCTCCCTCCCCTTCGCCTCCCTGCCTCCCGTCTCACGCCCTAGTTCTCCCGTTCGCCTCCTCACCTCCTGTCTTGCGCACTCCATTCCCCAGCCTCGCAAGCGCCGCGCCCATGGGGTCCCCAACACCGGCAAGCTCAAGCAGTATATCGTGCCCGTCTCCATCTCCGGCAAGCGGAAGCACAAGCTCCAGCGCCACCTCAACCGGGTAAATTGGATTACCCCTACTGGTGTCTTTCTTGAGACATGGTCGGTGCCAAGGTCCGGATCTCTCTGATGCTTGTTTGACGGGACATGGCTCTGGCGGTGCAAGAGCAGAAGGAGGCCGTGATGATCAAGGCGCTGGAGAACAACATGGACGTCGAGATGGGATCTGCTGAAGGTACGGCTCTTGGTTTGCTTGATTGTTTTGAACCGGGTGGGGGGGGGAGTTAGACCTTTTTGTGGCTTTAGTTAGGTTGTTTGTAGGAGAATTTGGTGTACTAGCGATTCGTTAGGATTGCCCTAGACTAGTGGTTTCGGGAGTTAGGGGTTCATTGCAATGGTGAGAGAATGGATTTCATCTGTTTGTAGGATAATTGGTGGCGCCAATGTACTAATGGTGGACAAATCGTGGTTCTTTCTTTTCTTTTGCTAGTTTGTTTATGGGACAATCAAGTGCGATAGGTATTTAGTTCCGCACTTATACTGCATCATATTTGCCTCTTAAGTTTTCAGGCTTGAGAGTAGATTTAGTAGACAAAGACCCCTATATGTTGATGGCTATTGCTTCCTTGTTTGTGAAAAAAAATTTACTGTTCCATTGTTGTGTACTTGTGTTGTGTTGTCTTGCATGATGGTAGTTGGTGATATAAGTTTGTTGGAATCTGTAAGTGAGTTGTGAATTGTAGTGCTTTTTGTAAGGTTCCATTGGAATGCTTGTGGTACGATTGGTCATTAGCTCTGTTGTTTTGCAAATCTTTACCATGCTGTTGTAGCATAATATTGGTTATGTTGCTGATGCTTGCACTTGTAGTGATATCTTGTTTAATGATTTAAGCCCTGATTAGTCTGGTGCAATGGTGGTCAGTGGAGGGCTTAGCAGTTGGACCTGTTTGTAATGTGTCACCATTTGTACTCATATCCATTGGATGGAGGCCTGATAGCTACTAGAGGCGCAACCGTGCATACTTTGTGCTTGTGGTAGATATAGTGGTTGGAACAGTTGGTTTCCACTTAATTTTAGTTTTGCGAAGTTAAGGAAACTTACGGTGCTACTTGGAGTGACTTAAGTTTATTTCGTAGGCTCCCCTAATGGTGATCGAATGGTTGTTTTTTGTTTAGTTTGGTTACTTTGGCATATCAAGTGACGCATTCTGTCCCATCATGCTGAAATATGTTTCCAACCAATTCGTGTTGATTCATAACTAGCTTCCTGGAGCAGCAGGTGTATGTGGACGGGCTAATCAAACAAAGAAAAGCTATATTCTATAGAGACAAACGAATATAATTTTGCCAAAAAAAAAAACTATATGCTCTTAGTTCAAAATATTCTGGATTGCTGAGTTGTAGTGAGGTAACGTGCTAGTCTATGCCAATTGGTGTATAATTATCGAATGTGGTTTTTCCACGTATACATGCAGGTACAACCACCACTGTCAAATGTGTCTTGAGATTGACGCAAAGATTCAAAATTCTAACCACCATCCCAACTTCTAATAATAGAATACCCCTAGCATGAATCTTGAGGCACATTTCAGGGTTAAGATAGTACATGTGCTCACATGTACATGTGGTTTTACATTTTTTTCGATAAGTATCAATTGTTATTTGGCTGTTGGATGCCAATTATTATTTGGTTAGACTTCTATGGCTAAAAGATTAGTGCTCTGTGTCATCACACCTCACATGATTATACTAGTGATGAAAAGATTGGACCTTTTTCATAAAAGGAAAAACTCTGCACTAATTATTTCTTGATGCCATGAATTATGCTTAGCAGTTATGCAGGTCTGTTTTGATTGGACGAGCTATATGTCAGCCGGACCGCCACACCTAACGCGTCCGGATCCCAGGTTGTTAAGCTGCAGCACACTCGCAGGCCCAACCAAGTAGCGGGCCAAGGTCTCTTGGGCCATCTCCCCCCAAAAAGCTAGCTCAATGAGGGGGTGCTCCCTCACCCTTATAAACCATACTCAGGCCCTCTCCACAACCGATGTGGGACTATTCCCAACAATCTCCCCCTCACACATCAGGCCGAGATTATCTAGGAACTACCTAGGGCCACCTGGGCTCTGATACCACTTGTTGGAACTCTCAAGATTAAACACACGCGAACACGTAGATAGATAACACGAGAGCTATACACGAAGAACAAACACACTTGTATATTCTTGCACTTAGCTCTCCGAGAATACAAGGAACATACACTTGGAGACGCCTACCGACTCAAGATTACAACGGACTTGAGTTAGCGCCTACAAGGAACACACCCTTAGAGACACTTACCGACTCAAGATTACAACGGACTTAAGTTAGCGCCTACAAGGAACACACCCTTAGAGACACTTACTGACTTAAGTTATAACGGACTTAAGTTAGTGCCTTTCTTCTTTGTTCCTAGCTACTCTCTTACCTTGAGCATCCCATGTACAAGCTTATATAGACACACACGCAGGCCGCTACGCTCTTGAGGACCCGGTCTCATCCAGTGAACATGCGCTCACCCGGCCATCCAGTGTAACGGCAAGCATGCAGCCATGCACTCCTGCATGCATCACATTAACTAGTCAGAATAACGCGCTACGCCGCGTCGTGCACGACGATGTAACGTGAAAAATTTGAGAAATCTGGTCATACTTTCGGTTTTCGTATTTTTTTAAAAAAAATGGGTCGGTAGGACCCGTCGACGAATCAATGAGCTGTTATAAATCTTTGACGAACCCGTATTTTTTTTAGAAAACCACGGTTAGGCCTCATCGGTGAATCTATGGGCTACTATAAACTTTCGACGAATCTGTGTTTTTTTTTAGAAAACCGCGGTTACGACCCATTGGCGAATCCATGGGTTGCTATAAACCTTCGATGAATCTGTGTTTTTTAATTGTAGACGGACCTAAAGTATTTTTTCTGGGGTCCGCTCCAATAAAAACCGCCGGGAGGACCTAAATGTAAACCGCAGAGGGACATAAACGTAATTTTAATATTTTTCGGGTCTATTTTACTAAAAAGCCGCTGAAAGGACTTAAACGCAATTTCTAATTTTTCGAAGGGCCTCTCTGCGAGGGGGGGGTGAGGTGGCAGCCGGGAGGACCTAAATGTAAACCACAAAGGGATCTAAACGTAATTTTGATATTTTTTGGATATATTTTATTAAAAACCGCCGAAAGGACCTAAACGCGATTTTCATTTTTCCGGAGAGCCTCTCGGCGAAGGGGGTGACGTGACGTGCCTAAACGGCCGGCAATCTCAAGCAGTGTAATATATACTATATATGCACCTACCACTAATGACTCAACTACTAACGCCTGCACCCACACCATGTGCCTCACGTCTCCTGCATGCACTTACTCTGCTTAAGTACTATCTAATAACTGATGCATGCATGTACACCAGAAATGTGACTTCCTAATGCATGACTTAATGGATAGTAAAAACAAGAAACTGAAAAACGCCAGGATTAATTAACAATCTTCCCCTAATACTGGCGTCGTTTATTCATCTGAACTCACTCACAGAAGCGTCGGTTCATCGTCAGCATCGGTGAAATTCAGCTCCCCCTGCTTCTTCTTCCTGGGCTTGGTACATTCTGATTTGAAATGTCCCAACTCATTGCAGTTGAAACACCTCACCTTTGTTTTGTCGAACTTCTTCCTGCCATCCTTGTTCTTCTACCGAGCCTCCCACTCGGCCGCAGTGAGCAAGAGTTGGCTATCACCAGTTTCGTTAGTCTGAGTGCGGCGCTGAGTACGCTCGTCGAAGGCCTTTAGCCTCCCAAGCGCATCCTCAAACGGCATCGTCTCAACATCACAGAACTGCTCGATCCCCGCAACGACAGGGTAGAGCCGATCTGGGATAGTGTCGAGGAGCTTCTTGACCATAGCGGCATCGTCGAGTGTCACGCCGAGGTTGGCATACCTCGCTGCCATGCCACTGATTTTTCCAGCGTAGTCGTCCAACACCTCGCCATCCTTCATGCGGAGAGCATCGAACTCTCCCTTCAAGGTTGCCAGGCGCGCTGCCTTGACACGATCCGCCCTGACGAATCTTGTCTTGAGGCTGTCCCAAACCTCTTTCGATGTTTTCTTCTGTGAAACCTGCAAGAGAATGTCTTCCGACAGTGCTTGGAGAAGTTGCGCCCTCGCCGTCTTGTCCTTCCGTGTGTCCATGACTGTGCCTTCTGCCGGGTTCACGGCCTCCCAAAGGTCCTGGGCATCAAGAATGGCCTCCACCTTGATAGCCCACGTGGTGTAGTTCGTCAGGGAGAGGATCGGGTACGCGAGCGAGATGCCGCTGCTTCCTCCGGCAGCTTGTGGAACCAACGCCATGGAGTCGAGGTAGTAGCGTAGGATCTTGGGCATACACGGCTCTGATACCAATTGTTAGCCGGACCGCCACACCTAGCGTGTCCGGATCCTAGGTTGTTGAGCTGCAGCACACTCACAGGCCCAACCGAGCAGCGGGCCAAGGTCTCTTGGGCCATCTCCCCCCAAAAAGCTAGCTCAATGAGGGGGTGCTCCCTCACCCTTATAAACCATGCTCAGGCCCTCTCCACAACCGATGTGGGACTATTCCCAACACTATAAGTGAAAACAAGGGGTGCTTTAATCTTAAGATGGCTGCATTAGTGATGGAAAGGTGGCCATCTGGGTTTCTAGTATAATTAATCCTAGTGGTCAGACGGCTGTGGTAAATTTCAGTTCATCAGTTTTATATGTAGTTTCATTTGTCTCTTTCTCTCCCTCCCTCCCTCCATCTCTCTCTCTCTCTCTCTCTCTCTCTTCTTTGTCATGTACTTAGTTCCTAGATTCCTTTTCTCTGGTGAAGATTGTACTGTTGTTTTGTGAAGAGATTGGCATTTTGTTCCTGATAGAACTTTTATTATGGTAGGACAACATAAGCTTGTCGCAAAAGCTCTGACTACTTGATCTACACATGTATCCCTTTCTATATATAAGATGCAAATTATTTCCTTTCTGATAAAATAATGATGCAGCTGTTTCATAATAGGACATATTTGTGATCTAGCTAGCATGAGTAGAAATGCTCCTCACATTATTCCTCCTTACGCTGCCATGTTCACTTCTATAAATATGTATGGTGATCACTGCAACGCTAATTGCTTACTTTTGTCCTTTTATGAGCAGAGTCTTCAGAAGCTGCAAAGGACAAGTGTAAGATGAGTTTTAATGTGAAGAAAAACTCAAAGATACAGATTAAAAGATTAAAAGGCAAAGGAACATATAAGCAACTCTGCACCGTGTGTGTTTTCAAATGCAGAAACTGCAAATGTTGAGAGTGATCAAATTGACTTTGGTGCAACTGGGAACAAATCTGACAGTCTTGTCCGTATTGATGAAGGATCCGATTTAAAAAAAGAAATTCCTAAGGATGTTAGTGAAACTTGCACGAAGGAGGTAGAAGAAGAGGAAGTAGAGCTTGATAACTTGTTTTTTGAAGACTCGTCTGCTTGGGAGGCAGTGGCTCCAGAAATCTTGAAACAGCAAAAAATAGAGAAATTATCACATGACGGTTATGGCCATCTTCTTGGAAACATAGTTGATATATGGAAGAAGGTCATGTGCTTTAACACTATCAATCGTGTCTTTACTCTTTACTGTGATTATAATGCTCTTTTTTTGTGGAATTTATACTTACAATTTCTTGGAGCTTGAGATTGTAATGCTCTTCTGTCTGGCTTGGCTCTAGACTTCTAGAGTGGAACCGGAGATGTGAAGCCAAATACAGTTGGCCTCACCTCCTTGTTTGTCTAAAGCTTCTTGGAGCTAGATCCACTTTGGCGTTGGAAAAACAAGAGCACTCTTTTGTGGAATTTTTTTAATAATACATTTTTTATTCAAAATTTCAAAAATATACCACAGAAAAAAATTACACAAATATACCCCTGTCGCTCGTTGGTTCAGCGAAGTACAAATATAACCCAACCAACGGGCGACAGGAGGCTACATCGCAAAATCAACGGGCGATAGGAGGCCACGTCAGCCCCCTGAGCCCCTGTCGCCCAATCAACTGGCGACAGGAGCTAAATCGATCAACCATCAGGCGACAGGGGGTGAGGCCCCTGTCGCCCTACCAACGGGCGACAGAGAGCTCCCGGTCTATAAAACCAATCCGTCGGCACTGTGTTCACTCAACCTGCCAGAGAAGAGAAGAAAGGAAGAGAAGAAGGAAGAAAAGAGAGAAACGAAGGAGAAGAGAAAAAAAGATGTCGAGGCGTGCAAGTGGAAAAGGAAAGGGGAAGGCGAAAGAAGAGGGAGGTGCTTCGGAGTGGCCGCGCAACATCGCGTACCAGGACCTCTTCGTACCTTTCGGAGTTGTCCCACCGATGTGTCTGTGCGGAGATCCTTGCAGGCTTGTCCACTCTTGGGAAATTCCAACTTGGACGAGGAGGTATTGGAAGTGCCGCAACTACGCCTTCGACCTGCCGGAGAAGAGCTTGAAGAATTGCCAAATGGTAACAACTATACGTGTTTCATAATATTTGTACATGAAACATTGTTAATTTATGTTCCATGCAGTCGCCTCCGCCACTGTGTGAATTTGAGCAGTGGTTTGATATGGAGATTAACCCTGAAGACCAAAGGCTCCTTGATCAAGCCAACCGGGATGAGAAGTTTAGGCGGTAGCTTCAAGCGCAGTGTAACGCCGCACGTGAGGAGGCACGTCGAAAGGAAGCAGAGGAGATGGAGGCCGAGAGAGAGAGAGGAAACGAGAGAGGGCATGTCGTGCCAAAGAAGCCCCACCGAAGGCATGGGCGAAAGGGAAGTGGCCTCGATCCACTCAGTAGACGTGAAGTTGTAACAATTATTTTCGTTGTTTGTGATGTGCATCCCAATTTTATGTCGTAATAAAGAGTGTGACCTACCTTATTTTCCGCATTAACTTGTGATTTTAGAAATTGTGGCCACTTAGGAGTTTTTGTAGTCTCGCGGGGCCCACCGAATACGGCTCAGAAAATACGAGAAAAATCACGGGTGACCTACGCAACGCGGGCTACCACTCATCTATGGGCGAGCTGGCCGGACGTTGCCCCAGCACGAAGTTGCGAAAATCGGAAAAGGCACACGCGGCCACGAAACCACAAAAATCGTGCCACTTTACGGTTTTCGTAGCCTCGCGGGGACCACAGCCCAGAAATGAGGGGGAAAATCATGAGGGACCTATGCAACGCAGGCTACAAGCGTACGTGGTCGTCGGTGAGGTCGTTTCAGTCTGAAAAGCGGGGTGCAGCGTGTTGTCATTTCAGTCTGAAGAGCGGGGTGCAGCGTGTTGTCGTTTCAGTCTGAAAAGCAGTGTGCAGAGTGTTGTCCAATCATTCTAACAAAGCTGCTAGGTGTGTGTTGTCCAATCTGCTAGGTATGAGAAAGCTGATGAAAGAATTAACTAAGTACATAAGATTAAAAGTACGAAGAATGCAAATACAATAGTTCGTACAACATATTTGGAAGAATTAACTAAGTACATAATATTGAAACTACCAACAATTAAAAAAACAAAAGAAACTACTGTTGGCCCCATTTCTAGGCAGCTCCTCATGGCTGGGCAGGCCTCCTCCGAACCTGGCCCTGCGAGTACGTTAACTGCGTCGGCGCGGTGGACCCTCTGTGGCCTAGCTGGAGTTGTGGCGTACTCGGGCTGAGAAGGCTGCGTCGGTGGTGGTGCTCCCTGCAGCTGTGATGATCTAGGCTCCTCTTCGACGAGGAACCTCGCTACAGTGTCCTGCTCGTAGTCCTCCTGATCTGGATCATCACCCTGCCCCTCATAGTCGTCAGTGCGGTGTGAAATCAGACGCTGGAAGAACCATGCTGTGAGCTCAGAGCAAATGAAGAATTATTGAGAGCATTGTAATACGTGAAAAGTGCATTTCAGTACTCACCTCCAGCATGAGCGGCTAGACCAGCTTGTCCAGCAGCTCGCCCTCTCGCAGCCGGTGGCGTGATGGTAGCGTGCGAAGATGTAGGTGCAACACCCCTGCCTCCGCTAAGCGACGCACCGCTAGCCACCTCGGGAAGGTGGCGACATCCCAGCAAGTCGAGGATGCGTCTTTTGCTCTCCCGAAACCGCGCGAAGTAAGAGGTCACCTCATCTCTAGTCACGTCAGCCCCGCTGGCCAGACGAGAAAGGAAGCCCCCTGACTCCTGGCAGTACTAGACAAGCATATTAGTCTGCAAAATACATTACAAATTACTTAGCACAGTTACTAACTAAGATTATATGAGATCGCAGATAGGATGCAACGTACCGTAGTGTGCACAACCGAGTCCGTATGAGAGGGGTACATGTCTGTCACCCTGGGAACGTGTCTAGGAGGATCGGGATCGACACATACCAAACACAGACGAGTACGGGGAGTGTACCACTCTCGGTAGGCGTGGTACGTCTACGGGTCGTACGCCGCAGCCTCAGCGTGGACGTCGTGCAGGGCTCCTCCCCACTCCTCAACCCAAGGTGCCTTGCATATGTGCCAGGGGGTGGCCCCATGTGTGCCCTTCCTAGTCTGCCTGTGGATAAAAAATAAATATAGCGTTATTAGATGGCATTACACAATAATAATTATAAAAACATCGATGCAGGAAACTTACGTGTGGGCTGCGAGTGGGACTGCATGGTCGTCCTGGACCAGAAAGTGCTGTCGTAAACCAAACTACCTCATCACTCGATGGACAGCGTAGGCCTCGACCTGGACGTCGAACACGAGGAACCGACGCGTAAGCCAATACGCCGCGTCTCGTGTGCAAAGGGTGGACAGGCCACCCGTCACACGAAGCTGGACCTCTGCCTCTGCGTACGGCGTCCAGCGTACATGGTCCTCGGTGAGGTGGTCGAACATAGTGACGAACTGGAGGTAGCCTATCCACACCGTCCTGTGTGCCCATCTAGGCTGTAGTGACGATAGAACGTAACCGTTAGTACTCACAAAAGTTAAGAGAAAAGTACCAAAATCGTGATTGCAATATCTTACCCGTCGATGGCACCATCTGGTACACATGGTCGGACCGTCAACATCGTCATCACCTGCATGCTCAAGTGGCTGCAGGTCAATGTCGGGCTGCCTGATCTAGAACTTCTCGTATGCCCACAGCTGTACCAGCAGTGGACATCCTCCGAAGGTCGCATCGTTGGCGAGCCGTGTACACCCATCGCAAAGCGCACGATACGTGGTGCACAGCATAGCGGAGCCCCAAGAGTACTGCGGCACAGCGTCATGGGGTGCGTCCGAGATCTGCCTCGTGAACTGGATGAGGTGCCTGTCCACGCTATCCCCATGGGAGCTCGCGAACATGCACCAGCCGAAGAGCCACAACAGATACACCTCCAGGTGACGACTGACCATGTACTCATCCGCAGGCTCGACGATCTGCGCCGGCTATAAATTAAAGCTCACTTGTTATTTTAAGCAGTATATGCACAATTTAGTTTTAAAAGCTAGTTCCGTACCATGAACTGTCGAAGCCACTGCAGTGTCGAACCATGTGTACTGCTGAAGGGTCGGTACATAGCAGGTGGTAACACACTCTCAAATCTATGAAGCAGCTCCTAGCGCCACGTCGGATCGACGTCCTGGGGCACCACAACGTCACTGGCGATCGGGAGGCCGAGGAGGTACGAGACGTCCTGCAAAGTGATCGCCATTTCCTCGATAGGTAGATAGAAGGTGTGCGTCTCCGGCCTCCACCGATCCACCAGAGCAGTGATCAGGGACCTGTCTAACGGGAACCAGCAAGCCATGTCCTCTACCATCCGGGTGAGGGGCAGCAACCCTGAAGCTCGAAGCCTAAGAAACAAAAACATGTCATTAATATTAGTACAACATTAGTCATGGTGCTAAAACAAACATATTTACAAATTGAAATACTGATATGTTACCTGAGGATCCAACGAAGATCAAGCATCCAGGAGTATTGCGGTGTCCTAGGTCGAAGAATGCTGAGCTGCACAGGATCCCCTCCCTCCTCTGGAACAGCAGTGGTGAAGTGGGCATGGTGACGACCATCAACGACCGAGTCTAGCAACTCAAAGGGCCACTCGTCATCTCCATGCTGGTGAGCCATACCTGCAAATTACAAAAATGAAAGTTATAATTAAAACACATAGTTAACAAAAGCATACGTAAAACTATACAAGCATCACAACAATATATTGAAACAAATATGCACATAAAAAACAGAGAAGCTCAGAACAATATATTGAAACAATTCCAATAATTTAGCAAGACACAACACTCACAACTGCTAGGTAAAAAACAGAGTTCATACAACACACATTACATCGATGCAATATAAATTTGACATATGGCATATGATAATTCAAATTTCTTCTCATCTGGTGCGATGGCGTCGTGTAGCACTCCTCGCAGAGGATGATCCTTCCCCCACCGTCGGGTGACCATCTCCTCCATCTTCTTCGCTTTGTGCCTGGCAGTTCTTGAACGTATGTCCTAGTTGGTTTCACAATGAACATTTCTTCATGCGTTTGCCAGCTTCTGACTCATCTATGTCATTTCTAATACGCCTTGTTTTTCGACGCTCTGCTTTCCCTCTTCTTGCATCAAAATCAGGGACTCAGAATATTTCATCAACACTAGGAGTTGTGGTGAAAGAACCCACAACTCTATAACCATAAAGCTCCTCGCTCCAAGTTGCCATCACCCTTTCCTTCATAAAATATTCAGATAGATATGTACCGGGTTGCATTCCAAATAAAAGCACATGCGGCTATGACATGAGAACATGGCCTATGCAAAAGGTATGGCTTGTTACACGAGCATTTGCAATTAGCCTGTAAGATGCACTCCTGGGTTACAACCTTCTGGTTGGTTCCACGCCGTCCTTTATCCCTGCAAATCACCTCGAAGTGCAGTGTCTGTGCACCAACTTTGATAGCTCTACATTTGGTCGCCTTCCGACTCTTCTCATTCCGACTCTTCTCATCTATGTATTTAGTGATCATCGAAGAGTACAAGAACTTCTCATCTCTCATTACTATGTTAGCAGCTACATGCCTGTCCACAAAGTACTTGGTTGTACCCCTCAACACTCCCTCGACAATTCCTACCAACGGGAGACACCTCATCCCTCGCATTACCCAGTTGTAAACTTCGCAGTTAGTGGTCATCACATCAGATCGGCACCATGTGTGTCATATAACAGTGACCACTTCTCTTTCGGTTCGTGCTTGATCCAGTCCGAGAAACATTTGATTGGTCTTTGCCTCCGACGACGATTAGTCGCCTCATCCTCTGTTGGTAGGGGAAAAGAGGCTCCGTCTGCTCCTGTGTTCCATTGCCACTAGTATTGTTCATCTGCTCCATGTATTTCTTGTCAGCTCATCAAGATTTTTCCACAGAGTTCGGAACTTGCTCTCCTAGTTGTGCTTACATAGTCTTTTGAACATGTTCATCAGTTCCTTGTTCCTGAATTGCTTATAAAAGTTTGCACCCAAATGCCTCATGCACCATCGACTCTACAAGTCAGGCCATGAAAATGGCTCCTCTTCCCCTGTTTGCAACTGGTTGATAGCACTAAGCAGACCAGCATACCTGTCATGTAGCACGCACACATCTTAACGAGTTTTGATCACCCCGATCTTCAAGTTCCGTAGGAACTACAATCAACTCTTGTAGTTCTTGCTTTCTACAAAGGCAAAGGCAACAGGTAGAATCTGGTTGTTTCCATCAATGCCCACAGCTGTCAATATTTGCCATCTATATTTCTTGGTCAAGAATGTGCCATCCACGCACAACAATGGATGCCAATGGTAGAACGCCTTAATGCAAGCTTCGAATGCGAAGAACACTCTCCTTAGATGCCTTTTAGTTGGCCATTTGATTGACGGACAGTCTTGATAATCATAGTAGGTATCAGGATTTCTTCTCTGAATGCAACTGAGCAGTGCGGACAGGTTATGGTACGAGTCTTCAAACTTCCCAAACCTCGTTTCTAATGCCTTCTGTTTCGCCCTCAATGCCTTCCCATAGCTAATTGTGTACTAATATCTGTTCTCGATTGCTCGGATAATAGCACAGGGCTCAAAACTCAGGTTCTCCACTATCTCTACGTACATGATGTTCACGACATACCCGGATGATAGGTTCTTGTGAGCCATCACTGTTTCCTCTGTCATATAGCTATGCTGCTCAACCTTCGAACAGAGCCAATGGGTGCCCCATTTTGGCTTGTACGCGTTCACTCTCCACGGACACCCATGGATCTCACACACCACGTCGTAACAGGTTGGGGTGGATTTCTTAACCCTGAAAGTCCTTATTAATGATAAAGCCCAATCTTTCACAGCATCCTGCACAGCCTCTTTTGTCGGGTACATACTGTTAGGTCTAACCTCATTGTCACTATACTGCCAAGGTATATCGTTGCTTTCATTGACAACCAGCTTAACAAATTGATGCGTGCTCCACTCGGTTGGCACAAGCGGATCCGTACCTCCATCTTTCTCTTCTGACTCATCGTCATCTTCCACTTCTACTCTGTTGTACTCACGGTCTTCCTCTTCCATCCTAGCTATTATTTCATCAATTTGCTCACCTTCGTCTACTTGTCCCCACGCTTCTTGTCCAACATTTTCATCATCCTCCCCAAACTCAACTTGTTCATCACTTTGGCAAATGATGTCATCGTTGTATTGCTGAACATGCTGCTCACGGCTAGATCCCCTAATTTCAGTGTCACCAAAACTAAGCTCATTTTGAGGCTGACTACACTCACCAGCGTCCAACTGCTGCTGGGGGGTAACATCCCTATCATATGCTTGCAGTAAAAGCACCCAATTCCATCCCCGTTGCTCTGCCCCTCACATATGATCTCCACGATGCGGTTCCCTTCAGCTCAACTAGCTCCTAGTAAATAGGGTCGTTTCGCATACTACATAGGCAAAATACCTTCAACTCGCACTTCTCTTGTTCCGTCCGAAAAGTATAATACAACCATTTCAACACAGAAGCAAATGTGCGCTCCTCGATCCTACTCAAACTTCTGTCCACATACTATATGTTACTTAGATCCGCACCCTCCAAACCATGCATTATAACCCCTCTCCATAATAGATTCTAAATGGAACTCATTCTGCCATATCTGTGAATCCGTTCATTCACTCATGAATTAATTACTTTTCGTAAAAAATACTATGACACCTAACATAACTATATATACATGCTACAAAATTATAGATCTAACCGTAAAAAACATCTACATTCCCAAGAATATATATCTACCTAGATCTAACTACATTGCCATGAATATATATCGACGTACTTTTATCCATAAAAAAACATCTACATTCCTAATGTCGACGATCGGGATCGCCTGACCGCAGATGTGAAACGGGGTTAGTGTGAACAGGGGACCCAAGACGAGCTACGCTCAACGGGAGAATGGACGTTGGTCAGGGTGAAGCGCCAACGAGCAGGACACGGCGAATTATACTGGTTCAAGCCCCTGTGAGGGTAATAGCTCTACTCCAGTCTTCTCCTGAGGTGGAGGGCTTCACTATCTTAAGTACAAAGAGTGGATTACAGCTCCAGCTTGAGCGTTCTGGTTGTGTCTATTGGCCTATTGCTTGTGTGCTAATGTCCTTCTTCCTTGCCGTTCTGCTTCAAGGGGCTTTATACCCCTCCCAGCTGTTACCGGAAACGGCTAGGAGAGATTCCCGGGGTAGTGCATGGCGTGCATTGAAAACATGCTACAACCGTCTCAGATCTGATGCCCACGTCCGCCTTAACTCCGGTATTCTCGATCTTGGTAACTGCCGAGTAAACGCACACCTCCGAGCCAAGGTCAGGGTCGTGCAGGGATGGGACCCCCACTGCCCAAGCTCGAGGTCGCGCGGGGATCAGCGTTGCTTAGGTCATGGTCGAGGCCCCTTACTGCCCAGTCCCGAGCTGGGGACCCTGTTGACCATATGTTGACCTGTCAGAGATTTCTCAGTCCCTGACAGCTAGCCCCCCGAGGCTCAAGGTCGTGGCAAGCACTTGGGTCGACCTCGAGCCTCTCTTGAATGGACAAAGTGGATGGTCTTCTGGAAATTTCAAACCCGAAGTCGAGGTCGGACGGAGACCTACGAACGGGTTTCACTGTCGCTACACCTAGCGGCCCTTGATCTTCAGACTTCCGGTACGGCCACGATCGAAAGCAATGAACTGCTCAAGCGCCTCGATCCCGCCGCCAAATTCTTAATCGCACTGTCGAATCTCCTAACCGGCGCACCTTTTGGGATGCCCTAACCTCCAGCCTACAGCGCACCAGGCTTATAAAGCTCGAGACTATTGCAACCTCGAAGATCTCTCGATCTTCTCGCAATCTTTTCCTTCTTACTCCTCACCCGAGCCCTTCTTCCCCCACCGACCAAATTTCCCCTCAACCGCCATGGCCAAGCTCGGGAAGAGTTCCCTGTCTGCAGCGAGGATGAAAGAGCTCGAGGGCTCGACTCCGTGATCCAATGACGTGGCGGTACGGACGGAGAGACCGAGTCGCAGACCACAGATCCATTTAACTTCGTCGACGGAGCATTACATGCTCTTCGGCCTGCGGACGCCAGAGAGTGACTTCCTTGCAGCCGTTCTCACACAATGCGAGATCGAGCTTATCAATCTAGTACCCAACTCCATTCTTCTCCTTTCCATCTTTTCTCATTTGTGCGAGGGGTTCCTTGGAATCCTTCCCACCCCCTCGCTTTTCTTCCGCTTCTTCTCCATCTTCCGCACCGGGAAGGACCCCGTGGTCGGATGCCTCTACTTCCGGCTGCGGACGGGGATCCCTTGGTCCTTCCCCCAAATCCGTCCTCGGGACTCCCTCGGTCCTTGGACTGAGCGGTGGTTCTACCTGAAGAGGGGCGAAGACGGCGCGCTAGCGTTCGACGGAACCCCCATCAGCGGGAAGAAGCAGACCCCGGAGGCGGGTGACCTGGAGGACAACCAAGAGGCGATTGCCGCCATTCACATCTGCACCTCACGGGGCCTCACCGGCAGGCCATCCCCAACGACTTCCTGAGGAACTGGGTGTTCCCTCTGCGGAAGAGGTTGCACCCGTTCTTCGATATCAAAGGCCGCGACAACCTCACCCGCGAGGGAATGTCTGGTAAGTCATCCTGCCCTGAAGCCAGTTCGAGTTTTGGTTCCTGGGTTCTTTTGACGAATTGATTTTTTTAGCAGCACCGAAGGAGTCTTGGATCGCCGTCCGGATGAATGAGATGTTCGGGAAGGCAACGCACGACTACACCCTCGACGATCCCATCCCGAGGAATGTGCTGCGCTGGAAAGCCGAGGTAAACCGCCTTGGACCGAGCTTCTTAGTCTGCATACGCCTAGAGCGTCCCCTGACTCTTTGATACACCCACAGGACAAGCTAGAACTGCTTGAGACGGCGAGGAAGATGCTGCCAGCCAAGAAGACGAACAAGAGGCCAGCCCTGGATGGAGCGAATGGCAAAGGCCCGAAGAAGCAGCACGTCGAGTGGAGCGACCGCACGATGGTGAGTTCCCTTGATCAAGCCCCCCAAGCACTTTGCTCGTGCTCCCTTGCCTTCTAACATGCATTCCTCATCGCAGCAGCAGAGCGCTGCGGACGCAGCCAGGACCTCAACTAAGGACCCTGACCCACCGTAGGCCCCGAGGTCTCAGGCTCGAGGTTCCCGAAGAAGGGACACCCCTTCGCCCTCGGGGCACCAAGGGCCCCGCTAGCCCCCTGCAAAGCGGAGGCTCTCGACTCAGGTACTTCATCAGCTTTTCATTTGCCTAGCTTTCCCTTTATTGTTTAGCTTAGCAGCATTTCTTTATCGCAGACCTTGAGCGCTCGAGCTCAATGCTTGCCCATCCTGACGATGACTATTGTCCAGGGCGAATCCGAGTCCGATGAGGAGGAGGAATCCTCCTACATGCTGGCGCCCCACCGGCCCTCGAGCCGGGGGCGCACCCCATCAGCCCCCCAGAGTTGGGCCGCAGTTGGGGAGTTCGACCAGGGGATTGATGACCTGGTCGAAGATGACGTCGTGCCTGCGGCCAGCGAAGATGACGGCGCCGACCCCATGGACGCTGAGGATGGCGCTGACCCACCTGAGGCTGCTGAAGGAGGCGGCGCCGAGGATGCCCCAGCCATGACCACCGAGACCGCTCCAACCGTGGCGGTCGGGACCCCCCGGGCTGCCGAGGCTAAAGATGCTCTGGCTGGGACGAGCACGGATGACCAGACTGTGGATCTGGCCAAGACCGCCGCAAGGGAGGGGGCTGAAGACCCTCTAACCGTGGGGGACAAGTCCGAAGCCGCTGCTGGGACCGAGCTCGAGGGCGGGACGAGCCCCCTTGGAGAGGAAGCTCGAGGTGCAGTCGTCCCCGACGAAATGCCTGAAGGTCTCCACCACAACGACCCAGCGGCAACGGCGGGTAACACTGCACAAGGGACGTCGGGCAGTAGACCCACCGAGTACTCCCGCGCAAGCTTCGAGGGTCGACTTACCCAAGTACTTGCATTTCACCCCATTATTGGGCCTTAGCTCGAATTCCCCCTTTGTCCTTCTTCTCTTATTCTTCCTTTCTTCTGGTGAGTACCGTGTTGACCCTCCGAACCCTGCAGGCCATCGGTTCAGTTGCCCAGGGGCTGCAAGGCCTCCAGACACACGTCGACACGCTGAGCGTCTTCCTCGACGTGGTGGAGGACTGGGAGACGACGCGCTCCAAGCTCATAGAAGCCCCGCAACTCGAGCGGGAGGAGATTGCGCAAAAGGCGGCAATCGACTCCAACGAGATCGCTGCCCTTCGTAAGGTGGTGAAGACGCTCGAGGCCTCCCATAAGTCCGAGCTTGAGCGGGCCATTGCCTCCGAGCGCGATCACGCGTTCAAAGCCGTCGAGGAGGAATGCACGATGTCAGCCAAGGCGCTCGAGGCTGAGCGAGCCAAGGCCGATGAGCTGAGGAAGGCCGCTGCGGACCATGCAGCCGCCACGGTGAGGGCCTCCCCTGAGCTCGAAGCCAAGGTCCAAGAGCTCAAGGAGAAGCTGGGTCGGGCGAGCAAGACGGCAAAGAGTGCCTTGGCCCAGCTTCAAGAAGAGCGACACCGCGCCGCCGAAGCCCTCCAACTCCAGGGCGAGTTGTCGACCTTGAGGGCCAGGGTCACCGAGCTCGAGCAGGAGAAGCTCACGCGCGAGATAGCTGACCTGTGAATGAGCTTAAGCTTTCTTGCTTGTAAATGAAATCTTTTATAAGACAAGGGTTTAATGGAATGACATCATTTTGGCAAAAATAGTTGGCAAAAACAATTAATGTCTTGGTCTGCTTATCGTTTTCCACAATCGTGCACTTAGCCTTTCTGCTCATAGTATATCCTGTCCAGCCCCCGTTGGGACCAAGGTCGAGCAATGCCGGCCTTGGGTGCAAGTTAGAGACCCGCAAGATCGAAAAAAACCCACAGGGAGCACAACACAGGCGCACGAGGAAAGACTTAGGCTCTAGGGTATGAGGATCGTTGCTAGGGCAAGCCTCTCGAGTCCTGACAATGATTTGCGCCTTGCTCGTTGGACCCAGTCACGGGCTTAGTTCGAACCCTGGCGCAGGGGGAGCATTGATGCGAAGAGATTCGGCTTACGAGCAGCTCGACCACTGGGGGTGAAGCTTAAGCCCCCGACGCCTGGGCCAAGAGCAAGCGCGCTCGTTCACAGGTCGAACTCAAAGAGGCCTCGATCCAACACAAAATATAGAACGATAAAAGGGCGCAAAGACCAATCATGACAATTGAACAACAACTTTATTGAAACTTGAGGTAAAAGGGTTACACATAGAATTTTTGAAGCTGGTCAATATTCCACGAGCTAGAGAGCTCTCTGCCACTGGGCAGCGCTAGCCGGTAAACCCTCGTGCGATTTGTTGAAACAACTCTATAGGGGCCCTCCCACCGAGGGGATAACTTGTTGGTGTTGGACGGAGCCTGAATCCGTCTCAGGGCTAGGTCCCCAACAAGGAGCTCCCTAGGTCGTACCGACCGTGACGCATGTCTGCGAAGAGCTTGCAGGTAGTGCGCCGATCGTAGCAGTGCACGGCATCTTACATCTTCCGCCAGGGTAAGGTCAAGGGACCGTTCTTGCTCGAAGTCAATTTGGCCGACTGCTGATCTCCGGCAGAGCCCAAAGATGACCTCTGGAGGCGGATTTGCCGATCAACACGAGATGTAGGGTGTGGACCCGTCGCTCCGACTATGGTACGAATAGACCATAAGACGGTGGGGAGTTCATCCACCCAGGTCTGGCCGTGTCATTCGAGCTCATCTGATACTCGCTTTTTGACGCCTTGAACAATCTGTCCATTGGCGCGCTCCACTGCTCCATTGCTCTGCGGATTGGCCACCGAAGCATAGCATACTTTGGTGCCGATGTCTTCGCAGTACTCCTAGAATAGCTCACTGGTAAATTGTGTTCCATTGTCAGTGATAATTCTGCATGGAATCCCATACCTGGTGACCATGAAGAAGCGAAAGAACTTGACCGCCGCGCAAGCCGTGATGGTCGAGACAGGTTTGGCTTCGATCTATTTGGTGAAAGTATCGATGGCGACGAACAAAAATTTCTTCCCCTTGGCCGCCTACGGGAAGGGGCCGAGGACATCTAGCCCCTAGGTCGAGAAAGGCCAAGCTAGTGGAATGGTCTGGAGTGCGTAGGCAGGCTGATGCGATTTCGGGCATGGAACTGGCAGGCTCGACAGGTGCGGACAATGTTGCGAGCGTCCTGGAGCGCTATTGGCCAATAGAACCCCATGCAGAAAGCTTTCCCGACCATAGTCCTGAAATAAGAATGTGCCCCACAGAGACCTGAATGAATGTCGTTTAACAGGTACTTACCCTCCTTTGTGGTAATACACTTCGTCAGGATGCCGGAAGCATTCCGACGATAAAGCTTGCCGTCCACGAGCTTGTACAAGCTTCTCCGGTGCTTGATCCGACTCCTCTCCACGGGATCGGTCAGAAGCTCTCCCGTCGCCAGGAAATTGTGGATTGGCTCGGCCCATGAGGGAATACTTTCGATGAAGGCAACCGAGGCCCCTTGGTCGGAGATTGAGGGTGACGCCAGGGTCTCCAGGATCACATCCGGAGGAACTTCGTCGTCAGACGACCCGAGCTTGGAGAGGAAATCTGCATCGGAGTTGACTTTCTGCGTCACATGCGTGATTTCTAGGTTCTGAAACCACTTCTCCATCTTGCGCGCCTCGGCGAGGTATTTGGCCATGGAATCCTCCGAGCACTGATAGCCCTTGTTGAACTGGTTGATGATGAGCTGTGAATCGCCCTTGACGACCAACCGACGAACACCCAGCGCCTTGCAAGCTCGGAGTCCCGCCAGAAGAGCTTTAGATTGCCAGCATTATTTGTCGCTGAATCGAAATGAATCACATACCTCAAATTGCCGCCTCAAGGGGTGAGAATGAGGATCCCAGCCCCCGAGCGTTTGAAGGATCTTGAATCGTCGAAGTACATGACCCAGGGCCTCTCCTCCTCGACCTCGAGTTCGGGAGCGGGCTGCGAGGTCTGCTCGACCACGAAATCAGTAAGCACCTGCGACTTGATGGACGTGCGCGCCACGAACTGGAGGTCAAAGACGGCCAGCTCCATGGCCCACTTGGCGATGTGACCTCCAGCCTCTGGATTCCTCAAGATCTCCCCGAGCGGGAAGTTGCTCGGGATGACCACAGAGTGAGCCTGGAAATAATGCCAGAGCTTGCACGAAGCCATGAGGAGGGCGTACAGCAACTTCTGGACCTGAGGGTAGCGCTCTTTTGGCCCATGGAGAACCTCACTGACGTAGTAGATCGGATGCTGCTATGCGTCCCGCTTGGCCACCAGGACAGCGCTGACAGCCTAGGTGGTGGCCACGAGGTAGAGCAGCAATTTTTCGCTAGGCTGCGGGGTCATGAGCAAGGGTGGGTTCGATAAGTATACCTTTAACTCGTCGAAGGACCGCTGAGCCTTGGACGTCCACTCGAAGCTCGCTTGCTTGCGCAAGGCCTTGAAGAACGGCAATCCGCGCTCGTTGAGCCTCGAGATGAAACAACTGAGGGCAGCCATGCGGCCGGTGAGGCATTGTACCTGTCTTACCGAACTCGAGGGGGCATCTTTTCTATCGCCTCAATCTTCTCCGGGTTCGGGCCGACCCTCGAGCCCCTGATCATGTAGCCGAGCACCTTCCCAGAAGTAGCTCCAAATACGCATTTCTCCGGATTGAGCTTAATCTTGTGCTTGTTCAGGTTGGCGAAGGTCTCCCCAAGGTCTTGAACGTGGTCGCCTTCGGTGGAGCTCTTGACGATGATGTCGTCCACGTAGACCTCAAGGTTGCGGCCGATCTGAGGCTTGAATGTCTTGGTCATTAGGCGCTGTAAGGTCGCGCCGGCGTTGCAGAGACCAAACGACATGGTCATGTAGCAGTAGGTCCCGAATGGTGTGATGAATGACGTCTTGCTTTCGTCGTCAACCGCCAGCTTAATCTGGTGGTACCCAGAGTAGGCGTCCAGGAAGCTTAGCAGCTTGGCATTCACGGTGGAGTCGACGATCTGGTCGATGCGCGGGAGAGGGAAGTTATCCTTCGGGCATGCCAAGTTCAAACCCGTGTGATCCACGCACATCCTCCACTTCCCGCCTTTCTTCTGCACGATGACGAGATTGGCCAGCTACTCGGAGTAATCGATCTCACGAATGAAGCCGACCTTCAACAGCTTGTTGAGATTCTCCTTGATTATGGCGACCTTCTCGGGAGACAAACATCGCAACTTCTGGCGCACGAGACGGCAGCCAGGCAGCACCTGCAGTTTGTGCTCAACCACCTCCCTCGGCACACCCGGCATGTCCACCGGCTCCCAAGCGAATATGTCTTTGTTGGCGCGGAGGAAGGTGACGGGCTCGAGTTCCTATTTGGAACTCAGGTCAGCCGAGACGTGGACGCACTTGGATGAGTCCCCCTCCACGAGCGGCACAGCCTTCGTTGCCCCGCCGGGCTGGATGACCGCCTTCTGGCGGGCAACCTTCGCGGTCGCTTCAAGGCCCTGCTGAGGCAGCATGCTGGCGAGGGCCAAGGCTTGGGTCTCGCAACCGTGTGTCGCCTTGAGGTTGCCCCGCACGGTGATGATGCCGCTAGGCCCTGGGAGCTTCATGCAGCGGTGGCCGTAGTGGTTGGCCGCCATGAACTTGATCAGAGCCGGACGCCCAAGGATGGCGTTGTAGGGAAGATCGCCCTCAACCACCTCAAAGGTGATCAACTCGGTGCGGAAGTTGTCCGAGGCACCGAAGGTGACGGGCAAAACCACTTGCCCTAGAGGTGTGGTCGAGCTACCGGGGACGAACCCGAAGAACGGAATTGTGATGTTCTTGACCTTCGACCAGGGTATTTGCATCCAGTCGAGCGCGCTAGCGAGCAGCAGGTTGAGGGAACTGCCCCCATCGACCATGACCCGTCCGACCATAGTGTTACGAATGGTCGGGGTCACAACCAGCGCAGTCTTGAGATCCTTGGACATACCTTGGGGGGCATCCTCCTGCGAGAAGGTTATTGTAGCCCTGGCCCACTTGCAGGGCCAGTCTGCGGGCTTCTCGACGGTGGCCTGGTAGACCACGCACGCGGCATCCTTGATCTCGCGCCGGGACTGAAACGCCGACGAGTCGCCGAAGATGACATCGATCCGGCGGTCGCCCTACTGAAAATCCAGGTCGAGGACGGCATGGTCCTCTCCGGTGTTGACCCTATCGGGCTGATCTCCCTCTTTCGGGAGCGTGGGCATCTCTCCACGCCCATCGTAGAAGGCCTCCAGCTTGCTCTGCCAGGCCCTGCAGCTTCGCAAGTCGTGGCCCAGAGCCCTGTGGAACAGGCAAAACTTGTCTTCGTTGAACCGAGGTCGCCCCTCAGGACCTTGTGGGCGGCCGTCGGCCTGCCGTGACCCAGACCGGCGATCCTCCTACCGAGGTCGGCGCGGTGCCTACTGAGGTCGTGGCCGATTTCATTAGGGACGGGGCCCCTCCTGGGTCGAATCCCGCACCTCCATGACCTCGCGGTGACTGTCCGCCGAAACAGTCACCCGAGGTCGGCCATCGCCGCGCTTGCGGTCCATCTTCCGCTTCCTGGCGGTCGAGCCTTGGTCAGCACTCTTGACATTGGAGGGGCCAGCCTCGCCCGAGTTAATGCCAAGCTTACCTTGGTCATAGTCGCGCTTCCAGCAGACCGCGTTATCCGTGTCCGCGTAGCGCTCCGCCATGCGAAATAGCTTGCCGATGGTGAGCCTTGTCGTAATCTCCAGGTCTTCGGTGAGGCGCCGGTCGCAGATGCCGAACTTGAAGGCCTTGATCACGGCCTCGTCGGAGACACTAGGGATCAGGTTCCTGGTACGGATGAACTGTCGCACGAAGTCACGGAGGGGTTCATTCTTCCCCTGGAAAACCCAGTCCAGGTCTTTCTCCCTGTCGGGCCGCTCGTAGCAGCTCTGGAAGATGGAACGGAGGGCGCTCTGAATTTGGTGCCACGAGCGGAAGGTGCCGGGCTTCTGGTTGAAGAGCCAGGTGCGGGCGGCACCGTCCAAGACGGTAAAGAGGTAATTAGACATCACGTACTCGTCTCACCCGGCGGTCAAGATAGCGGTGGTGTAGATCGACAGAAACTCATCAGGGTTCTTCGTTCCGTCGAACCGCTCGATCAAGGCGGGCTTGAAACGAGCTGGCCAGCGCACCCACCGAAGGTCGTTGGAGTATGCTGCGCAGCCATAAGCCAGAACAGGGGCACGCCTGGGGAGGTGTTCACCGTTGCTAGAGTCGGACTCACAGTCGCCTCGGCGGCCCGACCTACGACCACGCCGGTCGCAGCGTCGAGCCCGAGCGTCGCTCGGGAGGTACTGCAAGCACTCGTGGACCTGGCGGCGCCTTGGGGGAACGTTGAGGGAGAGGCCTGACATGCTGCTGCCAAAGCGAGAGTCGTTGTAGGCCGGTTGTCGCCGTACACCATCCGGAGTTGAACTTGGGGAGCGACGGCGAGGCGGTGTACGGGACAGGTCTCGGGATTGCTGGCACGCGGGAGACCAGCGGGGACGCTGGCGCCTGTGCGAGGAGCTGCCGTCACTCTTCAAGGACCGAGACCCAAAAGGGCGGCCCTGGTGCTGCGACGGCACAGCCTCGGTAGCGGCCTTATCGAGCTCGTCTGCGAGAGCTCGGCCGAAAAGGCCCGACCTCGAATGGGCGGGGTCGGTCATGACTCGAGCGATCGTGCGAAGGCACTCGCTCGATTGGGGGAGCTTGGAACGTCCTGACAATGCTCCGACCTTCTCGCGTTCCTCCTGCCGGAGGGCAGTTATGGCCTGGTTGATGGCGACTTGTGCCATCCGGCGAGTGTCTTCAGGGGTCTTCGGGCTGCGCTCCCCCCTGCACACTCGTCCCATGGCTAGCGGTCATGAGAACAAGCTGATCACGCAGCGACGGAGAGGGGGAGAACAGGGACGTGGAGCTTCCATGCTCGGGGATTGCATTTGAACCTGAGCTCGCGAAATGTGCTGCAGCGTCAGATGCCATGCCCCGAAAGTCTTGATTCTCCTCCGGATGAGCGAAGCTTTCGGACCCCACGGTGGGCGCCAGCTGTCGACGATCGGGATCGCCTGACCGCAGATGTGAAACGGGGTTAGTGTGAACAGGGGACCCAAGACGAGCTACGCTCAACGGGAGAATGGACGTTGGTCGGGGTGAAGCGCCAACGAGCAGGACACGGCGAATTATATTGGTTCGAGCCCCCGTGAGGGTAATAGCTCTACTCCAGTCGTCTCCTGAGGTGGAGGGCTTCACTATCTTAAGTACAAAGAGTGGATTACAGCTCCAGCTTGAGCGTTCTGGTTGTGTCTATTGGCCTATTGCTTATGTGCTAATGTCCTTCTTCCTTGCCGTTCTGCTTCAAGGGGCTTTATACCCCTCCCAGCCATTACCGGAAATAGCCAGGAGAGATTCCCGGGGTAGTGCATGGCGTGCATTGAAGACGTGCTGCAACCGTCCCGGATTTGGCACCCACGTCCGCCTTAACTCCGGGATTCTCGGTCTTGGTAACTGCCGAGTAAACGCACACCTCTGAGCCAAGGTCGGGATCGTGCGGGGATGGGACCCCCACCGCCCAAGCTCGAGGTCGCGTGGGGATCAGCGTTGCTTAGGTCATGGTCGAGGCCCCTTGCTGCCTAGTCCCGAGCTGGGGACCCTGTTGACCGCACATTGACCTGTCAGAGATTTCTTAGTCCACGACACCTAACAATATATAGATTGCCTAGATCTAACTATATTTCCATGAATATATATCGAGGTACTTCTATCCGTAAGAAAACATCTACATACGCTAGATCTAAAATTATTTACCTATCAATTTACATTCACAATCTATCAATTTACTGTCATAACCTATCAATTTACATTCGCAACCTATCAATTTACTGCCACAATTTACATTCTGAACCTACATCTACATTCGCAACCTATCAATTTACCTAGATCTAAAATTATTTCTACTCTACCAAAATTTATTGCTAAAAAAATAAACAACAAAAACTTACCTCAAAATAGTTTTTTTAGATAAAGGATTAAAATCCGGTCTCTGCAGATGCATACAACCGAGTTTTACAATTATCACAACCAAAACTGTAATTAAAAACAGGCAAAGAGAACATAACATCAAAAGCAAAGTCTATAATTGCTTCTCCATCCATTGTTGGCAAAGATATCCAACGCCACGACCTCCAATGCCCTGCTCACGAGCTGAAAGGTCTCTCTGTTGTTCTCATGCTGCAATAGTGCCCAAAATCGCAGCCAGTATGTTCCCCTGAAAGTAGCCTGCATAAAAGAAGAATATTCTTTTTTCTCAAAGATTATATCATTGCGCGTGCACCAAATAGCCCATAATAGGGCAGCACCCCCCACAAGAATCTGACTTTTCATACTCTTCTCAATGCGAGTTAACCAATGACCAAGCATATGAGACATAGACTTCGGTAGAGATAAACCAGTAGCAATATACACAATTCGCCAAATAGTTTTTGAATGTTGGCAATCAAAAAATAAATGTCGTATTGTTTCATTACAATTACAGAAACAACATTTTTGGTTCCCAGTCCAATTTCGTTTAGCAAGATTGTCTTTAGTTAAAATTACTCCTCGCTGTAAATACCAAAGGAAAATTTTAATTTTTAAAGGAATTTTCAACTTCCAAATGAATTTACTGGTGGAAGGAATACCCCAGTTCATTAAATAACCATACATAGACCGTACAGTGAACTGCCCAAGTCTATATAAACCCCAGTGAAATATGTCCCGTCCATCAGTAAGCTAACAATTAGCTATTGTTGCTACTAGATGATACCATGCCGTCAATTTATCCCCCAATAAAGATCTTCGGAAAGTAATATTTGGAGGCATTTGAGTCAATACATTTGCCACTCTAGTATGAGGGTAATGAGCAATGTTATAAAGGCTTGGAAATTGAACCTTAAGTGGCGTAGAACCCACCCAAGTGTCCTCCCAAAACCTAGTTTGTGAACCATCTTTTATCCGAAATGATCCACAAGAGAGAAAATCATCTTTAACCTTTAAGAGCCCTTTCCAAAATTGTGAATCCCCAGATTTAATATGCACCTGGGATAGACATTTAGAGCTTAGATATTTATTTTTAAGCAATGTCTGCCAGCTCCCATCCTCATTCAACAACTTAAATAACCATTTACTTAGTAGATATTTGTTCTTAATCTACAAATCAACAATGCCCAGTCCTCCTTGATCTTTAGGACGACACAGAATATCCCACTTAGCAAGGCGATATTTTCTCTTATCATTATTTCCTTGCCAAAAAACCGAGATCGATAGAAATCCAGTCTTTGAAGAACACCCTTAGGAATTGCGAAAACGGACATCATAAACATAGGGAGACTAGTTAGGACAGAATTTAATAGAACAAGTCGACCCCCATACGAGAGGTGTTTGGCCTTCCACGTACTTAACTTTTTTAAAAAACTATCCTCAATTCCACCTCAAAATAGTTGCGCAGTTCTTCCCTCTTCTCTCCTCTCCCTCTCCCTCTCCCACTTTTCCTCTCCTCCCTCTTCCTCTTCCTCTTCCTCTCTTTTTTTTTCTTCCCGTTCGGTTTGGAATGGTTTGCCGATCGCTCAAATGAGCATAGTACCGGGCGGCGCCGATTTAAAGCCTCACCCCCCTGTCGCCCCATGGTTGATCGATTTAGCTTCTATCGCCAGTTGATCGGGCGACAGGGGCTCGAGGGGCTAACGTAGCCTCTTGTCGCCCGTTGATTTTGCGGCGTAGCCCTCTGTCGCCCGTTTGTTGAGTTATATTTGTATTTTGGAACCAACAAGCAACAGGGGTATATTTGTGTAATTTTTTTCCATAGTATATTTTTAAAATTTTGAATAAAAAATGTATTATTAAAAAAATCCTCTTTTGTGCCTAAAAGCTGCAGAAAACTACATCAACTTTACCATTCAAGATTCAAGTTAGATTATTGTAGTTACAGTGGCAGGAGAACATATCCAGTATATCCCACCATGGTTTACAAAACCGTCGAAAACTACTCGAAAACCGCGGTTTTCGACCTTACCGCTCCGGTTCAAGATCAAAAACCGCTCGGTAAACCGTTCTAATTAAAAAAATTTAAAATTTCGAAAAAAATTTGTGTGAGCGGTTTTTCGTGAAAAACCGCGGTTTTCGTTGAAAAATCGCTCAAAACCGTTTTCGAATAATATTCAAATGGCCGGGTCGGTTTTCGGTGAAAACCGAGCGGTTTTTCGTGAAAAACCACGGTTTTCGTAGAAAACCGAACGGTTTTCGATTTTCACATTTTTTATTTATTTTTAAATTCTTCAATTTTTGCTGATTTTTTAGTGGTATTTGTAAAAACCATACCATAAATTTCGAATTTTGGTTTTTTAAACCCTGCATCCCACTATCTCAGGAGGCAGGGACGAGAGGCTGCCAATCCCCATGCAACTTTGCACAATATTCCCAACGTGCTGTCTGATCTTCTCGAGCTCTTGTTGTCGCCATGGTATATGTTTTCTGGCGATTTCTTGGCCGCAGAGTGCACGGCGGCAGGGCCAGATGAGTACACGACGACACATCACGCCAACTAACCTCGGAGACATATATACCGGAGCTCTTTTACATACATTAAATTCAATATAAATTATCATTTTTTATTAAAAAGATTAGATTAACTAAAATTTATTTTGTTTATTTATACTTTCTTTGATAATAAAGTAGTAAAAATATTATCAATTTCTACCCATTATACAGTACCCGTATGGTGCACTGTGAAGCTTGTTTTATAATTGAGAAAATTGCTTATTTGCCACTGAAAGTGGGCCGGTTCCCCACAATGCCATCGCGAAAATGCTCTTCCCTGCATTGCCATCCGATCTCAAATTCCTTCTCATTTTGCCATTGCCGTCAAGTTGGCTGTGAAGCCACCGTAAGTTGACACGCGAAAAGACCAAATTGCCCTCCTTTTGAGTGTGTTGCCCTATTTAAATCTATCAAATGTGCTTAGAATTTAATGAAAAGTTTTCGAGATGATCTTAAGAGAGTACTAACATTTCTGTAAAAATTTGAGAGCATGAGCAACTCTGTGATTTTCTGGAAAAATCGTTTAGTGATTCTGTCTTAATGAAAGAATTGCCCATCTTCATCCTCATTTAAATCTATCAAATGTGCTTAGAATTTTATGAAAATTTTTGGAGATGATCTTAAGAGAGTACTAACATTTCTGTAAAAATTTGAGAGCATGAGAAGCTCTGTGATTTTCTGAAAAAATCTTTTAGCGATTCTGTCCTAATGAAAGAATCTAAATTTTGATTTTTCAGAAGCACTAAATAAATTCAAAAATTTAAGAAATTTTTTGGAGTGGTTCCTTGAGTTATTTAGAACTTAAATAAAATATTTCTAGGCTTTTAAATGTTTTGAATTCATTTCGCCGTCCAAGTTAGCACACGGGGGCAACTCGGTCTTTTTGCGTGCCAGCAAACGGTGAGTTCACAGCCAAATGGATGGCGGTGGCATTTTGGGAAGGCAATTTGAGATCGGATGGCAATGGAGGGAAGACAATCTTCGCGATGGCATTTTGGGAAACCGGCCAATTTTCAGTGGCAAATAAGTAATTTTCTCTTTATAATTACGTCAGCTTTTGCGTTTTAACAGATAGGAGTGCAGTAGCGTAGCGTTCTTGCTGTTGCAGTTGCGCTACGGCGGACGGTGCGGCAATGGCGGCGCAGCTCCACTTGGTGCTGGTGCCGCTGCTAGCGCAGGGCCACGTGATCCCCATGATAGACTTGGCGCACCTCGTCGCCGGCTGCGGTGGTGCGCGCGTCACCGTCGTCCTGACGCCCGTCACCGCGGCGCGCAACAGGGCCGCGCTGGAGCACGCCGGCAGGGTGGGGCTCGCCGTCGACTTCACCGAGCTCGACTTCCCGGGGCCCGCGCTCGGCTTGCCCTGTTAGTGTTAATCTTGTTGTTAGAATAACTCTACATGTTAGTAGTTAGTATGCATTAGTAGTTAGGAAGTGTTGTGTATGCATGTGTGCTGCATCAGTAGCTTTTTTAGTGTTCTGTCTAGTAACTAGTTGCATGCATGGCGCTAGAATAGAATCAAGGCTGCATGCATGCGTGCTGTACTGCTGTGAAGGAAGTGAGGTGCCGTGAAGGAAATGGTCAGCGTCAGCCGAGAGATTTTTCTAGCGCGGATACAGGCGGAAGAAATGGATCTCAGCACGTCTCCTTCACGCAGCGCCTGCGCACGTCTCCTGCATGGACATTTGGCCGAGTCTCCAGGGGATCATGCATACATCACAGCGCGAGCGCAGCGAAGTCTTGCTATATATTCTATATATGTACGCGGTAGCTCAGTGAGTAGATAAGAATATCTAGGGGTAGAAGAATGGTGCAATACTTGAGTCCGTTGTAATCTCAAGTCCGGCGCCTCCAAGAGTGTTACTCATTGTATTCCTTCTAGAGCTAAGTACAAGAATACTAGTGTGTGTTCTCTGTGTACTCCGTCTAGCTCGTGTGTGTTAGATCTTGGGAATTTCCAACATGCCCGAGGGCTGCGAAAGCATCGACATGATCAGGGACCCTTCCGACTTCAAGGTTTTCTACGACGCCGAGTAGATGCTCGCTAGGCCATTCGATGAGTACCTGCGGGCGCTGCCACGGCTGCCGGACTGCCTCGTCGCCGACTCTTTCAACTCGTGGACGGCTGACATCGCGCGGCGGCTCGGCATCCCACGGCTCGTGTTTCACTGCCCGTCGGCGTTCTACCTCTTGGCGGTGCACAACCTGGCCAAGCACGATGTGTATGATCGCGTCGCCAGCGACTTCGAGCCGTTCGAGGTGCCCGACTTCCGGTGCTCGTTGTGGTGAACAGGCGGCGTCGCCGGGCTCTTCCAGTTAGCGGGCCGGAGAGGTTCCGCGCGACACGCGCCGCCGAGGCCACCGCCGACGCCCTGGTCATGAACACATGCGGACCTTCGAGGGCGTGTTAAATCGGCGCTTCTGTGGGCGCTTCGGCCGGAAGGTGTGGCGGTCGCCGTTCGCCTCCGTGGCTCCGACGCCAAGACGACGGCGGGAGGGGCAACCGCGACGGCCGCGGACGCCGCCGCGTGGTGTCTCGCTTCGTCGCGAGGGCAGCGGCGTCCGTGCTTCGTCGGCTTCGCAGCCTCGTCCCGCTTGTTTCGAGCCGCGGCTTCGCCGAAGCTGCCATCGCTCGAGGCGTCGAACCGCCATTCATCTGGGTGGCCAAGGAAGCCGATGACCTCGACGTGGTTCAGCAGCGTTGAGGACCGCGCTCTGGTCATCTGCGGTGGGCGCCGCAGTGTCCATCTGTTATCGCACCGGCGGTGGTGGGTTCTCGACGCCTTGCGGGTGGAACTCGACGCTGAGTCCCTCTCCCACGGCGTGCCGCTCCTCGCTGGCGCGCCAGCCGCACCCGGTTCCTGAACGAGGCGTTGGTGCGTGGGCGTGCTTTCGGCACCGGTGTCGCGCCAAGCATGAAGGTGTTGCCTCGCCTCGCCCTCTGGACCGGGAAGCCGGCGGTGCAAGTCGGGAGGGACAGTGTGGAGAGGTCGGTAGCCGAGCTGATGGACGACGGACCGGCGGGGACGGCGCGGCGGGCGAGGACGAAGAATGTCAGCCGGACCGTCACCCTAGCGCGCCCGGATTCCAGGTCGTTGGGCTGCAGCACACTCGCAGGCCCAACCCGAGCAGCGGGCCAAGGTCTCTTGCGCCATCTCCTCCCAAAAAGCTAGTTCAATGAGGGGGTGCTCTCTCACCCTTATAAACCATGCTCAAGCCCTCTCCACAACCAATGTGGGACTATTCTCAACAATCTCCCCCTCACACATTGGGCCGAGATTATCTAGGAATCACCTAGGGCCACCTAGGCTCTGATACCAATTGTCAGCCGGACCGCCATACTTAGCGCGTCCGGATCCCAGGCTGTTGGGCTGCAGCACACTCGCAGGTCCAACCCAAGCAGCGGGTCAAGGTCTTGTGATAACCGATCACCAGAACAGAAGCAGAGAAAGTAGAAGAATCGCAAAAGGGAATAGAATAGCAGAAGAAGAGAGAAAAGGTTCCCAGGAAGAAGATGGGGAATTTCTCATTTCATTTCTTGTCTCTCACGTTTACATCCTTACAGTATATAAGACTCAGCCCAGATTTACCACACACTCGCAATTACATCTTACGGCTACAGTAAATACTCGACAAAACAACCCTGCGACATTACTCTTCTTCCTCGCCGTCCGATTCTCTTGTCGGCTCTCGTCCCTTCGATCCAACTTCTGAATTGTCTTGCTCATTCCCGCTTGAATCAACTTTGGCGCTCTCTTCCTGAGTCCTCCATCCCTCCTCCCTGACATTTCCCCCGCCATGAGAATCTGCTTGCCCCCAAGCACGAGCAGCATGAAAACTTTGTTGGACCACCGAGAGATCCTCCCATGTTGCAAGATCAACTGGGATACCTGACCACTTAATGAGAGCTTGAGTAATAGCATGATTGCCCTTACTTGTTGAATGAGGGATCAACCTAAGGCCCCATTCCCACAGAGGGTATAGCGTCCGAGGGCTTGCCGGGCTACGGATCAAGACAACACAGCCAACAGGGGGTCTTTTTTAGTCTGGTTTGGGCCTCTCGCGGGGAGATAACAACCCTACGTCCAGTGATTGCACTAACTTACAAAGATGGATTACAGGTGCTTGCTCGGGGGCACTAAGCCACCCTTCACTCTTCCTCTCTCTTCCTCTCTACCTCTCACAAGTGAGTGTTTTTCCTCTCTGCTCTCCTAAGTGTGTCCGGGACTAGGGGGTGGAACCCTAAATTCTACGGGCGATGAGGTATTTATAGATGATTACAGCGTTATAACATTTATTGCGGAGCGGCGCGCTACTGCTCCCGGACGTGGATGAACTGTTCTCTTGCTTTTTGCCATACAGCTACATGGGCGTAGGGGGCGCAGATCGTGGCCGTACCGTCCTTCTAGCCGCCAAGCGATTAATGCCACGTCGCCTTCGTAGACCGCACCCAGCTTTTTGGCGATGCTCGAGGCCGTTTCCTTCGGATCCGGTCACCGGTCGCGCACCCCCGAACAAGCATGCTCGAGGGCAAGCTAGATCAAGGTCGGGGTAGGTCCGAGAGCCGACCTACCCGAGGATCTCCCTTGGGGACACCATCCAAGGGCATACATGGTCGGCGCTCGGCTGGTCGCCGAGGTACGATGGTCGCCATAGGGACTACCCAATCCCCGACAGGGGCGCATGCCCATATCGCCCCACCAACGGGCGACAGGAAGCTCCTGCTCTATAAAGCAATAATCGTTGTGTTCATCAATCAACTAGCCAGAGAAGAGAAGAAAGGAAGAGAAGAAGGAAGAAAAGAGAGAAAAGAAGGAGAAAAGGAAAAAAATACCGAAGCGTGCAAGTGGAAAGGGAAAGGGGAAAGCGAAAAAAAAGGGAGGTGCTTCGGAGTGGCCGCGCAACATCGCGTACTAGGACCTCTTCGTACTGTTCGGAGTTGTCCCACCGATATGTCTGTGTGGAGATCCTTGCAGGCTTGTCCACTCTTGGAAAATTCCAACTTAGAAGAGGAGGTATTGGAAGTGCCACAACTACGAATTCGATCTGTCGGAGAAGAGCCTAAAGAATCGCCAACTGGTAATAATCATACGTGTTTCGTAATATTTGTAAGTGAAACATTGCTAATTTTTGTTTCATGCAGTCACCTCCGCCATTGTGTGAATTTAAGCAGTGGTTTGACATAAAGATCAACCCCAAAGACCAAAGGCTCCTTGATCAAGCCAACCGGGACGAGGAGTTCAGGCGGCAGCTTCAAGCGCAGCGTGACGCTGCACACGAGGAGGCACGTCGAAAGGAAGCGGAGGAGAAGGAGACCAAGAGAGAGAGGAAACGAGAGAGGGCACGTCGTGCTAGAGAAGCCCCACCGGAGGCATGGGCGAGAGGGAAGTGGCATCGATCCACTCAGTAGACATGAAGTTGTAACCATTATTTTCCTTGTTCGTGATGCGCATCCTAGTTTTATGTCGTAATGAAGAGTGTGGTCTACTTTATTTTTTGCTGTAACTTCTGATCTAATAAATCGTGGCCACTTAGGGGTTTTCCTTGCCTCGCGGAGCCCACCGAATATGGCCCAAAAATTACGAAAAAAATCACGAGCGATCTATGCAACGTGGACAGCACTTATCTATGGGCGACCTGGCCAGACGTTGCTCTGGCACGAAGTTACGAAAATCGGAAAAGGCACTCGCGGCCATGAAACCGTGAAAATCGTGGCTACTTAGGGGTTTTCCTTGCCTCGCGGGGCCCACCGGATAGGGCCCAAAAATTACAAAAAAAATCATGAGCGATCTACGCAATGTGGGCAGCACTTATCTACAGGTGACCTGGCCGGGCATTGCCCCAGCACGAAGTTGCGAAAATCAGAAAAGGCACTCGTGGCTACGAAATCGCGAAAATCGTGGCCACTTAGGGGTTTTTGTAGCCTCACGGGGCCCACTGGATATGGCCCAAAAAATACGCAAAAAATCATGGGCGACCTACGCAACGTGGGCTACCACTCATCTATGAGCGAGCTGGTCGGACGTTGCCCCGACACGAAGTTGCGAAAATCGAAAGAGGCACACGTGGCCACGAAACCGCGAAAATCGTGACCACTTAGGGGTTTTTGTAGCCTCGTGGGGCTCACCGGATATGGCCCAGAAAATACGCAAAAAATCACCGGTGACCTACGCAACGCGGGCTACCACTCATCTATGGGAGAGCTGGCCGGATGTTGCCCCGGCACGAAGTTGCAAAAATCGGAAGAGGCACAATGGCCACGGTGTCGTGGTCCTCGGTGAGGTCATTTCAGTCTGAAAAGCGGGATGCAGCGTGTTGTCGTTTCAGTCTGAAAAGCAGGGTCAGACGAGAGATGAAGCCCCTTGACTCCTCGTAGTAGTGGAGCAGCACGTCATTCTGCAAAATAAATTACGAATTAGTTAGCACAGTTACTAACTAAGATTACATGAGATCGCAGATAGGACACAACGTACCGAACTGTGCGCGGCCGAGTCCGTATGGGTGGGGTACGTGTCTCTCACCCTAGGAACGTGTGTAGGAGGATCGGGGTCGACACGTACCAAACGCAGATGAGTATGGGGAGTGTACCACGCTCGGTAGGCGCAGTATGTCTGCGGGTCGTACAACGCAGCCTTAGCATGGATGTCCTCCAGGGCTCCTCCCCACTCCTCAACCCAAGGCGCCATATGTACGTGCTGGGGGGGCCCCATGTGTGCCCTTCCTACTCTGCCTGTGGATGAGAAATAAATATAGCATTATCAGATGGCATTACACAATAATAATTATAAAAACATCGATGCAGGGAATTTACGTGTGGGCTACGTGTGGGACTACACGGTCGTCGTGCACCGGAAACTCCTGTCATAGACCAAACTGCCTCATCACTCGATGGACAACGTAGCCTAGACCTGGACGTCGAACACGAGGAACTGACGCGTGCGCCAGTACGCCACGTCTCGTGTGCAAAGGGTGGACGAGCCACCGTCACACGGCCGACCTCTGCCTCACAGACGGTGCCCGGCAGACGTGGTCCTCGGTGAGGTGGTCGAACGCAGCGACGAACTGGGGGTAGCCCATCCGCACCGTCCTGTGTGCCCACTTAGGCTGTAGTGACGATAGAACGTTACCGTTAGTACTCACAAAAGTTAAAGGAACAGCACCAAAATTGTGATTGCAATATCTTACCCGTCGGTGGCACCAGATGGTGCCCATGGTCGAACCATCGACGTCATCATCGCCTGCATGCTCGAGAGGCTGCAGGTCGATGTCGGGCCGCCCGATTTGGAACCTCTCGTATGCCCACAACTGTACCAGCAGTGGACATCCTCTGAAAGTCGCCTCATCGGCGAAGTTGCACACCGCCGCAGAAGCGCGCAGACGTGGCGCCAAAGACAACGGAGCCCCAAGAGTACTGCAGCACGGCGTCAAGGGGTGCGTCCATGATCTGCCTCGTGAACTAGATGAGGTGCCTGTCCACGCTATCCCTATGGGAGCTCGTGAACATGCACCAGCCGAAGAGCCACAGCAGGTACGCCTCCAGGTGGCGGCTGACCCTGTACTCGTCCGCACCCTCGACGATCCACGACGCCTGTAAATTAAAGATCACTTGTTATTTTAAGCAGTATATGCACAATTTAGTTTTAAAGGCTAGTTGTGTACCATAAACTATCGAAGCCACCGCAGTGTCAGATCGTGAGTACTGTCGAAGGCTCGGTACTCAGCAAGTGGTAACACACTCTCGAACCTCTCAAGAAGCTCCTAGCGCCACGTCGGATCAACGTCCTGGGCCACCACAGCGTCACTAGCGATCGGGAGGCTCAGGAGGTACGAGACGTCCTGCAAAGTGATCGTCATCTCCCCGACAGGTAGATGGAGGGTGTGCGTCTTCGGCCTCCACCGATCCACCAGAGCGGTGATCAGGGACCTGTCGAATGGGAACCGGCGACCCATGTCCTCTACCATCCGGGCGAGGGGCAGCAACCCTGAAGCTCGAAGCCTAAGAAACAAAAACATGTAATTAAGATCAGTACAGCACTAGAACAAACATGTTTAGAAATTTAAATACTGATATGTTACCTGGGGATCCAACGAAGATCGAGCGTCTAGTAGTACTGCGGTGTTCTAGGTCGAAGAACGCCGAAGTCAAGACAGATCCCCTCCTCCTCTGAACAAAGAGAGCGAAGTGGAAACGGTGACGACGATCAACGACCGGATCCAGCAACTCAAAGGGCCACTCGTCATCTCCATGTTGGTGAGCCATACCTGTAAATTACAAAAAGAAAAGTTATAATTAAAACACATATAAACGAAAGCGTACGTAAAACTATATAAGCATCACAACAATATATTGAAACAAATACGCACATAAAAATGGAGAAGCTCATAACAATATATTAAAACAATTCCAATAAATTGTTAAGACACAACACTCACAACTGCAAGGTAAAAAACAGAGTTCATACAACACACTTTACATCGACGAAATACAAATTTGACATATGGCATATGATAATTCAAATTGCTTCTCATCTGGTGCGATGGTGTCGTGCAGCACCCCTCATAGAGGACGATCCTTCCCTCACCGTCGGGTGACGATCTCCTCCTTCATCTTCTTCGTTTTGTGCCTGGCAGTTCTTGAGCGTATGTCCTGCTTGGTTGCACAATGAACATTTCTTCATACGTTTGCCAGCTTCTTACTCATCCATGTTATTTCTGATACACCTTGTTTTTCGATGCCCTGCTTTCCCTCTTCTCGCATCAAAATCAGGGACCCAGAACCTTTCATCAACACTAGGAGTTGTGGTGAAAGAACCCACAACCCCATAACCATAAAGCTCCTCGCTCCAAGTTTCCATCACCCTTTCCTTCATAAAATACTCAGATAGATATGTACCAGGTTGCATTCCAAATAAAGCACATGCGGCTATGACATAAGAACATGGCCTATGCAAAAGATATGGCTTGTTACACGAGCATTTGCACTGAGCCTGTAAGATGCACTCCTGGGTGACAACCTTCTAGTTGGTTCCACGCCGTCCTTTATCCCTGCAGATCACCTTGAAGCGTAGTGTCCGTGCACCAACTTTGATAGCTCTATGTTTGGCCACCTTCTGACTCTTCTCATCCATGTATTTAGTGATCATCGAAGAGTACAAGAACTTCTCATCTCTCATTACTATGTCAGCAGCTGCATGCCTATCCACAAAGTACTTGGTTGTACCCCTCAGCACTCTCTTGACAATTCCTACCAACAGAAGACACCTCATCTCTCGCATTACCCAGTTGTAAACTTCTGCAAAGTTAGTGGTCATCACATCGTATCTGGCATCATGTGTGTCATATAACAGTAACCACTTCTCTTTCGGTTCGTGCTTGATCCAGTCCGAGAAACATTTGATTGGTCTTTGTCTCCGACGATGATTAGTCACCTCATCCTCTGTTGGCAGGGGAAAAGAGGCTCCGCCTGCTCCTGTGTTCCATTGCCAGTAGTGTTGTTCGTTTGCTCCTTGTGTTTTCTTGTCAGCTCATCAAGATTTTTCCATAGAGTTCGGAACTTGCTCTCCTGGTTCTGCTTACATAGTCTTTTGAACATGTTCATCAGTTCCTTATTCCTGAATTGCTTATAGAAGTTTGCACCCAAATGCCTCATACACCATCGACTCTGCAAGTCAGGCCATGGAAATGGCTCCTCCTCCCCTGTTTGCAACTGGTTGATAGCACTAAGCAGACCAGCAAGCCTATCATGCAGCACGCACACATCTTGATGAGTTTTGACCTCCCCGATCTTCAAGTTCCATAGGAACCACAGCCAACTTTCGTAGTTCTCGCTTTCTACAAAGGCAAAAGCAACATGCAGAATCTGGTTGTTTCCATCAACGCCCACAGTTGTCAATATTTGTCCTCTATATTTCCTGGTCAAGAATGTGCCGTCCACGCACAACAATGGACGACAGTGAAAGAACGCCTTAATGCAAGGTCCGAATGCGAAGAACACTCTCCTCAGATGCCTTTTAGTTGGCCACTTGATTGACGGACAATCTTGATAATCATAGTAAGTCCCAGTATTTCTTCTCTAAATGCAACTAAGCAGTGCAGGCAAGTTATGGTACGAGTCTTCAAACTTCTCAAACCTCATTTCTAATGCCTTCTGTTTCGCCCTCCACGCCTTCCCATAGGTAATTGTGTACTGATATATGTTCTCGTTGCTCGGATAATAGCACAGCACTCAAAACTCAGGTTCTCCACTATCTCTGCGTACATGATGTTCGCCACATACTCGGATGACATGTTCTTGTGAGCCATCACTGTTTCCTCAGTCATACAGCTATGCTGCTCAACCTTCGAACAAAGCCAATGGGTGCCCCATTTGGGCTTGTACGCGTGCACTCTCCACGGACACCCATGGATCTCACACACCACGTCATAGCAAGTTGGGGTGGATTTCTTAACCCTGAAAGTCCTTCTTAATGATAAAGCCCAATCTTTCACATCATCCTGCACAGCCTCTTTTGTCGAGTACATACTGTTAGGCCTAACCTCATTGTCACTATACTGCCACGGTATATCGTTGCTTTCATTGACAATCAGCTTATCAAATTGATGCGTGCTCCAGTCGGCTGGCACAAGCGGCTCCATACCTCCATCTTCCTCATCCGACTCATCGTCGTCCTCCACTTTTGCTTTGCTGTACTCACGGTCTTCCTCTTCCATCCTAGCTGTTATTTCATCAATTTGCTCACTTTCGTCTACCTGTCCGCGCGCTTCTTGTCCAATATTTTCATCATCCTCCCCAAACTCAACCTGTTCACCACTTTGGCAAATGATGTCATCGTTGCATTGCTGAACATGCTGCTCACGGCAAGATTCCCCAATTTCGGTGTCACCGAAACTGAGCTCATTTTGAGGCTGACTACACTCACCGGCGTCCAACTGCTGCTAGAGGGCAACATCCCTATCATATGCTTGCACTAAAAGCACCCGATTCCATCCCTGTTGCTCTGCCCCCCTCACATATGATCTCCATGATGTGGTTCCCTTCAGCTCAACTAGCTCCCAAGAATAGGGTCAAGCAAGATACTACATAGGCAAAATACCTTCAACTCGCACTTCTCTTGTTCCATCCGAAAAGTATAATACAACCATTTCAACATAGAAGCAAATGTGCGCTCCTCGACCCTACTCAAACTTCTATCCACATACTGTAAGTTATTTAGATCCGCACCATCTAAACCACACATGGCAACCCGTTCTCCATAATAGATTCTAAATGGAACTCGTTCTGCCGTATCTGCGAATCCATTCATTCACCCACGAATTAATTACTTTCCGTAAAAAATACTGTGACACCTAACATAACTATACCTACATGCTACAAAAATATAGATCTAATCGTAAAAAACATCTACATTCCTAAGAATATATATTGACGTACTTCTATCCGTAAAAAACATCTACATTCCTAACAACATATAGATTACCTAGATCTAACTACATTTCCATGAATATATATCGAGATACTCCTATCCGTAAAAAACATCTAAATTCGTTAGATCTAGGTAATCTACCATAATTTCTAATCTACCATAATTTACCTAGATCTAAATTTACCTAGATCTAAAATTATTTCTAATCTACCATAATTTACTGCTAAAAAAATAAACAACCAAAATTTACCTCAAAATAGTCGCGCAGAACCTTCCCTCTCTTCTCCCTCTTCCACTTTTCCTCTGCTCTCCTCCTTCTTCCTCTTTCTTTCTTTCTCTCGTTTCTCCCTCTGTTCGCTCAAATGAGCACAGTACCGCCTAGGCGGTTTTTAAAACTGTCCCCTGTCGCCCGACCATCGGGGGATTTACTCCCTGTCGCCATTTCATCGGGAGATAGGAGGTCAATGACGTGGCCTCTTGTCGCTCGTCGATCTTATGACGTAGCCTCGTCGCCTGCTGGTTGGGTTATATTTGTATTTTGCCCAACCAACGGGCGACAGGGGTATATTTCTATAAAAAATTTTTCGTGGTATATTTTTAAAATTTTGAATAAAAAATATATTATTTTAAAAAAATTCTCTTGAAGACGTCACACCACTGCAAAGCTTTGCTTTAAGCCTAGACCATAGTGATATCAGCGGGGAAATGTCAAATGTGTCCTCACATGGTGACTAGCCAAAGCGCCATTTCGACAACTACTCACTTTGGAAGGTGGATGGGGCGCCCTGGCCTTGGGGCAATCCTTCCATTCCATAACCAACGTGACAATGGACCACGTCGTCGGACCTCCGGCTGGGATGTCCCACCACGTGGAGGTTCTTGCCACCAGCCTCAATCTCGGGGAGAGTCATCCAGGCAAGGAAGGGGCTACCAGGGTCACCCCTCGCAGGTGCATTACTGGCAGTCGTCACCCATCAGCGCGCTCTATACCACTATACCAGTACGTGCTATACAAGCAAGCTCTGCCCACAGCCAAGGACCGACTGAGTCTGGGACAGGCCCGGGCCAAGAGATTCATAATGCCCCAACCGAAGCTTCGTCCAAGTAGCCTGCCTCTTCCAACCACTCGGCATCGAACCATCTTGAGCGAGTTCCAGTGCTTAGTACCTTCAACGTTTCGGTGCCGAGGGTTTCTGAAGAAGTTCCTCTGTTAACTCAGGCCGCTCAAGGGCCTAACCGAGGATTGCCACCTCTGTGCAGAGATGAGCCATTTCAAACGAGTCAGGGCACTGTCTCCACAGAGCACTGCTCTTTGCTCTCGTCAAAGGAAGCCTACGCAGATTCAAGACCTGGGGCACACGCCAGCGATTATGAAGAGATGATTCAGTACCATCCCATTGTTGCTAGATTGGAAGAACAAAGGTTTGATCCCATGGGCCATGATAGAAGAGGCCAACAGGGAATTTCACAACATGCATGGCGCCACTCGCCTTTGTTAGGTGGACCCGGGTTCTGAACCACAGGCTCAAGATCAGGCCCTTCTTCTTACTTTCTCCAGGTCCATCAAGGCTTCTATACCGCCACCAGTCTTGCCAGATCACCCAAAACAAGCTCCTCCAAAATAGACTGCAGTGAGAACAGATCATAGAACCGCGCGACTAGCTAGCAAGTCCACAGCAAGGCTCTCCTCTACAGAGAAGGCGCAACATCACCTTGCAAAGAAGCTGGGACTGGTTCCTACGGATGGCAGGATGGATGACTCGGCGCTACAGCGCTACATTCGCCTTTTTGACAAGCCGCTTTCCCATGATGTGCTCCAGGCAGGGGCGGAGCTACAGTCAAGCGTCGGTGTCAGTTGACACCGATGACTTTCTGCTAGCCCATTATAATCATATGCTAAATATTAGCTCTGTCACCGGTAAATAACAAGGCTGACCCCTACAGCTGAGCGGCATGCGGCAAAGCACCCAGCAGGCCAGCATTCCCATAGCTCAAAGCGTCAACAGCCTAGAGCCCACGTACCATAAGGTTGCGACCTGACCCTGACGGTAATATTTCCTGGCTTCGCCCCTGGCTCCAGGCTTTTGCAGACCTAGCAGGTGTGACAAGCGAAAGCGATTTGTTGCATGCAATTGGGGCAGCCTCCTGGGAGGTAGCTGCTTCATGAATGATTCGGTCGCCCCAGAGCTGTTCCATCCTGATGTGTTACCTTCTCATGTGTCTTTTGTACCGACTTAATTGTAGGCCTGTAGACCTTTATCTGTCCTTGTTGAAGTATCTCTAGTTAGGTTTTTTAGGTCAAGTTGGTGATTTCCTAGTTTGCAAAAATCACCAAAGCTACCAGTTTAAGGCACCTGAGATGTCCAGTTTGTATCCCCTTAGTTGTTTATCTATGCATGACTATGCTCTGGCCTTTATGGCTATCAGCTCGTCTCTTATTTCTTCAGGGACAGCAGTGTTGCCTACCAGGAACACAGTCACAATGGGTGTCTGCCTCTAGGTCCACAAACATGAAAACAGGAGCTTTAAAAAGCTCAGGGCTGAACAACATGTTAGCAAAGGAAGAAGAAGAGCTAACTGCAGGATCTCATGTCACATGGACAAATGACAGGGAAAATGCCACTTTAACAAGGATTGACAAGATATTTGTGTCCAAGGATTGGGGACTCATTTTCCCTAACTGCCACCTTCAAGCACTCTCATCGTTAGTTTCTGACCAATGCCCCATCTTCCTTCAGGGTGTTCCACTCAACCCAGATTCATGGGGTTCAGGTTTGAGAACTTCTGGACACGAATGCCAGGTTTCACTCAGGTCGTTCAGGATACACGGGCAAAATCAGTTACAACACAGGATACACTTCTCAGGCTCCACATAAAACAAACAAGAGCAGCAAAGGCTCTCAGGATGTGGAGCAGAAAGAAGATGGGGGACCTACGCTTATAGTTCGCAGTTGTTGGGGAGATAATTCTCCAGCTAGATAGGGCCGAAGTGGCAAGATTACTCTCACCGGCAGAAAGGACTCTGCGATGCAACCTGCGCCCTAGGCTTCTTGGCCTAGCGGCAATGCACAGAATGCGCCTTAGACAGCGTTCACGCATCACCTTCGCGAATCTACGCTGCTTCTGCACCATGGGCTTGGCGCTTGGTTCCACAGCTAATCGATGCTCGATCACCTCCCTGGGGGCTTCGGGCATATCGGACGGCTGCCATGCGAACACGCCACAATTTGCCCAAGGAAAGTGATGAGCTCGAGTTCCTATTTAGGGTCGAGGTCAGCGCCTACCTTAAGTGTTGAAGCTATCAGATTTGTTACTAAACATATTATCCACTAGTTTGGAATTTCGCAGACTATTACGGCCGATCAAGGTACTGTATTTATGTCTGATGAGTTTCAAGGTTTTACCAAGAGTTTGGGTATAAAGTGATTAAATTCATCGCCTTATTATACTCAAGCCAATGGTCGAGCCAAATCATCTAATAAGACATTGATCAAACTGATTAAGAGAAAAATTGAGGAAAAGCCAAGGAGCTGGCATTCAACGTTGTCAGAATTATTATGGGCTTATCGACTTGCATATCATGGAGCAACAAAATTTTCTCCATATTAGCTAGTTTATGGGCAAGAAGCCGTTTTACCTGTGGAGATCAATATTGACTCCATACATGTGGCCAGGCAAAACGGTTTGTCGGCACAAGATTACAATGATTTAATGATTGATAACTTAGATGATTTGTCAGAATTACATTTGTGTACGTTGGATCAGCTTAAAATACATAAGATGAGAATTGCTAAGGCTTACAATGAAAAAGTAATGCCTAAGTCTTTTTGTGAAGCCAATCTATTCTGAAAAACTGTACTACCTATCAGCTCTAGAGATAGCCGATTTGGGAAATAGCTAGTCTCCTTCATAGGAAGGGTTGTATAGGATAAATCGGCTTGCTGATACAACCTCTATGTTTTGGAAACGTTGGAAGGTGTGGTACTTTCTAAGGTGATTAACGGGAAATACTTGAAGAAATACTACTTTAGCATTTAGATTGGTTCTTAATCGGCTATAGACGCTATCGCTTGAGAGGCCAAATTAACTCAATGTGGCTAATTTTGGCTAAGTTGGAAAAATAAGGCGAATTATATAAACAAAAATCGAGATTTAAATAAACAATTGGTTAAATAGCCGATTGTAATTACAAAAGTTTCAGGCATTGTTAAAAAAAGCCAACAGAAGTGTTTATTGAATCCTTAAGATTGATATGAACTACATCCTAGATCCAGGAAGCCACACACCCAGAGTCGACAGAGCCTCTGTAGCCTTGGCAATGGTCTCTTGCACCTCGTCAAGAAATCTGTTATCTTCTTTGGTGCCTCCAGATACAAGGACGACCTTGGCCAATTATTTCTTAACACTAGCCACAACCAAGGCTATTCCAAGCTTATGTTCCTTGATGGCCAATGCGGACTTCTCTATGAGGTGTTGTCCACGGATATTTGTTTTGTTAGTTTGGCCAATTCTACTTCAAGAAGCTTCTTAGCTGACTCAGGATTCAAAACTGCCTCTTTGTTTGTCTTGAGTGATTGGACATCAGCAGCGAATTTTTGTTTTTAGCTTTGGCATTAGCTACCAACTCATTCAAAAGTTTCTAATTGGCTTACTGGGCCTTCCTCAAAGCAGTCCTAGCTTGAGCCACCTCGACTGCTACCTTCTTGTCATCTAGGTGACAGACATCGAGTAGTGTAGCTGTCGAAGGTTAGAAATCAACAATAAACTTATAGTTTCAGGTACCTTCGGTTATCAGAGCCAAGCACGAAATTAGAGGCACACTATGTAGACAGGTTCGGGCCCTCGGATAGAGTAACACCCTACTTCCTGTGTGCATGATGTATGGAATTGATTAATAGAGTAATGGCTAAACTATGTGACGAATACTTATACCAGGGGGTACTCCACAGCAAGGTATACATCTATTTCAAGATCATTTCTCTCTCAGTCGTACGGACATGGTGGCAAGATTGGCAGCGATGCAGAGTGCTGGAGAGGGTATTCCAAAGTCTCCGTCCCTCACAGATGGGATTATCACTGAATATTGGCTGGAACACCAAATGACCCATCTTGGGTCCAGCTCTAGGCCTCGTTGGGCCACGAAGGATCCTCGGCCTCGATCGAGCCCACCAGGGGCGGTCCGACCTAGCCTCAGGTCGGACGCTCCTGCTGGCTCCGACCTGGCCACAGGTCGGGCGCCCCCGTAGGCTCCGACCTAGCCACAAGTCGGGCGCCCTCGCAGGCTCCGACCTAGCCACAGGTCGGATCCCTAACGAGCTCCAACTCAGTGACCTCCGCTACGTCGTCAGCCGGCTTCAAGCTGGTCACCTGCCCTTTGGACACGACGGCCATGCTAGGGCAGGTGGCTCCTTCCCAAGGTGGCCAGGAGGCCGTCAAAGTCAAGCGCCAGTCCCTTCACCCCGTCATGCACAGTGGAGAGACGCGCTCCGTCCCGAGGCGGCGCTAGGGCACAGCGCAACGACGTCAGCACCTGACAGGCGCGCAGAGAGCAGGTGCGCCCCTTCCCGACGGAACGCTGCACGCTGTGTCTACCAACCCAGACGTGGGACGCACAGGAGTCTGTCAGTCACCAGGACCGAAGACCGGGACTCCCAAGCGTAGCATGCCCCTACCTTTTCCTTTCCAAACTCCTGTGTAACATGCTCCCCCCGCCTATATAAAGGGGGGCAGGACCCTCAGGGAGGGGAATCGATCAATCAAGCCTACGAACCTTAGCACTGACGGCTCGGACGCTCCACAGCTTTGAGCCCTTAGTTCCACCCGAGCTCCCGAGCTCTCCCACTCGAATGAGGCACATCAGGCCTCCCCTTTTGCCCTCGCTTGTAACACCGTGTAATCTACTACACCCCGAGCAATACAAAACCACCACCACGAACTGGACGTAGGGATATTCGGCCCCGAATCAGTATACATCTTGGGCTCTCTGTGTCTAACCATTCAAGGAGAGGGAACGCGCGGCCCCTATACTTACAAATTTACTTGCCGGTTTACGAAACACCAACACTATGACTAGGTATTGATGAATTGTAGCTTAGGTAATGGCTAAACTGTGACTAGGTATTGATGAATCGTAGCTTGTCGACTCCTAAATGCTCTGCACAAAAGGTCTTCTTGCTTGGAAGCTCTTCCTCTCCCGAGGGACCCTACCCCCGGCCTTATATAGTCGGGTTAGCCCTACCTCAAGTCGAGTTGTAGTCAGTTTAGGATACCAGATCATAGCCAATGAGGAGTCCATCGTCGCATGATCTTCGCAACATATCCAAACTTCCCTGGATATCAGGTATACTCGAGTTGGTTTCCTCGTAACGGGAAAGTAATCGAGTCCTTTCTAATATGAAATTATTTTTTCTGTATCCCATAGAATTGGGCCTGTGATATCCAGAACTTCTATATGTTGTTAGGACATATTCTTCGCACATCCATTGCGTACACATATCCCATGTTTAGATAAACAACTTATAGAGCTCCAGTGTCTCATGGGGCATCAGAGAACTATCGGCTTCCAAGTGTAGAAAGGAGGGCCAAGGAAAAACGGCTACATTATTGTAGCTAAAGAAATCCTGTTGATTGAAGTCTTCACTATCAAGCTATAAAAAGAATGCCAGGTATTTTCTTGAGCTAACAAGAGTGATCTTTGTCTCATTCCTAGAGCATAGTATGAATCTTTCGCCGAAAGATTGGCTTGCTCTATACAAGAGCTCTGCGTCCTCTAGGGTCTCCTCCCGTGGAAACAATTATTATCGACTAGGTTTAAGGCAAAAGATCAGCTGAATAGACAGTACAGCTAGATCTGCACAAACTAGAGTAGTCCTACATTGCCAACAGTGAAATTACCAAAGCCTATGAATAGCCGACTCCTTATGATATACATCATCTGATACACTGCTCCAAGCAACATTTTTCTTGAGGCTAGTTGACGGCCCTCTACCAGCTGTTCTACCACACTTAGTTAGACTTGGGTCAGCCCAAGAGACACCCCACATAAAAGAAATCTGTCTAGCCAAAGATTAAGAAAGGCAATGTGTTCCTCGTCTGATGCGAGTCCACTAACTTGGCTGTTATTACTGATGTATTTACTACATCCTTCACCTTTGGATTTGATTTCCTTGTGTTTTGGCTTAGTACTGAAAGCCAATACCTGCTCCCCGTCAGGCCTCAAACAGCATAATTGGGCCACATTTAAGAGGGTTGAGTCGACTGGACTAGTTCTGAACATGAAGGCATTTAAAGTATCTAACCAAAAATAACAAGCCATGGCCACTAAGGGATCATTGGCCTCTGGATCGGCTAAGAATAATAGAAGGCATTCAGCTATACCCATCCTCTCCCAAATCTCTCTCTTCTTAGCTGCTACCCGATTGTACCAAGTTCTCCATCTTCTCAACGCCGTCGACCAAGCCCTAAACCACTTGCTCCATCCCTCTATATTATATCCAGAAGCCGACAGGGGAGACATCGAATTTCTTGATTTATGACTGAATCAGAGTCTAAGGTTCTTATCAGGCCTAGGTAATACTAGTCATTACTGCTAGGGATCAAAATGAGTACCTAACTTGGATCCATTTAGCCGATCTGAGCAAAAGTCGATCAAGGAGTGATGAAGGTGAAAGCACCGAAGAGATTGTTTGCCAGAGTGAGAAAGCTGGTAGTAGATGTACTGAGAGCTCGAAAGTGTGAACACGACAATGTGGGGACCTCATATTTATAGCAGTGTAAAAGGGTGAAACGGCGAGAAGAATTTTGAAGGGATGTGGGCAATTAAAATGCACAATACATGTCTCAAGATTCTATGATGCCATAAATGGGACAGTTACTGATGGAGATATTTCATCAAGCCAATATCATGTAAGCCGATGGTCAAGATTTTTGGAAGATAACATGTTATCTCCCAAAAATAGGGGGCATATGTTTCCACCCATATTTGGCAAGAATATGGATAGGCTAAGGATTAAGAGATATTGTAGCCGATATCTGATATGGAAGGAGGACCGAATTTTGGTTATGGCTGATATTTTGGGAAGAATTGTTTGGGTTGATGCCAATACGGATCATGCCTTGCAGCGTGTTGGAAAAGGATACGATCAGCTGATAGCTATAAAAGACGATCCAGGGCAAATGAAAAAGACACACAATCCAATCAACCAACTCGTATTACTTTTGTTTACTTTTTCTGTCAAGTAGGAGTCGCTTTTGTAATTTACACTTCCTGTAATCTGATTTGATCAATAAAGTTGCACATCACCGATTGTTGATCATCTTCGATTACGCTAATCTGGTTTGATCTTTCTCCGATCTTGTTGCGCGTCACCTTCTTCAGAAAAGATCTACCTTTACCATCTGATTATTCCTAATCGGCTAATTAGACTTATCTTACTCTCTGATTTAATTGGCTTCTCTGTCGTTTAGATCTAATCTGATTGTTTTGATCAGATTGGTTTTAAGCGGATTTTTCATTTATCTTACCGATTGCAGAATCAAATCGGTTGGCACGACTTGATCAAGTGAACTCGGTGTTCATCAGGTGTGTTGTGGCTGATTAACCCCTCTTCTTGTTTTTCGGTGCCAACAGCAAGTAATAAAATCAACTTGTACAATAACTATTTCTAAAGGTTGTCTCTAGAGAAACACTAAAGCATTTAATTTGGATATTCAACACTAACTTCATTTTCGTGACTATTGGCAAAACACTAACTTGAACACTAAGAATCGTTTGTGCCGGCTCTAACACTAGCTTTTAGCAGACGATAGCTTATATCTTCCCGTGTGATGCTTGTTACTAAATAAGAGCTGGCTCTCTTCTCTCTCTTTTTTCTCACTCTTTCATATAGAAGAAAATTGACATGTACATACTAATAGTAAGTTGAGGTGGGTTTATTGTACTTGCTCTTAAACGCTTTAATCATCTTAAGCCAGTCATGGTTATTTCCCCTTTATATGATAGAACCTAAGGCTGAACTAATACCTAAACATGATCAACTAGCCTAAAGCATGATCATAGAATAATAATACGGAATTTGAAACATTAGATAGACTAACCTAGTGAAGATGAAGACGCCATTGAACCTTCAGTCGGTGTTCTGGAGCAACAGTGTAGATCGGTGAAGAAGTGGGGCATCAAGATCCTCTCGGTGATGGTAGAGTCCTTCGACAGCTCAACACCAACTTTTGATTAGATGGGTGTGTTGGGGATAGAGGCAAACTCAAGATTGATTCTTGCATTTTTGAGTGCCGGCCTCTCCCCTCTTTATCTAGCACTGGCTAATGGGATCGGAACCAACTGATTTTTGGTGCGCTCCTGATCAAAACGCATGCATGAGTTGTGGTGGGCCTAGTCCCTAACAAATCGCCAATCTGTTAGCTCCAAAACTGGATATCACAACTAACATTCTCCAACTTGATCAAAAGGCTAATGTCATAAGTCCACACTCAACAGAATAGCACACCAAGATAAAGTATTTCAATGGTTAACAAAAACACCGCTGAAACCCCAGTATCTATAATGCATCATTCTATCTCAATAGGATAATTACTTATTCTTAACGGAAGTTGATTTTGTTCTTATGATCCTAATTTCTAGAATCAGAAGCTTTTCAATAAATCCATACTGGCAACCTTCTCTCAAAAGAGACTGGCTGGTAAGCTTTTAGTAAATGGATCCGCAAGCATAGACTTAGTAGTTATATGCTTGTATCAATTGTTTGATCCTGGATTCTATCTTTCACAATTTGATACTTAATATCAATGTGTTTGGTAGCACCACTTGACTTGTTGTTACTTGAATAGAAAACTGCAGCTGTATTATCGCAGTATATAGGAAGTGATTTAGATATGCTGTCTATTACTCTTGATCCCGGGATAAAGTTCTTAAGCCATACAGCCTACCCAGTAACCTTATAACATACCATAAACTCAGCCTGCATCATCGATGATGTAGTAAGAGATTATTTGGAGCTTTTCACGATATGGCTCCTCTCGCAAGTGTGAAGATATAACCTGATGTGGACTTTTTAGTATCAACATAACCTACAAAGTCAATGTCCTAATAGCCCACAACCTCAAGGGTATCAGACTTCTTATATATGAGCATGAAATGCTTAATGTCCTACATATAACACAAAGCTTTTTTAATGACTTTCTAGTGGTCCAACCTTGGATTTGATTGATATCTGCCAAGTATCCCCGTTACGAATGCTAAATCAGGGCAAGTACAAACTTTAGCATACATAATGCTTCTGACAGCTGAAGCGTAATGTCGACGATCGGGATCGCCGACCGCAAGAAGTGTGATGGGGGTCAGTATGATGCGGGACCCGAGCTGCGCTTCGCTCAGACGGAGGAAATGAGTAGATGTGGTGTTGGTCGGAGCAAGACGACAACGAGCGTGAGACCGAGATTTATACTGGTTCGAGCCCCTGTGGAGGTAATAGTTTATCTCCGCCGCCTTTCGCGCTTTTCTTGGCTATTTCTGAGTACAAGGGTGTGTTACAGCTCAAGTTTAACAATGGCTATGTCTAAGTTCGAGCTATGGCATGTTGTCTTCGTCCTCTCAAAAGACTGCGCATCCTTGGTCTTTATACCTCCACTGCACGCAACGGACAGGAGAGATTCCCGGCAAGTGGCCTTCATGCACGTTGAGGGCTGGCAATAACTGCTCCGAACTTGCTGCACGCGACTGCCCTACCCCACGACCGCGCTTTGGGCAACCGCGGCCAAATGCTTGATCCGAATCCAGGGTGGACTACGGCCCGAGCAAGGGTTCGCCCGAGCTCGAGGTCGAGCGGGCCGTGTTTCGTCCAAGACGCTATAGGTCGAGCGCCAAGACGCACCTGTGTCGTGGTCCGGGGCCTCCCGAGCTTGGGAGATCCGCGACCGCAGCGCGGCCGGGGGGACGCCACCCTCGTCAGCCTAGCCTCGAGGCTTAAGGTCGTGGCCGAAAAATGGGCCGACCTTGAGTCTCTATAATCAGGACTGACTCCCAGAATTCTCTTGAGGTCGAGGTCGGGCGGAAACATAATGCCAGGCCGTGAGCAAGCGACACCTGGCGCCTCTTGATCTCCGGAACCCCGGTACGGATGCAAACGGTTGGTGACACCTGCTGCGTCTCGAAGCCGCAGCCTAGGCCTTAACTGCTCCTGTCAAATCGTGGCCGGTGCGCCCTTCGAAGCGCCGTGGACTGGTTTTGGCAACGGCGCGGCCTATAAACTCAAGACCGCAGCGCCTGTTGAGGGAAACTTCCGACCAGCGCCCTTCGTCTTCCAAGCCTCCTTGCCCAAGCGAAAATCTCCTCCCCCACCTTCGACCAAAATCGACGCGATCGCCATGGCCAAGCTAGGGAGGAGCACGTTGTCGTCCGCGAGGATGAAGGAACTCGAGGCCCTGGGACTGCTCGATCCGTTCGTATGGCGGCTGCCAGGCAACGAGACCGAGCCGCACCCCCAAGCACTATGTCCTCTTCGGCCTGCGGACCCCGGAGAGCGAGTTCGTCGCGAGGGTCCTCTCCAGCTGCGACATCGAGCTCATCAACCTGGTGCCAAACTCGCTTCTCCTTCTCACCATCTTTTCCCATCTATGCGAGGGATTCCTAGGGATCCTTCCGACCCTCGCCTTCTTCCCAGATTTCACCTCTTCCGCCTCGTGAAGGACCTCGTGGTCTGATGCCTCTACTTCCCAAGAACGGGTCGGGCTCAAGTGGTTCTTCCCCAAGTTCCAACATCGGGACTCCCTCGGCCCGTGGTCCGAGCGGTGGTTCTACCTGAAGAGGGGCGAGGTCGAGACGCTGGTGTACGAGGGGCCTCCATTCCCGGAAGAAGGAGACCCGGAGGCGACGACCTCGAGGTCGGCGAGGAAGCCATCGCCTCATACACATCTCGCGCCATATGCGCGCTGCCTCAACGGGCAAAGGACACAACGACTTTCAAGGAATCGCGTGTCCCTCCGGAGGAGGATGCACCCGTTTTACGAGATCCAGGGACGCGACGACCCAACCCGCGAGGGCGCGTCCGGTAAGCCTTCTTGCCCCAAGGTCTTGCTCGAGTCCACTTTTCGATCTTGCCTGACGGCCGCTCCTTTTTGCAGCGCCGAAGGAGTCCTGGGTTGCTTCCAGGATGATTGAGATGTTCGAGAAGCTGGCACACGAGTACGTCATCGGCGACCCCGTCCCGAGGAACGTGCTCTGTCGAAAGGCCAAGGTAAGCCATCCGACCAAGCGCTCGAGTCATGCGCCCACGAGGCCCTTCTTGAGCCTCGCTTGCTCGCAGGATCACCAGGAGTTGTTGGAGACGGCCAGGAGGATGCTCCCGCTGCCCGGCGGGGGCAAGGGCAAGAAAGGGAGGAAGAGACCTCCCCCTGCTGGAGCAGGCCACCCGGAGGCAATGAAACGCCACGTCGAGTGGGGGGACCGCGCCACGGTAAGGACCCCACCGGTCGAGCCCCCGAGCCCGTGCCTATGTGCCTCGCTGGTTGATGAATTTTCCTCTTTGCAGCAGCAGAGCGCGGCGGCCGCCGCCAGGTCTTCGAGCCCTCTCCCGACTCTGACCTCGTTCGAGCCCCGCAGCGATGACGGAGCCGCAGACGCACCGAGGCCCCTGGTCGCGACGTCAAGAAGCGAAGTGCCCTCGGCTCGGGCAACAAGACCTTCGCCAACCCTCAACGAGGCGGAGGCTGGCATCCTAGGTAGATTCCTAGCTTCTTGGACTTATGTCTTCCTCGCATCTTTCTGGCTTAGTGTATGTTTTGATCGCAGACTCGAGCACCCGAGCTCGAACTTGCCCGCTTTGGACGATGCCTCGCTTGTCCAGTATGCAGTCCGAGTCGAGGAATAAACGCCGAGTTGGTCCCGCTGCCGCCTCGAGCCGGACGCCAAGACCCTCCCCGAACTCCTCGAGCCACCCCTGTCGGCGACCACCAAGGGCTCGACGACTTGTCGGAGGACAACGGGCCTGCGACCAGTGAGGACTACGACACCAGTGAGGCCCACGACGCGGCTGCCGTCGTTGACCTTCCCGAGGCCACCGCGAGGGGGGACACCCAGAGTTTCGTGGCTGCGCCCGAGGCGACACCCCAGGCTCCCCCGACCACGGCCGCTCCGAGCGCCGAGGCCGCGATTCCGCCGGCCACCGAAGGTGATCAGGCCGTAGGAGCTCCGCAGTCCTGCCCAGATGCGGCTGCGCAGGCCGAGGCCGTGGCATCCTGTGCCACGGAGGTCGAGAATGTCATGCAGGATCCCGCCGCCATCCCTTGGCGCCGGAGACGAGCGGGCCCCTACCGTGGAGGTCGACTAACATCGCCGCCACGCCTCCCCGCCGACGGGTTGAACCCACCGGAGAAGGCAAAGAATGACCAGCCGCCCAAGGCGGGGACCCAAGTCTCCGCCAGCGCTGGCCAATGGGGCCGAGGTCGACTTTCGACACCGCACGGCGGTCGACGAGGAGGAGGAGATCCTCGCGATCAGATTGATGACCGCGTGGAATTCACTGCATGGCCTTGAGAACCGCTTCGCGAGGTAAGGACCCCTCTGCACACCTTTCTGCATGTTTCCCTGAGTTCCACGTTTCCCTTCTTATTTTTCGGGTCACTCTCTGTCGTGTAGGCAACCGACAATATCTCCCTAGGCCTAGAAGGCCTTCGAGGGCATGCCGACGTGCTGAGAGATCTTATGAATGTGGTTGAGGCGCGAGAGGCGGAGCGCTCCAGACTCATCAGGACCATCGAGGTCGAGCAGGAGGAGCTCGAGCAGAAAACCTTGGAGCTCAACGATCTACGCCGACGATGAGGGCGCAGGAGGTAGCTCACGCGCCCAAGCTCGAGCAAGCCAGGCCTCCGAAGCGAAGTTCGCTTTAAAGCCGGGAGCAAGAGCGCTGCTCGCCAAGGCGCTTGAGGCCGAAAGGCATTAAAGTCGGCTCGAGAAGGCCGCCGCAGAGCGGACGCCTCCCCGGAGGCGCCGAGCTCGAGACCAAGGTCTTGGAGCTCAAAAGAAGCTTGAGCGCGCTTAGCGAGGCGGCGAGACGAGCGGGCCAAAGTCGGGCGCTGAGAAGGCCGCCGGACCGCTGCCGTCTCCTCGGCGCGCCCGAGCTCGAGGCCAAGATCTCGGAGCTCGAAGGGAGGCTCGAGCGCGCCAAAAGGGCGGCGACGAGCGCCATGGCCCAACTCCAAGACGAACGGCGCCGGCAATGGATGCTCCACTCAGAGTCCTCCGTAACTGTGAGCGAGCTGTCAGCCCAGAGGGCCAAAGTCGCCGAGCTTGAGCAGGAGAAGCTTGCCCGTGAGATGGCCGAGCTGTGAAAACACTGAAGACAACATGTGTTAATAGAGCTGCGATTTGTTTTGGAGAGAAGGAAAAACTATTGTCTTGTTTTAAGCTTATAGTCGAGGATATTTTGGTGTTCGTCCCTTTCGCTCCTAGTCGTGCGCCGTAGGTCGTATGCCAACAGGATACCCTTATCCAACCCCCGTTGGGTCCGAGGTCGAGCAACGCCGGCCTTGGGCGCAAAATATGTACGCTAGCAAACGAACATAACCTGCAGAATAGTGAAAAGGTCCGCATGGGACATAGACGTGACGGGAGCGACACCAACAAAGAGGTGGTTACACCTGGACCAACGTCCAAATCACGACCACGACCGCGCGACCGCCTAACAACAGTATGGGCTCGCGTGCTCGAGCCCGCACAGGGAGAGCCGATTGCGAAGAGGTTCGGCTATGCTTAGCTCGCCCACTGGGGTGAACGCTAAGCTCGCAAGATGCATTAAGAGCGAAGGCCGCGCATTTAAGGTCGCGTTCGAAAAAGGTCCTGCATAAAAGGAACAAGAATATCACAAGTGGAAACAGACATAAAGGTCGAGCATGAAAGATCGCCTTTATTGAAACTTAAGGTATAGAGGTTACACATAAAACTTTCGAGTCGATCTATGTTCCACGAGCCAGAGAGCTCTCGCCATCGGCATCGCTAGCCGTAAGCCCTCGTGTGATCTGCTGAAACGACTCAGAGGGGCCCTCCCACCGGGGATAACTTGTTGGTGTTGACGAGCCCTGAATCCGCCTCGTGGCTAGGGTCCCCAACAAGGAGCTTCCTAGGTCGCATCGACCGAGACGCATGTCTCGCGAAGAGCTTGCGTAGTGCGTTGATCATAGCAAAGGCACGGCATCTTACTTCTTCGCGAGGGTAAGGTCTAGAGACCGTTCAGGCTCAAGTCGACTTGGTCGACTGTCGACTTCGGCAGAGCCCAACAGAATTCCTCGGGAGGCAGGATCGCCAAGATCAACACGAGCCGAAGGGTGTGGACCCCGTGGCTCGGCTTGTCGTGGTACTAATAGACCATAGGACGGTGGGAAGTTCGCCCACCTGTGTCTTGCCGAAGCGCTCAACTCATCTCGCAACTCGCTTCTTGACGCCTCGACGACGGTTCGCTGCGTTGCTCCGCCGCTCCGCTGTTCGGGTGAGCCACCGGGTTAAGCATATTCGATGCCGAGTCCTCGCAAAACTCCTAGAACAACTCATCGTAAACCGAGTACCATTGTCGCGATAATCTTGCACGGAACCCCGTGACTGGTGACCACGAAAGCAAGTTTAAAAATGAACAACCGCCGAGCAATGATGGTCGAGACCGGTTCACCGATCTACTTGGTGAAGGTGTCGATGGCCACGATCAGAACTTCTTCCCCGACCGCCGTGGAAAAGGGCCGAGGATATCCAAATTTCAGTCAAGAAAGGCCAGCGAAGCGGCTGGTCTCAAGGGCGAGGGCGGCCGGTGCGATTTCTGGCGTGGAACTGCATGCTTCAAGTGCGAACGATATCACGAGCATCTCAAGCGCCGCAAGTAGTACCCCATGCGAAGGCCTTGCCGACCATCGCCCCAGATGAAGAGTGCGCCCACGAGGCCCGAGTGAATGTCGCTTAATAGGTACTTACCTCCTCCGCAAATACACCGAGTCAGACGCCGGAAACGCTCCGCCTATAGAGTGTGCCGCCCACGAAGCGCACAAGCTTGCTCGCCGCTTGATCCTACTCCTCTCGGCAGGTCGAGTGGTGTCGCCCCTAGCAAGGAAATTGTGGATGGGCTCGCCCAGAGGGGATGCCGCCGACCACAAATGAGCATGACCTCCCGATCGGAGATCGATGGGGCAGCTGCCTCCGTGATGACGCCGGGGAATGTCGCCGCCGAGGAGCCGAGCTTAGAGAGGAAGTCCACGCTGGAGTTGTCCCGCTTGGGGATGTGCTTGAGCTCCAAGTTCGGAACCACTTCTCCATCTTGGCGACTCGGCGAGGTACTTTGCCATCGAGTCCCCGAGCATTGGTATTCCTTGTTGAACTGTTGATGACGAGCCGAGTCACCCTTCACGACCAAATGCCAAGACGCCCAATGCCTTGCAAGCTCGTAAGCCTGCCAGGAGGGCCTCATATTCTGCCACATTGTTGGTCGTTGGAAACCCGAAACGAACCACGATTTTAACCGTCGCCGCTTGGGTAAGGATAAGGATCCCAGCCCTCGAGCGCTTGAAGGACCTTGAGCCGTCGAAGAACATGACCCAGGGCTTCTCCTCCTCGACTTGAAGCTCGGCTTCTCCTCCTCGACTTGAAGCTCGGCTTCTCCTCCTCGACTTGAAGCTCGGGAGCGAGCCGCGACGCTTGTTTCGACCACCTAAGTCGGGCGAAAGCACTTGCACTTTATGGCCGTCCGAGCCACGACCTGACGCCGAACGCCGCCACCCATGGCCCATTTGGCGATTCGCCGCCACCCTCCTGGTTCTCAGATGTCCCCGAGCGAAAGTTGCTCGACGCACTCACAGCAGGCGCTTGGAAATAGTGCCGAGCTTGCGCTGGCCATGAGGAGAGCATATAACAACTTCAGACTGCTGGTAGCGCCTTTGGGCCGTAAGACTCGGCCGACGAGTAGATCGGTGTCGCCAGGTTTCCCGCCACCACCAGACGGCACCGACGGCTTGGGTGGTGGCCGCGAGGTAGAGCAAAGAACCTCTCGCCAAAGTTGTGGCGAGTAAGGAGGGGTGGGGACGATGTATACCTTCACTGTCGAAGGACCACCGCGCCTCCCGAGTCCACTCAAAGCCCCGTGCTTGCGCAGAGTTTGGAAGAATGGAGCCCACGCCACGAGCCTCGAAATGAACTCGCTGAGGGCGGCCATGCGGCGGTGAGGCTCAGACCGCTTGATCGAGGTCGGGCGCCATCTTCTCGATCGCTTCGATCTTCTCCGTTCGCCGACCTCGAGACCCGATCATGTAGCCGAAAGCACCTTCCTCGACGCCACCAACACGCACTTCTCGGGTTGAGCTTGATCTTGTGCCTGCTCAGTTGGCGAAGGTTTCTCGAGGTCGTGGAACGTGGTCGCCGAGGGCTTTTTGACGGCGATGTCGCCCACGAGACCTCAAGGTTCCGCCCGATCCGCTCGAACGCCTTGGTCATCGACGCTGAACGTGGCCCCGTGATTGCGCAGACTCAAACGACATGGTCGATAGCAATAGGTGCCAAACGACGGATGAAGGATGTCTTGTTCTCGCCACCGACCGCCACTTTGATCCGTGGTATCCCGAGTAAGCATCCAAGAAGCTCAAGATTTTGGCATTTGCGCGGAGTCGACGATCCGTCAATGCGCGAAGCTGAAGTTGTCCTTCGCAAGCCGAAGTTCAACCCCGTATGGTCGACGACATCCTCCACTTTCCTCCTTTCTTTTGCACGATGACCGTTGGCTACCACTCGAGTAGTCAACCTCACGGATGAAACCGCCTTCAGAGCTTGTCAAGGTTCTCTTGATGACCGCGACCTTCTCCGGGAAAAACTGCGCAGCTTCGCGCGATGTGTCGAGAGCCGGATCTCACCGCCGAGAATGGTTGGCCGCCATAAACTTGACCAGTATGGCCGCCGAGGATGGCGTTAGACGGAGGTCACCCTCGACCACCTCGAAGGTGACTAGCTCGGTCGCGGAAGTTGCTCGTGTCGCCGGGTAACGGCAAGACCACCCGCCCTAGGGATGGTCGAGCTTCCTGCACGATTCCAAGAAGGGTATGGCGATGTTTTGACCTTCGACCAGAAATTTGCATCCGTCAAGTGCTTCCGCCGCAGAAGTTAAGAGAGCTACCGCCGACCATGACGCGCCTCGACCGCAGATTGCCGATGGTTGGGGTCACGACCAAGGCGGTCTTTAGGTCTCGGGCCATACCGGGAGAGCGCCCTCCGGAGTGAAGGCGATGGTGGCTCCAAACCACTTGCAAGGTCGCCGATGGGCTTCCCAATGGCGACCGGTAGATGGTTCACAGGCGCCTTGACCTCACGCCGATCAAGCCGACGAGCCAAGATGACGCCGATCCAGCCGCCGAACTCCAAATCGGGTCGCCATGTTCGCACGCAAGATTCACCCTATCTGGCTGGTCATCATCCTTCGGGAGCACGGGCATCTCACCTCGCCCATCATAGAAGGCCTCCAGCTTGTTTTGCCAAGCCCTACAGGCCCGTAGGTCGTGGCCGACCGCCCTATGAAACGGACAGAACTTTGCCTCGTCATATTTCGGCGCGCCCGCCTGCGGGTCGAAAGATCATCACCGGCCTGTGTCGCCGGCCCTCTGGGCCGGTTCATACCGGCGAGGTCGAGGCCGACCTTGGTGAGATTTGATCCTCCCGAGCCCGATCTCGACCTCAAGGACCTCGCACACCATCCGCCGAATGATCACCCGCTGCGCACCTCCGCCGCGATCACGCTCCGCTTGGTGGTGCTGGTCGGCGCCCGAGTTGGACGGGCCTCCTCTGTTTGGTTTAGACCAAGCTACCTTGGTCGAGTCGCTTCCAATGGATAGCGTCGTCGTCGCCCACTGCATCGCCCGCCATGCGAAAAGCTTGTTGACGCCGAGCCTCGAGGTGATCTCTGTGTCTTCGAAGGCGCCGATCGCGACGCCGAACTTGAAGGCTTTAATGACGGCTTGCCGGAGATGCTTGAATCGTGTTCTTTGTGCGGATGAATCGTCGCACGAAATCACGCAGCTGCTCGTTTGCCTTGATGACACGGTCCAGTCCTTTCCTCCCGGCGCCAGAATAACTCGAAGTTGGAACGAAGGGCGCCTCGATTTGGCGCCACGACCAAGGAACCAAAGCTTCGTTGAAAAGCTGTTCGCGCACCTTCCAGATTCGGCCGGAGGTAATTGGCCATGACAAGTTTCACCCCCCGCCGCCAAGATAGCGGTCGAGTAGATAGACAAGAATTCATCGGTTCTGGTCCCGCCAAACGCCGACAACGCTGGCTTGAACCGAGCCGCCATCGCGACGCGACGCAGCCGCCGAGTACGCCATGCGCCATAGGTCGACAGCGCCACGTGTGGTCATCGCCGACAAGGTCCCTATCCGCCGGATTCGAGTCGAGGTCGCCGGCGTCCGACCTTCGTGGGAACGACCACGGTGCCGGCACGGAATCACCGCGTAACGCAGCGTCCCGACCTCGCACTTGGGCGTAACGCTCGGGAGAGGTCCGCAGACCGCTGCCGGCCGACTGAGTTTGCGAGGCTTGGCCCGGCCCCGCCCCGCGGTACAAAGGCCCACAGACGCCGGGCGCGTCGCGCCAAAGTTTCGCCCCGAGCCCCGCCGGGGCCGCCTACGCAGAGGCGCTCGATGGGTGCGCGGGCGATGGCGCGACGGTTGTCATCGCTCGAGCGGTCCCCGAGGCCGACTTCGTGTCGCGGAGGGACGACCTTGCCGCACTCGACGAGTTTTTCGCCAAGGCTCACCAAAAGCGCCGACCGCCCTATCGGGTCACCATGACCCGGCGATAAGCGCGAGGCGCCCCCGTGAGAGGGAGCTCGGCGCCCGAAGACATGCCGCCCTCTCGGCCTCTACCGAGGGCGGTTATGGCTTGTTAATGGCGACATGCACCATCCGGCGAAGCGCCTTCGGGGTCTCATGGATCACGGCCATCCGCATTTCGTGTTTGACCGCCCGCCATCGTAACGTGATGCTCGAGTGGCGGCAAATAAGGCGAAAACAGGACACGGAGTCGAGTCCGTGTCTCAATCCACGCTGAGGAAAGTCCGCCAATGAAGTGCGCCATGCTCTTGGTCCTTGAGGCGCTCTCGCGAAGAGCGAAGCAATCGGGCCCCACTTGGCGCCACTGCCGATTTATTGGGATCGCCGACCGCAAGAAGTGTGATGGGGGTCAGTATGATGCGGGACCCGAGCTGCGCTTCGCTTAGACTGAGGAAATGAGTAGACGCGGTGTTGGTCGGAGCAAGACGACAACGAGCATGAGACCGGGATTTATACTGGTTCGAGCCCCTGTGGAGGTAATAGTTTACTCCGCCGCTTTTCGCGCTTTTCTTGGCTATTTCGAGTACAAGGGTGTGTTACGTACCAAGTTTAACAATGGCTATGTCTAAGTTCGAGCTATGGCGTGTTGTCTCCGTCCTCTCAAAAGATCACAGATCCTGGTCTTTATACCTCCATCAGACGCAACGGACGGAGAGATTCCTGAAGTGGCCTTCATGCACGCTGAGGGCGGCAATAACCGCTCCGAACTTGCCGCAAGCACCTGCTCCTACCCCACGACCCGCGCCTTGGGCAACCACCGGTCAAATGCTTGATCCGAAATCCAAGGGTGGACTACGGCCCCGAGCAAGGGCCCGCCCGAGCTCGAGGTCGAGCGGGCCGTGTTTCGGTCCAACAAGGCTATAGGTCGAAAGCCTCAAGACGCACCTGTGTCGTGGTGGGGGCCTCCCGAGCTTGGGAGATCCATTGACCGTGCGTCGGCCGGTCAAGGGACGCCCAGCCCTTGTCACGTAAGGAATCCCTTCATCTGATTAGCTTCTAATTGATTATTTGGACATTGAAATGTTCCAAACTTATCGCCCTTAACAATAGTAATGGGCATGGCAGAGCAGTTATACATATTATATCTCTTAAGCACTCTGTCATTATATGCCCTTTGGGATAGGCCTAATACTCCTTTGGACCTATCTTGGTAAATCTTAATGCCCAAAACATAAGAGGCATCACCAAGATCCTTCATGTCAAAGTTAGCGAAAAGAAATCTCTTGGTCTCATATAGCATGTTCTTATTGCTGCTAGCCAATAAGATATCATCCACATTAAGTACGATAGTAAATTTGCTCTCCTTAGTTTTAATATATATGCAACTGTCCACTTCATTTTCTTCGAAACCAAAATTTCTTATGATCTCATCGAACTTAAGGTACCATTGTCTAGACGCTTTTTTTAGTCCATAGATGGATTTCTTAAGTCGACATCCCTTATGTTCCTTGCCTTCCCCGACAAAACCTTTCGATTGAGCCATGTAAATATTCTTATGCAAGTCACTATTAAAGAATGCAATTTTAACAATCATCTAATGTAGCTCTAAATCATAATGAGCAACAAGCTCCATAACAATTCTTAGTGAATCTTTCTTGGAGACAGGAGAGAAAGTATCAACATAATCAATCATCTCTCTTTCTGTAAACCCTTTTGCTACAAGTTTTGCCTTGAACCTTTTGAAATTTCCCTAAGAGTCATGCTTAGTTTTGTAGAACCATCTATAGCTTACTGTTTTAACTCCATTAGGAATTTCTACTAGATCCTAGACGTCATAAATGCTTACAGACTTTATTTCATATTGCATGGCCTCCTTAAATGAGGTGGGATCGTCTACCTTCTTTATGTCATTTACATCTTCATTTATTTATACAACATAGTCATTTGGGATGATATATATTCTGTCCCGCTGTGATCTCCTTAGTGGTTCATTAGTTACATAGGGGGCTGTTGAGGCTCATCATTAGGTGCTATACTGTTGATCCCATAATCCTTAGGTGGAGGCTCAACTCCAAGATTCTCAACTAGAGGTACAACTGTATGAGGTATATGAAGGACAGTCTCTTGAATTATCGGTAATGGTACATAAGTCCGAATCTCCTCAAGTTCTATTTTTCTAGTCTCTGAGCTCCCACTGATTTCATCATTCTCTAAGAATACAATATGTTGGGTTTCTACAAACTTAGTGATACGATCTGGACAATAAAATCAATACCCGTTAGATCTTTCAGGATATCTAATGAAATGGCAACTTACTATCGTAGGATCTAATTTCCTAATATATGGATTAAAGACTTTAGCTTCAGTAGGACAACCCCACACACATAAGTATCTTAAGCTCAGTTTCCTCCAAGTCCATAATTTATAAGGTGTCTTAAACACTGATTTACTGAGGACCTGATTAAGTATATGTGCGGCTATCTTTAATGCTTAAATCCATAAACTAATTGGTAAATTGTAGTAACTCATCATGCTAGCACCATATCCATAAGGGTGCAGTTGCGTCTTTCAGCTACTCCATTTTGCAGAGGTTCACTAGGTGTTGAATATTGGGCTATTATGCCATTTTCTGAAAGAAACTTAGCAAATGGACTAGGAATTTATCCATAAGGAGCGTGTCTCCCATAATATTCTCCTACATGATCTAATCTTGCTGCCTTAATATTTAAATTATGCTAATTTTCTACTTTAGCCTTAAATATTTTAAACTTATCGAGTGACTCAAATTGATCACAAATGGGAAAAATATAACTATAACAGGAGAAGTCATTGGTGAATGTGATAAAGGAGTCATACTCTCCAGTGATGTTACAGGAAAGGGTCCACATATGTCAATGTGGATTAATTATAAGATTCTTGTGCTTCGTGTGGCTCCTTTCTTAATTCGTTTTACACAATTCCCCTTAAAACAATCAAGACAGTGATTTGAGTCATAGAAGTCCAATGGGTGGAGTATCTCTTGCTTAATAAGACGTTCCATTCTCTCCTTTAAAATATGACCTAAACGATAGTGCCACAATTTCGATGAAATCTTATCACCTAAACTTCTCTTTTGTTTATTGGTGGCATCACACATATTCATTGACACAGGGAATTCAGAGAAAGAAAGCATATAGAGTTAGTCTCGTCGAGTTACGAGACCAACATTATTAGAATTAAAACTTACAATGCACTTATTGTTCCCAAAGATACAAATGAAACCATTATCATGTAATAGAGAAAGTAAAACAAGGTTCCTCCTCATGGTAGGAACATAAAACAACATTATTCAAGTGAAGGGTGAAACCACTATCTAATGCTAATGGTAGTGTGCCAACGGTTTCAACTTTAGCCTCCTTTCCGTTTACGACTCTAAGATTTCACTCCCCTTTTCTTAGTGCCCTCACGGTAAAGAATCCCTGCAATGAATTAGTAACATACACAATGGCACCAAAATCAATCAACCAAGTATTAGCAGAAAAATCAGCATAAAGAGTTTCATCAATAGTAGAAATTATGTTGTTATTGTTCTTAGATAGCCACTTAATGAAGCCTACACAATCCTTCTGAATGTGCCCACTACTTTTGCAGAAGTGACAGATGGGCCCATCAGAAGAAGCAGAGTTAGGTGCAGTAGGAGCCTTCTCCTTTGGCTTTGATTTGCTTGATTTAGTCTTGGGAGAGAAATACAACTTCTTCTTAGACTTAGAATCCCCTTGGAGCTTTCTTTTGCCAGGACCAATATGGTAAACATGGTTCTTTCTCTCGGCCTTTATCCTCTCCTCCTGGATACACATGGCGATCAACTCACTCATAGTCCACTATTCCTTCTGAGTGTTGTAGTTAATGTTAAAAACATTATACTTAGAAGGAGGGAGGTCATAATAAAGTGGACCAAGAAGCTATCAGAAATGGCCATATCCATGCCTTTTAGTTTAGCAGCCATATCGATCAGCATCATTATATGTTTACGAACGCTACTGGAGTCATCATACTTAGTTGTGAGCATTTTCATAATCAAAGCACTGGCATATACTTTTGAGGAGCTCTTGAATTGCTTCTCGACTGGGGCTAAGTACTGCTTAGTGTTGTCAGATTTAGGGATTACTCCCCTTATCCCAACAATATTATGTTCTTCATGATAATTAGGGACATGTGGTTGGACCGCTTTCACTTCTCTGTTGTTAAGTCATAGAGTTTCTTTATCTTAGTGAAAATATGATCATCAGTGGTAGGAGCTACGGGAGTGTCCTCACGTAAGGCGTAGTCTAAATCTATGACTCCAAGGACAATTAAGATTCTCTCTTTCTAAGAGAAAAATTTTGTTCTAATCAGCTGCTCAATGCCGTTTAAACAAGCGGCAACATTAGTGTTGTTCATTGCTGAGTCAAAACAAAATATAATTAGTAAATATTAGAGGAAATAAATGTCTTGCATAAAAATTAACCCTACGTTGGTCAGTATTATCTGACCAAAACTTCCTGTTGGTTCCATTTTGATTAAAGATGATGCTCAGGAATAGTCATTATATAAAATCAATTGCCACATTAATTAATTTGCTTAGAAAATTAATCAGAATATTAATGCCTAGAAACTAATAATTAAATAATGCTTATTGTTGGATTTAAATAAGACAAAAGAAACAAAAAAGAAAAGGGCTAAATACCATTAATCTCCAAAAACCGTGGCCCAAAACCAATTTAGATCCCGATCCAAAGCAACAATACCACGGGCGTGGCCCAGAAACACGAGTGTGGCCCAGCCGTGTGAGCAAGCCCAGCAGATCCCGCAGGCCCACGACGCGAGAAACAGCCTCAACCGACGTTCGCAATGAATGGACCAGATTTACTCAGATCGGAACAAAACCCTGCTCGATGACCAATGATATTACAAATTCAAGTGAATATATATAAGATATTTGATGGTAAATACTATACCATTCCATAGTATTTTCATAGAAATAAATGTGTTTTTGTAGATATTATACTTGGTTTCGATGAACAAGATGATAAGCATTAGAGTAAAATGTAGAAAAGTGATATGTAAGGTTATTTAATGATTAAGATAAGATATGAAACTTAATTGACCCGTATTTAAGTTAGTCATAAAAGCATACACTTACACTTATGACTACAGTGATAACAGAGATGCTAACACGTAATAGAGCATCATCTAAAAGAAGCGCGATATGTACATAACAAATTCAGAGTATGAGATGTATAAAACAAATTTAGAGCATGATATATGCTCAACAAGTTTCTAAACATAGTATTGCATTTTAAAGCTTTATGTGTATCTCATCTCTCATTTAGGTAGTTGCGGTTTCAATTTTATATTATCTTATAAAAAGAGAGGTTCATATATCATAGGATACCTATTAGGTACCTATAGACACACCCACATCTATCCTGTGTCCTTATCGAGTACCCAAATCTGAAAACCCATGAGTTTAAAGTGGTACCCGTGGCCACTTTTATCAGATCGAGTACCCACGAATACCTAAACCTATAGGTAACAAATCTCTGATTTGTTAGCTCCAAAACCGAAGATCAGAACTAACATTATATACAGGAGGCGAGATAAACGTGTAGCCGTGTGCACGTGAACTAACTAAGCTCCTCTCTGCGACGATAGAACGATGAAGTACGTACGTAATCGCTTATTGGATTTGGCACGTCTCGACCAAATTTGGAAGGGGGGATACTGGCGTTGTATGCGAGGTTGGCCAAACTGCTAATTGCTGAATTAGGTTAGTTATTAACGGCAAGCATGTGTGTCTCCAGGCAACCGCCCATAAAACCGCACGACCCGACTGTTGCGAACCGACATCAAGGATGATCCCATCCATAGAAGCAAAAACCGAAGAAACGACTTCGCATCCAACCAAAACAAACGGGAGAACAAACTATCAAACCGACGAGTTAGCGAAACATCGCGTTCTCTCATCTCTCCCCTCAACTGTAATCCTGAATGGGTACCAATCCACCCATTCACCTTGTATATATTGATTGATCAAATGAATGAAAACACAGACAAGTTCATACATCAATTACATCACAATTGTTCTTTAAACATCTATTCTAAACACGTTATCATGCACTCTGTTCTTCACTGAGCATTAAGGAAACAAAAGAAAAAGAACCAAAACAGAGAACAACACGGCGACATTCTCCACGGTAAGAACAAGAAAATGCTGATTCTTACCCTTAACCGCGTTGTCTCCGTTCTCCTCGCCGCAATCATCCGCGAGTTCCACCGCTCCGTGCGTCGCGGGTACTTGGATCGTCACCGTCTGCGCGCTATAATTCGCCGAGCCTTGGTCAGCCCCCGGCCTTCCGGCGCCTGGGGCTCCCCGACGCAGAGTTCTTCCTCGCCGCAGCCACGCTTGGGCAAGCCCGGCCATGGTTGATCTCCTCTCCACCGTGGCCGTCTCGCGGCTGCCATCACCCACACCGGCTGAAGAAGCCGCCCCGCCGAGGAGGAGGCCACCGACACCGACCCCACCCGGCTTCACCTTGCGCCCCACCATGGCGGCCCGGTCAGGGGCACCGCCCTTCTTCCCCGGCAGCGGCGTCTACATGCCACCACCGAGCGCACTTCCTCCTCCAGATCTGGCGCGCCCGGATCTTCACTTCTCCTCTGGCGTAGTGCCAGGACTTGGCACCTCCGGCTCCTCCGCCCGTCCCATCGGCTTTGGAGGCGGCAGCCGTGGGCTCTTCTCCTCCTCAGATGAGGGGGAGGGCCCCCACCACTGAGAAACAACGGAAGAGGGGGAGGGGGATGCGCCACCACGGCCAGGTTCTTCTCTACCACCGGTGATGGTGGCGGATCGGGACATGGTGTCGGCTATTGCTGTGTGCGAAGAAATGGCGACGGCTGCGTTTGAAGAGGCGGCGGCGACTGAATGAAGACGGTTAGGGTTGAAACCCTAAACCAGCCGATTTTTCTTCGCTTTTATACGGCGCAGGCGACAGGCGTTTTGGGCCGGTTCGGTGGCCCGGGCCCACGCTGCGATCTGATCAGCCCCATCGCACGTGCCTTGGGCCAAAATTACCGATCCAGGCCCACGCCACCGAATCCCCTCCCCCCGCTCCTAATATGCCTACATGGGCCGCAACAATGGGCAGGCCAAAATTCGGCCCTTGGCTAAATAATCTATTTATTATTTTTCAGTATTGCTTGCATTTTATGCACTTTAGTCCCTGTATTTTACAGTATTTGCATAATGTTGTATATCAGTATGTGTCTTTTGTTTTAAGACCCTGATATTATCTGTAATTTGTAAATATATATATGTGTGTTTGTATATATACTTATGCATATATGTGTATGTTGTATGTTATTAATTTTGCAACTTAATAACTTTAAAATTCTCACAATTAAGTACCACTTAATTGTCCAGGATTTTAAGCAAATTTAAAAACATATCTTACATTCTTTTGAGAATTAACACAAGGTGATGGAGTCTAGAGTTTTGGCTGCGTCTTATTCAGTTTTCTGAATATTTCTGCCTGGAGACCATGCCTTTTTTAGCAGCAATGAAAATTGCCCATCACTATGAGGTCTACATCATGTTCCAACTTGATGATTACCTATAAAGTATTATCTCAAAATAATGATTTTGGATATAAGGTCTACTCCATTTTATGGAGATTACCTTAAATATATGGTCTACTCCATTTTATGGAGATTACCTTAATTATTTGGTTATACTTTATAGTATTTACCGATAATTTTGGAGGAAGGACTACCTCCAAACAACCAAAACATAAGATATGATCTAAAATTTGCACTTAAATATTACAACACCACCATTAAGGTTTTTAAAATTTACCAAATATTTGGTGAATTAATAAAATCGATGGTTATGCCATGTAGGAAATGCAAAAAGAGTTTGAAGAACTCGCCCTTGATGGGAGCAATTATCCTTCGTGGGCAACGGATATCAAAATTAGTTTTGCATCTCGAGAGATTTCAAATGCAATAAATGAACCAGTTGAAGGGGCCCCTCCGGTCCTTGATACAATGAAGTACACTGCCTTACTTTTGTTACGCACTTCTATCGATAAAGATCTCAAGAAAGAGTATATTTTGGAAGAAAATCCTCGTGTTCTGTGGGTTGCTCTTAAAGATCGTTATGAACAATGAGAGGAAATTATATATCTGATGCACAAGATGATTGGAATCACTTACGCTACAAGATTTTAAATCAGGGTCAATACAATCATGCTGTTCATAACATCTGTAGTAGGTTGAAGTTTTGCGAAAAAGAACCAACGGAGGCAGAAAAGATAGAGAAAACTCTATCTACTATGCTTCCAGCAGATAGGGTATTGTGTAATCAATACCGTAAAGAAAAATACCAGGTTTATTCCCAGCTTATTCATACATTATCTCAGGCTGAAAAGAATGATGAACTTCTTATTAAGAATCATAAGTTGCGCCCAATTGGGTCAGCACCTTTGCCTGAGATTCATAATGTTCAGAATAACGCTACGAATAAAAGAAAGTTCAATGGATCTCCATCTGGTAATCCAAAGAACTACCCTGCTAAATGCAAATTCAACAAGAACCGCAGACACCGTGCTAACAAGAAGGCACATGGCAATGCACAACCAACCTATGACAATAAAATACTTTGTCATAAGTGTGGTTGTAACACGCATTTTGCCGCGACTTGTCGTGACTTCAAAACACTTGGTTGATTTTTATCAAAATCCTCTCGTGATGGCAAATGAAGGCACCAAGATATGAAGCACACTTCAATCTTACTATCGAGACTTCAAAGGAGGTCAAGTTGTTCGCCTTCGGTTCCCAAAGAATCGCCAAACAATGAAGCCCTTACTCAAAGTGGACCTTCCTTCAACAGATTTACATGCTCATTGAGTATGCTTCGGGTGACATGTATGGAGATTTATCTTAAAATCTCCACGTCCGTAATTATTATCAAATAGTATTGTGTGTTGTAATAATTAGAATTTGAAAACTGTTTGTAATTTGGAGTTGTATATTTATTTGTACAAACTCATATGTATTGTAATATTGCATTATCGTTATGTTAGATATTCAATACAATGTGTATGTATCAATATATGTGTAGAATAAAAAGTTTTAATTAATTCTTGTTCTTAATATATAGATGTCTCTTGAAGTCAATCCCTCGGAGGAGGAATTATGCCTTGTGGACAGTTGTACCACGAACTCTATACTCACAGAAATAAAATATTTTCAAACTCTTAAGAAAAGAGAAGGAAATGTTTTAACGATCGCTGGTCGTGATGCATTGATAGTTGGCTCTGGTCGAGCCACAATCACCCTCCCTATGGGTACATAGATTACAATCGAGGATGCTCTATTGTATCCTGATTCAACTCGTACCTTGTTGAGTTATAGAGATATTCGTAAGAATGGTATTCATGTGGAAACACATGAAGAAAATAAAGAGAAATATCTTCTCTTAACTAGACTTACTGGATATGGCAAGCAAATATGCGAAAAAATTCCAACTCTCGACTCTGGGTTGTACTATACATACATTAAGCCCATAAAATATGTTGCATACAAGGTAATTTTTCAAAACGTCGATTCATTCCAAACTTGGCATGATCGACTTGGCACCCCGTGTCGGGATGATGAGAAAAATTATCACAATTCTATCGGTCATGATTTGACACTACAAAATTTCCCAAATCTTCGATTTTGTATGCACAAAGATGTGCTATCGGGAAATTGATTTTAAGACCTTCACCTCTTAAAATCCGGCTGAACCACTTAAGTTTCTTGAAAGAATTTAAGGTGACATTTGTGGTCCGATTGAGCCAACTTCGGACCGCTCAGATACTTTATGGTTTTGATTGACGATCTACAAGATGGTCACATGTGTGCTTATTGTCCACATTTAAACCATGCCTTCACCAAAATAATGTCTCAAATTATTAAGTCAAGGCACATTATCCCTAACATCGGATTCAATCGATCCGAATGGATAATGTCGCTGAATTTTCCTCCCATGCGCTCAATGATTATTGCATGGCTTTAGGAATTCGTGTACAACATTCTGCTCCATATGTCCATACTCGTAATGGTTTGGTGAATCGCTGATTAAGAGAATCAAGCTCATTGCGCCATCCATTACCGATGAATTGCTCATTGCCTCACGCCGTGTTGGGGTCATACGGTCTTACATGTCACGACTTAATCCAACTTCGACCAACCGCATATCATGATTCTTCCCCATGCGCTTAGTACGGGAATCCACCGTATTTCCCATTTGCTTAAGTTCGGATGTGCGTGTGTATGCTCCGATCTCACCACCCCAACAGACTCTATGGGCCCTCATAGAAAATTGGGGATCTATGTGGGATTTCAATCTCCGTCGATCATTAAGTATTTAGAACCTCTTACAGGATCTATTTACGTTCCTAAGATGTCGATCAGATATTCAAGGAGGAACATTTCCAAGATTAGGGGAGATTTCAAGTACCAAAAAGAATGCCGTGAAATTAATTGGAATGCTCAAAATATTTTATCCTCGAATCCACGTACTCAAGAAACCGAACTTCAAGTTCGGAAAATAATTGGTTTGCAAGATATTGCGAACAATATGCCAGATGCATTTACAGATTATAAAGGTGTCATGAAATCCTTTATTCCTGCAAGGAATGTGTTTGAAAGAGTGGAGGTACCAAATAAAACCACTCAACCCCCAATTAGCAATAAGAGGGGGAGAAGTAAGGCCTCTAAGCAGAAAAAGGTGGTAAATGCAGATCAACCTATGGTTGATAGATATCAAAGTGGACTTGATCCTCAACCCTCTTCGGCTGCGCGCATTGCTGAACTTGGGACATCGGATAACCCCAGATCCATCATTATAGGAAATAATGATGAATCTCTTAGGGTGAACGAAATTGCTACAAATTACATTGAGACTGGAGAGTTATTTGATCGAAAAGCTACAGCTTGTTTACACTTATTTCTCTCGAGCAGATTGTCGACATCCCTAATGATCCAGATCCTAAATCCATGGTAGAGTGTAGAAAACGCCGATCGAATCAATTGAAAGAAGCGATCGAAACAGAGATTGCCTCGCTTATAAAAGAGAAGTATTCTCGGAAGTGATGCCTACACCTCATGGCACTTTCCTGAGGATACAAGTGGGTTTTCGCCCGTAAATGTAATGAAAATAATGAAGTGGTGAGATATAAAGCAAGGCTAGTAACTCAAGGCTTTACGCAGCGTCTGTGTTGATTATAATGAGACTTATTCTCCGGTTATGAGTGGCATAACTTTTCGATATTTGATATCATTAGCGCTCAAAATCGCTTTTCTTTGCGCTTGATGGACGAGTGACAAAGATACTTGTATGGGTCATTGGATTCGAGATTTACATGAAGGTTCTGATGGAATCAATATACCGGATCCACAGGCAAATCGTAACATGTATTGTGTAAAATTGCGTAAGTCATTATATGGCTTGAAGCAATCAGTATGCATGTGGTACAATCGATTAAGTGAATTCCTTTCTTTAAAGGGGTACACTAATAATGATGATTGCCTATGTGTTTTCATTAAGAAATCCTCTACAGGATTTTGTATCATTTCGGTGTACGTTGATGATCTCAACATCATCGGCAATGAAGTTGATATTAATGAAGCACGTCATCATTTAAAGACGGAGTTTGAGATGAAGGATTTGGGTAAAACCAAATTTTGCTTAGGTTTACAACTTGAGCATTTACCTTCAGGAATTTTTGTATACCAAGCTACTTATATTCAGAAAATATTGGAGAAATTCAATATGGATAAGTCGTATCCATCTAGAACCCCTATAGTAGTCAGATCTCTAGACATGGAGAAAGACCCTTTTCGACCTCGGGATGATGGAGGGGAGATATTAGGGCCTGAGTACCCTTATCTCAGTGCTATTGGTGCACTTATGTATCTTGCAAATAGTACCCAGTCGGGCATTGCACTTGTAGTGAATCTACTTGCAAGACACAGCGCTGCTCCCACCAAACGTCATTGGTCTGGAGTGAAGAATGTCTTTAGATATCTCAATGGTACAAAAGATCTTGGTCTTTTCTATGGAAGAAACCAAGATTCGACTTTGACTGGATATACAGATGCTGGCTATTTATCTGATCCCCACAATGCCAGATCACAGACCGGCTTTGTATACTTACAAGGTGGAACAGCCATCTCTTGGAAATCTTCCAAACAAACTTTGGTGGCTACCTCTACCAATCATTCTGAAATAATTGCATTATATGAGGCCTCCCGAGAATGTGTTCGGCTTCGCAGAATGATAAACCACATACTTCAGTCATGTGGTCTTGGTTCCATTGAATCTCCAACCATTATCTATGAAGATAATGCTGCATGTGTTATTCAAATGGAAACAGGTTATATTAAGAGCAACATCACTAAGCATATTGCTCCAAAATTATTTTATCCCCATGAATTGCAAAAGAGTGGGGAAATAAACATTCTGCAAACTAAGTCATGTGATAATCTCGCTGATTTATTCACAAAGTCTCTATTTTATTCTACATTTTCTAAATGTGTAAAAGGAATTGGTATGAGACGACTTAGAGATTTGCAGGAATCAGGGGGAGTTTCTCTTTCTGATAAATAACCTATTTAATATTATATTGTACTCTTTTCTTTGTATGAGTTTTTCCCTCTTTGAGGTTTTCTCATGTAAAGTTTTTAATGAGGCAATATCGATAAAGTTTATATGTCGTATCATCTATTTTTCCCACTAGGTTTTTAGAGGATGATATTAGGCATGTCAAGAAAATGAACAATATAATTTCATATTGATCTCAGAAGATGGATTCGATCAAGGGGGAGTGTTGCGAACCGACATCAAGGATGATCTCATCCATGGAAGCAAAAACCGAAGAAACGACTTCGCATCCAACCAAAGCAACGGGAGAACAAACTACCAAACCGACGAGTTAGCGAAACATCGCGTTCTCTCATCTCTCCCCTCAACTGTAATCCCGAATGGGTGCCAATCCACCCATTCACCTTGTATATATTGATTGATCAAATGAATGAAAACACAGACAAGTTCATACATCAATTACATCACAATTGTTCTTTAAACATCTATTCTAAACACCGACGTCCCCGTCCGCCACGGTGGAATGGCATGAGCCCGTCCACCAAGCGGGCACAGAAGCGTACTGATCGGCAATAATCGGTCACCGTCGCATGTGTCACTAGTTTTGCCGCACCGCGTCACCGCCGACTCATGTGCCGACGTCACAGCTATGTGGTGAAGGTAGTAAAAATAAAAATCGCATGTACAAATAGATATATACCAATTTATCATAGGATAAAATCGCATTTACTATACTGACAAATTAATTGCATACGTCGTTAGAAATTACTACCACATCAAGCTATGGCATAAGATGGTCAGTTGACGACGGCAGTAAAATTGAAAACCGCAATACAACCTAATGCATACCAATTTACAGTCATACGAAACCACTTTTACTGTCCTGATGAATTTACTAGACACATCGTTAAAGTTTACTGACGCACCTTCTGTGGCGTATGCTGGGCATATGATGGTGGAAGTAAAAAAAAAAGATACCACATGCATGTTATGGCCATTTGACGGCTACATTAAAACTAAAAACCACAACTGCGACAAAATATGTTTCATTTGACACTTAGTTTATAGCTTTACCTAGCTGTGGCGCATGCTAACAATATAACGACAACAGTAAAATTGGAAATCACAATTAAGACCATATGCATACCAATTTATAGCCAAATAAAACTACTTTAGTTACTAGATACATCGTTAGAGTTTACCAACACACCTGTTGTGACGCATAATGGGCATATGATGGGGAAAGTAAAAAAAGATACCACATTTACCTCTAGATACATGCCAATTTTCTGCCAAGATGAACCACGAGTGGGTGGGGACAAGCACGACATAGGTTTATGTCCTGTAAATGATGCAAGTGGGTGGGAACCGATCACTGGGGGCGAGCGGAATTGGTCGGGGCAAGGGGACTAGCTGGATGCTCAGGAGTAATAAAGCATATAAATATTATTGTACACCCCCTTCCTAGAATAGTTATTCTACACATCGACTCCTTCTCATAGGTCAAAACCCACCTCCCACTTTGATCAAAGCCTAGCCAAATGAAACCCTCTATTGACTTTCCCCACTCCCACGTCTTCCTAAGTCCATCCTTTCCGCACTCAAACGGTGCACTACAGTTGCACTTGTTTTGCAGTAGATCGATGGTTACATCGCTAAAACATATTCGACATGGATCTCATTTTGTTAAGCTATTTTTTAAAGCACAATAGTGCAAATAGATCAAAAATTGGATAATTTGTTTAAGAGATACACACTACTACAGAATGATATAACACTATCTCATTATCTAAGTCGGCTCCCAAATTTGTAGAAAAAAATCGATAGTGATATATGATTCGGTGTGTGTAAAAAATATGGTGCAAAACATCACTATCGATCATACCATTGAACTGATAATGATGCACCGATAGTCATGACCATCGTTATCACTATCGATTCTGAGGTGAGAACCGATAGTGATGTAATATATGTCACTATCAGTTTTAACATTAGAACTAATAGTGATTATGGTCACCATAATCGGCTTTTGAAGTTAGAACTAATCGTGATAGTAATACCAAACGCTTTACCACGCTTGACTTCTCGGCTTCCCCCCATTCCATAAAAAAGGAGTTCTCTCCTCACCCGTGTTTCGCCCACTCTCAGCCTCTCTCGGCTCCACGATGCATGTGTCGCCCCTCTGCCTCCCCAGCTCTCATGGCACACCCCTAGCTCCACCTCGCCCACATTGCCCCTCACCCTCCCCAGCTCCAAGTGCCTGCATCGCCCTTCCGCCTCCCCGGCTTTGTAATGTCAAGGTTATTGCCGGTTGTATGCTCAATGATACTTTGGGTCTATTGATGAACTAAAACAATTAAAGTAACGAATGTGGTTTTGAACTATAGATTTGCTTCTTATTAATACTAGAAAGTATTGATTTTATTTTACTATTTTTGAACTTGATCTTTATATTCAGTATCTAGTTTGATACTCATTTGAATATTGCTGAATATATTGATTATGATTGGATAGCTTGCTCTATTCATAGCCCTTATTTAGTCAGTTATTGATATACCTGCTTGCCTAAACTGTTCATAATCTGATTTTGATCATTTGAATAGTGAATCGCTGCCGGTTGTATTGCTGCCAATTGTATGCTCAATTATGCTATGGGTCTATTGATGAACTAAAACAATTAAAGTAGTAAATGAGGTCTTAAACTATAAAGTTGCTTCCTATTAATACTAGAAAGTAATACTTTTATTTCACTATCTTTGAGCTTGATCATTATATTTAATATCTAGTTTGATACTCATTTCAATATTGCTAAATATATTGATTATGATTGCTTAGTTTGCTCTGTTCATAGCCCTGGTTTAGTTAGTTGTTGAAATATCTGCTTGCCTAAACTGTTCATAATTTGATTTTAATCATTTGAATAGTGAATCACTGCCGGTTGTATTGTTGCCAGTTGTATGCTCAATTATGCTATGGGTTTATTAATGAACCAAAACAATTAAAGTAGCAAATAAGGCAGTGAACTATAGAGCTGCTTCCTGTTAATACTAGAAAGTATTATTTTTATTTCACTGTCTTTGTGCTTGATCATCATATTCATCTAGTTTGATACTCATTTGATTATTACTGAATATGTTGATTATGATTGCTTAGCTCACTTTGTTCATAGTCTTTAGTTAGTTATCGACTAGATTGATACATGTGTGTTGCTATGAAAAATAAAATTGGTAATGAAACATAAAGGTCAAGCAATAAAAGAAAATTGTTCTACAAGATCAAACATCTATTTCTCCCGATTACAAAAGTTTTTATGGTTTCTTCTCCGGTATGAATTAAAACCAAATATATTGTACGTAGTAATATATATTACCGATCTCAAAAATCAATCAATCATTTTTATCCCTTTTTGCAATTTATATTACCAGCTCGCGTTCCTCTTCCTCTCGCCATGCCCGCAGCGTGCGCTCCTCGGTGCCATCGACCTCGTCTTCCTCGTCGCCTCGCTCGTCCTCGTCATCCACCGCCTTCGCAGGGGCGACACGGGGGCTTCCCCCGAGCACGAGGCGCTGCTGCCAAAGCCACCGCCATTCCGGACCACTGGCTGCTACACGGTTGCGCTGGGGGCATCCGCCGTCCTCCTCGCGCTCGTGTTCTTCCTCCTGCCGAGCACTCCATGGTGTGTTGTGGAGTCCGCCTTCCTCGCCGCCCACTTTGTCGTGCACAGCATGGTCGCGTGGTCAGTCGCCTCAGAGAAAGGGGCCACCGCTGCCACCCAGCCTTTGCACATCCGCGTCTTCTGGATCGCCACTGCCCACGGCGCCGCACCCTTTTTCGCTTCGGCAGTGGTCCGCTGCGCCGATGGTTCGCTGCTCTTCCCAGATGACCCTCTCGCCTTTGCCGGCCTACTCGTGTCCATGCCTCTAGCATACCTAGCCATAATTGGCTTCACCGGCCATGACGCCGGAGCCCATAAAGGTGAACCAGAAAACACCAGCGCCAAGGTGCCCGCCACGCCGTGCGCCGCCACATCGTTCCTCTATCTCGCGACGTTCAGTTAGATCAACCCGTTTATCTCCAAGGGGTATGCTAATGACTCTCTCACTGCCGCCGACGTCCCATCGGTGTCACTGGGCAACCGCGCCGAAGCGTCGTATGCTTTGTTCACGCCCAATCGGCAAGATTGGGTCACGACACCCGGTGGGTGTCGCGCTCTGGCTGTCCTTCTGGCCTAGTTACTACTGACCGCGGCGCTCGGCCTCCTGCATCTTGCGGCCATGTACGTCGGTCCATCACTTATTGATCTGTTCGTCGAGTTCATTCGCCACGGCGGCACGATATGGGAGATCTTGAATGAATTCCCTTGATTGATTCTGTGAAAACTGTACAGCATATATAAAGTATAAAAGGAATTATTGGTTGGCTATTAATTACTAGCAATAATCAGGAATTTTGCTATAATAATCAGCCATATTTAGAGAGATATGGCTGGCTGTAAATCAGGAAAGAATAATAATGACCGGCCGTTATTGGAGATATGGCGAACAAAAGGAAGGATTGGCTGGCTATTAATTACCAGCAATAATCAGGGATTTTGCTATAATAATCAGCCATATTTAGAGAGATATGGCTGTCTGTAAATTAGGAAAGAATAATTAGCTATAATGACCGGCCATTATTGAAGATATGGCGGGGGAGGGGGGCTAGGAAGAACGGACCGCTGCCACCAACTGCAAATTTATATTAGTAGAGATTATACTTGCTTGGCTGAACTATGCATAATTTAGCAAGGTAATAGTTCAAGACCTTATTTGCTTATTTAATTGTCTAGCTCAATTTTGATTATATGACCCTAATGTAGTGGAGGTAAGAGATTAGTCTCTAGCAGCCATACACCTTGTGGTGGGGAGGCTAAAGGTCTAACCTTTAGTAGCTCGACACCTGAGAGCACTCTATTCTACAATTATTCATTATATATTTATTTATGTCTCAATGACTGCAAATTGCATGCATATAAAATAAAGCCTACAAATAAGATAGACGACATGGAAAACCTAGATGCTAAATGAAAATTTGAGGTGAAGATAGAATAACTGAAGAGAAAGTCTGAGTTAATAGAAAATATTTATGAGATAAAACAGAAACTGAAAGACATAGATAACAAATCGGAAGATATTGAATCTTTTAACCATGTACTTATTATTAACGAGCGCAAGGCCAATGCAGAGCTAGAAGAAACCAAAGCTAATCTTATAGAGGTAATATAAAGGTTTCTACTATTTAATTTGATGTGGTAACTAATAATATACCAGGACAGCCTATTTTCACAACAAAATGGTCACTTTTGTAGTGATTAAGAGATATAACTGAATGTCAATCATTTATTAGTATCAAATAAATGGGCACTGTGTCGAAACTATGAAACTACAAGTAGAACCGAAAAGCCTCTATTGCGGAAGTTGTGGCACATATGATGGTAGACATGGAAAAGCCCTAAGGTCTCTCCTTATCTTGATCTATCAAATAATATTATTTTTCTCAATATGTGTTGTTGATATTTGTGGTGATGAGGACATCACTACTATGGATACGTCCATACCTAGTTGGACCAACTTCAACACGTCACCCATGGGCCAAGAAGACAGAGATATCAAATCCATCACGTTCTGGAATCCAATTCGGCCTTTGAAACCAGCCTAAAGTAAAACGAGCATAACTTTTGCTTACGGTGTCCGATTGGAGAGTTCTTGTACTTCACTGAAAGCTTATCAAGTCTACTTTCCAACAGATCTAGAATCATCTCCAAATTCTATCTGAGTCAATAGGAATATGCAAAACAATTGACATTATTTTTCCAGTCCGAATTGACGTGGGCCTTGTAATTTGAGTTGTAGTCGGCCTCCAACTATTTTAGCTAAGTTCCACACCCCCTCTCATCCTTAAATAGGTAGTCACACCCTCATCTAGGGTTTGGTTGAGTTTTGTTTGATTAGTTTAGCCAAGTGCAAACTTTAAGTCTTCAAGTTGTGTTGGACAGCCACCTTGTCAAGATCTTCAATAGAACCCTACCCTTGTTTTTGCCTTCATTCATATTCGCAATTTCATATTGCTTTTACTATTGTTCTTGCTTGTTCTTCGGTTGCTTGCAGGAATTGAACCTCGTGTTCAGGTTGATCGTGCCAACGGCAAGATCAATAACCCTCCGGGGTTGGTTTAGCGATTGCTAAGGCGCATCATCGTCGTACGTTGTAGTCGGATCGTCAAAATCAGTTCCACCAAATCAAAGTTATCGCTCTCATCGAAAGATCGGGATACCAAAATCACATCATGTGGTATCATATCTTCTTAATGTATTTTCACCTAAAATTATTTTAACTAGTTTAATATATCCTTGTAATTTAACAAGAAATACTTTAGACAAAGTTGGCTATAAAAATGACTACTCTTGTGCTAAGAAGTATGTGCCTCATATCAGTGGATAATCTCTATGGTACTCTAGATGTAATTGCTTGGGGCAAAGATCCTTCTATTGAGACGTTAGGGCTGTCTTATAAGAGTTATATTAGAGTATTATGCTACTGATTTCTACAATGAGTACGTATCCAGAGGAGAGTTATATTAGAGGATTATGCTACTGATTTCTGCATTGAGTATGTATCTATAAATTAACACTGCACCAGTTTTATGAATGTGAATATACTGTGAATTTGTCAATCTGTGTGTATACTGTGAATGTGAATATATTATAAATTTACCGATCTATGAGTATATTGTAAATGTGAATATACCGTGAATCTGTGAATTTCTGGAGTTGTTCTAGGAAAATAGCCTAGAATTTATCTCTATCTCCATTGATTCCATCTCTATCAGTTCCGAGCATGAAATCGATAGAGATAATACACGAATCTCTATCAGTTTAACGCTAATAACTAATAGAGATCAGAAGGTTGTCTCTATTTGTTCTAAGCATGGAACTGATAGGATTCATGTATATCTGTATTGGTTCTATGCTTGGAACCAATAGAGATAATTTGTCTTTTCGGTCGATTTCGAGCTTCGAACCGACCCAGATGACGCTATATCTCTACCAGGCGAAAATCGACTATGATAGCCACTCCTCATCACTATCTAAGTACTTAATATCGTCACCAAAACCCAGATGAAAAAAAGAATTGTTCGAGATGACCATTTCTATAGTAGTGATAGTTCTTTAAAGTTTGAAATTAACTTACGCTTCTCACTGAATCTCCTCTCCATGCATAGATAGGTCCCGTGTGTTCTGTAGTTTTATGTCTACGTCTAATACAGTTATTGTCTCATGTCTACTGCAGTTTTGTTATGTGTATTGCAGTTTGCTGTGTCTATTATAAATTTTGATTTATGTCTACTGCAGTCTTTGGCCATGTGTTTACTACAGTTTAGTTTATGTGTACTATAGCTCTAGTTAGTTGTCAACTATAATTTTTGGTATATGCCTACTGAAGTCATTGGTCTTGTGTCTACTACACTTTTAGTTTCTATGTATTGTAGAACGGACTACTATAGTGTGGATGTGTATGATAATATTAAAACATCCAACATGCCTTCGTGATGCTTGCATTGATGGTTTAGTTAGCACAAGTGGGTTCAGGTCTTAAGGCCTGTTGGGGGGGGGCGAGGGTTAAAGCTAGCTTCAACTTCTGAAAAGCCAGAAAGTCCCCCAAACAAATCAGCTTCTAAGTGACTTTGGCATAAGCTAGAAGTCACATGTAACTTACATGCTTTTGTAGCTTGTTGTGGAGGGAAATTAGCTTTTTACCAAATGGCCTCTTATAAAAAGATACAGTTTCTTTTTAAGTCTGAAAAGTAGCTTTTTAGAAAAGCTAAAACTCTCCAAACAGACCCTAAGGTTGTGGGATCAAATCCCACTTTGCACAATATTTTTTATTTTTTACTCAGTTTTATTTAGAAGGATGATTTTCTGAGTTAAGAGAGGGAGATCCATTGAGGGATGAGAGATCGATGCCCATCGGGATAGGCAAGATTGTGCCGAGGGGTACTCGATTTTATTGAGAAAGATGGTTCTCTAAGGTAAGAGATAGAGAGAAATCCATTGGGGAGGAGAGGATCTATGCCCAGGAATGGTTTGAGAGGGAGAGGGAATGAATGAGGATGGGGAAGGAGGTGGGTGTGTAGAATAGCTATTTTAGGGAATGGGTTAGAATAGTGCCAATATGTAAACATATATAATACTTCTACTCTCGGGTGTAGTTACTTTTGCCTCAGCCATGGCGCCGTGCTTCCCTAGCTCAATCATCACCACCACGCACTTGCCTACCATTTCTAGAGAAGTAGAGCCTAGGGCTTATTGCATGGACCGTGGAGACCGGGGAGAACCAAAAGAGTTGAGGTCTCCAGGCCTAGTCAAGGAGCCTAAAAGAGGTAAGGAAAAACAAAGGGAGAGAGAGAAGTAGGGAAAAGAAAAAGAGATGAGGGGAAAAAAGGAGGGAAAGGGGAAAAAGAGAGAAAAGGAAAAAAAGAGGAGGGGAAATGGAAAAAAGAAGAAAAATGCTAAAATTAAAGTAATTACGTAAAATTATGGATACTTAAATATTTAGGGAAACAGTGAAATTTCATTGATATTTAGGGTCTCTTACACTTAGTGTGGGGTTCCCTAGTAAGAAAAGGAGTACAGTAAGTACATATATGTATACATATCGGTTATTCGATGTTGAGATCCGCTAATGCCTAAGCGATCTCATGATCATCTAATTGATGTTGTTGCCACTCCACTACTTTCTACCAATCCTTGAGGTAGGTGATTGCTTCTACTGTCTCGAGCGTAAGAGATGATCTCCTTTAATTATACGCCTGAACATGTTGAATGTTGTCTTAGAAGACACACTCGACAATGGAACGATTAGGACATCTCGTGAAAAAGGGTACAAGATAGAAAATATGCGATGGTTGTCCCTCCACCATTCGAGGAGCTTTACCCTCTTGCTCAAAAGAGTAGGATCGGCAATTGCAAAGTTGTCGCGAGGTAGTGATTGAGTCCTGCATTAGGATTCCACCTTGTGGTCATGGATGATTGAGATAACGAAGAACTGGATTCCTTGCTCTTTATCCTGTTCCACAAGTGAGCTGTCAAGCTTCCCTTGGATTGTCATGCCATTTGCTCTGAAGTATAAGACTCCATCTTGTTGGCACCACACTTTCTGTAGAACAAGTTAATACTTGAAAAGTTCATCTTTCACATGGTTAAAAGATGCGAAGAAATCCAGATTTAATTAATGTCTCGCCTATTCCCTCCATAGCAGTTTTCAATCTGTCCAAATTCTTGTGTGGATAAAAAATGGTAGCTAAACAATAGTGATGTGATATATAACTGAAATATTTGAGTAATTTTACCTCCATAGATGCAACAATAGTGCCTAAAAATGCATCATCTCTGTATCTAGCAAATGGTTCTGTAGTTAGCCAAATATAATCAATCTCTAAGCATGAGGTAGGGAAGTAAACACTGTATAACTCATTAGTTTCTTCATAGAAAGAGCACAAAAATCTTGAAAATGATTAACAATGGTCCAATCTAAATTAGTAAGTATGAAATCATTCGCTTGAGCATTAGCATCAACAAAGATAGTTATAATATTTTTATACCCTTCTAACTTCTTCACATGATGTATGTTGAGTTCCACCTCACCTTCATGTCAAGACCAAATTTTCTTCGTGTAATATTATTGGCCTTGCAATACTCCATGAACCTAGTAGCCACTTGGGGGTTACTTGAGATGAAACAAATAGCATTGCAAATTTTGTTCAAATATCCACCAATTACCTTCATACCATCTTAGACAACGAGTTTGATGATGTGACATACACACCCCTGGTGGAGAACATATCCATGTATACATAACTGCAGTTAGGGGTGAGGAATTGCATGGCTGTTGTATTCGCCGAAGCATTATCAATAGTTATAGAAAGAATCTTATCTTAAAAGCACAAATTACCTCAAGTATACGTTCGGTAATAGCCTCTTCGATATGTCATACATTAACCTAAGCCCTATGACTCACTTGTGTAGGTTGTACTATTTATCTAAGTAATAGACAACAACATTAATGAAATAAGTTCTTCGGTGAGAGGAACTCCAAATATCATAAGTTAAAGCAAAGAAAATCTAACTTTTAGGAATTTTTCTTTCAGTGAAACTAGCTCTTTATTGTAGATCGCTATAATATCCTACTTGGTGGTTCTTCTACTCGCATGTTTGTATTGTGGGCAAACGCCATGTTAGATCATTCGTTCAAAATTATGGCTCTCGCTCATCGTAATAGGTAAATCTTCTGAAACTATAAATCACACTATTTCATAACTTGCTACTTGGGGTTGTATATCCACGTACTTATAGTGATGTCGATCGAAAAGTTCAGCTGTGTCTACACACCTCCTCCTTGGATCTACCCAAGCTTTTGTAGGCATGCTTTGAAGTGCTGGTTCATATGTCCCATCCCTCCACTCAAACCTGCAACCAATTCCTTTTTACAGCAATTACATGTTGCAATTACCTTCCTTCGGCCGTCACAATTTTGACCCTCTTCCTCATGTGCTTCCAGCAATATGTGCTTCCACTGGTGGATGGAGTGGTTGATGATGATCCTCTGATCCTATCATGTGACTCTGGGACTGAGGGTGAGAAGTTGGCAAAGGTGATGCCCTCGTAGTCCTCCATGTTGTCCATATGACGGTTATCCATGTCATAGCTTCCATGCTTGGGGATATTTGACGATGATTGATGGGAGCATCGTCATACTCGAGAGGACTTGTGGAGATGTTTGAGGGCATGCTTGCTTGTGCCTTGGCCCCCATGATGGCTGCTTCTTCTTCTTATCAAACATATTGAGAGAATAAGCGATAGAGATAGTAGAGAAATTGTTACTTGAATTGTGTGGTGAAGGAATGACAAGAGAAAGGGATTTTTTATACCCATGGAGGGGAATAAGAACATTGCATCTTCTGCTCGTTGCCTACTTTTACTTTCACTCTGCCTCATCAATCACCACTCATCAATCATTCTCTTCTTTTGCTCCATCATGTCATTGGCTCATTGCAAAAGCATGGATAGAGCACTGTTGCCTTGCATGCCCCATCAATCGCTGTTGTGCTACTATTGCTCTAGGCTCCCTCTCTCTCTCTCTCTCTCTCTTCGGCTCTTTCTCTCCCAGGTCATCAGTCGGCCTTCCAGTCCCCAATCCCTCTCATGAGTAGCCTCACAGCCCCTCCCCTACCTACCCACCACTAGCAAGCCAACGAGCTCTCGCTCCCATACTGGTGATATCTTAGCCTCTCCCTTCCCTGCTGGTGGCATCTCAAGCCCAAAGCGGCATAGCCTAGAACGTCAATCGCGGGCCTATATGGGTCTCTAAGTGCCGACCAATGATGCAGTGAAATTGGAGGAAGGGACAACTAGAGGCGGTGGCCAGCGACATTGTACACAACTAGCAGCGGACTTCACTGCAACCACGAGCAACCTTCCCCTCTTCCACTCCCATATCAATGTAGCGGCGACCGCTACAGGAATGGCGGTTGTTCGACTGTCCCCTTCTCATCTCCTAGATCTGAGCAAAGCCTAGTGTGGGGATTGGGGACTTGAGGCGGTGATTCGGCATAGCAAGTCGACGATGACCTCCACAACTAGTCGGTGACAGGCCATGACAAGTGTCTTGTTCTCCACTCTGCTCCTTGACGGCCATGGCCACATTGGCAAGGTGAGGTGCCAACTACCACTGTGCCTCTCTGCGCCTGTCATGTGCCATGTGCTGCGTCGGGCTATATCATGCATTTCGGGTCATGCCGTGCCACCCGACGTGCTTGATCTTAGGCCCAATCTGATCATTCATTTTGTGCAGACCCGATTAGCTACATGTCATGCCGGTTGGGCCTCGAGCTAGCCTGAAAAAAAGCACAACCCAACTCCAAGTCTAGTTGATGTGCATGGGTGATTCATTAGTCAATCATTGCTGCATTGGCACTGCCTTGCATGTTTTGCTCGGCTAGCTCTAGCTCTAGCTTAAACCATATCCTACCATAGGATCAGAGCATACTTAGCATAGGCTTATTTTTGCTAAAAAAAAGAGAGGTTTCGAGCTTAAAATTCAGAGTCTTTTATATCGTAACTTACTTCGAGTGTTCGTGACCGTGAGTACCAAGCTATTTTACATGCTTCTCAATTTCAAATTGATTAATGCTTAAAATCCATCCATTGTTTGATTAGGCGTCGAAAATCCTACACACACAAGTACACAATATCATTCCTACTCTACTCCCAAGTGTAGCTATGAAACCACTATCACTTTCAGTAGCAGAGGTGGTATTACTAGAGAAGGTTATAATTAGGCGTTGTAGCACACATATAACGAACCTTGATGGTGACCAAACTACGCCGTTTAAGTGCCTAATAAAGGTCCAAAATCAGATAGAGAGGGGGGGTTGGCGATAGCTGTCTACCGCTGCAAGCTCGACCTCATCACCGTGTTAGAAGCCTATTTGATATGCTGCGGCAGGGAGCACAATAAATGTTACGTGTGGTTTATTAATGCTTTCGTGGTTGAGAAAGATATTAGATTTATAATTTTATTCAAGAAAATATTAGATATAGAAAAAAAATGCAGAAGGCCAAATTCACGTAGGCTTTAGGAGGCTTCCACCGTGTGGTGCGTTCTCTCGCATTTACTGTGGTACCCCTGTGATTTACTGCTGTGAATTGTGGGAGCATTTACTACCTCTTCCCGTCTTCCCTGTGGACCTGTAGAAGCGTCGGCCCCACATGCAGGAACTGACACAGACGCGCTTTCTGCTCGCTGGCCCCCACACCACATGGAGGGATCGGATCACGGGGGATCATTGCACTCGTTCGATCGGCTCCAACGGACGGCCGCGATGCGCCGGGATTCGAACTTGGGAAAAACCTAGCGTCCGTGCGTCCCCGGGCCGCAACCTGCGGCAGGCCGATACCCGCGCCGTACCCAGTCGCGCCCCCGCCACGTGTGCGCCGTGACTCCAACGGAGACTGACACTTGGGCCACCATTCCATTTTCTTTACCGGCCCCACGAGACAGAGGGAGAGAGGGACTCCTCCCTCGTTTTCTCCTCTCCTCCCGTCTATAAATAGAGGCGGCCATTGCAGCGCGAGAGGAGAGGCCACCGACTCGCCACCCGCCACCCTCCTCCCCGTTTGCCTCCACCGCCCACCGGCGCCTAGGGTTTCGGGCTACGCGTCGCGGTGGAGGCGGCATTGCCGTTGCCGTCACGCTCCGGCGCATCGATCTCTGCCGACTCCTAGCCCCGCCTCCCCTACCTCCCCTCAGCTGGTACGCCCCGATTCGGTAGCCTGATCATCCTGTAATCTGGAACGCTTGCTTGCTACGTTTGATGTTCGTGCGCGTCATTGCTTGGTTCCACCTCTCAGTCCCTTAGAATCGTCCTGATTTCGAGCTTTGTTGTGCGTTCAGTGAAGATACGGTACAATTCGGTGCGATTTATTTCTAGCGTTTTTTTTTTTTTTGGGTGAGGTTCTCGTCAATTCGATGCGTGATTTGTCTAGTAAATTCAATGTGTTTTGAGGAAATGTAGATTCCTTACTCCAATATGCAGAGCCATTCCGTAGCGCTAATACGCTGAGCCATTGAGCAGTATTCTTCTCTGCTCTCCAAATGTTAACAAGTAATGAAGAATCCAGGATAGCTTCATAAATTGGTGTGGTGTTTTAATTTTCTGCAGGTGGCTTACCCCACGTGCAATTGTCCACCAATTCATTAATTTGCAGCAGGAAGGAGCCCATAGGGTGAATTGTAATTGTGCTTGGCTATAATAATTTTTCCTTGATGATTTTTTTTGTCGCGTTTTCTGCTTAATGTGCTCCCATACCAGCTGTATCGGATGCATGCAATCCTCTGCAAAATTATATTACAATTTTAAAATGCCAGCAGTTCCTTATGATGCTTTTTCGTATTGTCAGTACATGGTTCGAAACATAAATGCTTTCGCCGAAAAGAAAAGAAAAAAAAGTTAAAACGTTCCAAATAGCGCCTAATTATAAATTTTCGATTGCATCTGCAACATGCAGAGCTTATATAAAGAGGAAAATCGGGCAACTTTGATTGGTTATTTTAAGCAGAGCACATCCATATCATAGGATATGTTTTTTTTCCAAGCCAAAGATGTGTTCAAATCCTTAATTCCTTAATTATATTCATCCTTGTGGGGGAGCTTCAGTGCCAATTTCCCCTGGCCCCCTCCCTTGTTGGGTGGTTCCATGCATCAATCAGTTGATAAGATCAGCGCATTTACCAAATTTAACATGCCAAACTGTTTGCGCTCATGATCCCTGTTTTGTTTCTTGGAAACCATTTTTGGTCTTCGTGGCTGTCAACATACTCAAGAAAAATGTGCTGATATTATGCATGGAAATGTAAAGCTAAAGGTAGCATCAGGTTAAAAAGAGAAAATCGCGGCAACCAAATGCTACCATGCTACGGTCGGAAGACCAGTCAAAAGTTGGCCCCTCCAATGTGCTACATATAGCACGACAAACAGGGACACGCCAAATTGGACCAACCTTCATATTCCTTTTAGCTGCTACTTCATGTGCTAGCTTTGTCTTGTTCTTTCAGAGATGAAATCTGAAATCATTTTACGCGGTAATGCAGCCCGATCCATCTTTTTCATTAACAGTTTGCTTCTGGAACTCTCCCAGCATTTTTCTGTGAAAATACCATGTAGCTGTTAAACGTATACGACTCATCTACATGTTTGTGAACCTCACGCATGCCTTTGTAAGCACGAAATCTGATTGTCGATTAGCTCCTTTTTCAGATGATGGAACCTAAAAAAGGCCCATTTAAGGGAGTGGCTGAGGATTTCAGAGGAAGAGCAGCTTGCTACAAACAAGACTGGCACGATGGGTTCCGTTCTGGGTTCAGGTTTGCTTAATCTAGTATCGTCAATGCTCATTTAATTGCATATTTCTATTTAGTTTTGCAAGTTGTGTTGACTATGTTACATGCAATCTATTGTCAGGATATTGGCACCTACACTGTACATCTTTTTTGCATCTGCACTTCCTGTTATCGCCTTTGGAGAGCAATTGAGTAAAGATACAGGTTAGCTACTCTTCCTTGCGCTGTCTGGATCAGTAGCATTTTACCCATTTGTAGTTACTGTCATGATGTGCTACATTCTTTCGTTTTATCTCTCCATGTTGCTTGATTTAAAAAAAAAACAAGGGAAATTTATTGGCCATTTATCTGCATATTAATTTTTGTCTCACACATGCAAATAAAAGTAGTAACAGTTTGCTTCATTTCTTGGACTTCGCATTATCTCTATAAATACAAACAACTTGTGATCAAGGCACCTCCTTCGTTTTGAGTGCAAGAAAATCCCACAATAATCCTAAACAAATAATCATTGAAATTCTCTCACTAATTGAGGAGAAAGACAAAGATCTACACTGTTTATTTTGGTGGAGCCAAATTATAATGATTCTGGTATAATTATATGTAGATATTAGAGTGACAACAAATACAATTGTACTTTCAATTATAGCCATTAGAGTTGTATAAAAAAATGCAGCGGTATCGTAACATCTAGCTACACAATTGCACGGGTAATTCTGCTAGTTGAAGAGAATAATAAAGCTTGTAATTCTGGATCGTTTTCTTTGGCACAGTTGCTTACAAATAAATTTTGGCGTTTTTCAGATGGTGCACTGACCACAGTTGAGACATTAGCATCTACTGCCATATGTGGCATCATACATTCTATAATGGGCGGACAGCCACTGCTGATTGTGGGAGTTGCAGAACCAACTATTATCATGTACACTTATCTCTACAGCTTTGCTAAAAATCAGCCGAGCCTTGGAGAACGTTTATTTCTGCCATGGGCCGGATGGTAAGGGATGATAAATTGAACAAATCCTGCTCTTATTTGCCTTTCAGTTACATTAAATGCTGCCTATCTTTTTCTTCATTTTTTTTTCATTGGCAGGGTTTGCATCTGGACTGCTGTCATGCTGTTCCTCATGGCAATGTTTAATGCTGCAGTTGTTATTAATAGATTTACAAGGTTTGCAGGAGAATTATTTGGAATGTTGATTACAATTCTGTTCATGCAAGAAGCTATCAAGGTATACTATTTGCTATTTATTAAATCTAAGTTGTGAACTAATTTAGTAGATAGAGTTACTCATTACATGGCCTGTGTTCTTAAGGGGATGTTGAGTGAATTCAGTGTTCCTGAGGGTCGAGACCACAGCCTACCGATATACCAGTTCCAATGGGTATATGTTAACGGTCTGCTTGGAATTATCTTTTCAATGGGCCTGCTCTATACTGCAGTAAGTAGCAGGAGTGCAAGGTCATCGCTATACGGCACTGGTTTGTCATATTTATCTGTATACTTTTAATCCCATAATAGTCTCCATATACCAAACTACTAATGCTCCAGCCAATAACATGCAGGGTGGCAAAGGAGCTTGGTTGCTGACTATGGCGTTCCACTCATGGTCGTACTGTGGACAGCATTATCATATTCATTACCAAGCAAGATTCCTTCAGGGATTCCGAGGAGGCTCTTCACCCCGCTTCCTTGGGAACCCAAGTCACTGCAGCATTGGATAGTAGCGAAGGTAATAAAGCAGTTTAATTTTATTACAGGATCTAATTGTAGATATGTGTGATCTCAGCATTTTGATTTGTTTTCATTAATGAACTTGCAGGATTTGTTTTCTGTCCCTCCAGTATACATATTCCTGGCTATTGTACCTGCTGCGATGGTTGCAGGGCTCTATTTCTTTGATCATAGTGTAGCTTCACAGATGGCTCAGCAGAAGGAGTTTAATTTGAAGAACCCATCGGCCTACCATTATGACATTTTGGTCCTGAGCTTGATGGTATGATGTACTGATGCGCCATTTGTAGGCCTCTTTAACATAGCTTCTTTTGTAAGATGAAGGATGCCAGTGCTACTAGAATTTTGAATGGTTTATCTGTGAATTCCTATTGCTTATGGGAACTAGAAGAATTTAATAAATTCGACACTACATGGAAAATTGTTGTCCAAAATGTAGAACTTTACTATAATTTTTCCTCCTTTTCTCAAAGTATAGAAATTCCATGTAGGTCTTGATTTGTGGTCTTCTTGGCATTCCTCCATCTAATGGAGTACTTCCCCAGTCCCCCATGCACACAAGAAGCCTTGCTGTCCTCAAGAGGCAGGTTGGTGATTTTCACATGTCTATGTATGTCATTTTTTTTATTCAGTTTAACTTTGCTCATCTATTGCTTTCCATTCAAATAGTTGCTTCGCAAAAAGATGGTCCGAACTGCCAAGGAGGGTATGATGAATAATGCTAGCAGTTCTGAAGTTTATGGCAAGATGCGTGAAGTTTTCATCAAAATGGATGATAAAAGAAATGTGAGTAGTTACACACTAAAACATGCATTATTATCCCGTGCTTTCCTCACTACAATACTAATTGCAACGTACTTCGTACTGCTTCATGCCTCTTTTCCACCTATTTTTTTGGAGAGGGCTTTTCACCTTTTTTATTAATCTTGTAATATATTCACTAATTACAACTATTAAGCATATGTAAACATATGCAAGAAAAGTGCCCTACTTAATAGTGTCTCTGTTAGCCTTTACAAAGTTGTTCCAAGAAAATCATATGATCTTCACTTTTGTTCTGCATGCAAGACAAAAAAAAAATTGCATCACCTTCCTCCATGCAGTAAAAATATCTGTACAATATCATGCAGGCTGATTCTGTTCACAAAGAGCTGAAGAACTTGAAGGATGCGGTTATTCCAGAGGGGAACGGTGCAGGGAGAGTGTCTGAAGTATTTGATCCTGAAAAACATTTAGATGCTTACTTGCCTGTCCGGGTGAATGAGCAGAGATTAAGCAATCTGCTGCAGTCGCTGTTGGTTGCTGGTTGTGTTGGAGTTATGCCGATCATTCAGAAGATACCAACATCAGTCCTTTGGGGTTACTTTGCTTATATGTCCATTGACAGCCTTCCTGGGAACCAGTTCGGGGAGAGGATAAAACTTCTGTTCATCGTACCTAACCGGCGCTACAAGTAAGCCTCTATTAGGTGCATCCTGTATCTATTTCATTTCTTTTCAGCACGTATGAATCTAATGTACAGGCTAATGCTTTTCATTTTGGCTTAAGCCAGTTTTCATTCAGGAAACCGGAACTTGCAGTAATTTTATTTGTTATGATTTGGACAGGGTTCTTGAAGGTGCCCATGCATCCTTCTTGGAGTCAGTGCCATTCAACAGAATATCTGCCTTCACGCTTTTCCAGCTGATTTATCTCTTGATCGTCTTTGGGATGACATGGATACCAGTAGCAGGAATCCTGTTCCCGATTTTGTTTTTCTCTCTAATTGTCATTAGGCAGCATTTACTCCCGAAATTTTTTGATCCACGGCACCTGTGGGAATTGGATGCGGCTGAGTACGAAGAGCTTGAGGGGGTGCGCCGTGATCCATCAATGGTACGATTTCTTTGTTCCTCCCGGTTCTATTTACTGCCCATTCACTTTCCTGGAGCACACTCGATACACGCCACTTGAGCTCTAGTTCATATGTTTAATGAATATATTTGTCCTTGATCAATATAATATGTACCCTTCTAATTGTTCAAAAAAATATATATACCCTTCCGATCAACTGAAATTTAGCAATGTCTTTGCGTATCTTTCTAGTACTAACCTTAACTGTTTACTTACCTGGAGCATACGTAATATTGGACACTTGGCATTTTACTTTTCTTCGGATTAAATTGTGCGTTTCTAGTTTATATAGTCAAATGAATATCTTTCTAACAATATAGTCTTATGTGTATGTGCAGTTTAGCAATGTCCCTTGACCTACTAGGTTACTTATATATCTTGTCTTACATTTCCATCGTCTGAAATGATCTGAATAATTCATTTGGCTCTTTAAGCAGGAGGAAGACGAATCTATTTCACGCTGCAGTGAAGCCCACCCTGAATATGCTTCTGAGATACTGGATGAATTCACGACTAATCGTGGAGAGTTGAAGCACAGGGCCATGAATTTCCGCAACGAGAGGCTGATGCAGGTACTAACTCAGATCCCAGGCATGGGGGATTTCTAACAATGCCAGTAGCAAAATCATATATACAATGATCCCTCTCCAAAGTTGCCCGTTAATTTGCCATCAAGCTTCGTAACATAACCAAAGTCGAAACTTGATATTTTGTATTTTGGTTCGACAGCTTAATTCGGTCAAGATGACGAGGGAATTTTCACGGATTCCTACTTTTACTCCCCCACGATCCTAGCCGTGGAAGGAAATGGGAAGACGTGTCTTTCTAACACCCCAAAGGACGATGCTTCGATTGAGAGTGAGAGGCACTGCTGCCTCACGGCTCATCAGATTCTTTTCTACAGTAAGTAATTACATCCAAGATATTGGCTTGGGGGCAAATACAAGAAGAATGGAGAATTTTGGCAGAATTGGGCATGCAAAGTAAGTGCCAATTTCTGTACGGGAAAAAATTGTGCGTGTACGTATGCCGCCACGTACAATTGTGCAAAAGAAAAGAAATGGGCGGGGGATACGAAAGGGGTAGAGTCAACAGTGTATTCTTTTTTGTTGTGTGATGTGCAATATATTACTAATTGAAAGGGTTACTACGCGATTGATTGCAGTGTTTACAGTGTTTTTTTATGTGCATACATTATTGTTAATTCAACGTGCAATTACATGTCAAACGTTTCCACGTGTTTGAATCTTTGATATCTGTTGCGGTGACCCTCTTCACGTCTTGTCTGGAATGTAAAAATTGAACTGTTTCTTGTCAATAGTGCCCTCGTATAATAGTAGCGTCTTTGTAGAACAGGGTTGATTTAATCGAAGCTTTGGCTTATTTGGCGCTTTTGCGCATTTTTTTTGTTTCTACGAATGAAATTGTAAATCTAGTCCTATACTCCATCACATAAGCATCAACAAACGATATATGTCATCTACCACGCTCTTCTACTACAATCATCGGCACTAAAGCTCCTCTTCCTACCGAGCTGGGTGTGCCTACGTGAGTTCCAAAGAGGCCCTTAATGGAATTGCATTTAAATATTTAGAGTAAAGTGCATCATAGTTCCTTAAACTTTGCGCATGTGTGTTACTTGCGTCCTGGTGAGATTACTTGAGGGCAACGTAAAACTCATCCAAAGGTGGGGGATGAATCTTCTTCAGATCATATCCTCATCATCTAGACAATCTTTTGCAAGAACTCGATCGTTTTGCACTTTCTGTGTAGATTGCGTTTGAGATTCTTGTCTTCTTGCTTGCTATGACAAGTGGGAGGTTATCTAAGATACTTTGATCATCAAAACCCCACGAGCAACTTTAAGACCAAGATTTTGCTCCTGTATACGTTAGTGTTTCGAGAGGTCCACCAACAGTAGACCCTCACGATAGAGGGCTCGCATCTCCTGGCCGAAACCGCGCGTCTTTTCCTCAGAGGGTGCAGGAGGCCATCCCCTTCGGCCTGACGAGGGGCCGAGAGCCATAGTCATTAATGCTCATTTCGTCTTCCCAATGTTGTCCGTTGCATAGTGCACTTTAAATGTAGATGGCGATGTGTCATTGTTTCATTCACTTTTGCCCTGACGATTTTGATTCTCGAGGTCTCTAGTGCTAATAAATAGCACTGGGGTGCTGAGGTCGACGCGCATCTATTGCAATTTGTCACTGTGCTTGTGTTGCTTTAATCCCCCGTGGAGCTATGCACCCTTCATTGCGAGGCCTATGCTTCCCACCTGGAGCCACCTGCGAGAGAGAGATATATGGTGAAGAAAGGGAAGTCTAACGTAGACCCTCCAACAAAGATTGTTTATACAAATGAGTTGGGAAGATCTGCAGCTTCAGAGCGATACTTAGCTGGCCTAGTGGTGGATGAGCGTCTTCTGCGCGTCTCCGTCGTGCTACTGCTAGCTCTGGGGTCAGAGTCTTCGTGGTGGCCCATCCGAATGAGGCAGTTGTTTCGTGGCCTTCTTTGAAGCCGGCCTCCGCATTCCATCCTCTTCATTGTTGATGGGCTGAAATCTTGGCTCAGCCCAGACCTGTGCATGTTGGTTCGGCCCACTTCTAGCATGGCCTGGTTTTATTGAATCTTAGGGCTCAGTATGGCGAGATTCAACCTTCAGATTCTCGAGAATCCTGAAATTTCAAAATTTTAAACACTAGATTCATTAAAATTCTGAGCTGTGAGTATATTAAAAGTGTTTAGATAGATCATCTTGTTTACATTTTAGACCAAAAATATAAACTTAATTCACTTTATTTTAGTCTACAAGTTTCAGATTTCAAGAGAAGCTGGAATCTGGAGCTCTACCAAACAGACCCTTAAGATCTTTGCCGTCGGATCCTGTTGAGCGGTTGAGATCGACTAGGGTGAGTAGGGCAGTGCTTAGCCATTGGATGGTGAAAGATCGGATGGGATTGACTGTGCTCTAAGGTAACCCTAGCGAGAGTGGGCTGTTGGATTGAGCCAGCTTGAGCGCATGGGATTTGGTCACATCTCAGAATAGTGCTGGCCGTTGATCATGACACATGGACGGTGCCTGGTTGTCGTTCTCGCGTGACCAGCACGGACTTAGCTTCGAGCTAATCTCGACGCTGCCATGGACTTCCTCCTTCTTCCGTGCACGTTTGGGACTCCTACTGCTACTAAAGGCATGCATTGGGTGTGTCACGATTCTGTTAGTACATATCGTGCTGTGTTTCCGCAGTATCTTGAAGATTAGTCTGTGCGCCGCCGTGTGTTAGAACTCGCCGATTCGCTGCCGTTGAGGGTCCTCTCGAGCCGTTGAGTACTGCATCGGGTTCTTCGTCGCTCGGAGCATCTAGCGCACCTTAGATTGGTCAAAGCATCGCCGGAATCGGGGGTCACCGTGGAAGCCATCGCGCCAGGGAAGAAGAAGTCACCTCCATCGTTCTATCGCGCAAAACTCATATCTGCTCCTGTCATCAGGCACATCTCGCCGAGGTGAAGCTGTAGGTGCCCTTCTTTGCCACCGGCGACGACGTTAGGTCCCTGTGGCACCGACGGTGATGTGGCCATGCTCTGGGTTCTCCACGTGGGGAGCCATGTCAGATGCTGCATCAGCACCAGCTTGGTTTTTCTTGCTAACGTGGCTGCCCGTGTAATGCTTGGTTGGCCGCTGTGTCAACACTTGAGCCAGCTGTTGTGTAGGCCTGCTGTCAATTGGGGAATCATGTAAACTCGTTCCACTGTGGAACGGTCTTGTGTCGTGGACGTTGTCCACACCACAGTACCACCACATGTCGCCAGTGCCGGCCCTGGAGGGGGGGCGAGAGGGGCCACCGCTCTGGGCCCTCAAACCGTGGCCTCACCTCGCATACGTATCTTAATCTTAAGATATTGTATATGTAAAGATATATCGTAATATTGTAATATGTACTTTTTACTTTACCTGTTGCTTGATATAAATAATTTTTTTGGATACACCTTGAGTGTTTATTGGTAACACTTAGACTATCACCAGCGATTTTTCTTCCCAGAATCCCTTCCCACCCTCGACAGATTCCTTCCTGATTCCCATCCTTCCCAAAGATACATCTCCAACAAATCCTTCCGATTCCTTCCCATCCCTTCATCCATACTTTAAGCATATACTTTAACCGCCAACATTTCTACCGTATTTTATACGAGAGTGTATTTGACTTGTTTATGATGTATTCGGAATTTTTTTTGAACGAAAAAAATATTTTTTTAATAGATGCAGTTGCGTTATGTAAAAATAAGTTATTTGCATTACTGTTAATAAAATAGTAAATACATAATTTGAATGTGTTGCTTACTGGGGAAAAAAGTAGCCTGTGCGCAATGGTTCCTTGTCCTCGAAGGGGGTGTCACTTGCCTACAGCTGGCTTGTCCTGGAAGGAGCTGTCAATTCGCCATACCGGCTTGTCCCGAAGGAGTCAAATTGCACACAACTCGCTTGTCTGCAATGAGTCATCATTTGCCCACAAATGCCTTGTCTGCAGTGGTCATCACTTGGCCCCAGCTTGCTTCCACGAAGCTACCTCCAACATCCTCCAAATGATAAAAGAGGAGGCAGGTGAAGAGAAACCATCAACACAACATTGGCTTTGAAGGAGGTTGTGTGTAGTTCGACTTCATCTCATTTGAGAGGTAGCAACAAGCATGAGTCGGTTTCAGAATGTGACCCAATTTTCATTAATCCGTAAGTGAGGCTTGTCGCTAACATCTTCCATAATCTCATTGCATCCTCCTTAATTATAATCATACGAGTGTTAGGACATTCATCTTACATAAAAGAGGAGTTGCAAAACCACGAACATCATTTTTCAAACGCACACATGTTATTTTGCCTTAGTCATTGACATGTAGGCCATATGAATAAGAGAGAGGAGTGAAGGCTGCACATACCTACCCTACTAGTTGCTACATTACTCACCCCTACCTATGTACATGACAAGTCAATGACACATGGGACCTACCATTGCATAGAAAATTGTGGACTGCACATCTTCTCCATGTCTTTTCTTACTTCAATCACCCATACCCACCTCTTTACCCACCCTATGACATGTGGGACCTAGCCCCACATGTAAGGCATGAGTGGGCAGCCTATATAAGGTCTCCACCTTGGTTTCTCCTCCATTTCCTGCTCTTTTGCTCAGCTCAAACACGAAAAACAGCAAGCACCTTTCTTCAACCTCTTGCCATTCTTCCCCCACAAATCCCCTCCAAACTTGAGTTTTGGTTTGTGCATGCTATACCATCTTGTAGCCAAGGTCAAGAGCTTCACATCCATCCAAATGGATTCTTGAGGAACCAAGTTTTGGGTAAGTGGCAATCGTTTTTCTTGCTACCCATGTTCTGAAATTCTGCTCCTTGTAACTCATTGCTATTTTCCCCATGGAATCCATCATCACCCCTTGATTCGGGTCGTGTTTGTCGCAAAGAAGTTCGAGGAGGAGGGCTAGTGGTGGTTGCAAGCACGAGCAAGTGCGGGCTTTGTCCGCTACTCGAGCTAGGAGGAGGTGAACCGCGAAGAACGGCGTTGTGACATTCTTCGTCGTTCCCTCGTGAAACCAACATCCACCTTGTGCAAAGGCAACTTTGTAGTGGTAAGAATCTACCTTAGTCCACCCTTTTGAAGTCCTAGTACATTGCTATGAAGCACAGAAGCCAATACACGAATTGTCGTTTTTAAAACAGAGAAGCCTAGCTCGGATAGTCCGAGATTTCACTCGGACATTCCGAACATTTTCGGATATTCCGAATAAAGTTCCGGATAGTCCGAATAGGAATTAGTTTGAAGGCTGCACGGGTTAACCGAGAGGGTCTGCTCGGACATTCCGAGGTGACCACTCGGATAGTCCGAACCATCCGGATACTCCGAATGTAATTTTCGGATAGTCCGAACATAGTTTCAACTTCAGACCGAGAGGGTCCACTCGGACATTCCGAAGGGACACTCGGATACTCCGAACTTAATTCAATAACAGCCCTAAGACTTGAACTTTTGACGCAAAAACTCATTTAGTACTTTCACATTATGATTAGTATTACACATTATGAGCATTTCATGCATCTTTTACTCGTGTGCACTATTTGAATCCTTGTTTGGTGTTTATTGAATTGGATTTTCTCGTTAGGTGTTGACGTTTCGGAAGGCACTCCCGAGTACGACTACGCTTACGAAGTCAAGAACGAGCAGCAAGGCACTATTTTACTCCTTGACCATGATTGCTCCTACTAATTGCAATTTATGTTTTGGAAGTATTTTATCAATTGCATGCTTACTTTCAATTACAATTATGTTTGGGTAGAAATTCGTAGCTATTACCACCTTGTGATGCCATCCCCTTATCATATTCTTTCCATGTTCCATTGTCGCCCTAGATGGTTGGTTTATTATTAATATATGGGTTCGTGCGATTTGCTTAGCCATGCTTAGAACATCGTTAGAAACCGCGATAGATGGACTTAGTCCATTGGTCGCAATGATTGAGAATTATTACGATGAAGTTGATTTTAATTGTTGATTAATGAGTAGAGATATTGGTTAAGGACCCTAAGGATTAAATCCTGGTGACGTCTTTTTGAGTAACTATCGTGCGAACCACACGCCGTTTATGGGACCGGCGTAACCAAGTACTTGTGTATGACTAGGGTATGTAAACCATATGCACTCGGAATTCCTTGAGCTTAGTAGAACGTCAAGGAATGTCCGCCGGAATTCCTTGGGCTTAGTGGAGCGCCAAGGAAGGTCCTCGGAGTCCCTCGACTTTGTTGAGTTGGGGATATCCAACAACGGGTGTACTCCTTGATCCACACACACCGAAACCTTTGAGCGGGCACGCGGGATCGAGGGTCACAGTCATCCGGATGGTTTAGATACACTACCATGCATACTGGAAAATGGTTTGTCACGTTTCACCTCGGCCGACACATCTAAGGAAATGTGTTAATAGCTTGGCTTACGAGTGTGGCGTGTCGTGTGGGTAAAGTCGTACCTCTGCAGAGTTTAAACTATTCGAATAGCCGCGTCCATGGTTAAGGACGATCTCTCGATTTGTCAGTCACTGGGCGAGTATTAAGGACTTGGTAAGAATGGGATGGGAGTGGGAAAATAGACACAAGTATTGAAGTACTTGTGTGTGTGTAATTGAACATGAGCGATGGAACTCATGGTTCGGAGAATGCTTGAAGGCATGATATGAATTAATTGAACATGAGCGATGGAACTCATGGTTCGGAGAATGCTTGAAGGCATGATATGAATGTGATTATGATGATGTTATATTATGTACTAGACTTTGCAAATGTTTACTAAATGCAAATCTTTCAATCTACACTTGCTTATGATTTATCTCAAATATTGCTTTATGCTGAAATTGCCATTATGCCTTCCTTTGATGTAGCAACCACATGTAGTTAGGAATCAACATGCAATGTATATTATTGTGCGAGTACACTCTTTGTACTCAATCGGATTGTCCACTTGCTGCGGTGAGGATGAGGCATTTGCCGGGACTTTTACCGGCGATTTCGACAATGCTAACGTTTAGTCGCCGTTCTTGCCCCGCTTGGTTGCTGAGGGTTTGGGGCATGCCATGCTGGCCCTTTTGTTGTTTATCTTGTGATTTCGCCGCTACTTGATGTAATAACTTTAAATATGTCGTTATGGACAGCAGTCCTCCTTTTGGTATGTAATAACGTTTATGCTTCCGCTAATTATGTATGTGTTGTGATGTCAACTGTTGGATGAGAATGCTCGTGTTGGCGAACTATCCTGGGACCAACACGGGTATAATCACGGGACGCCCGAGGTTCCCTTGATTCACCTGAGATATGCCACGCGTTGGGTGAATCAGTGGAGTCCCGGGGACGGTTCCCCACAGTTTCCTGGTGGTCCGAGCATTTCTCGACGTGCTCGTCAACTTATGATGCTGGAGGAGGAAGAGGACGATGTGCTTATGCAGATTTGCATTGACGAGGAGGAGGCAGCACAACAGTGCGTCCCACGGTGGGGGGGCTCAGTCCCTGGCCGAGCGGTGGTGAACCGAGGACACCTCGAGGGTGCGGCGAGGCTTTTCAACGACTACTTTTCCGACACGCCTGTGTACGGTCACGCACTCTTCAGGCGTAGGTATGTGAGAGTTCGTGCTTTCCGGCTATGACCCGTGTTATTTTACTAATGTGTGCTATGGTCTTGAAGGTTCCGGATGAGCAGAAGTTTGTTTGTCAAGATTGCAAGTGTCGTCGAGGCCCGTGATGAATGGTTCCAGCAGAAGCGAGATGGTGCCGGAAGGCTCGGCTTATCTGCTCTTCAAAAGATGACCGCTGCAATCCGTCAGTTAGCGTACGGTACCTCTGCCGATGCTACTGACGAATATGTTCGAATAGGAGCCAGCACTGCCGTCGAGGCCCTAAAGAGGTTTGTTAGGGCAGTAGTCAATATATACAAAGATGAGTACCTCCGAGCCCCTACTCGAGCGGAACGGATCGTCGCTGGCTTGCTGGGCGATGCGAGGATTTCCGGAATCTTTGGGAAGCATTGACTGTATGCACTGGGTATGGAAGAATTGCTCGAAGGCACTGCAAGGCCAATTTACAGGGCATATTCACAAACCCACAGTAGTTTTGGAGGCCGTGGCCTCCTCGACCTTTGGATCCGCATGCCTTCTTCGGTATGCCTAGTAGCTGAATGACATAAATGTTCGCATAGATCTAACGCTTTTGTCCAGTTAACCGATGGGAGTAGCCCGACGTGAACTACACCATCAACGGCAACACGTACACTACGGGGTATTACCTTGCCGACGGTATTTACCCAGAGTGGGCGACATTTGTTAAACCAATCCAGGCGGCCCGAGGGAACAAGCGGCTCCATTTTGGCAATGTTCAAGCTTCAGTGCGGAAGGACGTCGAGCGAGCTTTCGGTGTCCTTCAAGCTCGATTTGCAATTGTGAAAGGGCCTGCTAGAATGTGGGACGATGCCACCCTACACGACATAATGACTGCTTGTATCGTAATGCACAACATGATTATTGAGGACGAGAGGGACGGTCCCGCACAAGAGTTCATATATGACTTCATGGAGAACCCAGTTGCAATATCAAGGCCGTCTAGTCCGTCTATCCTCTGTTTCATCGAAGCAACACAGGCGATCTGTGATAGGAACACACATCGCCAGCTTATGAACGACCTTGTGGAGCACCTTTGGTCCATTCATGGTGGGGACTAGGGCTCAATATGTCAGTGCCTTCTCTACTTTGATGTACACGTTAATCTAGCTGTTTCATGTCTTTAAGTTGTATTTCTGTACGCATGTTCTAATGGAATAAATCATCGCCACGCATTGTCCAAGTACCGGAGTGCAGAACACAGTTATGACAACAACAAATTAAAAAGTAACACAAATCCATATCAAGTAGTGCCATTAACGTACTCCATAACAAGTAGTCCAAAGGTAGTACTGAAAGTAACACAGTCCAAAACACGTACTGAAAGTTATTACAGTCCAAAGCACTAATGACATGGCGCACAGTCCAACCCAAATGGCCGCATCATCACGGCCCGTACCTACTGGCTATCATCTCCTTGCGACACGTGAAGTACTGCCGAGAAGCCTCATCCATACCGCTGAGATCCATCGCCATTATCTTGTCCTCCTCTTGACGCTCGAGGATGGCGACCTCTCGATCCCATATGTTCGCTAGCCTAGCCTTCTGTTCGCCGATGCGGTCCAGCTGATCTGTATACATCCCGTTCCCCATGCCGACCGACGACGTGCTACCTGATGCACCCCGTGCTCGAGCCTTCCGAGCGGCATCGCGCCCAATCGGCCTAGGCTGTTGAGGACCACCACCGGACTCCGCATCGTGTGCGACAGGACTAGAATGTCCCGTAGCGGGAGTAGCGGGAGTGGAGCGAGCTGGATTGGCCACATCATGTGCCTTCTTCCGCTTCCCATCTAGGTAAGCGCACCACTTCGGGTGCTTACTCAGAGTGGTCCAAAGGTGCATGTAAGCGTAGGACCTACCCTCAAGATCCTTGAACATCTTCATCGCCATGCCAATCTTGCAATGGTGAAGTAAAGGAATGCGTTAGTGCAAATAAAGGGAGAACACAATCAGCAAATTTTAAAAGCAACTAAAATGTCTTACTTACCCTATCATCGACAGTACTGCCGCTGGGGTGAATATCGTCCACCTTCTGCATGTAACCTGCAAACTTGCTGGACTCCGCACTTATGGTTTGCCAGTGATTGATTATAGCCTTCGCGATCTCGCGATCCGCTTTCCATTGGCATTATCTTCGCAGTACTTAACAATTTTCCCCCAATAGCTCGATGCAGATTGATCTGTCCCCACAATAGAGTCTTGGCTAACATTAAGCCATGCCGACAGTAGCAGGTATTCCTCCTCTGCTTTCCAGTTTTTCCTCGCAGTCTTATTTACGGACTTCTTATTCTTACCCTTTTGTGAGGTCCTCTCCCCTGTGGAGGAATCACCCCAACCGGGTGAGAATGTCGGTATCGGGGACTCCACCAATGGATCCGTACCCCCAGGATAATTGTAGTCCATGTTGTCACCTCCATCGTTGAGCATACTCTGCACAAACGGATCCATGATATCCCTGTTGTCACATTCCGGCACGAATATTAGATATATTAGTACGCACCACACAAAACATAACACATGGCAAGTTCTCAAATTCCACCATAACATTAGATAACAGTACACAGGACACTGAACATTACACATGGCAATTTGTGGCAGTCCATCATAACAGTACATAGTACTACGGAGCACGCAAAACATTAAACATGGCAAGTTCTGACATTCCACCGTAATTCTAAAGACACACCGTTATAGGTAACATCTACCGAACGTATTAGCGGCGGGGATGGCCCGAGCGGTCCGACTCCCATCCGTCGGACCCGAATCCGTCGGAGCTATACCCATCAAAGCCGGTCTCATAAGGCTCCGGTGGTGCTACATAGTCTGCAGGGAGAATGTCGTCAGGGTCGACGTCCTTCGAAGGATCCTCGTCCCCCTCATGGCCTGCATTATCTGCTGCTGCCACAACTTCTGCAGCTTGGATGCTCAGTTCGTCCAAGGAAGTAGCGATGGCATCCACAGCGAGTAGTGCATAGTTGAGGTCGATGGAATGGCAACACTGTGCCGGGCTGAAATTCTCATTGACTATCTTCCTAAGAGCTTCGACCTCGGACTCAACTTTTTCTTTCATGCTTCGGAGACATGCTAGGAGTGCTTGTTGATCCATCTACAGAGAATAGTACATGTCATGCCGTCTACAATTTCCAAAACAATGGCTCAAAGTAACTGCTACCACCACAAAAAGGATCTGACTGCAACTACATGCGTCACAAAAAAAATAACAGGACAAGCTAATTTGGTACGAGCTATAGGGTTTGGGTGCCATGAACTGACTGCAACTCCAAGTCAGTTTTGTCGGATTGAGTACAAAAACTAAGGCTCGACACTGCAGGTTTTTCTTTCGGACGGAACGAACTCAAGGTTGTAGTATGAGATTGAAAAACCAGAAGCACAACCACACATCCTTTGTCGAAACCAGACTGCTAGCCATGAAAACCAGAACCAGAAAATACATCCTTCAATTTCAGATTCAGCTTACCAGTATGAGATTCAGTGTGACATATGCATATATACTGCTACCATTAATTTGATATATACTCGGAACATGACATTCAGTACGACATATATGTGCAGTCAGCATCAAATTGATACATACCTTCGCAGAAATTACCATGAATTAAGAATTTAAGGACGAATTCAGTATGTTTCAAAGTCATGCTACCAGAATTCCCCAGCGTGACAGTCAGTATGTATGAAAGTCATGCTACCAGAATTCATGCTTTACCAGAACTGATGCTAAATTCTGCAAGAGATTTATGGTTAGCACATTTCTATATACTCCAAGCATATATACCAGCATGACATGTATACTCCAAGCATATATACTCTAAGATTTATACTCCAAGGATATATACTCTAAGCATATGTACGAGCATGACATATTTACCAGCATACTTACCAGCATATTTATACTCCAACCATATTTATACTCCAAGCATGAGATTCAGGCTTTACCAGCATGAGATTTATACTCCAAGCATATATACTCTAAGCATGACATATTTACCTTACCAGTACGAGATTAGTACCTTATCTCAGCAGTCACCATGCCTTGTCAAGAATTCAATATACCGTATGAGATTGAATATGACAATCCTTAGCAGAATTTGATATATGCTCGAAGCAAATTTAACCAGAACGACACATCCACATTTTCACAACTATGCATTCAGTATGAGATTCCTATGTCAAACTGAGATCTCTATATACGAGTAGCAGAATTGGAGATATAATCTCCAACTATATGTCAAACTGAAATCTCCAACTTCACGTGAAGTCTGACACTAGGCCAAAATTTCCAACCACTTCAACTTTAAATCCGAAATGAACTGAACAAGCTTCGGTATTCCGAAGAAGGTCAGAAGCTACCAGATCGACGCTAGCAGATCGACCGATCGAAGCACTACCAGATCGAAGCTACCGGACGGGACTGGGGGCGCCGAGAACCCTAAAATCTGGTCGCCCTCGCACATCCGACCACTACATCGGAGCACCGCCGTCGGGACTGGACACTACATCGGAGCACCGCCGTCCAGCATTGCCCCAAAAATCTGGTCGCCATCACACATTCGTCCAAAAAGTCGCGCATATTTGGGGAAAGTTTTACCTCGGGTCGACGCGGCGTAGGTCTCCATCCACGTCGGTGAAGATGCCCAGCGCCTGCCTCTTCAGTAACCGCCGGAGTAGCCTGCTTCGCCTTCCGCCGCCCGTTGCCGTCGCCGACTTCACACCCGCACCGGTTCCACGCCGCTCGAGGACTCTTGACGCGCGTAGCGACCTCAACGGCTCGTCGCGATGGGCGGGTGAGGAGAGAGGGTCTCACCCGATCGGATTCTCTCTTCACCGTTCTCGCCGGACCGGACGGGATGCCGCTGGAGCCACGCAGGCATTCCCCTCGCGCTCTTTTTCCCATCAGGAAGGGACGGGAACCGGGAGCGGTTTTCGCTGGTGATAGTCTTATATATATGGGAAGAACTAGCGCTCGGACATCCGACACTGTTCATTTCATCGAAAGCCTCTTGCAACATTTTTTTTCAACACTTAAAACATTTTTTTCCGACACGTGCAACATATTTTTCAATGCTTGCAACATCCGTTTAATGTGCCGCAATTCATTGTTTGTCGAAGAAAAATGTTGCACGCATTGGCAAAAAAATGTTACATACGTAGAAAAAAAATGTTGCAGTGCATCCAAAAATTCAGACGTCCGAACTGTAGCAATTCCGTATTATTATTATTATTATTATTATTATTATTATTATTATTATTATTATTATTATTATTAATTAGAAGGGCCCCTATTTTAAATCTCGTTCCGGGCCCCTGAAATCTCAGGACCGCCACCGCATGTCGGCTGTGGGTTGATCTATCCATGGGTTGATGTCAGCATACATCATAAAGGGGATTATCAATTTAAAAATGATTTAATTAATTCAATATTTTTCTAATTTTTAGGTTTTTATGATTTTTGAATTTTTCATGAACTCGTTCTCCCTCATACGAGCTTTGATTGAGGTGAACTTTTCCACATTGTGGTGGTGCTCGTGCGCCCCATGACCTAGGTGAGAGTTGAATCGTGTCAATGAATGCGTGACGTTGAGATCTAGCCAGTGCTACCCTTTCCCACCGTCGCCGACGACGCTAGGGCCGCGAGTGCCACCGTCCTACGTGTTTTGATGCTTCACTGACGCATGTCCTCCATGTCATCACCACCTCGGTAATGATCTGACATGTCAGCTGAGTTAGGCGGGCGTGACGCATGTGTGGCCGAGCCCAATCAGCGAGTGGGTCCCATCTATGAGCCATTTGGTGCATAGAACAGAGCACCGATTTTTTACCATAGGCCGTGGACCTGGTCTATGGACTCAGTCCATAGATCAGGGACACATGTCGCCCCTGTAAGTGAATCAGGTCAGGGCTAACGTCAACGATGATGTAATAAATAGAATTTCTAGTATAAAAATAATTTGGTTAATTTGGTATTTTTAAAATTTTCAGGTTTTTATGATTTTTGAATCTTTCGTGAGCTTATTCTCCCTCATATGAGCCTGATTGAAGTGATTCAAATTTCTAAAAAATTGTAAAATTGAGATCTATTTAATGATGAATTTTATTTGATTTTTGGAGTTTGTTTGCTCTATGTTTTAGTGTTTATTTGGCTTTCTCTCTCATTTCACGTAGACATCGAATTGCTTAGAGAATCCGAGGAGGAATCATTGACTCAAAACCAAGGTCCAGAGTAAGGGCTTTTCTAAGGCAAGTTATGCTTTGACCATGTTGAACCCAGTTTACAAAACTGCTATGTTGTTTTACATTATTGCATGTTATTTTATGTGTATAACTGTTTCAAAATTTATTGGGATTTAGTTAATCTACCCAACTAAATTATACCCTACCTTGTCATTTATACACCATGATTTATTTGTTACCCTAGGATGGTTCACTACTAGTTGGTCAATATAGTAATCAACATGGGTTGGTTAGACCGTATTTAGCTTGCTTAGTCATACCACATATACCTCATGTCTTTTAGAATATTAAAAGTGAATCTTAACTAATGGAATATGGAACATAATTATGAAAAGTGTGTCGCGTGTTGTCACACAATGATGTTGAGTTGTAGTGACGTATGTCACGAAACGATGTTGACTTGTTGATGGCATGTGGTGCATGGTAATCAACTGGAGTGGTAATCATTTAGATTGGGGCAAGTGGCAAGGGGCAGTGTGCCAAGGTGAGCCGAAGGGCAAAGGGTATATAGAAGTCTTGCCCTAGTCATTTTAAGGACTTAACCTTGCAAGTTTTTGAACTGAATCAATCATGCAGCCACATATTTAATATAGGACAGACCTAACTAAGTAAGATTACCGGTATCTTGACATGTGATACCTCAGGTAGATAATCACATAGAAGCGTGCTTACATGGAAGTGTGGTTATAACGGAGGGTGTGGTGTACTACAGTCACACATCAATCTAACGGTATGTCGGTCTTAACATTCACCTCTGCTGAGGGAAAGGATAATGTATAGCTTACCAGGAGGGTTAGCGTCAGGATAAAGGTTTCCAAAAGATTTCGTCAAGATCACTCTACTAACACACCATAGGTAGTGTGTTAATTGCATAGCAATAAGAGACGATCATGTCATGTGGGTAAAGTGCATAACCTCTGCAAAGTGTAAAATCTATTCAAATAGCTATGCTCGCAGTATTGAGCAATGCTCAGAAATTATAATCAAGGTTAGATTTTATAAAATAAAAACTTAGGATGGATGGTAGGTTGCCATTGGATGGTTTGAAATTTGACTTAGGATTGAATACCTTTGTTCACTTGAGAAATGTTGAATCTATCTATTACTGTTATTTGTTTTATTATCTTTATAATCTATTTACTGTGCTTATTCATAAATGCTGCTTGACCACAAAATAGCTATGTTAGCCATTCCTTTGGAATAAGTCTTGTATATAGTTATGTTAGAATTACATTCTATACTTAACTTGTTGAGTGTTTTAAGTACTCACCCTTGCCAACAACTAAATCACCAGTTGAGATGAAGTCTATATCAACTCTTGAAGAGGAGTACCAAAAGGAGACGAATGTTTATGGTATAAATCTTATCAGTTGCCTGTAGTATATTGAGGGGTTATCTATGTTTTTATTCCATTGAAGTTTGATATGTTAATCTCAATTTAGCTTTGCGAGGCATATCCATGTAAGTTCAACCATAAGGTCATTCAAAAGGTATTATTCGATAAATGAAGTCATATCATGTTTCCGTTGTGTATGACTGTGATATTCATCTATGTTGAGTCTATGTACACTAGTTTGATTCTGGACTAATGCGATATGCGCAGAGGGTCCGGATTTACATATTCGAATCCAGACACTATGAAAGTTCATTATATTTGGACAAAGGCACTGTCCTAGAGTAAATGCAATGAGAGTTCTATATATCTCGTGTAGCCAAATTTGCCTATACAAAATTGTACAGCTAAACAAATGAATTTATTCTCTTTAACTAATAGGATAACATTTGTTGTTTTTCTAAAAAGTTTTAAAATGTCAGTTGGACTATGGTTACGAATACAGATTGAGCTTACTTAAATAAAGAAAATCAATAGAACTGCATATGAGATGCCATAAACATTCTTGGCACGAGTCAATTCTGAAGTTGGAACCTTTTGAACATATGACTGAAAAAGCTTTATTCTCTTCTCCTAACAAAAAGAGAGAGAAAACAGAAGGCCTATATATATAGCTAAGTATGACCCGTCCTAAAATTTTTTCTGTCAAAATATTGTTCATCAGCACAACCATCCATCAAAACCTCGTGCACATCACATCGACACTCACTCATTTGCCTTCTAGAAGACCTAAAACCACTTTAAAAACGAGAAAAAAAAAACAAAATCACACACCTCCCATCTCTTCCCTGTACAATATGATTTTTTGATAACCTCTAGAAGGCTTGGTTACTCCTGCATTTGTGGTAAGGGCCGCTCTCATGGCACGCATAAATCTAGGAATAAGAAATTTATTTGAGTGTTGTAAAATGTCTGACTAGCTAGGTCATCTAGGTGAAAGTGACAATTATGGGAAATACACAGGGTCATCCAGTATAAGGTGACAATGATGCGAAATAAAAACAAATCAAAAGTCCATGTTTATCTGAATTTGTTCCTTTCGTACTTTTATTCTCATGTTAAGTTTGGCCTCAAATTTTGCATCCCTCTAGGTAATTTTTTTAAGAGAAAAAAATCATGCTTATTGTATTGTAGAAAAAGATCTCAGTTTTTATAGGTACCGATGAACACGGTCAACCTTACTTAAGAACTAAAACCAATAGCCCACTCTTATTCGAGATTGCTTAGAGTTACGTGGAACAAATCAATTTGATCCCTAAAGCCTTCCGAACAAATAATAAAAACCTCGCCTCTCTTTCTTTTTTTATTGTGTAAATTTCGTAAAACTGTAGGTTTCTTATACAAGCTATAAAACTACAGATTTTAGTTTATATTTCATAAAAGTACATATTTTAAAAGAATTTATTTCATAAAACTATAGATTTCTTGTACAAATTATCATAAAACTATAGATTTTAGTTTCTATTTTACAAAACTACAGATTTTAGGAAAAGTTGTATCACAAAACTACAAATTTTAGAATTAATTGTTTTTGTAACAAGTCTGACAGTCTGGACCTATATGACAATCTCACGATTGAGTGAAACGAAAAATAAAGGTACGTGAAACCGCTATATGGGTCCACATTATCAGGCCTGTTACAAGAAACGACCAATTCTAAAATATCTAGTTTTGTTAAACAAGTTCTTCTAAAACATACAGTTTTGTGATACAAGTTCTCATAAAATCTGTGGTTTTGTGAAATAGAAACTAAAATTTGTAATTTTTTTTATAGTTTGTACAAGAAACCTGTAGTTTTGTGAAACAAGTTCCTCTAAAATATATAGTTTTGTAAAACAAGTTCATCTAAAATATATAGTTTTGTGAAATAGAAGCTAAGATCTGTAGTTTTCTGATAGTTTGTATAAAAAATATGTAGTTTTGTAAAATTTACTCTTTTTTATTTCCTTTTCTCACTAGGATGGGTTCCATTTTTGTTAACAAGAGGAAAAATCAATCAAAGTATTGCCCGCCTTAGTCTGTTAACCGACACTTCTTGATACACAATCTTTTGATTCCACCGATTAGCGAATATTCTCTCCGTTCAACTTTATAAAACATATTTTTTTCAATATAGACCAAAAAGATATAAAAATGACTAGATTATCTCTAATTATTATCACTAAGCATTGTAATACATGTTAGTAAAGAATATAAAGTAAATATGAATATTTATTAAAGATATATATAGAAAACATCACACTGATTTTATATTAAAATATAAAATAAGTCTTGTACTTACGAACACAACCATCTAAAAAATAAACCTCGTAAACATGGACAGAGAGACCCTTAGACGATATTTCTACTTTATTCCAATAAAGATAGCATATACATTTCATGTCAAGGATTCAAATCTCACTGAAATTCGTGAGATCTCACCAAGATCTTGGTTTCTGAACGTGGACGATTTTTGAAATATTGGCTGGAATAAAAAAAATTCAAAAAAATTAAATTACTACATAATCTCATAAATCTCGGCAAGATCTCGCCATTTTTGACCGAAATTTGATGTTTGATGACCATATTTGATCGGAAATTGATCGATAACCCTTAAAAAAGTCATCTCCAATGAAAATTTGTTGAAAAACCAAAATTTTAAGATATTTTTTAAAAACATCAAAAACACTATCAGATTTCTATAAAATTGTATGTGTTTTATCATGATGTAAAAAATTTATGGTACCATCCTAACAAGTGTAGGATCATACAAAAAAATTTTCAAAATAATTAAACTTTATTTTTTTATCTTTGAAAAATTAAAAACAGAATGAACTTAATTGGGACAGTACCATTGTCAGAATTTTATAAATTTTCTCGAGTGTGATCATAATCCAAACTTTTTATGAGAGATTAATAATTAACTCAATACCATTATAAAAATTTCAAAAAAATTAAACTTTTTTTGCTTACTCAATCAAATCTATATATGTATTGAACTTCATTTGTTATAGTTCAAAAATCAAAAAGCAGAAAAGAACATAAATGGTATATTGTACTTATAAAAATTTTATAAATTTACTGGAGTATGATCATAATTCAAAAATTTTATGAGATATTAAGTATTTCTTTAGAACCCTTATGCAAAAATTTTAAAAATTTTAATTATTTTTTAATTGCTAAAGCAAAATCTATGTGTTGATTATTAGGCTTTTGTGAGGACGTATCACTGTCAGAATTTTTAGAACTTCTTGAAGTTTGATCATCAGATAAAAATTTCATAGAACATTTATGATACATCAAGACCATCCATAAAATTTTTTATAATTTTCTAACGTGGTTTGTACCATTTTTCATTTGATTGAAGTTTACCAGTAAAGCTTTTATGAGGATAGTAGCACTGTTCGAATTTTTAAAAATACATGAAGATTGATCATTAATTGAAAATATTAGTGATGCATCATAATCAAGCAAAAAAAAATTAAAATTTTTTAACGTTGTTTGTTTCATTTTTCATTAGGTTCAAATTTATCGTTAGCGTTTTATCAGGACAGTAGCAATATTTGAATTTTTAAAAAAATTTCAGATTTGATAATCATCTAAAATTTTTATGAAAACATCACTGATGTGTCAAGAACCTCCACAAAAAATTTTAAAATTTTTCAACATTGTTTAAGCTATTTTTCGTGCTGTTCAAATTTACCAAGATCTCAACAATTCTGCTCGAAATCTAAAAAATCTCACCTCAAAATAACCCAGATTCAAAATTGTGTTTTTCCAGATTGTCTGAAACTTATCCAAAATTTTTAAATCTCGTCAAGATTTCATTCTTCGGTGCCGTCCGAGATTTCGTTTTTTTTCCTCGCTTCATGTATTCACCGGCCTTCTAGAAGACGTGAAACCACTCAAGAAATGAAACCGCTCAGGCGGCACCTCTCCTCGTCCATCCCAAAGGACCCAAACTATGCCATCCAGCTTCGCGTAACATTAAAAATTCCTCGAGGACACCGTCACCGTCGCGGCAATAAATGCACCACCACCCACGTCCTGGGCCCACGCGACAAAGACGCGCGGATCGCCCGAAAGGTGCACAAGCACAACGGTATGATAAGAAAGAAGTAGGACCTAGGCTGGTAGGCTAGAAACAATATTTCTTCTATTATAATAGTTAATAGATTCAAAATTAAAATAAATTTATTTTGAGCGATATAAAATTAATAAAGCTCAACTCGACAATAACTCGTTAGCTCAAATTTGAAATAACTATTTAAATAATAAATAGAATTATTTTACATTGAATTATGTTAATTTCCAAAGAAACTCAATAATAACTCGTTAAACTTGATAGCCATCCCTATCAGCGGCATAACCGTCACTATTCGGCTCACCCGATAACATGTAAGGGCACGTGTAGCGGTACATATCAGCTCAGCTCAATAATGATGAGCAGGAGAGAACTATACTGTTTACTACTCCCTCTGGTCACAAATAGTTATCGTTTTGGACATCGACACGATTCCAAAACATAACTTTGATCACTAATTTCTGTTATAACATATTTATAAAACCCAATAAAATTACAATATTACGAAAGTATTTTTCAAGACAAATCTACGCATATAATTTTTATATATCTAATTTAGATATATAAACATATATTGACAATCAAAGAATAAATTTGACTGCATATATGTCTAAAACGATAACTATTTGTGACTGAAGAGAGTATGTATAATAAGATTATCTCAACTTACTCTTAGCATGTACATATTAACTTTGTCATATGTGAAAGAGCGAGAAAAAGGAGAGAGAAGAGCCAGCTCTAATTTAGTAGCAAGCATTGTACGAAAATATAGGTGCTATTACCGGGGTAAAAGACGATGTTGTTATTGTACATGCTAGCTTTATTGCGTACTCTAGAAACAATCCTTAGAGATAATTATTGTACAAGTGGGCTTTATTGCTTACTCTAGATAACATAGATGAGAGTGGAGTAAGTAGTGAGCTTTGTTATTGTACTTGCTCTAATAAACGGTTTTATAAACAGTTTTATAATATGTATTCTATTATATACACAACCTATTAATTGTGGAAAGCTATTACATGCAACTATACCGACAATCTATTCGGTCACATATGGTTGTTGTTTTGGACATCGATACGGCTTCAAAACATAGCTTCGATCATTAATTTCTCTTATAATACATTTATAAACTCAATAAAATTATAATATTATACAAGAACTTTTCGAAATAAATCTACACATATAATTTTCATATATCTAATTTAAATATTTAAAAATATATTAATACATAAATTTTCAAAAATTTAACCGTACCAATATACAAAACGACGACTATTTGTGACGGAAGGAAATATATAAGTTGTCTAAGGTGTATTGCAGCAGAAGTGACTTCCTACCGGTGACCGCCACATGTCCACTTGTCGACTTTATCTACTCATAGGGATGAAAATGGGTCGGATATCTCCCGCTCGATCTGGAATCAGATCCGGTCGGGACCGGATTTAACTATCCGATTGGATTTAGGACCGGATCCAGATACTTGAATCCGGATTTAGGATTGGATCCAGAGTATCCAATATCCAGTAAATACGGGACGAGATCCAGATATCCGGATTTTTTCTATTCGGATATTCGAATTTTTCCTATTCGGATATCAGCAAGACCCAGCCTATTTTCATCAATTTTTTCCATAACTGCCTATTTATATTAACAATTAGTTGGTTCTACTGATCCTCAAGTAGCATATTCTTTCTACGATGTCTATTAAATTTGATTAATATATAACTTGTTACTATAGTAATGTACTCGTATGGTTTTAATTCAATATATATTACTCTATATATGTGTGCATTACCTGTATATCTTTATCTGTATCTGACCCTAATCCATCGCATATTTATCCCATATTCATATCCTGAATAACTCAGATCCATATCCGACTAGTCCATATCCGATTCTAAATAAAAAAACTATAGATTAGAATAAAAAAAAGAGCAATACCTCCCCCCGCATTCGACCTATTTTCACCCCGGTCGTTACCTTCCCCTCCCATCTCCCCTGTCGGTTCCGGCTCGTTATAATAAATTCCCGACCACCCTTAAGGCCTTAACCCTAGAGCTCCGTCTCACAAAGCCACTTCACACCAATCCAACCGCAACCAAAGCGACCTGAGGAAAAAAAATTACGAGAGAAGCGAGCGACCGACCAACCCAAGCCGCGAAGCAAATGGCGATGGCACCGTCCGCGTCCGCCGTATCCTTCTCCAACCGCCCGTCGCCGGCCGCGGTGGCGCTCTGGCCGCGCGCCGCCTCCGCGGGCGCCGGGCGGGTCCGCACTGAAGGGGGAGGCAAGTGGTGGGCGCCGCTGCTGGGGCGGTCGGGGCGGGCTGACTACAGCCAGGTCGCGGTGCCGGTGACAGCAGCGGAGGGGGAGAAGGCGGCGAGGAGGAGACCGTCTTCGCCGCCGTTCGTGGGGGGCCTGACGGAGGAGAAGGCTCGGGAGCTGCGGGCGCGGATGGTGGAGACGGAGAGCTTCCACGACGCCATGTACCACTCCGCCATCGCGTCCCGCCTCGCCCGCTCCGCCTAGGCCGCCGCCGGAGACGGGACATCAACTCGCCGACCCAAAACTTGTGCGTCGTGTCTGTACATAATTGTTGCCTTGGCCCCCGAATCCGTTTCCTCTTTCGATTTGGGGATCATCTGACCTCGCTGTTGCTGCTTCTGTTGTTGTGGAGGAGAAATTAGTGGAGAAGAGGCGGGAAGGGATCTGGGTTTTTAGGGTTGGTCCCTTCCCTTCCGTCTCCACCGCGACGCCTCCTCGATCTGCGTTTCGCTTTTGGTAATCAGAAGTAGATGTTCCCTTCGATTCATTTCCCCTCCTTGTCGGAAAAACATCCGCGATCTGCGCTACAGGCGGCAGATCTGCGAGGCTTGCACCGGGCTCATTTCAATTCAAGGTGGATCTAAATCTAAGCATCATTGCACTCCAATTCTCTGTGCTGTAGATCTATTCTTGAGCGCGCGCGATGTGTGTTTGTTTGCTCCTTTCGTTCGGTTTGGTTAAGGTAATATATCACTCTTGATATATAATGAATTTGAACCTACAATTTTATATATAGTTAGACTAATATATGAAGTATATCTACAAATTTTTTTTAAAATTTTTTTTTAAAAATTTTTTCATAATTTTTATTAGTTGGTGTGTACGATGTGCACACGAAAAACCCTATATGTACAAAATATGTTGTCTTGGTTTAATTCGAATGGATTGCTCTGTTTTGTGTTTGCTGCCTTAGACAACACCGGCACCTTGTCTATAAATTACATGGTGCACTCCACGTCAAAGTGTAAAATGATATTCTTTCTATGTAAGTAAACATTTAGATTTATTTTATATCATCCCCCTATTAAAGCTTGCAAAGTTCTTGGATGGAGAGTATGTCCACCTGTCCTCCTAGGCCATTTTGCGAAACCCCCCGTATTTCTTGAAATTACGGATAGGTCCTTGTAAGTTACAAATAGGTCCTTTGCGATTTTTTGTGAGGAGAAGATTTTTTCCCGTTTATCGTGTTTGGGTCCCTCATTCGCCATTTTACAGGAAAAAAACTTCCGTTAAATTCAAATCGTGAACAAGCCTTTTTCTAATTTTTCGGAATAGCGAACAGGTCCAAAAACGTAACAATTAGGTCCTTGCTACTTACGTCTAGGTCCTTTCTCCGTTTTTTCCGGAAAAAAATATTTTCGTCACCAGAAATATGTGTGTATCTTTATCTCTAGACTTTTTTTCCGTCTCGATTTTCCAACTCGATCTCTAATATTTTTTAGAACATGTATTATTACTCGGTGAACGCGTAGACTGTTATGGTTGACAAAAAAAGGTTGTCATCTCTAATAATTTCTCACCCTTTTTCCTCTAGACTTTTTCCCCACCTCGGTTTTCTAGTTGTAATTTTTTCCCCACTTCGTTCTATAGTATTTTTCGAAGCATGCATTATTGACAGGTGAACGTATAGAGTGTTAGATTCGGGAAAAGAAGATCATTTCTCCGTTTTCCCCGGAAAATATGTTTTCGTCACTAAAAATATGTGTACATCTCTATCTCTAGACTTCTTCCCCGACTCGATTTTCCAACTCGATCTCTGATATTTTTTAGAACATGTATTATTACTCGGTGAACATGTAGAATGTTATGGTCGACAAAAGAAGGTTATCGTCTCTAATAATTTCTCACCCTTTTTCCTCTAGACTTTTTCCCCACCTCGGTTTTCTAGCTCGGTTTCCGATATTATCAGAAAAACGCCGAAAGAGATATTTCTACAACTCTATCTCTCTATTTTTTTTTTACCGTAGCTCGGTTTCTGATATTTTCTATAGTGAAAAATATGTATGCGGTTGTATCTTTGTATTTTTTCCTCACCCGATCTATAGTATTTTTGAAGCATGTATTATTAATCTGGTGAATGTATAGAATGTTAGATTCGGAAAAGAAGATTCTTTCTCCGCTTTTATCGAAATCTTTTAAGATTACATGGAATTTATCCTAGAAGACCCAGATATCGTATTATGGCTACTGCTTTCTGCTTGGCATGGCGTCTTGTCGCATACGTTAGTAGTTTTTATTATGTATGTATCAAATATACTCCCTTCGTTCTTGAAACTTAGACATGTTATCCTAGCTTTTTAAATTTTACTTCTAAATAAATACTATTTATAAGGACTGTTTGGGAGAGCTCCACTTCAAAAAAATCAACTACACTCCACCATAGAGTTGAAGTAGGGAAGAGAGATGTTTGGCTTACAAATTAGATCCAGCTTCAAGAATAGATGGTTTTGGTGTGGATACCCATTTATGCTCTTGAATGTTGAATTAGCGGCAAAGGTGGATAATTACCTAAGAACTTCCTCATGTGTGTAACTAGTGACAAATGTGGGTAATCACCTAGGAACTTCACGAGTGGGTACGAAACTGTGTTTCTTGGAGTACTCCTTGAAGAGCTTCACAAAAACTATGGAGCAGCCCTCTAGATTCGCATTTTTCTTGAAGTCGGAGTTCTATGGAGTTGGGATGTTTGGCTACGCGAATTTGGAGTAGGCCTGAAAATTGAGGAGCATAGCTCTCCCAAACACCCCTATAATTTCGATATAATTTTTAACTTTCTTTTTTCTTTTGTATACTTCTACTATTTATGATTGTTAGTGTTATTTATTACTGTAAAACAAACCAACATATTATCTAAAAGCAAAAGCAATGAGTGAGCTAACAAAAAATGACATTTAGTCATTTACAAACCAACATACTATCTAAAAGCAAAAGCAATGAGTGAGCTAACAAAAAAAGACATTTAGTCATTCGTATGTGCGGCTCAGATTGAGAAGGGTGGAACCCCTTGTCACTTAAACGGTTTTGCGAAAAACCCCCTCTATTTCTCTCCTCATTCCATGACGGGCTTCCACCACTCTCAATCTGAGCCGCACATGATAGATCGAATGACCCACGATGAATGTTAGTATTTTAGCACTGAATAGCTATTTGCACTAAATATTTCCCTATATATATATATATATATATATATAGAGCCGCACATGATAGATCGAATGACCCACGATGAATGTTAGTATTTTAGCACCGAATAGCTATTTGCACTAAATATTTCCTATATATATATATATATATATATATATATATATATATATATATATATAATGCACATCTTTGAAAAAAATATATTCGAATTCAAAGAATCTGAACGAGTTTGGATCACCTGCTTTGCTGATTTATATATAATTAGCATATACCTACAACCAAACTATCATTAAAAATGAAAACTCTAGTTTGAATTTCAGTTCAAACTTGTTTGAACTAATTAATAAACTGGTTAAACTCAGCATCCTAAAAAATTCATATAAAAAATACATAGAAAAAATATCCTTATACACACGTATTCAGAACAAAGGAAGTATTAATTTGTAATTATGATCGTAAGTAGGACCAAGATCGGAATAATCTGCCATAATTGTTGTAAGACGTTACTATAGTACAGATCGCAGTCCTAACAACCTTGGTAACTATTGATCTCGTCAAGACAAACGAGTAATTAAGACCCTCGGAGTTTTGCATTTGCCATAGAACAAAACAATATAGCTGGACAAGGACAATAGACAGATGCCTAAAATTGTCTCGAAATTATAGAATAACATATTTAAAAATAAAATTTAAAAACTAGAATGATATGTATTCAAACAAATATGACTCTACGTAGGGTCAAGATTGGAATTATCTACCATAATTGTTGTAAGATGTTACTATAATACGAATCACAATCCTAACAACCTTGGTATCTATTGGTCTCGTCAAGACAAACGAGTAATTAAGGCCGTCGGAGCTCTGCACTTGCCGTAGAACAAAATTATATAGCTGGACAAGGACAATAGACAGATGCCGATGACCAGCTAGAACGGACTGGATGGTAGTGATAACAACATCATGCATTATGCATCCTGAGATGAACAAGCAAGAAGAGGAACTAGATAGGATATATTTTCTTCACTCAAAAGACCAGGGGTTTCGTGAGTGACAGGCGCTTAATCCTTTGGCCTTAACGGCCTTTTCATGCAAAACATTACAAATAGGTATTTTTCTTCTCTTTTTGTTTAAGAGAGAAAGAAACGACTACATATCAACACAAACATACCAATGACTTAACAGAACAAAGGGAATATAAAACTGCAGTAAATGGAAAACTGTTGCCGGACGTATTGCTCGCCAGAATTATTTTCTGCGCTCAAACGTTCTATCATTATAGCAAACATAAACCTTGAATGTAATTAACAAAAATAGGAACAGATCAAACTTGTCAATCTGAAAAACCAGTCAAATTTTGCTGCCTGAAAACTCATAACTGGATCTTTGGAGGGATGTGATTCACTTGCTCTCCACGTCATATAGTTCCGATCTGAAAGAACATCAAAAGATAACCACATAAGCACGCCCACTTCATATCTCTGTGTATATTACGCAAACATAGACCTTTACTGCTAATACCATAGAGTAGCCTAAGCTTATCGGTCTTATCCACATGAAGTATATCTGTAAACTTCGTGTATAGGGACAAACTAAATTCAGAAAGCGTGGCAATGGCAACAAACAAGTTTAATAAGAAAATGCATGACAAGTCTATTAAAAGTGGCAAACAAATGTATAATGATATATTTGGAAACTACAGTGGTTCAGCAACAAAAGACATCAAGAATTCGATTCATGCATGATCAAATGATCCAGCGCAACAGAGGTAATTACCACAAGCAGCTATACAAAACCAGTGCAAACAAGCAAGAACCACATGAAGGCTGGGGCCACCTTTTTCACATTGGAACATGTCCAAGATTGTGTTTTTTTAGAACCATGTCAAGATTGTGTTATTTTAGAACCATGTCAAGATTGTAGCTTAGGCCAATATTCGATTCTTTCATTTGTATAACAAGGACTTTGGCACAAAAATTAGCGACTCTAACTAAATAAACATAATTTCATAGGAGTTCCTATCACTTGTTTTATGCACGCATTTCAACAGTTAGCTCACTCATGCTATATAATGTATTCATTTGAATCTAAAGTCACAAAAAATAACAGGTACCCATACCTCAACATGGGGGTGATAACTGAATTCTTGTTTGATTCATACTAACCCATGTCTTAACATTTCCAGATGTTAACACAGATCTTATCAGAAACACACTAAGATTGAACTTCGTACAGGATGCGACACATCCATACATTTCAATTACTACAGCGGAACAATCCGGATAGATCCCAGATTAAATCAGATCAAGATGTCAAATCTCCACCTATAGACCTATTTTTTTGAGCAAGCTAGAAATGACAGTTTATTTTACTTTAAGTGTAAAAAGTGCTCTCATGTACTGCCAGTTCCCATGCACCGCTAATTCACATCGAAACATCAGTTAAATGGATCAACATCGATCAATCATGGCTGGAAAATTTTCGTCGTAAGAATACAGGGTTTTGTGCTTAACCAAGATAATACCTACACAGCCTCACAAATGAGGTCAATTGATATTTACAAGTTTCTACGTTATGCACCAAGGTATTTATAACAGTGCCATAAGCAGTTCAAACACACACAGCGGTCATTCCTTCAGTTCAAGCAGCTCAGGAAATCATCACCCGATTGCTATAGTTTACATACAATATATGTAAGGACATAAAGAATCATGACCTACAGTACATCACGAAACATCAGTCATGAATCTTAGCATAACCTCAAGCACTAAAGACACTTTGGAAAACCATACCAAAAGATCATTATCATCATAGTTTGAGAAATACCAAGATTGTCAAGTTCATATTCTAGTACATAAGTTCATGCTTTATGTGCATTGTGCTTAATCGGTAATGGTTTTATTTACCCAAGTCATCCAATCACATCCCTTTTAGTTATACTCAAAGCAACCTAAAAAATAGCACTGTGTAGCATATATTTTCTCAATTGTTTCCATGTTTTTCCAACCATGGTAACAGCACTAGAAATATTTTATTTGCAGCGACCACGAAGTTTCATGGCGAGAACCGGCCAAGTTGAAACCAAAATAGATACAACTGGCAGATGCGTGCAGCATTTTTCTATCGAAAAAAAAAACAGAGAACAGCACATTGCATAACTATGAACTATCATAAAGGGAAAAAAAAGGATATATCTGTCATACGCATATACTACACATGCTTGAGAGTTCTAATGGCTACCATATCATATTCTCACGAAGTTACAGCCTAGCCTAGTAGCATCAACGATACTGACTGGGCACGAACACAACAAGTCATCTTTACCAGGTAATCAGAGTGACGGTTCCCCTAGTACATATCGACCAGCTAATAAAAACCGGAAGAGATCGATCACAACAGCTGGCATTGCGCAGTTACCATAGAAAATCGCAGCTACGACAAGCAAATAACTATGCGTGTACGGACAGAGGCGCGCATAATATATAAAGACGCACATGAGGTAGGTGCCGTGGGCGAATGCGCCGGCGAGGACGCCGTAGAAGAGGCGGTCCCTCCACACCGGGTTGTGCCGCAGCCCAATCCTGACTGCTCACAAGCGAAAAACCAAGAACCCTAGTTAGCAAGAAGATCCGAGCAAGCAAGAATCACAGCACAAGGCAGGAGGGGTTGGGTAGGGGGGATACGTACTGAGGGGAAGAACGGGGGCGTAGATGAGAGGGAGCAGCATCAGCAACGGCGGCTTCCGCTGCTGCTGCGGCGGCGGGAGCCTCGCCGCCGGATCTCTGCTTCGAGACGGCACAGATACGTGAGATCGGTGAGCAGAGTAGAAGCGGTGATCGGGAGATCAGGAAGGGGAGCTTACTCGAACTGGGACGAGGAGGAGGAGGAGGACGCCATGGTCGGTTGGGGTGGGAGATCGAATCGAATCGAATCGAACGAGGAAGGGGAAGGGGTTTATTTTGCTTTTGCTTCCTCTGTTTTGCGCTGCCGCTGGTTTTGGAGTCCGTGGTTTCTTACTTCTGGCGTCTAGAGCGTGTGATCCATGACCACGTCATAGTAGTATCGCTTACGTAAATTACATGTCCGCCTTCGGTCAGTGGTTGCGTCTCACACGTGACACACAAGTACACAACTGAAAACGGGTCCCACGGGTAGCTGTTACCGGTTAGTTGGCTAATCCGAATGAAGGTGATCTTCCTGGGCTGGGCTTTGTTGTAGCCCCGGCTCAGCTCAGATCCTCGGACTCCAGTTTTCCGCTTCCATCTAAATCCCTCGTCAATCAATGACTATGGCAGATAATGGGAAAGCTCATTCTAGATTCAGGGAGAATCAAATAGGTGATAGCTTCTGATTTTATGTATAAATTATATTTCCAGTCAACTGTGTCCTCTTTACCCGAATAATGCGTTGGTGCTCCCTTCGTCACAAATAGTTCTCGTTTTGGATATTGACATGGTCCCTAAAACTCAATTTTGACCACTAATTTCTATTGTAATATATTTAAAAAATATAATAAAATTATAATATTATGGAAGTACATTTCGAGATGAATATGCATCCATGATTTTTGTGAATCCAATCTAAATATTTAAAAAGAGATCTATAGCTAAAGTTTCAAAAGTTTGACTACATGTATTCAAAACCGACGAGTTTTTGTGAATCAGAGGGAGCATATCATTGGCTAGCCTACTAGCTCTCATTATTAGAAATGACCCCACTTTTCTAGCCCTATGTGTGTAATTTTTTTGCAAATCTAGCTCTCTTGCAAACGTAATCGCAAAAGTAGCTCTATTCCCCACCGCGGAAGGACCTGGAAGTGATGTCACATCCTGCGGTAACACAACACGACAGGGGCTATCATGCTCCCAGAGCGCGACAAGTCCTCTAGTGATTTTTTGGCTCAAAGTAATGTATTTGAGTTCCAAATGTCTCAAAATATTTTTTAGAATTTTTTTGATATTTTTCTATTTTATTTGTATTTGTTTATTTTTTGAAATTATTTTAAATAAGAAAATTTTTGAAAATGTTTTCAATAGTGTATGGACTGAAACCCTAGTGGGCTCGGCCTAGTTTCTGTGCTGACCTGGTCTGGTCCGCCACAACCTGGCCCAAATTGCAAACCCTAGAATTGAGACTGTCGATTTAAATCGGACGGCTGAGATCGGTTCGAGTAACGCAAGAAGCCGTTTCGAAAGCGATTTCCACTGCTGCATCCAATTCAATCTTCGGCCTGTGCTCAAATGTCGAGGCCTTTATAAGGTCATTGGAGCCCGAATTTGGATTCCCCAAGTTTCGCTGCCTTTTTGCTCGAGCATTTTTCACCGAGAAGTTGTGGTTCGAGCTCGCGAGGTCGCCTGAGGTGCTTGATGCTCGACGTTGCCTTTTCCACGCAGATCCCTACTGTCGCCATGTCTTGCTCGAAGCCAAGGTCATCATCGGGATCGTTGTGTTCATCTTGTTTAGATCTATGAGATCAAGTCATCTTTTGCCACTAGAACACCGTTTGGTGGGTCTTCGTTCTTGGCTCTAGTGGAGCTCCGCCATTGAAACCATCGCTTAACCTCGCCGGCAAAAACCTAGCTTGGTGCTGACGTGTCTACCGCGTAGAAACTAGGTCACCGCCACATGTGCACCATGTCCTAGTGCTTCAAGCATGTGTCTCCATGTGTGCTTGTGTGGGCGTTGCCATGTCAGTAGGGCCCGGCCCCACGGATCAGTCTGTCATGTTCCATGAGCCGTCTATGGTGGACTAAGCCATCTCGTGGACCTAGTCCATGAAACCTGGGACACACATGTCAGTCAGGTAGAGTATTTTCCTGATTTGTTATAATTCTGGAAATTTGGTGCTGACGTAAGAATGATGTCACAAGTTGATTTTTCAGTAGAAAAATAAATTGGGTTTATTCTTTTTTTGGATTTATCTTTTATTTGAAAATTTCAAGAGCCCGTTCTTCTTCATAAAAGCTCCAATTGAGATGATTAAAATTTTTATAAATTTATAAAATTGAGATCTATTTAATAATAAATTTTATTTTATTTTTAGAGTTTATTTTCTCTCTAGTTTGGTATTTATTTAGTATTCTTTCTCTATTCACGTAGACGTCGAAGTGCCCGAATCGCTCAAGGGTGAAGCGTTGATTCAAGACCAAGACCAAAATATTTTTCAAAGCAAGTTGTGTTTTAATCATATTAAAACCAATTTTACAAATTCTATGTTGTTTTAAACTATTGCATGATATTTTATACTTAAAATTGTTTTCAAATTGTTCGGGATCTAATTATTCAACCCAATTAGATTATACCTACCTTATCATTTGTATGTTATGATTATTTGTCATCCTAGGATGATTTATTATTAGTTAGTTGCTAATAGATACCAACGCGGATTGGTTAGAATGTGTGTAGTTACTTAGTCATGCCACATTAAAATTATATCTTTTGAAAGTTCAAATCAATTTTGACTAATTGTATATGGAACATATTTATGAAAAGGTGTGTTTTGCATTATCACACAATGATGTTGAGTTGTTGATAGCATGTGTTGTACGATAATCAACTAGGGTGGTAAATGATTTAGACTAGGGCATGTGGCAAGAGATGTGAACTATGGTGGGCCTGTGTGGCATTGGGTTGACTTGTTGATATATGAGTGGATGTGAGGTGGTTCCAGTGAAGTGTTTGTTGGAAGTCTTGCATCAGTCAATTAAGGATTTAACCTTACAAGCATTTGAATTGGGCCAAACATGCAACCACATGTCTAGTATAGGATAGACCTAGCTGATTAACCTGTAGTATACTTGTATTACCCTGCATGAGTGGATTGGAGGGTTTATTCTAATGGGTGTGGAGAATAGGATTTACTATGACTCAATGAGACACCGGGTGTACAGTGCTGACTAGAGGGTGCACTCCTTTTTCTCTCACAATAGTGAGCCTCTCATTAAAGATGCAAGCTAGGGATAGACCAGCTAGGTTACATCTTAGGGTTGAGGGGATGTACTCACTAGGCAGGGTGGTACTAATGAGTTGCGGTGTAAAGGCTTATCATGATCTTCTAGCCACACGTCGATGTGTACGTGACATAGCTTGGCAGTATTGTTTGATCATATCATGTGAGTAAAGTACGTAACTTCTGTAGAGTGTAAATCTATTCGGATAGCCGTGTCTGTAGTATTGGACAATGCTCGAAAATTACAGTCAAGGGTTAGATTTTATAAAATAAAACTTGCGAAGGGAGGCTTTGTGCTATTGAAAAGTTTGGAATTCTTGCGAAGGGAGGCTTTGTGCTATTGAAAAGTTTGGAATTTGTTTAGAGCTATGTGCCAATTTCCTTTGAGAAATACCTAAAAATTACTTATTACTGTTATTTGTTTTACTAACATTTCAATCTATTTATTATATTCATTTCTAGATGCTGCTTTACTGCAAAATAGCCATATGAACCATCTATTGGAATAAACCTTGCATATAATTGTATTGGACTTGCATTCTATGCACAACTAGGGGTGGCAATGGGGACCCGTTCCCCGATCCCCGGCGGGGAATTCCTCTATTAGGGGATGGGTATGGGAAGAAATCGTCCCCCGCGGGGATGAAAACGGGGAAAATTATTCCCCCGTCTGTAGGGTCGAGGATGCGCCTAGAGGGGGGGTGAATAGGCGTTTTACAAAAATCGATCGCTCACTAAATAATTCGCTCTAATACACCCCTAAGACAAAACCTAATCAAAGATATATGCGGAAGCGATAAATAGGTTTTGACAATTAAAGCCTAAATCAACTAGGCTCACTAGTACACTAACTAAATTATGTCTCTACACAAGAATTGCTAAATTGATCAACTAAATAATACTAGCAATTCTAATTCAAGCAATTGATAAATATTCAATAATGTAAAGTGCTTGAATATAAATAAGACAAGAGACAACCGATATTTTTCCGTGGAGTTCGGAGACTTGCCGGTCTCCCCTAGTCCACGTTGAGGCTAGCCCACACTTGGACCGGCTCCCGCTCGAGCACCCGCCTCTTTCCACTAGTCGTGGTTTTTCACGCTTGCGCGTAGGCTCAACCCGAACCTTCACAAACTTGCCGGGGTTTCTCACACCTTGAGAGCTCCCGCGCACGACGCCTACACCGTCTAGGAGTCGGCAACCTCCAAGAGAAATAAGCCGCTCCTCGCTTGAACTTCACCGAGCACAACGAATGCGCTCCCGGTGATCACCAAGTGCAACACATGCACAAGGACTCTCTCAAGTGCAACACATACACAAGAGACACTCAAACCACTCACTAATTGCAACACATGCAATTAGCCTCACTCTTAAGCTCAAGAGGCAAAGGGAGAAAGAGCAACACATGCAAAACACTCCCACACACACCAACCCTCTCGCCCAAGCCCCCAAAGGGTGTATTTATAGCCCCCACAAGAAAACTAGCCGTTTGGGGGCAAAATGGGCGAAAATCAGAAATGCGGTACTATCGCCTCTAAGGGTTAGGTAGTCTGCCCCTCCAACGATTAAACAGCGGCCATTCATTGCGTACTACCTTCTCTAAGGCGCAGTGAGTACTGACTTTTGATAATACCGCCCCAAAGGGCCAGTAGTACCGCTCGACACACACCATAAGACAACAGAAAACAATGACCTTTGCTAAAGAGCTACCGTGGCAAAACCCGGTAGTACCAAGCTTTTGATACTACCGCGTGTCTCTAACGGTAGTCTTGGCCAATCGGAGAAATCCGATTTCAACTCCAAATCCATTTCTCCAAAACCAAAACCCATTCTTTGAGCCTCTAGATGATCAACACATGATCATACACATGTGCAAAACACATTTGCACCAATCTTAGCCCATGCTCAAAGAATTTCAACCAAATTGCAAAAACACATTTCGCAATCAACTCAAAGACTATTTGCAAAACGTATTAAGCAAATCAAACTCGAGTTTATGAGATTAATCCCCTTAGCCATGTGAAGGTCAACACGAGACCCGGTCAACTTGCCAACACCCGTTGCAAGCCCCACTCACATGCTCTCGGAATTTCGAACTCATAAACCCAGTTTATTCGCACAACGAACTTGCAAAAACACATTAAGCCAATTTCATGCTTGAGCACTACTCTTTGCAACACATGCAAAAGTCTAGCTCCAAGCAACATCAAATCAAGATGCATGAACTCTCTAATTGCAACACATGCAATTCTCTAGTCCCATGCAACACCAAAACCAAACATCAACTAAACCAAATCACACGTATGAGCTCTTTACTCGCAACACATGCAAGCCTCTAGCTCCACACAAACACACAAATATCAAATCATGCTTGAGCTCTCTCCTTTTGCAACACATGCAAAACTTAGCTCCAAACAACACCAAGGTTTTATAAAGATGTTTTGCGAAACCAAAGCATGAAGCTTCAACTAATGCAACACATGCAAAAGTGAACTTCACGCAAAAGCCAACGCATTAGCTTATCCTATTTGCAACACATGGAAATCAAAGCATAATGCGAAAACCAAATGCATATACTCTTTCATCTTTGCAACACATGCAAATCAGAGCATAATGCAAAACAACCGAGCATAATGCAAAACAACCAAGCATAGGCTTAACACATTTGCAACACATGCCAAATGGTTAACCTATATGCAAAAACCAAATCAAATAAGATTTGAGCTTGAGTGAACGCGGAATGAGATCACCAACACATGATGAAGCTCAAGCAAAGGGAACGACCCCTCTTAATAGCACGGCGATAAAACCTTAGATTCAAAGACTACAAAGTCCTTAGCCTATCTAGTTATACCTTCGCCGCTCGCAAGCAATCCCCTTTGGGGTCTTTATGATCTTCACTCATTTGCTCCCTCGGGATCATCACTCGACTCCTCTTCTAACTTCGGGATCTTCTCTTGACGTTCATCACCTCATGATGCCGTCCTTGTCCCGTTCTCAATTATCTCTTGGACTTAACCTAGCTCAAATCACAACTCATGAAAATCGTTAGTCCAAGATGCATGGTTGTCTCAATTATCTCTTGCACTCCATTAACACATAATGGATGCCTTTAGATCAATTGAGCACAACCTAAATCAATTGAAATGATTTAATTGTGTTTTAAGTATAATAATGCAACTCATGCTTCATTATACTTAAGAGCTATTCATTTGTCCTCAATTAATCACGGAACACCATCAACACATGATGAAGTGTTCTTTAATAATTAAGAAGACAAATGAACTCAATTTAAATTATCATTTAAATTGATATGAGTATATATTAACTACACAAGTTTTCATATACTCATGTTGATGAAAAGTAATGATCTATTATGTGTAATCTATATGGAGATGATCATTACTCTAAGTCATCAACTATAGAATAAACCCCACATGTATATGTGCATAAATATAATTGACTTGAACATAATATGCACATATTCAATTTGATCGTATTGGAGTGTATCCTATATTACCATGAGTATACTTATAACTAGGCAATTCAAATATATACTCAAGGATTTAGTTTCTTTGTCTTGATCCTTATATGTGTCAATAACGAATCGATCAATACAAAGAGACTTTCAAGTTAAACTACAAACTCCCCCTAAATATGTGCATCCATGTAATATATGGATTAAGAAACATAATGCACATTTTGTGGTAAATGTAATGGGGACATTCATACTTTAACTTGACTCCAAAGTATGCAACTAATACTAGAATGAATATGCAAACATACCTTGGGTTTTCCATTTTTCAAAGCGATGAGACTAATCAAAGATATTCTAAATAAACAAGTTAGTCTCAATATAAGATTTGTCATTAATAATAAAATCACATTAAATGGATAATCGCAATATTAGATTTGTCATTAACACAAGATTAGATTTGTCATTAACACCAAAACCATAACTAATGAAGGTTGAACTTACACCGTCGGGGATGGCGGGGACGGGGACGGAAAAAATTTTTCCCCGCGAGGACCCGGTTGGGGATCCAAATTTAGTTTAGTCCAATTTAGTTATTGGATTGCAAACATATTCTCTAACCCATCATATTCATATTTTCATAAACGGGACAACATAATCTTCAATGAATGCATGCATTCTTTTTTTCCTTGTCTGTTGATATGATTTTAGAGTTAAAATGGCTATAAGAGCTCTTCTTTTGTGTAAAATTTTCGCAGGGATAGGTCCCCGACGGGGCCCCGATACCCGAACGGGGATGGAGACAGGGGGATTTTCTCCCCCAAGACGGGGAACGAGGACGGGGACGGGAAAAATTTTGCATCGCGGGGACGGGGACGGGGAGGCACTCCTCGGCGGGGAATGCCCCCGTTGCCACCCCTATGCACAACTTATTGAGTGCTTTGTGTACTCACTATTATCACAACAAAATCATCAGTCGAAGAGAAATCTATGCTAGCTTTGGAGGAGTATCAACAGAAGGCGAACGTCTAGGATGCGAGTCTTGTTGGTTGCCTATAGTATATTAAGGGGTTTATCTTCATTTTCTTTCTACTATAGTTTTAATTTAGTATTTATAGTTTAGCCTTGTGTGGCATAGTCATGTAAAGTCGACAATAAGGTCTGTCAACATGTTTATATTTACTAAATGAAATCTTTTGTTATGTTTTCGCTGTGTATGATTGTGATATTCATCTATATTGACACTGTATGCACTAGTATGATTCTAGACTAGTGAAATATGCACAAAGGGTCTGAATTTGCATATTCGAGTCTCGATAAACACTGAATTAAAACCAATACATAGCTAAAATTCAGAATAAAAATTCAAAATATTATTTTAGGTTAGAATTTGTATAGAAATCCAACTACTAATTTAGATTAGAAGAAAGAGTCCATAACAAGTACAATTAAAAATAACAAAACTTTGGAATAAAAAATAGAAGGAAATCAATGATTTAACTTTCATACGAACTCCAAATCAAAACATGTACATAGCTAAAATTTGGATTAAAAATTAGATAAAAATTAGCGGTTGAATTTATATAGAATTCTAACCTACAATAGATGCATGAAATTAATTAGAAAACAACAATGAAAACTATTGTAAATCTGATTAAAAAATAAAATGAAATTAGCAGTTTGACTTTTATACAAACTCTAAATTAAAACGTATACATAGCTAAATTTTAGAATAAAATTAGATAAAAATTAGCCGTTGGATTTGTATATAAATTCTAACCTAACACCAAAATTTGAAATTAATTAAAAACAACAACAAAGAATAACATAAGAATAAAAATAAAGGGAAATTAGAGAATATTTTTAAAAATCCTTACAAAGTGAAAAATATAAATTATGTTTAGAATTAAAATTATGGAAAAATGCTAGTTTTAGAAAAATAAAATGAGGCAAGGAAATTGTATTATATATATAAAATTAACAATTGTGTAATAAAAGTCGTTGACAGGTTTTATAGTCGCTAAGAAAATATAGAATATACTAAAAATTCTCAAAAAAGAATACATTTTGACTCATTATTTGGTAAACCTCTATATAATTGAGAGATTAAGAGGGTGATACATTGACAGATGTTCACTCGACTATATCGGTATAAGCAATGTGATGTGCATTGAAAGAAATACTGAAAAAACGAGACAAACATTGCAATAATGAAATTAAGTGATTATGATATAAATAAAATATGTTACTCTATGCTACGTTTACTGTTTTACTATGCAAGTATTTAGGGAAGAAAGTTCCGGTCACATATGACAAGTATTGGGAAATAGAGTGATTATATTCCCTCATATAATATATAATATCAAAATATCACAAACGGAGTTCTGTAATGGTCTATGTTTCAATAAAAAAACAAAATCACATATATTGCTAAGTCATTTAATTATGCTCTAAAGATGATGCACCCATAAGTACGTGGGCTACTTTGCTAGTTAGGATAACAAAACGTAGCCCCGTTATCTTCTCCTGGAAAGCAGAGCGGAAGCGGAAGCTAGGTCCTGCTATATTGAAGTTGTATCTCTAGTAGTTGTTTGTAATGTTGAAAGTCAGTAGATGTAAACTACAGTTTTTTAGGGTTAGTGCAGGTTTGTTTTTGTTGATCAAGTAGATTGCTGTCTTTTTTGCTTCGCCTATTTTGGATGATGGAGTGGTGAGGATTGAGGAATGAGGATATCTACAGAGTTCATCTTAAACAGGATATGATTTCCATGATCAGTACGGTGGATTGTTGTATGCTAGGCAAAATGGTCGGTAAATTGTGCTACATTAATTTGTTTTTCGGGAAAGGTTTGTACTGACAATGATATGGCATTTTTGGTGGGATCATGGGTATTTAATACGAAATTGTGTGCAATGACCTGTCTGAAATGATATTTGCTGCTTCTTCTGCATTTAATGTTAAAATGCTGTTGACTAAGTATTGTGTTAGCTCTTAAACACGCTACAACCAAAAAGGCGGTGTTCCAACCAGTACCACTTGTGTAAGCAGACAGAGGGCCCAATTTTATTTAATGCATGGCTTGACGTCAATGCATTGTGCAGACATACCTTACAATCTCCCTCCCTATACCCTAAGCCCTCTCCACTTGTCACTATCATTTGATCCATCCTGAAATTTCTTATAGTTGCCTTTCCTGTATATCCATGGAGTATATTGTTAGGTTTGGGAAGTACACCCACACATACGACTTCGTAGGTGCGCGCACACACACACTGAGGGGGAGATAGAAATCAGAAAGGGGAGAGAAAGATGGCAGAGCTGCAGAGATCTTCCCAAACATTCAGGAGGTCCGGTTCATCAGGTTTGGTCTGGGATGAGAGGCTTATGTCCGAAGGCCAGGGCCAGAGGGATCAAAGGGCGACCGGGGAGTCAGAGGACGGCGGCAGCTTGGAATCCAGGGAGCTATGGCACTCCCGTAGCGTCGGAGCCGTTGGCACGGCGCAGCGTAGGTGCGGTGACGGCTCAGAGCGCGGTGGCAACCAGGCCTTCCGTGCTCGGCGTGTTCAGCCTGCTCTGGATCCACCGTCGCCCAAGGTTCCTCGCTGCATGTTCTGCGGAATTTTCAGGAAGAGTCCTCACAGGCAGCCATGCAAGCCCAGAAGGTACTAAACTAGGTTGTTTGTATATCTTTCGACTGTATGGGGGTAGGGTTATAGGAGACTTTGAGGCTAAAGTTCAGAAAGTATCGTAATACGCGTGTTTTGTTTTGTAAGAGTTAGCGGTTGTTGGTTGCATAGGTTTGCGTGTTCCTTTGTGCGCCGCTGCTACCTTCCTGTTTCTTCTTCAGTTCATGCCGGCAGCCATATACAGGGCTTGCGAATGGCTGCCTTTTATATGTATGTATATGCCCTTGTACATGAGCATGATATGTGCACATGATGCCTTTTCTTCGTTGCTATTGTGTTACTGATTTCTGAACATGGCCTATGTTCTTGATCTTGATCTACCAGTTCATCGGTAAACAACTTTCTGACGATCTTTCATACTGAAACCCGCGTAACTGATTAAGCTGCATCGTGGGTTCAATTTTTCACAAAACAAGGCTTTATTATTATTATTATTATTGAGAAGAAACAACAGGGAAGCCCCCATTGGCAGATATATTAACCAAAACCAAAAAACAAGAGAACAAAGCCGGTGAGAAGCCGGCCAAAGAGAAGTTAAAGCAGTCTAGAACCCTAAGCTAGGAAATCCTCTCGGAGAGTAACAGGCAGTCTAAAAGATTGAAAACGAAATTCAGAAAGACTACATTATGTAATTATTTTCCAATTGACTTGATGAATTCAATGTTCGAATTTCTTTGTTTCTTGAGATATGGCTGCTAGTTTGAGAGATACTTTCTTGAAACAATACAAGAAAAAGAACTGTTAGATATATGAAGTCACTTTGTTGAAACATTCTTAGCTTGGATCCGCGATTGCTTGGACGATTATGTAACCAACAGAGTCGAAGTCAACTTTTCGACGATGTATATCTTCCTGGTTTTCTTTTTGGCTTATTATGTACAATAGCTTCTAAAGAGCAGTTCTAACTCTTGGCAGTTTCTATTACAAAGTATTTAACAAAAGTTACAAAGCTATCATGTGATGTAAGCTACGGTACGCTTCATTAGTTCTTTTATGCTTGATTGAGATATCTTTAAGAAATCCTGACCTTCTACCATCCTTGTGAGCTGATGCACACAGGAAGTTTTCCTACTAACAGCGCTTTTTTTTTGGCATAATAACTTGTGCTTGTATACTGTGCTGTTTAAACTGAAATGTTCAGGTGTTTGTCTCTATGGTGAAGTTTCTGATCCAGGAAGAGCCCTTTTGTGTGTATTGTGAATTTTAGATGAATTTGTCACGAAATCTGTATGGATATGGACAGTCACTGATACGCAGGCCCTGCTGTTGGATGCAAATTGCAATTCAGGGGAGACCTGTCTTCAGTGACCGTCGGTACATATTTCACAACAAGGTGCCAAGTTTGTAAGATTTCTTTCATATACAAAGCATTTCTGATCCTGAAATTTCCTTGCAACGTGTGTCGGATGCAGACTTTGATTAGTTGTGAATTAGTACAAGAGTATGCGTGCAGATTGCAGAATAATGTGGAATTAGTTAGGTACGGTCTTGGCATACTTTTTAGCCATGAGTGGTAGGCGATCTGATCTGCTTTACACCTGGTCTTAAGTCCATAGTACTAGAAGGAAGGTCGCAGTGTGGTCATAGACTCATAGCATATACAGGATGATCTTTTTGGCAAGAGAAAGGCATTTGTTTTGGGGAAGAAACTAGCACTCGGAAGTCCGATTTCTATTCATCCCATCGGACGCCTCTTGCAATATTTTTTTTCTACATTTATAATATTTTTTGTCAACGCCTGAAACATTTTTTTTGAATGCTTGCAACATCTGTTTACTGTAGCGAATTTTACTATTTATCGAAGGAAAATATTGCACGTGTTGTAACAAAATATTGCACGTGAAGGAAAAAATGTTACAGTGCGTTCGAAAATTTCAGACGTCCGAGTACAAGTCGTTCCATTGTTTTGGAGGTGCTTTTGTAATGATCTTTTTGTGTGTGTGTGGAAAATTTTCTTTTTTTATGCTATTAGATCATATGGCAATTTTGCTTTTGCCGCTATGTTCTATGGCTGACATGCAGGCCCAAACCCTGCCTGTCAGTGAGAGGGAGGCAGTGTTCTTCTTCTTGTGGTTAGGATTTAGAAGTCTTGGGACTGATCCTGCCCTGCTATCTGTCATCTGCCTCTCTAGGTAGAGAGATTTCCAACCCACTCCCAGCAAGGATTACAAGGTGTGTTGATGTGGTCCTTAGCACTACAATGATGAGTGTGCTAATTGATGAACTAATCGCATGGTTACTGAAACACGAGGTGTCTGGTGCTTTCTTTTCACCGTCTCCACACGATATTATTAGGACCTGTTGGAGCCGAAAAATATGATGAAGAATTGATCGGCTCAAGCACACGTAAACACCGGGTTTAGTTTGGTCCGTGCTGTCTCAACCGATTTGATCATACAATTGGCAAGAAAATTAAAATCTAAATAGCTATTTCAGTCGATTAGATTGTAAGTAATGATAAATCTAAACAACTTGTTATGACTTATTAGATGATTCAACAAAGGCAGATTTTCCTAAAAAGACGTTGCACAATAAGATTGGGAAAAAACAAACTGGGGTCGCGTAAATCGAAGATGACCAAAATCGATGATGCACAACTTTATTTATTAAAAACGAATTACAAAGAGAGATTCTAAGTTATAAAAGCCACTTCTAGTTGGCAGCAAATAAATAAAAGTATATGCGAGTTAATTGATTGATTGTTGTATGATGTCTTCGGTTCACCTCATGTCCCCCTTTTTATAACGTGTAGGCCGATTGTATACTTCTCTGATCTGTCACAGACCATAAATCATATCGGTCTCTATCTCTTGGAGATAAAATATCATCTTTGAACCAATATTAGCTAGAATTCCAATTTTAACTTAATCTTTTCCCCTCTCGAACCGATATCGACCAAAAATATCCAATTTTATCCTTGGCCTTACAAATTGGTTATATATTGCCAAATTCTAATGCTAACATACTCCTCTATTTTTAGGAGATAACATGTAATCTTTCAAAAATCTTCTTTGTTGGCTTAATCATGAATTTTCGCCGTTCTTCTTAATTGCCTTCCCATTAATCATGCTGTAATTTCTTTAAAATGCACTATTTTTCACCATAACTACTCTTAGAAATTCGAAGAAATTATCCACCTTTTGCCACATGATTTACCCCTTTATAAATATGGAGTTCACCCTCCTATCATTTTCATGCGCTCAAGCTTTCACCCTCTTGTCATTTTCACGCATTCAAGCTCTCAGACCATACACCATTAGTTTCACCCTTGTTTTGGACTTCAGCACTCAGCACTTCATCTTCCATTGGACTAATCAACTTTCAAACGGACTCAGAAAATATGGACCCTTAGCAGGTACTCATTCCCATACCCGATAGTAATGATTAATATTACTTAGACCCAGTAGGAAATCTTGATCCGTCGGTCATTATAGAACAAGAAGTTCCGCATCTTCCGTTGCATGCCCTTGAGTACAACATAGATGGGTGAAGTAAGAGTTATAGGGTTTAGTCGACGGTATTAAAGGGTTGGCGAGATTAGTACAATTGACTAGCAACACAAAAATGCTTTTATGGAAAAGGATGGGAATATCATAATCTCTCCCCTTATCTCTGGTCAACCCTGAAGCCAATGAGCCTTAGTGGCTATGACGTGTTACTTTTAGTTGGATACATTTAATGCCTTCATCTTTAGAATGGGTTTGATCGACCCAACACTCTTGGATGTAACACAACTCTGCTATTTGAGGCTAGATGGAGATCAAGTGTCGGCTTTTAGCGCCAAACCTCGACACAAATTGGTCTCTACCAAGGGTGAAGGTTGGAGCAAGTATACCGGTGACAATAAAGGAATCGACCCAGTGTCCGACAAAGAGCATGTAGCATTCGTGAACATGTGGCTTGACCGATTTTTGTTTTGTGGTGCTTCTCTTGGATCCACCCAAGTGTACCAAGTTATAGCTGAACAGCTAGTAGCAGGGCATCGGTTTGCACTAGGGGAAATATTCTTGGGGCAGTCTACCAAATGATGCATGTTATACATAGTCGGCTATTTACATGTATAGGGTCATATTCTGTCAGCATTGTAGGTGACCCTTTATGGTTTATTCAAACTTGGCTCTATTGCATGTTTAGCCGATCCTTTAAAAATGATTCAACTGAGATAACCTCTTTTTCCCGAGAAGAAGCCCCAGAAGATCAAGACGTTGAGTTCAGGAATAGCCGATCTTTTTGGCGAAGAAAATTCATTCTCCGTTTTTGCAATGAACCCAGGCTTACACCCATCGGAGCAATAAAGTTTTTAGCCTTCTTTTTTCAGCTGGACCATGAAGACTTTGGGCAAAATGATTTTTTTAGCTATAGAGAAGCTAACAGTTATCCTTGCCCATCGTTCCTCCACCTGACAGCCGACAACGACAATTTGCTTGAAGAAACACTGGACTTATATAAGATCTTTCTTTTCCCAAGTGTACTATCTCTCAACTAACACGTGAAGAATCAGACTTACCAGCTGTTTTATGAACTCTATCATCCATCAATGTATTTGAGACAACTGGGCTTTGGACAAGTCCCTCCAAGTTTTCAATTATTTGATCGGCTTAGACCATGGGACCGTGTTCATCGTGCATCAGCTGCTAACATTGTCTTAAACATAGCCGATGATATTCAAGTCCAAGATTTGCCACACTTCTTGTTGAATACCTAGAGAGCAGGGAGTTTCACCACTTGGTGGTTGGCTATTTCTGCGGCCTTATACCTAATGGAGAGGACTATATCGACTATCATCTTCAAATTTCTTCCAAATCTACTAACACAAGTTTTGTCGATATTACTAGTGAGGTATCAGATAAAGTAGATTTTTTCCTTTTCATGTACAGTACCAAAATATCCATTAACTTTTTATTGATCGGCTCTTCTCTTATTTTGCAGACTAAGGCAGCTAGAAAGAAACCCACTATTGGATCATCAGGTGTCACTCAACCTAGCAAAGGACCATGCCCCTTAGTCAGAATAGCTCTCACGGGCTATTCCTTGGGCGCTCTGGGAGTTCAATCTCCTTTTCTCTCCGACTTGGAGAAACAACAACCCAGTAAATCCATGACCATCAGCCACACTTTACATTTTCCATTACTTTGTGTATACTAATGCATGCAGCCAATTCCTCTACAGAAAAGAAGTGAGCCGACCCAATAAAAAGTTGTCACATCTAGAGGATTGTCTCAAGAAGACTCAACTGACCACTCGCCTTGGGGATCAGCTTCTGATAAGGTAAACATATATATTTTAACCGATATTTTTTCTTTTTTCTTGATAATTTTCTATCAAGTTACTTCCTGTTGCCTCCAATGCCCTCACCCATAGCAAACGTTGTATTGCTACCTCAACCGATGCAACCTAAGCCTCCATCTCCGACGCTACTCCTGCAGCACCAGCCAAGCCAATTTAATCTCTAACTCATATGCTGGGATTTGATATGTCAGATTTGGAGGATGAAGATGAAGTGGAGAGGGTGCCGAATGTGATAGAGAAAATCATCTCGGTCTCAAAAGAAGCATCGGCTCAGGTTACATCAGCTCCGGGTGTGAAGAAAAAAATCAAGCATTTCTTCAATCTACTCCACTCCCCATCAGCTTCTCTAGTGGAAAATACACAGCCGATTCGCAATGCTGTGGATGTAGTTAAGGCAAAATTACCCCAAGAGGCAACTGTGGTGCTTCTAGACGTCTACTTCCTAGATGATCAAAAAGAGCAAGCTTGGGTAGTAAGGGCAAGAATGGAACAATGATCGGCTCAACGCGAGGACAAGAAACTTTTTGACATGCTAGTAGCAGACACCAAAACTCACAAGGCTAAGTACGACAAAGAGCTAAAATAGCTTAAAGTCAATAAGGAGACATTAGCCAAGCTGCAAGCAACCAAGCAACATCTTGAAGCAGAGCTAGCTAAAACCAATGAGCAATTGGCTAACACTGAAAGAAAAGTGACCAACTCCTCAACAGCTATGAAGGCACAAAAGGTTGTCGTAGCCTCATCTATTGCAATCGTCAAGGAACAATCGACCAATGTCGTTCAAGTGCCAAGAAGTCAGGAAGCCGACGAGTGCTATCTTCAAGATATTGAGAGGATAATTGCTAAGGTTGTGGCTGCCTTGTTTGGCCTCCTCCACGAATAAGTCCTCTTATCAGCTTAACTTTATGAACAATGCAATGAATGTTTGTAATCTCTTGGTCTTTTTGAAACGATGCTTTTGAATGTTCTGTAAGATACTTATAATCAACTATTTAACTGATTTTTTTGTACTCCACTTATTTCTTTTATTGCCAAGCGTGATGCATTCTATCAGCTATAATTCATTCTTGAAAACACCTTATAGCCAAAATTAACTGCAATGAGTTAATTTGGCTTTTCTAGTTCGATTTCGATAGGCACCTTTTAGCGGATCAAGCCCCAATCCAAATACTTGGATGATACTTCTTCAAATATTTACCGTTAATTGCCTTAAGAAATACCACCCTCTCTAATGTCTCCAAATAGGGGTGGACATTCAATTTCTTTGGTTTTTTCGGTTCAGGTTTTTTAGTTTTAAATTATTTTGTTTTTTTGGAAAACGGAAACTGAACCGAACTGATCAAATTTGAAAACCGAACTGAATTAACCCAACAAATTCAATTCGGTTAATTTGGTTTTTAGTAAACCGTATTTCAGTGGGTGGAGGAGGTGTGGCGGCAGTGAGGAGATTAGATCGACGGCGGGGTGGAGGGTGAGGGGAAGAGGTGGTCGAAGCGGGTGTGGAGGGACTCACCAAGAGAGGAGACTCACTGTGTGGAGCCGTCAGCGTCGGCGAGAAGGGTGGTGGGGGCAGGGGTCATCTCACTGGATGATTGTGTTGAAGTTCCTCCCAACTTCCAATGAATTTTCTCTCAAACAAATAAAATACGATGCAATGCAACATTCACAAGTCCAGGATGGCATCAATAATCCCACTACTCCACAAATCAGACCACAACAAAACCTACCCCAACACTGGACACTTCGTGCGATAGTACATGGCCAACTCCCCCGTGCTACGCCGCCATGTGGAGCGGCCCTCGACGATGGATGAGGTCTAACATCTCCACCACCGCCTCGTACATGCACTTCCCCAACCTGCCCAGCTTCTTCACCCACTCCGCACTGTAAGCAAAATCAGACCACATCAGACCAGATCCTCGCGATCCAGGAGCGCCAGATAAAAATTGGTGGGTCACGACGTTCTCTTGACTAGGGGGATTTCATTGGCTTGCGCCCCGTTGATGATCCAGGCCACCATATCAGGCGCAGTAGGGTCTCCTCCGGCCAGGTGTGTGGTCCCAAACTGGCTACGGCTTGGATCTCTCCGCAGTGGAAAAGGAGGAGAGGTTGGGTGTCGAGACCTGAATATGCAAATTCGGACCCTCTGTGTATACCGCACTAGTCCAGGATCACGCTAGTGCACACAGGCTCAACATCAGTGAATATCATAATCATACACAGCGGGAATAAGATAAAAGACATTATATATTAAATATTACTAGTTGCATGACCTTATGGTCAACTTACATGACTTTGCCTCGCAAGGCTGAAAAACAAATTGAACTGCAGCGGAATAAAGACATAGATAAACCCCTCAGTATACCACAGGCAATTGGCAAGGCTCGCACCCTAAACATTCGTCTCTTCAAGGTGCTTCTCCTTCAGCACGGACGTAGACTCCTCAATTGGTGATGTTATTGTAGGTAAGGGTGAGTACATAAAGCACTCAACAAGTTGTGCACAGAATGCAATTCTAACATATCTATATGCAAGGCTTATTCCAAAGAAATGGCTTTCATGGTTGTTTTGCAATAAAGCAGCATTTATGCACAAATACAATAAATAGATTGAAAAGACAGAAAAACAAATAACAATATAGATAGATTCAATATTTCTCAAGTAAACCAAGTTTTCAGTCCTAAGTTAAGATTCAACCTTCCATGGCAATCCGCCATCCACCCCAAGTTTTATTTTGCAAAAGTCTAACCCTTGACTGTAATTCTCGAGCTATGCTCAATACCGTGAGCACGGCTATTCGAATAGATTGTTCACTCTGCAGAGGTTATGCACTTTACCCACATGATACAATCATACACCACACAGGCGAGTGATCATAACAAAGCCTTTACAATGCACTGTCTTAACTCAGCACTACCCGCTGAGGTTTCAACACTGGTGAGACTGGTTTCCACATCCAGGGCCCCCCTCTTGCGCCATGTGAGCCACCCCGTGCGAGAACTGGTTACCTCTACCCGGGTCTCACACCACCACGATAGTACTAAAGCTAAGACATTGCAAATTAGTCACCTAAATTTGCCCCATATGAACATGTGGTTGCATGATTGACTCAGGTCAAAGGCTCGCAAGGTTAAGTCCTTAGAGTGATCAAAGCAAGACTTGCACATACCCCTTACCCATCGGGCCCACCCAGGCAAAATTGCCCTTGCCACTTACTCTGATCTAAATCATAACCACCTCAGTTGATTACCAAGCACCACGTGCCATCAACAATTCAATATCATTGCGTGACATCCATCGCCACAACAACTCAATCTCATCGTGTGACCACACATGACATACAAATTCACATCATTGTTCCATAATCCATTAGTCAAGATTAATAATCAGTGATTCATGAACATGTGATGACGTGGCATGGGTAAGCAATCCAATCCGATCTAACCATCCTATGTTGATTTTATTATTAACCAACTATAGTAAACCAATCTAAGGTGACAAGTGGATCATGGTATACAATCGACAAGGTAGGGTGTAATTCAAAGGGTATGATATCTAAATCCCAATTTAGATTGAAATCATTTATACACATGAAATAATATGCAATAAGGTAAAACAAAATAGCAATTTTGTAAACATGGGTTCAACATGATCAAAACACAACTTGCCTTGGTTAAGCTCCTGTTCTTGATTTGGAAATTGATCTTGTGCTGCTAATTCCTTCTCCGAAACATCACACACTTCAACGTATATGCAAATCAAAAAGGAAAAGCAAATAAACACCAAAAATAGAGAGAAAATAAACTCCAAAAATCAAACAAAATCTACCACTGGATAGATCTCAATTTTACAAATTTTTAGAAATTTGAATCACCTCAATCAGAGTTCGTATGAGGGAGAACGAGCTCTCGGAAGATTCAAAATCCTAAAAATCAGAAAATTGGAAAAATCAAATAATATTCGAATTATTTTTATAAACGAAAACCGATTTATTGCGTCACGCTGACGTCATCCTCGGACCCGAACCAGTCATGCACTGACACGTGGCCTAGGTACTGTGCTGTGGACTCGGTGCACCGTACAGCCGGTTCACCGTGGTCCAGAAGCACTGTGCTGTGGACCGGATGATGTCATTGCTAATGTCACCCACCACGCGTCATCACATGATTACTTCGATCCAAAACGCGGTCTGACCCGTCCGTCCTAAATCCAACGGCTTACAAAGCATTCGGTTTTGGCACCGTTTAGATTGAATCCGACGGTCACCAATCTCAGCCACATGGCGCGATGGTGACCGCCCGATCTAATCTAACGGTCAACGCTCTTACCTCCACGCAGTGCAATCCAACGCGTCCACTCGCGATCTGATGGCCGAGACTACCAAAGACGTTTACTATACCGCGGGGCGATGTGGCTTCAATCCGTGCCGCTTATCTCCGATCCGACGGCTGGCAGTGCTCGGTCCCGTCGATGGCGATGTGGTGGCACAGTTTCACTGGACTTGAAGATGATGGCACAGCTAGCGGCGCTGCTGTGAGGTCTCAGCGACGTGGAACGGCGGAACGGGTGCGGCTCGACGCGGTGAGTTCGGAACCGGTCTCAGGACGGTGGAAGGAGCTCCTGACGGCCACGAACACACGACGCAAAGCTTGCGGACTCCGGCGAGCTACTACGGGCGCTGCAGGGCTCTACTGGCGGCGGCGCTTGGGCAGAACGATGCGGCGGCTCACGGGAAACCTCGGGAGGGGGTCAGCGCCTTAAATAGCCCCTCGAACGATGCGTACCGGCCTTGGAAACCTAACCGACGTGGCGGCAGCGGCAGCGTATCTGTGTTGGACTCAGAGTCCTCGCCCGAGACGATGACGGGTAGCCATCCACGCGGCATGATCGACACTCACGATGCACTCCATCCCAGCCGGACACGCGGCGGATCACAATGGCCTGGATTCGGCGGAACCCGAATCGGCCATGACGCATCCTGACCACATACTAAAATCAACGGTTGAGATTTACTAATGGCTTTCACTGTAGCATCTAACTCCGATAGTCCGATCCTGAATCTAACGGTTGCTTATCGCTAGGGTTTCCTCCTCACCTTAGCCGTACAATCCGGATCCTACGGTCAAGGGGCGGTCTTCCAGAAGCTGGGCCGAGCGGGCTGGCAACACAGGGCGGCTGTGAGGGAATAGTGCTGGGCTTCGGCCCAGTACTATGCAAAGGGTTTTCTCGAGTTTTCCTTTTAAAATAAATATAGAAAATACTTTTAATTTATTTGGGCAACTAAAAACACTAGGAAAATTCCAAGAAAAATCTCAAAAATACTTTGAGACATTCTGGACCCAAATAAAATATTTTTAGAAAAACTTAATTTTAACTTTATCTACATATAATTAGTTTTCAAACAAAAGGTTAATATACTTAATTTAAAATAATTCAAATAATCTCCAGAAAATTCCAATAAATCCAGAAAATTCCAAAATCACTCAAATGGCAATAAACACTATTAACTAAATCAAAAAGACCAAAATTTGGGATGTTACATTAGGGGAGTGGGAGACCATGACAATTGAGAAATCAAGCCCCTAGGATTGGCACTGATGGGGAATGGGGAATGCCGAACAGGGAAGGGCCGATGGGGAATGGGGAATGCGGACGCTCGCTTTGGTGTCTTAGTGTCTATTTGGTTGTCTAGTGGAGTACTGGAGTTGAGTATATCGGTTGGTTTGGCTTTTCAATTTTTGAGAGTCAAAAATTGAATCAAATTTAAAAAATCGAATAGAACTAGAATAAAAACTGAACCAAAAACCGAAAACAAAAAAAACCAAAATAATCAATAAATTCGGTTTGGTTTTTTGGTTTTAGTTTAAATATGCCCACCCCTATTTCTAAAATATAGGAATTGCCATCTACAAGCCGATACACCTTATACGGTCCTTCCTAAGTCAGAGACCACTTACCAAATCGGCTATCCCTAGGATCGATGGCAATATAGTTTTTCAGACTAGATCGGCTTTAGAAAATAATTTTGGCAGTACTTTCTTTTATTATATGCTTTCGTAAATCTTGCCTTATTTTTTTTAGCCGATCCAACATATACATACGTAATTCTGACAAGTTGTCTAAATTATCGACCATTAATTCTTTACAATCTTGAGCCAACAATATATTTTGTCTAGCTATCCTCATTGAGTCAATATTTAATTCCAAAGGCAATATAGCTCTTCTTGTCCATAAACCAACTGATAAGGTGAAACCTTTATCACATCATAGCATGCAATCCGATAAGCTCACAAGGATTTTGATAGTGTCTTATGCCAATTTTTTAGTTTTTCCTCAATCTTTCTTTTAATCAACTTGATCAATGTTTAATTTGACAACTCAGCTTGACCATTGGCTTGTACATAATAAGATGATAAATTTAATAACTTTATCCCTAAATTTTAGCAAAGTCTTGAAATTCATTGGCCATAAATACCGTGCCTTAATCTGTCGCAATAGTCTGAGGTATTCTGAACCGATGAACAATGTGCTCCATAACAAATCCAATCACCTCAACACAAGTCACCTTTTTTTTAAACGAATCACTTCAACCCATTTAGAAAAATAATCAGTTGCAACCAAAACATATTTGTGTTGTTTGGATGATGCAGGGTAAATTTGGCCGATTATATCTATTCCCCAACCCCTAAACAGCTAAGGCTTCATAATTGGGTGTAAAGTCGATGTTGAAGCTAGTTGTAAATTGCCAAATTTCTAACAATCCTAATACCCTTTATAGTATTTAAAGCAATCCTCTAACATTGTTGGCCAAAAATACCTTGAACACCTCAATAGCCATTTCATTTTGTGAGCCGACTAATGAGTCCCACAAATTCCTTCATGTATTTCTCCCATTGCAACTTTGGCTTCCTCTGTTTTAAGGTATCTTAATAACAAACCCTCCAATGTTTGACAATATAGTGTGTCATCAAGCAACACATACTTTAGGGCTTGTCTCTTAGTTTTTTGATCTTTGGGCCTTGATGGATCAGATAAATGGCTACTAATTTCATTCTCCAGTCAGCTATATTAATACACATGACCCTAGCATGTAAGAATGTTTTGTATATCGGCTCATAATCCTTTAAATAGCCAAACATCTTGTAACCCGATGCTTATTGAGCTAAATTGTTGGCTTTGATGTTCATCTCATAAGGGACATGATAAATTATAAAAGAACTAAATGAGCCGATAACCTTAAGGCATTCGTCTAGATACTTAACCAAGATTTTATCGTAGCAATTGTACTCACCTTTAACTTGTTGGACCACTAACAAAGAGTCACCATAGGCCTCAACAGAGTCAACACCATTATTATCAAGCAACTATAGGCCACTTAGTCAAGCTTTACATTCATCTTGATTATTTGAGCACCTATGATTTATTCTAAATGCAAACTCAAAGCTATGTGAGCCGATGTATCAGCTTGAACCATCTCTACTTCATCCTTGTTCTATTGAACAAGCATCTGGTGCATGATTAACGGGATACAACAATTGGCATGGATTCAATCTTGCCCCAACAGAATGTTGTAATTCCCTTTAGCTTCGACAAAAAAAAGGTAGTTAGCAACTTCTTGGTGCCGACCGTGAGTTTTGTCACCATGACCTCTTTAGCTTCAGTGGGATCTCCCGTAAAGTCATTCAAAATCATATTAGTTTTAATGAGATCTTTATCAGATTTACCCAACTTTTTACACATCGTGTAGGGCATAAGGTTAACAATTGCTCATATGTCAACCAGCATTCTTGATATCAGCTTGGCATTAATGTGGCCTTTTAAGTATAATAGCTTCAAATGCCGATGATCGTCTTGAGATTTTTCAAAAACCGTATCTTGAGTGCCCAACCACAATTGAGCAAAAGCTTCTTTAGCCAATGTAGTGCTTGTTCTAAACTCACCTAGCAATGTGAACACCATATTGATGTCCATCAGAGGTGGAGAATTGTTGCGAATCATTCAGGAATCCAAATCGTTGGGTGAGTTAAACTAATCTCTGACTAATTCTTTCCTTCTCCATTCCTTTTTAGCAATTTTCATCGGCCGGAGCTCATTAAAGGTTTCATCCCTTTGTTTTTCTTGCTCGCCCTCCCTCATCTCCTGGATCCTCATGCATGGAAGTCTTCTTCACTGAGATTAACTTAAACCTGGAGAACACTACCTAGGCTTTGGTTCAATTGGCTCATGTATTTTCCCTGCTAGATCAACCCTAGCTGCAGAACTCAATGCTTCATTCGATCGCCTTTGTTCTTGGATCGGTATGGAAATACTTTTTTGGACTGATTTCTTATTCATATATTTGTCTCAACAGTCCTGTATCAGCTCAGATATCCTGTCCTTAGCCAATCGTCTTTGTTGGTCCTAGTGTAGGTAATGCTCCATCGGACATGTGTATAGTGACAACAAAGCTGACCCCCTTTCCCAGCAGAATTGCCAAAACGAGCATCTCTGGTGAGCTCTTTCAAGGTTATTGGTCAAGTACATATTACCGGGCCGACGTGCAGGATATCGCGGCCTACCATTTCTTCTTTTGTATTTTTTTCAATAACTAGGAGAACGTTGGTTTTGGCTTAATTATGTATCGGCTTTTGTTGTGGCAATGCTCTTTCTGCTTTATACCACTTGCCAATTTGTAAGTCTCCCTTTGGTTTGACTATCCTCGAGCTTTTCTCTTCATAGTCTATTTCTATTTGAATAGATCTGACCATAATTTTTAGTGTTTCCTTGCCGCTAGAGCTTGCCTGTATGTCAACTTGGCGCACAACCTTAAGCCCTGCATCTTGTGTCGGCTCTGTTTTCTTTTTAGAACAATGTACCATGTTGATTAGGAAGGGATTAGCATCCAGATGCATTGTCAGCTCTTCTGCAAATTACAGTCGATTGTCTTCTATAGCCGATGGTATTTGCTATTAAAAAATATTGTAATCATTAGTATTAGGGAAAAAGAATAATGTCACTTGTAATACCTTCACTTATTAATCTCGTCAGCCGATGGTATGGCATGTCCCTCAGGCAAATGTATTATCTTTTCTTATAGTAGTATATCAAAAATACGGTCACACTTTGAGACATCAAAAGCGTATTTTACTTTCCACCGATTTTTTGTTGGCTTAAACCATGAACAGACTAAATATTTCTTAGAACTTTTAACCCACTTGGCTATATTTATTTTAGCCTCATTACCTTCAGATAAATCATTTGACTCATATTCGATGAGATTAACCTTGATTTTATCATTTTCTTTATTATTATTTTTTAACTTATCCCTAAAACTCCCATTATCGGTGAAATGGCTTTCATGAGCTGATACCCGATGCAAAAGATTACTTAAATCAGTGAACACCTCCCTACCAAAATTTTCTTTTAACTAGGGTACCAGGCCCTAGAAGGCCAAATCAGCCAACTGGTTGTTTGGAAGAGTGACATTAAAACACTGATTTCTGATTTTCCTAAATCTTTTAATATAATCACTGACCAATCCCTTGATTTTTTGTCAGACAGAAATATGAAATTCTAAGTTCTAAACTTCCATAGAAAAGTATTCATAGAATCGACTTTCCAAATCAGTCCATGAATTAACTGAATTCGAGGGTAAGGTTGTGAACCATATAAAAGCTACCCCTAATAGTGACAATGAGAACAACTTCACCCTTAATCCATCTGAGTGTATGGCCTCACCACATTGCACAATAAACTGTATGTTGTGCTCCAAGGTGGTGGTTGAATAGTCTTCGAAAAATTTCACAAAATCAGGGATTTTGAAATTATTAGCGTATAGAATTCGATTGATATAATTAGGGTACGGCTTTTGATAGCCAGTAATCTTCCCCTTAGGTTGTATGTCGAATTGGTCTCTCAACATGGTAGATATTTGATCAGCCCAATTGACTATTTGAGCCGATTGTTGTTGAGGAATTTACCAACTATGGTCATAATTGGCATCGATCTTGCCCCCGAGCGTAGACTCAGGTTGGCATGGTACATGCGGGGATTGTAGGTTATATGGACATTCATAACCGACTTTAGACCTTCTGGACGTCATCTCTTGTAACGGAACAAAAGGTTATGAATATGTCACAACAATATATGGGTCCGGATTCCTTTATGGGATCAGCTCAAAGTATTATGGACTTACCTAAGGTTCTGTCGGCTGTGTAGCTGATTGTGGGAAAATGTAAAATGGGGTTGATGGCGATAAACTGGCCTGGGAGTCCAATTTGGTGCCGTCAGTATGCGCGTAGTAATGTGGGATCACACTTACACCCAGATTATTTGGTAGGATTATGGTCGGCTGGGTCGGCATTGTGGTTGGGACCGAGCCGATGGTTTAGGATCGGCTACTGGCCCATAATTTTGTGTGTTTGCTGCTATGGAATAGATCGAGTAATATGGTAGCACCTGCATTGGGTCTAGCAAATTTCCAACTGATGCTAATTCTTAAGCAACGGCTTTAACACTATTAGCAATTATCGGCTTAAGAGTAGTCACCACAGCCAAAAAACTAATTTATTAAGGTGTGGTGCATAGATTGATTAATCATATGAGATAATTCAGCTTGTGGAAGCATGTATCAGCTTACCAGCCTATTATCCGATACAACTGTGGCCTCGGTACTGTCGAAGAAATTGACTGCCAATAGCACGGTCTTTTGAGTAACACCACGTCGAGTCGTTTGAGAGCAATTTAACATCATCTCCTCGAGTGTAACCTTCCAATCCTTAATGTCTTTGCGATGTTCAGGCATTAGATCGTTCATTGTTGGGACGATTATAGCATCAGTATTCACATCATACGGAGCAATCGACTTCCCTAAAGAATACATCTGTCACACCAGGCGTATCAAAAGTGTGTTGGCGCCAAAAAATATGCTGAAAGATTGATTGGCTTAAACACATGCAAACACCAGGTTTAATTTGGTCTGTGGCGTGCCAATCGATTTGATCCTACAATCGTCAAGAAAATTAAAATCTAACTAGTTATCTAAGCCAATTAGATTTAAGTAACGATAAATCTAAACAACTTTTTATGGTTGATTAGATGAATAGATATAGGTAGATTTTCCAAAAAAAAAGAGCAATGCACAACAAGATTTGAGAAAAACAAACCTAGGGTTGTGTAAATCGAAGATGACCAAAATCGGCGATACATAACTTTATTGATCAAAAATGAATTACAAAAAGAGATTTTAAGTTACAAAAGCTATTCCTAGTTGACAAAAATTAAATAAAAGTAGATATGAATTGATTGATTGATGGTTGTATGATGTCTTCAGCTCGCCTCATGTCACCTTTATAACGTGTAGGCTGATTGTATGTATCCTTCTCTAATCTGTCACAAACAATAAACATCAGTCTCTATCTCTTATAGATAAGATTTCACCTTTGAACTAATATCGGCTAGAATTCCAATTTTAACTTAAGTTTTTCCCCTCTTGAACTGATATCTACTAGAAATATCTAATTTTATCCATGGTCTAATAAATCGGTTACATCTTATCAAATTCTGATGCTAACTGGACCATAAATTAAACACCGTCCCTTTTGACCGTCCTGCCTACCATTCAAGTTCTACAGCACCTAAAACTTGGTCTACTTCAGCCGATTTAAGTTGCTGAGTAAGTCAAGTGGTTAACACGCGTACGCACCGCTAAAGTTTTGTTCCAACTTTCTTCGTACATTTGTCTAATATATGAACAAAAAAAGGACTAGGACGGAGGCAACTAGAATCCTTTTCCAGCTTGAGAACCACCGATTAATGATGAACATCTGGTAAAAATAATTCTTGGAAGTTGGCAATTGATAATGAAAATATTGCATTTTTCTGCTCAAGTTATTTAGAATATGCGCTCTTGCCAAAATTTGTGCAGAAGTATGATCACAGACTCAAATTGCACTGTGCTGTATGCTAGTCCTCTCGGCACATGAACTTGTGCAATCTACTTGGATTTAATTTTTATGAAGTTCAAGTAACTTTTATGAAGTTCATATGCACCCAAACAGGCAAGCCGCAAAGCTGGTGTTGCCGCTTAAACTTTCTAAGATCAGGAGAGTGCCGCTGACTGTTCTAGGAAAGAATTTACTAGTTGTTTGATACGGTAATAAGCCTTACTAGTGATATGTATTTGTGTTTTGATTAGTCAAACTATTTTTAATTTTGATAATATCCTTCTGAATGTGTGGATCGGACATATAATATAATAATAATAATACTGTATACTAAAGATGGTAAAGTTCCTGATTAGAGAGGCAAGCCACCTGTCCTCTATCCGTGAGCGTCCCTCCAAAAAAATGTAATTACATGTAGGTCCTTTCATCAGTTTTTTACGAAAAAAAAACTTTTTGTTCAGCAAAATCGCGAATCTTTCGTGAAAGGACCTTAAATAAATACCAAAAAAGAGCATAATTACATTTAGATAATTCCAGCTATTTTTCATGAAAAGGACCTTTCAATTTAGCGCAATCGCGGACCTTCGTGAGAGGACCTCAGATAAATGAAAAAAATAGCATGATTGTGTTTGTATCATTTCAACCGTTTCACGTGTTTTGTCGACAATTTAAAAAAAAGCACTACCGAAAAAACGAAATTTTTCTGAAAAAAAACAACGTGCACGGTGTATTACACCGCGAAAACATTCCTAGTACTATATACTATACCTTGCAAGTTCCCTGGCCAACAAGCCATTCCACGTGTCAGCCCTCCACGAATGCCCCTCAGAAAAAAATGTAATTACGTGTAGGTCCTTTCAATGGTTTTTTTACGAAAATAACCTTTTGGTTTAGTAAAATCGTGAATCTATCGTGAAAGGACCCTAAATAAATGCCAAAACAGAGCGTAATTACGTTTAGATCATTCCAACTATTTTTTACAAAAAGGACCTTTCGATTTAGCGCAATCATGGCCAATTTTTTTTTAAAAAAAACACCACGAAGAAAAATGAAATTGTATTTTTTGCAGAAAAAATTGGGGTCAAATTTTTTTGGCAGGCGCGGCATCACGTACCTCGTATCCTCCCTCCACGAACACCCCTCAAAAAAATTAATTACGTGTAAGTCCTTTCAGCAGTTTTTTACGAAAGGACCTTTTGATTTAGCAAAATCGCGAATCTTTCGTGAAATGACCTTAAATAAATGCAAAAAAAGAGCTTAATTACGTTTAGATCATTCCAACTATTTTTCACAAAAGAACCTTTCGATTTAGCGTGATTGCGGCCAATTTTTTTTAAAAAAAACACCACCGAGAAAAACAAAATTGTATTTTTTGTAGAAAAAATTCAGGTAGAATTTTTTAGGGCTCAAGTACACTTTTGCAAAAAAACCCTCCAGAAAATCCAAAATCACAAACAGATCTTTTTACATGTTATTTTGCAAAAAAGACCCCGTAGTTTTGCAAATTCAGCTCGAGCGCCGGTTCTCTAAACTCGAGAGATTTAAAATTATGTTTAGGTCTAGTTATTTTGCAAAAAATCCCATGGCAAAATATTTAAAATTATATTTAGATCCTTCTATCATTTTTGTAATAAAAAAATTTGAAGTGAGATTTGCTCGGCGTGGCGTAACGCGCTATACTATTAAGTGAAAATGATATGTGTATACGTGTGGTTGTTAATCTCTGTGCGGGAAGGCTTTAATTAGTTGATGGAGAGTGTTATCCTTGGTACAAATTGTGTCGTGTTGGTTAGTATGGTGATATCATATTAACTAGCCTGTATAGCGCGCTACGCTGCACCGCGCAAATTCTAGTCTGGCTTTTTTTGGAAAAAATCTGATAAATTTTGTCGAATTTTTTTTTCCGTAATTTTTAAATAAAATGGGTCGGTAGAACGCGCTGGCGAATCCATGGGCTATTACAAACCTTCGACGAATCCGCGTTTAATCTACGGGTTACTATAAACCTTCGACGAAACTGTGTTTTTTTGGTGGCGAAAACATTTTTTTTCCGAGAAAAACGTGTTTTTTCTGTGGCGAAAACATTTTTTCCGGGAAAAACATGTTTTTTTTGTGGTGAAAACATTTTTTCCGGTAAAAACGGATCGGCAAATCGAAAAGTTGCTATAAACCTTCGACGAATCTGTGTTTTTTTTGTGTCGAAAACATTTTTTCCGGGAAAAGCGTGTTTTTTTGTGGCGAAAATATTTTTTCCGGGAAAAACGGAGATCGGTAGGACCCGTTGGCGAATCCATGGGCTGTTATAAACCTTTGACGAATCCGCGTTTTTTTAGAAAACGACGGCTAAGACCCATCGGCAAATCGATAAGTTGCTATAAACCTTCGACGAATCTGTGTTTTTTTTTTGCGGCGAAAACATTTTTTTCCCGTGAAAAACGTGTTTTTTTGGTAGCGAAAACATTTTTTCCGGGAAAAACGTGTTTTTTTTGTGGCGAAGATATTTATTCCGGTAAAAATGGATCGGCAAATCGATAAGTTGCTATAAACCTTCGACGAATCTGTGTTTTTTTGGTGGCGAAAACATTTTTTTCGGGAAAAACGTGTTTTTTTTGTGGCGAAAACATTTTTTCCGGGAAAAACGGAGACGAATCTGTGTTTTTTTGGTAGCGAAAACATTTTTTCCGGGAAAAACGGAGAAAGGACCTGAACGTAAGAACCAGGGACCTGTTTGTTAATTTTTTGGACCTGTTCGCTATCCTGAAAAATTAGAAAAGGGCTCGTCCGCGATTTGTAATTAACGGGAGGTTTTTCCGTAAAATACCGCGCCAGGGACCTAAACGCGAAGAAAAAAAATATATTTTCGTCTCACAAAAAATCGCAAAAGACCTATTTGTAATTCGGAAGGACCTATATGTAATTTCGAAGAACCAGAGGGTTTTTTCGCAAATTGGCTTGGGGGGCACGTGGCCCCCCTGATCTCTCGCCATTTCCTTCCCGTTTAAAGGGTGTAACCATACCTAATGTTTTCCAGCTAAGTACATGCGTACATTTGCCAATCAATTTACCCCCATTATTTTCGGCCATGTCCCACTGATGGGCAGGCGAAAACGAAGGAAAAAGTTGGGAGGGTAGTCTCGGTGACATACTCACGTCAAGAACATGCAGCTTTCTTAGAATTATTGCCCCGATCAGAGTGGATGAATGATCATAAAACACTTTTTACTTCTAAGAAACTAAACTAAAGCCTCAAGAGAACAAATGGAAGTAGAAAAATCAAATTTCAAATATTTCAACCCGGGGTGGTACTACCGTCTAGTTAGGAGGGGTAATACCGTAATGAATAGTAAAATCATGGATAAACAGTAAAATCAACTCGAGTTCAAACCCAAAAATTAATATAAGTTCTGATTGGATAATCCAAAACTAGTGAAACTTTATATGCATATTCCTAAGGATATCAAGAATTTATTTCAACCATCAATCACAAAGATGGATATCAAAATTCTAACATTTTTCAAATTTACCAAAGCTTACACCAAAACTGGGTTAAAATTCAAAACTTCATTTTGAACTTGTTCGTAGGGATTTGATGATTAAGATAAACTTAGATGGCCTCCCACATGTCACAACAATCACAAACTCCAAAGAAATTGCCTTCAAATGTGCAAGATCAAGATCTATCTCAAATTCTTTCTTCTCAAGCTAAAAATCGGTTTATTAAGAAATCTCTTGATGATCATGTGAGAGCTTACAAATTTTGAGCACGAATTTTGATTTCATTTCAGAACAAGATGGATGATTACAAAGCCTCTCACTTGAGGACAAAACTCCCAATGAGTATTCACACACCTACACAAGAACACAAAATCTTGTGAAAACCCTAAAACTCTTGGTGACTAAGTCCAAAGCTTCAAGTCCTCACCTTCCACTATATCTCCTAATATAGTGAAGGCAATCCTAACCCTAAACACACTAAGGTGGATTCCATAAACTCTTACATAGGCAAACCCGAAATCCAACACTCTATCAGGCCTTTCGCTTATATAAGCATGCTTTTCAAAGTGGTCATTACATTAATGCTAAATTCACTCTGCAAGCCCGAATTTGCATCCAACATCACTTTGGCGTGACATAAATCACTTAGGCCATCACCGCGGTTTTCCAAACCACTCAGACACTAGTATTGGGCAAATGACCATTTTACCCTAATGACCGTCTTCCTTATCCTCGAAGCATCGCCATGCTTCGCACATTCCATGTGGCCCCAAGAACTTGCCTCCAAGTCTCTCACGTGTTTGAACTCTCTTGAATCATACTCGGTTGCAAACGAGCCCTAGTCACTTGGCATGCCATATGTCTTTGACGTCTTCACCATGACGACATTGGCTTCCTTGACCGTTCTGAATCTCAACTCCTCCCTAAGCTTAGTCTTAATCCATACCATTGTCCACCATATCTATCACCAGTACTTCATGCTCTGGCTTCTTATCTTCCCGGTTCACAATCACTTTTCGCCCTCAGTTATCTTTCGATGTCCCTTGACCATTCTGGATTTCGGCCTCAGTTATCTTTCGATGTCCCTTGACCATTCTGGATCTCAACACTCCTAGTCTAGTCCCGATCTCCAACGCCTTACCATAACCTAGCTCTAAAGCCCTGCAACCAACACAGACAACAAAACCGTCGAGTAGCATTGTTCACAATATATGCATTAACCATCACAAAAATCCCAACATTAATCATAACTTGCTGGAAAGTTAGCACTATCGCTATCTAGGACCGGTAGTACTGTAAGTCCGATACTACCGCTCCTAGTTGGCCAGTAGTACCGCTACCTTTGAAACACCTCGATACCCCTCTCTGGAAAATGACTACCGCCTACAAGAGGCCAGTAGTATCGCACCCCCAGTATTACCACCCTTAAGGCCGGTAGTGTTGTCCTAGACACACCCCAGAGAACACATATCTATGAAAAGACTATCGCTCCTATAGCCAGTAGCTCCATATGTACGGCACTACCGCCAACCCAGACCGGTAGTGCCGCTTGACTGGCACTCCCGCTTTTCCAAGGCCGGTAATGCCTCCCAACACAAACTGCATCTCAAATTGCTTCAAATCCAAAATAAAATTCAAAACAAACTCAAACTTGAATACTGTCAATAACTCATCATAAATATGGATAGACCTCCACATGGTCTTTTAATTATTAAGAGTAAATTTCATAGAACTATATGTTTTTTGTACAAATTATTAGAAAACTACAGATTTTTGTTTCTGTTTCACAAAACTACATATTTTAGAAGAACTTGTACCACAAAACTACAAGTTTTAAAATTAACCGTTTCTTGTAACGGGTAGCTTGAGCCCACATGGTAGCCTCACACATAAGTAAAACGGGAACTGAGGGTGTGTGAGGCTAACATGTGAGCCTATACTGTAAATCTGTTACTAGAAACGATCAATTTTAAAACATATAGTTTTGTGAAACAAATTCTTTTGAAATCTAAGGTTTTGTGAAATAGAAGCTAAAATCTGTAGTTTTCTGATAGTTTGTATAAGAAACCTATAATTTCGTGAAATTTACTCAATTTGATAATTATGAGAAGCATTTCTCACTGAGTGATAGAGAAGAGTCCTCGACAGTTGATTGATCCAGCCAGAGAAAGCGGTGATCATGAAAGGTTCTGGATCTACGAAACCTCAATTGCAGGAGAACATGTAGAATTAAATAAATAAACGAGAATAACAAATAAATAGATTGGCCTGTACACTAGCTACTACAGAATTCACAAAGACAAAAACAACAAAAGTTTCATTTTTACAGGGCCCCATGTCACCGGGGCAAGTTCATCGAATCCAAGTGCTCCCTTTCCATGCTGTGTCGCCTGCTCAAGTTGTTACCATCAGCATTGCCATTGTCCTCTCCAACTGTAGGAATGTTCAGTATGTGCTCTTCAGTTCTTGGAGAGTTTTCGATATTGCTTGCCACACCTTGCAGTCCTTCGAGCCTCATCTCAACTTGCTTCATTGTGGGCCTGTCTTCCCCACTTAAGCTTAAGCACATCGCTGCAATTTCTGCCACTTCTCTGGCTTCTTCCTCCCCCTGCTTGGTGACCTGAGGGTCTAGTATCTCGCCAAGCATGTATTGACTCTGTAGCAAGAGAAATTGCGCCACCAGACTGTCACCCGTTGGCGACATGTAAGTATGTGGTTTTTTTCTTGTTAAAAGCTCCACAAGTATGACACCGAAGCTATACACATCACTCTTCTCGGTAAGCCGACTCGTGTGGTAGCACTCTGGATCCATATACCCAAAAGTTCCTTGAATGGCAGTTGTTACTCTAGTTTGGTCAATCGGGATGCCTCGGGAAGCTCCAAAGTCCGACACTTTTGCTGTTAGCTTATCATCAAGCAGTACATTGGTAGCCTTGATATCTCTGTGAATTATTGATATCGATGCAGCAGAGTGTAGATAGGCAAGAGACCTTGCAACTTCAAGGATGATTCTCAGTCGTTCATTCCATAGCAATGACTCTGGAGAACTGACATGAAGGAGATCGTGAAGTGTTCCATTTGAAATGAACTCGTATACTAACAAAGGAACTTCAGTCTCGAGACAGCATCCGAAGAGTTTGACCACATTCCTGTGATTTACCTGAGAAAGAATAGCGACCTCGTTGATGAAATTATCAATTTCGCTTTGAATTTCATGCGTTGACTTTTTAATGGCAACAACACGTTGGTCAGACAAAATGCCTTGGTAGACGGTGCCATGGCCTCCGCTGCCAATCTTTCGAGACTCGTGGAACTTATTTGTTGCCTTCTCGAGCTCTTCTAAGCTGAAGATCATCTTTTCAGCAATATCCTTGTCTACTAATTGCTGCAACAACAACCCACGGTTTTTCTTGAAGAAAAAATCTCTCAGCTTTTTGGCTTTTTGAGCCCTTAGTTTTCGCCTTAAGAGAATAGCAGTAAAAGTCAGAAGCACGAAGCCCATAATGCTGCCTACTCCTTCAGCGACAGCTGATCCTGGAAAACGTATGAATTCAAAATGTGTTTCAAGTATGCTTCAAATTTCTGTCAATATCAAAACTCAAAAGGTAACATTGCAACAGTTGATGATGCTAAAACATTTTATTGGAACATCTTGTTACCTGAAAACATGTCTTTCGTGCATCCATGTGGTTTCTGGGGGTTACCAGAGGTGCCATGTGGACAAAAACAATGATAGGATCCTTCCGTATTTATGCAACTAGCAAAGCATGGGTATTTATCAACATGTGTGCACTCGTCAATATCTGTTGCAATACAAACAAACAAACAAACAAAAAAATGCAAAGTTAGCACACTGCTGTGAGCCCAGTAATGAGAGCAGACACAGCGAAAGTGATACTAAACTTGCATAAGAAATTGCATACCGTGGCAGCCATTTGGTATGTAGGGATTTCCTTCAAATCCATCTCTGCACTGGCATAAGTATCCCGGTGACCAGCTACTCAAGTCATGGCAGTAGCTATTGCTGCTGAGGCACCCAAAATCACTTGAACCCCGAGCTTCCGCACAAGACAAGTTGCTGAACCTCCAGTTGACAGCAGCCTTGATCTCCACTGGCTGTGTGGAGCCAGGCGTGCCCTCTGAGGTGGCAAGGCCTGCCGAGACCGCCTTCTGCAACAGCATGGCATGGTCCTTGTTGCCCCACCATTCGTTCGTCACCACGACCACGGCGGCATTAAACGGCTGCCGTGGCAGCGTGTGGTTTCCTGTATTGAACGGGGCAAGATCAACGTTGTACGAGTTGCGCGCTCCCGGCATGGATGCCTCGCAGCAGCCAACACCGGAGCACGTGCCGTCAGTGGCTACCGCAGGATGGCCATGCAGGCATGAGGAAGAACAGGCAACAACCATGTCTTCTTCGTCTGGAAGCCTGACGAAGAACCGGAACCCACAGCCCAGGATGACGAAGTTATTCGTCGACGCTGACACTGTGAAGATGCTGTCGTCGAAGGGGACGCTCCATGTCATGCTGTAACTGTCATTCCCGGTCAGCCTGGTGATCCAACTGTCGATGTGCAGCGTCCCTTCCTGCAGAGATATGTTGAGCACCTCGGCTCCGGCGTTGTCCAAGAAGAGCTTTGGGGGGTTGTAAGTCTCATCGCAGGTGAGCTTGAAACCCTCACGGTAGCACCCATCACCAACGCCGAATGGGTAAGGTATGCCCACTTCACCGCACTTGCTGATGCAGTTGGGCAATGATAGGTCGCCTGAGAGGAGTGCCGGTGTCATGGCCAGAAGCTGCAGCAGCTGCAGCGCTGCTATGGCTACCACACGCATCATTTGGTTCCAATGAAAATGGAAGTTGTCAAGCATAGTTCACCTCGAATTGACAGTTACCTATATATGTAAAAGTCATCGTGATGCACCAATATGCAAATAAGGAAAAGGTAAGTACTTGACTGATTTCAGGGATAGAGACTAGGGAGTCCATTCAAATGATGTGTGTATTAGATTTTCAGTTTTGTTCTGCCATGTTATGCACGTCTGATATGACCATATGTCCATATCAGATAATCTATCGACGAATTGGAAAATATTAAAATGCAAGGCGCCATGTTTGAAGAACAAATTAAGAACGGCCATGGTCACCTAGACGCTTCTTTGGATACCTAATTCCAAAAATTGGACATTACTTTACTTCTAGCTTAATTGACTGCTTTGGAATCACCTGGACAAGACAACTTTAAGGCCCCGTTTCAGGAATTTTTTTTCCTCCGTTCTTGAAGAAATTGTACCGATCCCTGTGAAATTCCTGAGTGTTGAAGTATAAGTGAATTGCCCACCTTTTCTCGTCAACTTAAGATTTTGAGTGAACTGGTTGGTGCATGCAACTCAATATGGTATCAGAGCCAAGAGGTCTTAAATTCAAGACCCGGTTGGCGCAATTTTAAAAAATAATTGCAGCCCGCTTTTATTCCACGTCCTAGGCCTGAGCGAGCCTGCACGTGAGGGGAAGTGTTGAAGTATAAGTGAATTGCCCACCTTTCCTCATCAGCTTAAGCTTTTGAGTGAACTGGTTGGTGCATGCAACTCAATACTGAGTTCCAACGGACCTAAGCTAATGATTCCATATAGGCATAAAACAAACAGGTGGGAGGCATCAAGATTCAAGGAAGGGCAGGCAGAGCTGGGCCTCAGGGCAAGGGCCTTAGTAGGGGTGAAAACGGAGCGGATAATATCCGGACCGTATCCGTATTCGGTATCCGTTTTTAGAGAAATGGCAAAAGAATCTGATATCCGACGGATACGGATACGGATACGGATAATTATCCGGATCGGGGCAAACGGATACGGAGCGGATATGGGGGAGGTGATATCCGACGGATACGGAGCGGATCCAGTCTCCAGGCGGGCCTCCAGGAGCGGAGCTGGGATGGGCCTGAGGCCCAACACTTCTAACGGAAACATAAGGTAAGATTTCGTTACCTTATGTTTGTTTTGAACACTATTCTATAAGTTTTGTTATGTTTGTGGATTATGTACTCTAAATCCTAATATTCTGTGTTGAAAATTGTGTTTTCGCGTTTGCATATTATCCGACTAAATATTCGGTTTCGTTTCCGTTTTCGATCCGACTCCGATTACTATCCGTTTTATTATTATCCGATACCGATTTAATATCCGATCCGTTTTTAAATTATCCGTATCCGTATCCGCATCCGGGTGAAAAAAATGTGAGCGGATATGAAAATGTCACTATCCGACCGAATCCGCTCCGTTCTCATCCCTAGGCCTTAGGCCGGTGGGGCCTTGGCCCAAGGCTTAGCCCAAATAAACACTCGAAAGGTGTATGTAAGAGTGTAAATATCCAGGTAAGTGCTAACTGTGTACCAGAGGTTGCTCGGCATATGCTTTTTTTTGTTTAGTTATTGTCTCTTTTAGCCTTGTTACTGTGTAAGGCGTTTGAGCTTACTTGTTGGTTTGTTGCTGTGCAAGGACTTACTTTTCAAGCTAGTCATAGTGTGGGAATGAGTAAACTTCTTTTGTTTAGTTATTTTATAACGTTTTCAAAGAATAAGATCTCATAAGCAACAACAACCTCACGACCTTAGTGCTAGTGGTATGTTACATTTTTATATAATTTTCCTTAATAGTTACCATCGTAGTTTTGTGTGTCTAATTTACATGTGCAATTTCATCTTTTGTAGGTTTAGATTCGTGTTCTATTATTGATGAAGATATGATAGTCTTAGATGCATCAAACCTTCGTTAATTAGATATTAGCTTTTATACCACTCTACTATACTATATTGTTTTGACATGATTTATCTATTTTGTTGGAATGTTAAGCATAGAATTCAAATTTATTTTTAATTATGTATTTATACTATAGTTTTGTTATATCTCAATATCCGTAGTCTTTGATATAATCGCTTATTATGGACCAAGACTTACAAAATTGAGGCTCCGCTACTGAGGAAGCCCGGGTGAGGACAAGAAGGCAACGCAACGAACACGTAGCTAACTGACGAGACACAGGGGCCCATTCGGTGGCTCCGGATCGCACGCTTCCGCCTCCTCGCACCGCCAGAGCCCTCGCGAGCGCAGTCATGGTGGGGGACAATAGGAAGCCGCTGGCCACGCGACCAGTGGCAACATGATGGCGAAGAGCCTCAACAACCTCGCTGGCCTCCGCACATCCATGCAGAGCGGAGAGCCATACCTCGCCGTGGCATTGCCCTAGCGACGCAGGCAGCCTCCGCCACGAGTGCCGCCTTGTTTAGGGGTGAAAACAGGTCGGGTACTACCCGGTGGGTATCGGATATGGATAGTGTTTTTACTCTTTTTTTAGATATGAATACGGGTATTTTTTTCTCGGGTTGGATACGGATAGTACCCGGACAGCTAAGCGTCGGATTCGGAGCGAGCACTACCCGGCAAATACCCGAGGATCTCGGGCGGATACGGGTACCTGAGGTTCGGGTACCCGGGAGTACAAAATACAGCCCAGTAGACAGCCCATAGCCCATGAAAGGTGGCCGCCCGTCTCCAAAACCCAAGCCTCCCCAACCTCGCCGCCACCACCTCCCTCGACTTAACTCCTCTTAATACACATCGCCCCCACCACCCAGTACACTAGCCCTAGCCCCGCGCTCAACGTGTGTCGCCATGTACTCCACGGCCATATCCCTCTCCGTGGTGGCGGCGGTTGCCGGCGGCGCCGCTAGGCTTGACGCGATCTGACCGCCTAGGTTCCACTTCTGTGGCCTCCGGCGCGAGGCCCTCGGGCTCTGCTCATTGCGCGTCTCGCCGCAGGCGGCAGTCCCCAGGCTGAAGGTGTCGGCAGTGGCGAGGAATGGCACGGCCGGGAGCGGCGGGTTCGACTACGACCTCGTGATCATCGGAGTCGGCATTGGCGGCCACGGAGCCACTCTCCATGCCGTCGAGAAGGTCAATTTTCGCTAAGCTGCCAGCTATGCTCGCTGCATGTGTTAATAATATGAGTGTCAGGCTTGCTGTACTGTCACTCTGGTCGTGATCTGTTCAAATGTTGATCGTGGGAAGTTGGTGTTAAAGCTTGAAACTTTTTATTTGGATTAGCTAGGAATTGCTATCTTGCTGGATGTTGAAGCTTAGGTTGAGGAATGGTAAATCCTACGCTTTTGGTTGGTATGCTGATATGAAAGCTGGAAATTTGTTTGAGTAAGGCAGGGTCTGCTAAAACTTGACAAGGCAAATAGTGAAATCTATGTTTTTGTTCAGAAGCTTGGTACTAGAGCTTAGTAGCTTGGAATTAGTGTATTTTGATTACTATTTTAGAAGATTCTATAACTAGATTGTTCTAAGAAGTTGTTGCATGTTGCAGTAGTTTAACAAAGTAGTGATGTAGTAGTTACAGATCAAATTTGTCCTGTTGAATTGTTATGGTTAAGGATAATTTTGACAGGCGAGATCTGTTCGATTGAAGTGCGGTTGTGGTCTATTGATCAGGAAGTGGCAAAATTTGGGGATGCTAGCGTTTTCACACCAGGAAGTTTGGCATTGTTGAGGCTAGTGGTGCGGTTTGTTATTTTGATATATAGTTATATATTGCTAAGAATTTGATGAAAATTGGTTTTCTTTTTAGTTTTGAATGAATGCTGAATTTAGCATCAGTTTTAAGATGATGGTAGTTATCTTATTCCTTTAATGAACTTATTTCTCTCATGTTGAGCTATATTACAAGGCAGTGCACTTCTATAGTTCCATCTGCAAGAGCACCCTGATCTTATCAACGATCTTCTCAATGTGCTTGCACTTCGTTTGGACCATACAAGAGTTGTAGACATAATGCGCAAGGTTTGTATCTAAATGGGAGCTTCTAGTCATGTATGGAAAGGGCCTTCTGTTGATGTCTCAGTTTTTATGCCAATCTGAAATTTTTGACTAAGTATCTGTTATTCATATTGTATCCGTCTGTATAATATTCGGTATCCATTTTCTACCCGTTTGAAAATACCAGGTATCCGTATTCTACCCGATTTTCCACTACCCGTACCCGTACCCATATCTGAAAAAATAATTAAAGTAGGATGCAGGATAACCTACTACCCAACCGTATCCGACTCGTTTTCACCCCTAGCCTTGTCCATTCCGGAGAAGAGTTTGGAGGAGGATTTCGTGGGCTGGTTAACTGAGATGAAGGTTGGTGCTCTTTCCTTTTCTCTTTTCTGTATTCTCTCCTCTGTATTTCCCTCTCCATTTCTTTTACTTTCTTCTGTATTTATTTCCCCCTCTTTTTATAGCTTTTCTCGACTATAAATTTTAAGTTCTTTCACACTATACTAAATTCAACATAAACTGTTTATTCTTTTCGATCCAATAGACCAAATTAGCTAGAATTTATTTTATGCTCTCTCTCTGATAATAAAGTAATAGAAATACCCTTAACAAATCAATGACTACATCTAATTTCTACTGTCCACTTATATTACTAAAATAATATGCTATAAAAATTTCTCATAAATTTTAGCAGAGGAATAATGGTAATCACTCTTACTCAAGTTGGAGGAAAAAAAGTACAGATCAGGAGCGGAGCTAGGCCTCGGGCCACTGGGGCCCGGGCCCGAGGCCTAGCCCAACTCGTAGCCCCACAAGGCCACAAAACCATCCCTTCGTCGTCTCGTCCTCCAGCCCCAGATCCGAATCCGCGACCCCCAAAACCCTTGCCCTCGCCCTCGCCGTCGCTGGCGCCGCCTCTGGGTCGTTCCTTCTTGCTTCATCCGACGGCTTTGGGGGGTGGCGTCGGGGTCCCCTGAGCCAAGGCGCCACCGCTGCTCCCGGTCTCCCACGGGCCACGACCCTCACAGATCCTAGACGCCGCCGCTCCCCCGGCCGCCGGTCTGCTGCCCCCGACTCCGGCCAAGCCTCCAATTCCGCCCTTCGCCGGTTCGCCCCACGCGGCCACGCCCTCTGCGATTGTCTTGAGCTTCCCTTGTGCCACAGCGCCTGCCTTTCTTTCGCTGCTCGGATTGCCAGATCTGGGCGCGTCGGCTGCTGCCGTCCCGACTCGGCCAAGCCTCAGACTCGCCCTTCGCCCCACGCACCCACCCTCTGTGGCTCTGCCGATTGCCCTTGCGCTTTGTTGGTGCAAGCTCTGCTCTCTGGACTCTGGTAACGTGAAATTTGTGCCAAACTGTTTGAATTGGAATGGGAGTTTTAATTTCGAAATATATTATGAGTTGTTGAATGAAGATTGCCTATGGTAGCTTAAGAAAATTTGAGATTGAATCAGTATGGCTCTTCGTCAGTGTGCAAATTTGGATGCAATTATGGAGTTGTTAGTGATTTCCACTTTCCAGTGACCCAGTAGAGAGTACTCAAGAGTAGTGGAACATGAACATTTGAAAGCAATTGTTAAACCTGATTTTTGAGTTTACATTAGTTCTACTGATCAGCTTGGCTTTTATATTTCTGGAAACTCTATCGATCGAATTGTGCAACCGCAAATTCTGGAGCAATGGTGATATCTAACAATCAACTTAGTAGTTTCCCAAGTCTTCAAGAACTTGTTTTGATCACATCCAGAGCTTTTCTAAGTTTGTAGAATACATACTGTAGTTACCTTTCTTAATTAGGTATTAACTTTTCTATCACTCCACTGCGCTATATTGTTTTGACATATTTTATCTATTTATTTGAAATGTTAAGTATGGAATTCAAATTTATTTTTAATTGTGTATTTGTGCTGTACTTTTGTCGTACCTAAATGTCCGTAGTCTTTGGCATTAGTAATAGTAACTTATTTTCGGCCCGAGTCATGCAAAAATCCTGGCTCCGCCACTGGTACAGATACGCATGCTAGTTTACTCGGTAGAAGAGATATCGTCACAACAACTCACAGGCACATACTATACTAGTTGGACTACCACCGGATTGACGTAATTGTCGGTGCAGTTGACTTGTGCACTGAGAAGTAGAGAGGTACACATTCTCTTCTGCAGTTTTATCTGTCTATAGTGTACTTGCTGAATTGTTGTGTTTGTTGCCATATGTTAAGCTTGATGGCATGTTGTCTAGGTCTGCCATGTCAGTTAAGACTTAAGACTACCCTGAACTCTCACTGTAGCTTTTTGAATGATGAGTGGTGTTTATATGAATACCCTCTCAATTAGGGATGACAATCTTAACGACTACGAAAGTACTCGTGGGTACAAACTCTAATAAAGATGGATATATTCCTCTTCTGTTACCCATAGGCATGTTAGGGGGGGGGGGGGGAAGCTTTGCCCGACGTGTAAACATGTACGAGTATAGGGAGCTCTACCTGTTTCTATTCTGCTCGATTACCCACCATCTCCTACTGACATGTATACCACAACAGGTTCCCAACCCCAATGTTCGTTTTTTGACCCATTCCTCCTCCCAAATCTTGATCTAGTGATTATGATTTGTGGTACCTCATATTAGCAATTTATAATTGGTGATGCCGTGATGGATGATTTGTGATGTGTGTGATGGCTAATAAATTATTTTTATTTAATGGTTGAACTTGAGTATGTGTGACGACTGATGAATTATTTCTATTTTAATTGTTGAACTTGAGCATTTGTGTGTCCTTTGTCCGCATGTGTTATTTTAATTCTTATTCTCATATGCATTTGAAATTTTGAATCATCCTTGAATGCACAAAGTGTAGCTAATTCACATAATTTTATCAAAATGATTGTAACAGCACCATAACTCATTAGCTCCTAGTGCTATTTGGTTGGAAGAATTATTGATGGTGGCAGGTAAATGGGTATGCTCACGGGTATTGGGTACCCGTGGATGACGGGTATGAGCAAGATTCCTTGCCTACCACCTTTCGTAGGTATACTTATGAGGAGATTTTGGCTTGCGGGCCAAGGATTGAAATTTCGTTTGGAGAAAAATACCGGGTATGATTGAAATCCGAAATTTTGGTATTTTGAATAAATTTTGGTCAAAATTCAAAAACTAAAATTCAAATCCGATCTATTTGCCACTGAAAAATTTGAATTTCAGTGAAATTTACCGAAATTTTGGGCAAAATTGCCGAAATTTTGGCCATTTTGCACCGGCTGAAAAGTGGCTCAAAAATGATGATTTTTTTCTGGAGAGTCCTGACATATTGATGATATTGCCATAAAAATTTCAGATTATTATAAAATCTGAGGAATTTTTAAAAATTCAAACATTGCTGCTGTCTTGATAAAACTCTGATCGGCAAGTTTGAATTGATTGAAAAATGGTCCAAACAACGTTATAAAAAATTTAAATTTTTTTGTACATGGTTATGATGTATCACTAATGTTCTCAAAAAATATTTAGATGATGATCAAGTGTAATAAAGTTTTAAAAATACAAACAGTGCTACTACCCTGTTAAAAGGCTTACCAGCAAATTTGAACAAAATGAAAATTTGTCCAAACCACGTTAGAAAATTTTGAAATTTTTTTGGATGGTTATGATGTAAAATTAATATTTTTATAAATTTTTTGATAATTATCATGCTTAAATAATGTTTAAAAATTCTGACAGTACTACATCCTGATAAAAGTCTGATGATCAATATATAGATTTGATTTAGAAATAAAAAAGGTTTAAAATTTTTGAAAATTTTACAGAAGGGTGATAAGGAAAATTTTAATATCTCATAAAAATTTTGAATCATGATCACACTTCAGTAAATTTATAAAACTCTTATAAGACACAGTACCATTTATGTTTTTTCTCTGTGTGATTTTTGCAATATAATATAACAAATGAAGTTCAATAATTATATAGATTTGATTGTCCAAAAAAAAGTTAAATTTTTTTTAGAAATTTATATAATGGTACTGAGGAAATTCTTAATCTCTCATAAAAATTTTAGATCATGACCACACATGAGAAAATTTATAAAATTCTGACAAGGTAACTGTCTCAATTATGTTTATTCAGTTTTTGATTTTTTAAAGATAACAAATGAAGTTAAATTATTCTAAAAATTTTTATGTATAATCCTACACTGCTCAAGATAGTACCATAAAATTTTCAACTTATTATAAAGCTTGTAAGTTTTTATAAAAATCTAAAAGTGTTTCTACCAAAATTTTAAAATGTCTCAAAATTTGGTTTTTCAACAAATTTTCATAGAAAATGACCTTCTTATGAGTCATTAGACCAAATCTGGTCTAATCCAGCCCTAAAAGTTCAAAATCCAGCAAAAAATAATGAAATTTCGCCAAAAAAGAACAAATAATGTAGCAATTTCAAATTTTTTAAAAAATTTTATTCGGTCGGTAGTTTAAATTTCGTAGAGGTCTGAAATCCGAAATTTTAGCAAAAATTCGAGGAAATTCGGCGAAAATTAAAACTCTATTGCGGGTATAGATATGAATGAGTACTACTCGTGCCCGCCTCACCCATCTGCCATCCCTGCTGTCATTACAAGTTATACAAATTTTAAAACAAAAGGAGTAAGTGATCCATATCACTCTTCATTCATGCTTTTATATTTATGAATAAAGTAGGCGATGTGGCTCAACGATCTCCGCGCCGTACGAACGGCGGTCCGTTTTTCTGTTCACGCGCGAGACGCGGCCGTTCAACGCACTGACACGACTCCAAAACCGTGACGTGGCTCGCTGAGAAGCCGGAAAACTTCCTACACTTATATTCGGTAGTATTCTACTTTTAAATTGCGATACACAGAAGCATCTTCCCCACGTTGCAGTTCTCCCTTTGGAATTGAGCTCCGGCGCATGTGACCAGCAAAGCGTAGCCAGGCGCCAGCCACGTTAAACAACGGTGGTTGATGCCGCCCCAATTCCAGCTAAGCATCCGCGGGGTTTAACATCAGCCTGCAGCTTAATTAGGCCGAACTAGAAAGATGAAACACTACTGTAACTGTAAAAAGGAGAAGAATAAAAGACCGGTAAACTATTCTGCCCCTGCTACTGGCCGGTAAAAAGGCAAGGCAAACTGCATTATACTCCCTCCTATCACAAATAGTTTTCATTTTAGATATAGATGTAGTTAAACTTTTAAAATTTTAACTATTAATATCTTTTTAAATATTTAAATTGGATACATGAAAATCATATATGTAAATTTTTCTTGAAAAGTAATTTCATAATATTACAATTTTATTGGGTTTATAAATATATTATAATAGAAATTAGCGTTCAAATGCATATTTTGGAGATTGTGTCGATCTCTAAAACGACAACTATTGTGACCAGAGGGAGTATCATACACTACAACAATAATCGACTTGTGATCTCCGACTATGGCCCTGTTTAGTAGAGCTCCAGATCCCAGTTCTATCTGAGATCTGAAACTTGTAGGCTAAAATAAAGTGAATTAAATTTATATTTTTAGTCTAAAATGTAAACAAGATGATCCATCTAAACACTCTTAATGTACCAAAAGCTTCAGCTCTACGGATTTGGTAGAGTTAGATATATTCAGCTCCACTAAATCGACGGATCAGATGAAGCTAGAGCTATACCAAACACACCCTATAATTTCATAATTTGTGATGAGCTTAGAATAGATGTTAGTTTAACGGGAATACGGTAACACCAGCCTGAGTGGGTGATGTTTGCTGATGGCGAATCGTTTTCCATGGCATGCAGATAGAAGATTACAACACTATCAAAATCCGTTGCGCACACACATGCACCCCAAAAGGAGACGAGAGGTTAGAAAAATGCAGGACGATAGACGAAAGAAAGAAACAGGCCACCGACGGCCAGGAAAGCGGCACCCTAACCGCCATTATTATTTGGGACAATAACGCATTACCGGACAAATCAAGTTTAGTGCAAAGCACGAGCCACCGAATCTACCGGGAGCGTAT